>WIQG01000011.1:600000-1200000 GCA_014925785.1 Mycena galopus ATCC 62051 | reverse complement strand
GTTTTCGCTGCGATTTATAGGCCTTCTTATTCTATTCTCGGGATCCCTGTGAACGCGTCTCACGAGTCCGGCTTCTATTTGAGCCGCAGGTTCTCCGAGCCGATTTCTCTCCGCAGCTCTACGTGAACTCCTCCACCACCGCTGAGTTGGATTTCCTAGAATTATCGACATGGGCGGAGATCAATCCCCGATCCAGTCTTTCCACAACGACGATTTCGTCCTCAACCCCCCTGCTGCATCTCACACGATCTCTAATGACGGCAGGAAAGTCTCAATCCGAGCTCTCCCCGAAACAGATTGGTGGAGAGTCCCGCCTCCTGAGCCGGTCGAGAGCCGCACCGGCGCATTCTTCGGTCTAACTATTGACGCGACGCGCGACTTCTCCGCGAGCGTGTGGATCCGGGGAGAGTGGGGGACACAATTTGACCAAGGGTGCCTGATGCTACTCGCCGGAAACGACAGCGACGTGAAAGGTGATTGGATCAAGGCCGGAGTTGAGGTGGAGACTGGTGAGGAATACATCGGGTGAGGGATTTCGTTTTTTTCGACGTCGCGTCGCTGAACTTCTCAGGGCCGTCGTAACCTCGCCTTGGTCCGACTGGGCCATCGCTCCCGCCGCGCACTCTACTTCGACTCTCGGGGATTCGCCCTACGCGTTGTACATGAAGATTGTCCGCGAAGGTCCATTGCTTACAGTGAGCCAACACCTTGCGTCCACCGTGCAAGAGCCTGCCGCAGCGGATCTCGTAAAAATCAGAGAGGTCCGTGGGTTCAATGTCGACGTCGAGGGAAAGGCCCAGGCCAAGGCAGGGGACAAGTGGAGGATTGGACCCATGGTGTGCGGGCCGAAAAACAAGGCAAATGGCACGGGTGCAGAGTTTCAGAATTTTTGTTTCCAGTACCTTTGATTATTTGTTGCATTAACGATTGCATTAACAGATGCAAATTAATGTAAAATCCCACGGCGGTCCCGTCTCGAGTTTTCAGACTCCCGCTGTAGCTATACTGTACCATTTCGACCGTAAGTTCAACGATTTGGGAATTTTCGATGTCCGGGATGGCCGAAAATTTTTCTTTTGAATAAAGGCGATTTTTGCACACATGAAACAAAGTCCGGTGTGACCTGTGACTGAACTTACGGTCGAAATGGTACAGTAGACCACGCCTACTTAGTAGAACACAGGGCCCGGCCCGCGGCCCGTTGGATCGTCATCGCCAACGACCTTCAAATAGAAAAAAAGGCTCTTTTGCCATTAGACCCCACGTCGACTTCGTTTCTCTATGCTACTTCTCGCTTTTGCCACCCGTCGCAGCTCTTTTGTCCAAGTAACCGCTAATATCCGAAATTCGTGCCACTGCTAATTCCGAATCTTTCTCCTTCTAGCTTAACCGCGCGCGGCGTGCGTAGAACGATGAATCATATATATCAATCTTTGTTATCGTTTGATTCCGCTTGAACTCTTCCCCGTTCTGTCTCGGTAACCCAGACGTTCTAGCGTGATCTTTATCTTATCTGCACATCGGATTGATCCGGCTGAGTTTCAATAAATGATAAGAAAAGATGGGGCCAAGATCACGCTAGAACGTCTGGGGCATTTGGTATAGCAACACCCCCCATACAGTCACATCGCTTTTTCAGTCTATTCAGCCCGCCTTTCGGTCCCAATGGCTTTCTTAATCAGCTTTCCTAGGTCTTGAGCTGGACTTCCATATTTTTCCTGAATTTCTTTCGTGCACCGTGGACTGTAGTGGGTCGCAAAAGTTGGCCTGTTTTGAAATCAATTTGGCCATCAAAGTCAATTCTGGCCCAATTCAAGCTCTGCTAAGGCAAATAAAAAATGGATTAGGTTTGAATGTGTAATATAAGAGGTTCCAGGTTATCTGAGGTGTGCTCTGAGGTCGTGAGGTGGATGTCGAGGGCTGAAAGTGAATTGTGACATGTGACCGTATGGGGGGTGTTGCTATACCAAATGCCCCAGACGTTATAGCGTGATCTTGGCCCCATCTTTTCTTATCATTTATTGAAACTCAGCCGGATCAATCCGATGTGCAGATAAGATAAAGATCACGCTAGAACGTCTGGGTTACCGAGACAGAACGGGGAAGAGTTCAAGCGGAATCAAACGATAACAAAGATTGATATATATGATTCATCGTTCTACGCACGCCGCGCGCGGTTAAGCTAGAAGGAGAAAGATTCGGAATTAGCAGTGGCACGAATTTCGGATATTAGCGGTTACTTGGACAAAAGAGCTGCGACGGGTGGCAAAAGCGAGAAGTAGCATAGAGAAACGAAGTCGACGTGGGGTCTAATGGCAAAAGAGCCTTTTTTTCTATTTGAAGGTCGTTGGCGATGACGATCCAACGGGCCGCGGGCCGGGCCCTGTGTTCTACTAAGTAGGCGTGGTCTACTGTACCATTTCGACCGTAAGTTCAGTCACAGGTCACACCGGACTTTGTTTCATGTGTGCAAAAATCGCCTTTATTCAAAAGAAAAATTTTCGGCCATCCCGGACATCGAAAATTCCCAAATCGTTGAACTTACGGTCGAAATGGTACAGTATAGCTACAGCGGGAGTCTGAAAACTCGAGACGGGACCGCCGTGGGATTTTACATTAATTTGCATCTGTTAATGCAATCGTTAATGCAACAAATAATCAAAGGTACTGGAAACAAAAATTCTGAAACTCTGCACCCGTGCCATTTGCCTTGTTTTTCGGCCCGCACACCATGGGTCCAATCCTCCACTTGTCCCCTGCCTTGGCCTGGGCCTTTCCCTCGACGTCGACATTGAACCCACGGACCTCTCTGATTTTTACGAGATCCGCTGCGGCAGGCTCTTGCACGGTGGACGCAAGGTGTTGGCTCACTGTAAGCAATGGACCTTCGCGGACAATCTTCATGTACAACGCGTAGGGCGAATCCCCGAGAGTCGAAGTAGAGTGCGCGGCGGGAGCGATGGCCCAGTCGGACCAAGGCGAGGTTACGACGGCCCTGAGAAGTTCAGCGACGCGACGTCGAAAAAAACGAAATCCCTCACCCGATGTATTCCTCACCAGTCTCCACCTCAACTCCGGCCTTGATCCAATCACCTTTCACGTCGCTGTCGTTTCCGGCGAGTAGCATCAGGCACCCTTGGTCAAATTGTGTCCCCCACTCTCCCCGGATCCACACGCTCGCGGAGAAGTCGCGCGTCGCGTCAATAGTTAGACCGAAGAATGCGCCGGTGCGGCTCTCGACCGGCTCAGGAGGCGGGACTCTCCACCAATCTGTTTCGGGGAGAGCTCGGATTGAGACTTTCCTGCCGTCATTAGAGATCGTGTGAGATGCAGCAGGGGGGTTGAGGACGAAATCGTCGTTGTGGAAAGACTGGATCGGGGATTGATCTCCGCCCATGTCGATAATTCTAGGAAATCCAACTCAGCGGTGGTGGAGGAGTTCACGTAGAGCTGCGGAGAGAAATCGGCTCGGAGAACCTGCGGCTCAAATAGAAGCCGGACTCGTGAGACGCGTTCACAGGGATCCCGAGAATAGAATAAGAAGGCCTATAAATCGCAGCGAAAACTTTCGCTTTGAAAAACCTTTGAGGTGTGGACAAGTCAAGGACACGTCGAGGATTTGATGAGCACTGCCGGCCATGTTTGGCCATTACTATCCTCCCCCACCGGCCCGGACATACCAAAACACGGACAAATAAGAATTTCTCGCGCAATACTGAACCGTTTCCCATGATTTTTGGTTTCATATGAGCTGTATCATATACCCTAAAGATTCTATACCTCGAAACCGTCAGGGTCTGCGCGGTTCCCAATTAGCAGCCCCCGAGAAATGGGGAGTGGTGTAATTTTCGGTGATTTTCAGTATGGCCCCAACTTTTCTTATCATTTATTCAAACTCCGCCGCATCATTCCGAAGCTGATAAGATAAGAATCGCGAGGCACGGTAACGCTATAACGTCTGGGTTACCGAGACAGTTCCCCGTTCCCCTCGATGTCTTCCCCTCAAATGAATCGACAAACGCTCAAGACTTGCATCCGGCATTTCACCTGGTCATGGCACACAGTGCGCTACAGCCCTTGCGTCCCGTTCACAGTCCAAAGCTCAAGATATCCTGAATCGCACAGGTCGTAATGGGAACCGGTGGGATCGCTGGCCTCATTTCTCGCTTCCACTTTGGTCAAAACAGCGAGGCGATCAAACTTCTGACTCTCTTGTTCTTCTTTCTCAACTTGTTTTGCTTCACTGCAATATGCACGGCGACCGTTGCGCGATACTGGATATTTCCTGAGGTCGGTCAAGCTATACCAGACTCTTATATTTTTTGTTTGACTTGGACCCGAACCAGTTGTGGGACGCGATGCTTCAACAACCAACTCAGAGTCTTTTCATCGGGACGTTCCCTATGGGGGCGGCAACCCTCATTAATACTGCCCTCACTATCCATCAAACCTACTCCTTTTCAGGGTCCGGGTTTTTATACGCGCTCTGGGTTTTTTGGTGGTTGGATTGTGTGATCTCTTTATCCATAACGATTGGGATGATCATGGTAATGTATGTAGGCTGGTCACTGCCCCCTTGCGTACCGCTCCAACCCTTGCCGCAGGATAACTAAGCAGCAGCACTCCCTGGCTCATATATCCACCCTCTGGTTATTGCCTGCCCTACCCCTCGTTGTCGCCTCCAGCACGGGCGGTCTCCTCGGTGACGCCCTCCTCCTCGCGCACCACCCAACGTACGCGGCGCTCACAACAGCAGTGTCCCTCACCATCCTGCTCATTGGCCTCTCCATCGCCGGGATGATGGCCACTTTGTATCTCATGCGCCTCGTCGTGTACGGCCTCGACCCCGGCATCATCCTCTCCTCCTTCATCATCCTCGGGCCCCTCGGCCAAGGCGGCTTCTCCCTGCTCGTCAACGGCCAGAACGTCACCCACATCCCGTTCCCTGCCATGCTGAGCCCCACCGCGATCATGACCGTGTGCTTCTGCGCCGCATGGACCCTGTGGTCCATATCGCTTATTTGGCTATGCATTGCACTGTGCTCGGTGGGGAGCGTCCTCCGCCGACAAAGTATCCCATTCTCTGTCGCGTACTGGGGCACGATTTTCCCGACCGCCCTGGTTGCCCTTCTGACCGTGGAGCTCGGTGTGGTCCTCGAGAGCCGCACCCTTGACTACCTCGGCGCGATTCTCTCTGGTGAGCTGTGCTTTATTCTCAGTGTTCCTTCGGTGTTGCTGTTCCGCCGCGGTGAAGCTAATACCTCCGTGTTCGTTCTGCTGCATCTAAATTATTTCTTAATCTTCCTTTTCCTTCCATTATGGATGAAGCTAATGATGTCGCCCCACAGTATTCGAGTTCATCCTCTGGAGCTTCGTCTTTTGCAAAACCATACCTGCCCTTTGGGATACTTCAATATTTCACTCTCCCGTTGTGTCGAAGCTAGAAGAGGAGACGATCGTTAATCTCGAGGAACAGGCGAAAGCTGTGAGCTCAGGATAGTCGGCGTACGAGCCTGAGCTGGAGATGAGTAAAATGAGGAGACGTCCGAGTTTCCTGTTCAACATGTACCGTAGACGTGGTTTGGTTGTAATTTCCGGACGGCCATGTCGGAAAACCCAGTTTGGGTTCTAACGTCTTGGGCAGGATTCCCGGCTGATCATGTATTCTCGTGTCTTATAAGCCGGTGGCTGGGGGGATTACCTGGGATTACGAGACATTGCAGGCTGTCACAAGGTGCGTAAGTCACATGTAGTCTTACAGGCCCTCCTAGGGTGTTATATTTCTTGGACATATTTGGTGGCATCTCCACTGGGCTGCGTTACGCGCCGTAATATATCTTGCCAATGACGAAGAAAACCTGATGTCCTTTGCATACCAGGCACAAGTCGTGGTCAGCACGACTGAGGACGTTGCAAAATGGAGGTACGTAAAGATTTTGGATCTGTGGAGCACGGTAGAGCACGGTAATATGTGCTCCACCGTGCCGGCAAAGGGTGGCTCCACAATGTCATATAAACTGAGCGGGGACTGCGCCGGATCCAGACTGTCTTTGCTTCCCTCCCACCATAACCCAGTCTCGGATGTTGCGCGCTCTGTGTGAGCTCAACTTCCTTTCAGTATGCGCTTTACTCTTCTCAACGTCCACCAGCTTGCTTGTCATTCCCGGTGCTGGTGAGTCCGCAGCAGAGTGTTGCACAACTGGTGAAGGTTAACTGCTTAGTAGATGCGACATATTTGAAGGCATGTGGCTCACTTCTGGTATGCCATATTTGATTGTTTGCTTCCTCGCAATTGACGAACCTTTCGTCCTTTGCCTTCACCGCAGTCTCAGGCTCGGGGACTCGCCTCAGGGACTAGCCCACATCCCGTGCAATCGTAAATGGGCTCTGAACGATGGCACACCAGCTGCATTCCCCAGCATCGTGACTGCGACAGTCCTCCGGCTCTAGTACAGGCACCAATGTTCATGTTCTTACTTGCACATGTACTATGTTCAATATATCAATATTATTTCCTCCTCCATTTTCATCCTGCGTGCGCCAAAGATTTCCCGCCACAATTATTATGTTGCGTGCTGTGGCTCAGGTCACCACACCTTGAGGGACATCTTAACCTCATATGTTACAAGCCGGCCCGAGGATTATGGACATATCATGTATTGTGAGTCAATATATGCCGCTACAATACGTCCAGGATTTTTCCGACACACCCTCCGAGCTCGTTGAAATGAGGGCAGGAGGAAAAATCCCACTGGGGCTTTTCACCGTCATTCAATGAAACGGATAGTCGACGAATGTACACTGATGGATCGGAAACCACGGGGGGGGGGCACAGTCGCGAGATTCATCGGAAAGTGAGAGGAACGCAAGTTCAAACGACGCGAGCGAATTTAATTAATTCATGGGAACTATTCTTGAAGACCATGTACAGCTTCTTATATGGTGTCTCCGGGCCGCGTTCGCATTTTCTCGTGCACGGGAGACCTGTGTACTCTCCGAGAACCGTGCACTCTCCCCATGCCGCTCAACTGCCAAATCTTTCTGACCAACAGGCGACAGACACATCTCTCATTCTATCTACTTCTTCGCTGATACAGCATTATTCACTGCAGCAGATTGATTGGCGATCCCTACATTCGCGCCGAACAGATGCATATCAGTTACACAAAAAAGTTGAGAATGAGATAAAGGGTAATACGAAATATTGTGCAAGTCGCAACACAGTCAGGAAGATTGACAAGGGAGGAAAGGAGGAGTAGAGTGAAGTTATTGCTCGGTGGTGCCCATCAACTGTCGGGTCTGAATTAACTCAAGCACCAGAATTCGGGATTGGTTTCCTGCGAAAGTTAAAGTTGAGTGATTTTTGATTTTCCGCAATGATATTGGAACAGTATTACTCAAATGGAGGACACTGGAAGTTTGAACAGATACCCAATTCTACATTGAAATGACATTGAAAAGCGTGAGTCGAAGCCAGAAGGGCGAGAGAACCTACCATAGCACGGGGAGAAAAAAGCATGATTTTTTCAAACGAAGGAAGTGGATTCTACATTGCAACGCGTGAGTTGGCGAGGTGCCAGAGTAATATCCACTTACAATGAAAAAAGAGTATTAATTTTCAACTCCGCTCCGACAACATCTGCGCTGTAAACCGGATGGTGCGAACGCTCGAAAGTGTCTCCCCAATTACGTTGGCGAAATCGGCCAGGGCACCGACCGTCGAAAGAGTCCGGTCGTGTGGCAGAATCGTTATGGTGCACACACAGCTGAACAGTCTGAACCAGTTCAACAAGAGTTGTGCGACCACAGGATCCACCCAAACGCTGGTGTCCGAGGACCTGAACCATGCAGAGTCGCAATTTATTGTCAGCTCACTGACGTGCCGTGCCGCGTGCGTCCATTTTCCGCCCATGGACGATGCAAATTTAATGCTGTCGGTCAACGAACCCACGTTCAACAAACCCCTGATTTCAATGGCGATCGCGGGCGGCCGTGGTTCGGAATAGCCTTCTCGCACCCGCTGATAAGCGAGGCAAATGACCAACCTACATCTTCGCTGTCCAGGACAATGGTGAGGTGCTCCAGGACGGGAAATGGTGAAGCGAATGTGTGGAGGAAGAAGTGTGAAACGTAGGAGAAGGATGCAGTCAAGGTAACGAGGTTGGTTAGATAAAGAGGATCCACATGAGTCCGTTGATCCCTCAGCAGGGCACTCCCAAGGGTCAAATTTTTCAGAAGAGGGTGCCTCCCAAGATAGTTCAGAACCGTGGGTGGCAGTACGTTTCCACCGTCCAGGGAAAGACATGTCAACGTAGCTGGAAAATTCGTGGCAGCATCGGTCAACTGGGTATCGTCCGCGATGTTAAGTTTCAGCGAAGCAATTCGGCTGGTTTTCAGAGCCGAAAATATCCAGGAGAAATACCCAGGAAAAAGGCCCGCGTCGAGAGAAAGATGACTGAGAGAGCGGATGCTCGGTGCTGGGGAAGAGGGAGCATCTGTAGCGTGGATAGAAGCTGGGGTGCCCAGAATCGTCAACGAAGTGCACGATTTACCATCGACAGTGTCCAGGAGATCGCGCAAGGCAGAGTAGCATTTTTGCCACAGCCGAGCCTCGCTGTAATCCTTCCGCCTGAATGTTCCGGGTCGATAGTGGTTGGCAGGCATGAAGTCCAGAGAAAGCTTCTCGACAGTTGTCAACCGTTGCATGAGACGGGCCACTCGCCCGATGCTATCGATGCGTCGGTAGGCGTACGTAGCGGGGAATATGCAAAGGAGATGTTTGATGGAAGGAATGAAGAGCGCCACTGTGAGCGCTTGGAGGACAGCGTCAGGCCTCGCAAAATCAGGCGCGTTGCGAAATCCACTAGGACCGCTCCGCACGGATTGGGGATGCGTTTTTCTCTAGGAAGACAGGAAGGGCAAGAAATGAGCCGACGGCAGAGAATGGACAGGGAGAATAGCTCCTCGTCCAACGAGTCGAAGATGAGGAGTAGCACCTCTGTGGAAGATCCGCGAATCCAGGGAGCACTGTGTTGAATCCTCGTCGATGTCCATGGGTGTGTATCGCACTCCCTGTGCGATGATGGTCTCGACTGTGGGACAAACGCGGAATATCTCGCGAGCGAGACGCGGAAAGTCCGCGATTCCCACCGGGTTTGAACTCGAGTCAGTCCAAGTCACCTGCTGGAGAAACCGGAACAATCTCAGCCAGCGACACAATATTTGACATCATAAAGAGTTGAAACCCTCCAATAGGACCAGGTGCGTGACCTCGCGGAGATTATCCGCGATTTGTGGATCCAAAGCTAGCGATGCATCTATATGCTGGCACATTGCCATGAGGTTGGGCCCTCCATCCCAGGAAGAATGTGACCGGTGTAGGGGACAAAATGTGGTCAAGGTCCCGAAGCCGGCGAATTATGTGCGGCATGTGGATGTAGAGTGACTGGTGGTGATGCGTGGCTGTTCCGTTAATGTCGATCGGGGTGAGTTCAAGCTGGGTAAGCGCCGGAGGTGGATTTCGGAGTTTCAAAAAGAGAAGACATAGAAGGTGGACGAGGAGAATTTAACCAAGTTGCGGAACGCCGGAATAGACAATCGATGAAGGGCGGCGAAGAGGTGAGGGTGTTCGAGATGGATGGACATGTGCGGTCCGAGCGTCAGACCGGTGAGTCTCGGTAAGCGTCGAAGCATCCACACAAGACGTCCGGGATGTATCCTCCGATCATCAAAATGAAGCTCCAGCAGATTGGGAACAGCATCGACGAGTTTGGGCCCAATCAGATCCCAATCCCATTGAGAGATCTCGAGACCAGAAATGCGGAGCGAGACGATGGGGGAATTTTTCAGCACTGAAAATGTCCATCCGGCGGCAGCGGGGAAAAGAAGCAAGGTGGATCCGATGCAGAAATGTGTGATACTGCTTTCCAAGCGACCGGCAGCGGCGTGTGGCTCCAGGCGAGGGCGATATTTTACGCCATCCCATCTGGCCAAAGCGCTCATGTCCGTCCCGCGGTCCTCCCGGAAGATTTTCGCGAATGGACCCGATGATCCCCTCGTTGCGATTGCGGGGCGAATCCGAGCCCGAGCATGGAAGGTTGGATTCTCCACCTTTAGCGAGGTGCAGCGCTTGTCGAGAGCGTGCTGAAAAAAGAGATGATTTGACCCCACGGGAAAATATCTGAGGTGTCACCACGCTCGAGATTCACGTCCCGGAGGTTCCACTGAAGACTTGTGGGGAAAATCAGGGTGATTTCATCGATGGATTTAAGCTTCGCAAAGAGCCTCCGAAGGTGGCGCATTTCATGCAACAGGCAATCAGTCGTTGTCTGCAGTTGGTGTACTGTTAATGGAGAGAAGGGTGGCTGCGTCCCCTGTGGAGGCGTCCCTGGGCTGAATCGCAACGAAAGCCGTCTGATCGTTGGACGAAGAGGGCAACTCGAAGCACCTGGAGCGGGAATACGTCAGGAAGTTGCACCTCACCGCGTCGAGTGGATTAGAATATTATGCCTCGCAAGCAACATCGAAATGGCGCGCTTGTGCATCTGTCCACATGTCATGGACAGATTATAGAGGTCACCATCTCCCAAAAACTGGAGGAGGCATCGAATGCTCGCATCTGAAAGGCGCGTAAGGTGATTTTCCTGTTGGATTGGTTGAGTGCCATGATGGTGCGAGGGAAAGAGTTTTAATACCACGTGCCGCGCCCTGCCGCTCCAGGCCAGAAATCAGCGATGTATAACAGCCTGCGAAAATCACGAGTCGACCAACGAGTGAAACGTCTCAGCGGTACCAGTCCGTGGGTACAACTTGAGATGCTTACCGTCACTCAACTTAGAACTTCTCAGCACGTGTAGCTATCGCGACCCACGGTCCACCCAAATGATAGCAATGTCAGGAAACAATAAAATGCAACGTGGATCGATTTCAACCTCACCTACTTTTCTTCCCTCTTCACACCAATCCCACAACACAATGGTTGTGACTGAGATTATGAATCCAAAAAAAAATGTCGGCTTCATCGAGGGAACGGGTGATCTTAGTAAAAGATGAACAAAGGTTTCAACGGAGGGTGCGCACGATGAAGGCGAACTATCCAACGAACACGGCGATTCGGAGCCAAATGAAGTATCAATATCCGGGAAGTGCCGGTAGATGGAGCCCGGAGAAATGAGAAAAGCTAGTCTGAAACTAGCTGGGATTCGGTGGCCCCGAACGAGATCAGATCGCACACAGAGTTGAATGAAGATCTTTAAAGCGAAATAAAATTCGAACGAAAGGTCAGCGGCGCCAACGTAGAAACGGGGACGTCGCCAGGTGTAGTTGGTACCGGTGTTTTTTCGAGCCGGCGCAAGTACCAAGGGCGCGAGCGAAGGTTGCGGCAAGTCCAGTCAAGAAGGGCGTTGAATTCAGGCGGGCGGAGGCCAGCAAGAATTTTAGTGGGGTCGTGTAGTCGAGCATTAATGTATCGCGGGAGGATTGGACCTTTCACTTGAAATCAGGACTACGCACGTCTTCGTAATCTGTTCAGGTTGAGATAATTTCCCGCTCGCACATTCCCGTGCCTTTGTATTCTTTAAACCTACATCAATGGCTCTTTATTTCGGAGGAAGCACAGAATGCACGCACGGAAAAGAAGTCGTGCCAACAGAACCGTCGCAAAAAAACTCGAGGAATCGAGGAAGATCAGCTAAATGCGAAGAAAAAATGTTCAAGTCAAGTCTTGCAAGTGGAAGTGGTTGGTTACACATTGGCAGAAAAGTAGCGCTTACTATGAGACCGACTGTTTACGAGACTCTCAGCTTATCCCTAAGATTGAGTTTGTCTTTCAAACACTTATCAGAAGAGAAGGGAAGATGTCTCACTAATCTATATTACCAGGCTTTTAGTTAAAGCCTCGCTCGGACCAGAGAGAGGTACGTCCGAGACAGATCCAACCAAGGCGATGAGCGCGTCATCAGAATTTCGGACACCCACATAGCCACATACCACCATTAATACACGCCCGGCAGGATCCGATACGGCACCTGGTCCACCCACGCCTCCCACTCCTTACCAAATCTCGCCCTCAACATCTCGTCCTCCTTTCTCATCCTCGTCCTTAACCCTAATCCCGCGATCCCGAATCCCACAGCCCACACCACACTCAAACTCGCGGCCCCAGCAGTCTCGGCGCTAGACACTCGACCGCCCACGCCCCTGGGGCAAGTGTACATAAAACAGCGCCTGTCCCAGCGAGGAGGGCCCCAGTATAGCTCGGATGGCGAACAACGGCGTACGGGCCCGTCGTGATGAGGTGGTGGTCGGCCCGGATGCTCAGCTGGAAGGTGAACAGTGAGCGGAGGATTGCATAACAGCGCACCCGGATCGCGGTTCCCGCCAGGCTGAGTGCGGCGCCGAGCAGGAAGAGGGGCGTGAGGGCGAAGTTGGACGCAGCCCGGGTGGGGTCAAGTGCCGCCAGAATATCATGGGCAATGCCAAAGGGCAGGCACGCCTGAAAGCGCGTCGCGAGGATGACGAGGGATTCGGAGATGGTGCAACCGAGGAATAGAGCCTAGACACAATTGATTAGCCAAGAATAAATAAGTAGACTGAGGGCGGACATGGACAAGCAGATGCGCCTTGCGACCGACCTTGATGAGGAGTGGGACCCACTTTGGCGCGACGCGCTCGATGCCTCGCGGGGGCAACTGTTCGGCCGGAGTGGGCGGTGGGTTAGGTGGAGTCATCGTCGCGTGCGTACCAAACGCGACGGCGAGCAGTAGTGGAATTTTGAATAAAGTTGGCATCAAGGTGAGAAGAAAGCACGATCGTTGGGCTAACAGATGCGAACGACACACGAACAATTCAGGCCAAACATGGAGCTTGAACCACGTCTCGACAACTAAATTTGCTGTGGATGGGTCTGAGCGAAGAATAATGAAGGGAGGGGACTATCGATGTTCTACTGGTGTCGACTCCGGGAAGCACAGAGGAAAATTTGTTGCGATTTACATGCATTTCTGACGGACTCGGAGTACTAGTTTGAACATCTGACGCATACAATTCCGTAGAAATAGGGGTCAAGTACTACATGAAAACGTGTGAACTACGCTCAGACATCGAGAACAAATCCACTTGCTATCAAATTAAATTGAAGGAAGAGCGACCCATGTTCCAACCGACGCTTGTCACCGGAAAGTATACATACGAGAAAACAAATCATTTGCGTTCTACCTAGGATAGTTCCAAATGGGAGGGAGTCGAGAAAAATGGAGTGAGGTCTTAGAGAACAGATACCCGAGTTTAAATTGGCGCTAGATAAAACGCGTCGGTCGAGCTCACGGGTCACCAGCAGCCAAGCCACTTACCAATGAAAGAACTGTCCGGACGCTTACAGTGTCCGTGCACCGATGCTCCGTGGAGATTCATTTGGATTGACATGCATTTCGGGAGGATTCGAAAAAAAAAATGGGACAGAGGACGTGTGGAAAATGAAGACGGCGGGGTGTTGAACAAGCATCACTTCATAAATAAATGCTGCTCAGAAACGCGTGAGATAGGCTCCAGCATCATGAGCAACAGTTCCACTCACGACGAAAAAACAAAGGAAGAACTACAGGCGCTCAAAGAGTATCCGCTCTTTGAACCGAATGGTTTGAACACTCGAAAGTGCCTCCCCAATCTGATCGGCGAAATCGACTGGGGGACCAGTCGTGGAGGGTTCCCCATCGTGCGACTGAATCATTATGTCGCGCACCCCGTTGAACAATCTGAACCACTGCAACAAGAGCTGCGCCATAGCAGGATCCACCGAGGCACCGTCGTCCGAGGAGCTGAACCATGTCGGATCGCACCTAAGTGTCAGCGCACTGATGTTCCGCGTCGCGTGCGCCCATTTCCCGCCAATGGACGTTACGGATACAATGCTATCTAGAAGTGAATCCCCAGTCACCATGAAGGCCGCGAATTCGACAGCGACTGTGGGCGGCTGTAATTCGGAGTAGCTTTCTCGCACGCGCTCGATAAGCGAGACAAGCGTCCAATCCAAGTCGTATCCGTTGTCGAGAAGGATGGTGATGTGCTCCAGCACGGGAAACGGCGGGTCGCATGTGTGAGGGAAGAAGTGGAAAAGGTAGGAGAGGGTTGCGGTCAAGGTGACGAGATTGTTTAGACGAAGAGGTGGCGAAATTGGGTCAAGATAACCACCGCGGAAGGGGTGATACGCGAGGGTCAAGTTCTGGAGAAGAGGGTGTCTTTTAGATAGATGAGAACTTTTGATTGCGGGGCACAGTGCAGGGAGAGAGTTGTCAACGTGGCCGGGAAATTCGGGGGATCAAACTCTGTAGCATCCGTGAAAGAGAGTTTCAGGGAAGCAATCGGGCTGCTTTTGAGAGCGGAAAATATCCAGGAAGAATACCCCGGAGAAAAGCTCAGGTGCAGAGACAGACTGCTGAGAGAGTAAATATGCCGTGGTGGACAGGATGGAGCTTCCTTGGCGTAGATCGAGGCTGGTGCGCCTTGAATCGTCAACGACGTACACGATTTGTCCTCTACAGCGGCTAGGAGATCGTGCAGGGCGGAGTAGCATTTCTGCCATAGTCGGCCCTCGCTGTACTCCTTCCGCGCGAAAGTTCCGCGTTGATAGTGGTTGTCGGGAAAGAACTCCAGACAAAGATTCTCGACGCGTGTCAATCGCCATATTAGACGAGTGACTCGCCCCATGCTATCAATACGCTCGTATGTGTATGTTGCGGGGAATACACAAACAAGATATTTGATCGACGGAACGAAGAGCGCCACGGTGAGCGCAAGGATAACAGCGCCAGCACTGACCGCCCTTCCAACATCCGAGACCAATGTGAAATCCACCTTGACCGTTCCGCACGGATCAGGGATAGCGTTTTTTTCTAGAAAGATGGGGAGGGCGAGAAAATGAAACCGACGGCAGAGAATGGACAAGGAGAATAGCTCCTCGCTCAACAAGTCGAAGATGAGGAGTAGCACATCTGGGGAAGATCCGCGAATCCAGGAGCACTGTGTGAGAGCTCTCACCAATTTCGGTGGAGATGCACTGGATTCCATGTGCGAGGATCGTCTCGACTCTGGGACAGCACAGAATATCTCGCGAGCGAGACGCGGAACGTTCGCGATTGCCACCTGGTCCGGTCTCCAGTCATCCCAGGAAACCTGCTGGAGGAAGGGAACAGTCTCAACCAGCGACAAAATATTTTGGGGTCAATTAAAGAGTCGAATCCCTTCGATAAAACGAGGTGCGTATCTCACGGAGATTATCCCGATTTTTGGATCCAATGCCAACGATGCGTCGATATGTTTGCACATCGCTAGTGAGGTTTCGCTCCTCCATCCAAAGGAGAATGTTACGGGTAGAGGGGACACAGCATGGTGAAGGCCCGAAGTCGACGGATTATGTTGGGTATGTGGATGTAGAGCGACTCGTGACCATGGGTAGCTGTTCCGTAAATGTCGATTGGGGTGACTTCAAGCTGGCTAAGCGCCGGAGGTGGATTTCGGTGCATCAGAAAGAGGGTGGCGTAGCAAGTTGACGCAGAGAGTTTGACCAAATTCTGGAGCGCCGGAAGAAACCAACGACTGAATGGTGGAAAGAGGAGAGGGTGTTTGACATAGACGGACATGAGCGATCCGAGCGTCAGATTAGTGAGCCTCGGTAAGCGCCTGAGCATCTGCATAAGACAATCTGGTTCTATGCTCCGATCATCCAGATGAAGTTCGAGAAGATTGGGAACGGCTTCAACGAGTTTGGGCGCAATCAGTTCCCAATCCCAACGAGAGATCTCCAGACCGGAAATGTGGAGAGAGACGATGGGAGAATTTTGGAGGATTGAAAATGTCCATCCGGCGGCACTGGGGAAAAGAAGCAAGGTGGATTGGAGGTGGAAGTGTGTGAGACTGCCGCCCGAGGAACCAGCAGCGGCGTGAGGCTGCATGCGAGGGCGATATTTTATGCCATCCCATCTGGCCAGAGCGCTCATGTCCATTTCTCGGTCACGGTGAAGAAACCTCCTGAACAGAGCGGATAAGGATCTCCCCGCTGCGTTTCCGGGGCGAACGCGAGCCTGCGACCAGAAAGTCGAACTCTCGACCTTCAGTGAGGTGCAGTGGTTTGTGAGAGCGTGATGAAGGAAGGAGACGATTTGGGGCCATGGAAAAACGTCCGCACTGTCACCACGCTCGAGATTCACGTCGCGGAGGTTCCACTCTAGACTTCCGGGGAAAGTCAAGATGATTTCGTGGATGGATTCAAGCTTTGAAAAGAGCCTTCGGAGGTGGCGCATTTCACCCAATAAGCAAGCAATTGTTGTCTGCAATTGCTCCACCGTTAACGGTGGATATGGCGCCCACGGTGGAAATGTGCCCGGGGAACTGAATCGCAACGAAAGCCGATTGATCGTGGGTACAAACAAGGCAATCCGAAGGACCCGCAGAGGCCACAGGTCAGGAAACCATATTTCCACCTCATCAAGTGGATCCGGAATGTTATGCCTCGCAAGCAACATCGAAAGCGCCGGCTTGTGCATCTGGACACACGTCATGGAAAGATCAAAAAGCTCGCGGTCTTCAAGGAACTGAAGGATGCACCGAATACTCGAATCTGGCAGGCCCGCAAAGTGATTCTGCCGTTGGCTTGGTTGGGTGGTCATGGTGTGCGCTGGAAACCGAGAGAGCTTCGGTGACACCACATGACATGCCGCCGCACTGCCGCAAAAGCTGTGCCTCCATTTGGCATCAACTCAAACATATAAATATGGTAGTATCTACAAATTATCTAGACGCTTCAACAATTGATCTCGTACCTCGATTTGTATACAAATTATCCACGACGGATAATTGGCAAAAATGTGAATGACCACCGACCAACCCTCCGGAAAATCTTGGCAGTCAGTTGTGAAGAGCGAATAAAGATTCCAAAATAAATAATATCAAGACCAACGAAATGCAGATCTATTTCGAATTCGTCCACCATTGTATCCGCCTTCAAACCAATCTCGAAACAAAATGGAGAATGAACGCAGTCATGAACCCCAAAATAAAAAATGTCCACTCTGTCGCGGGGGAGTCAGGAACGAGGTGGTCCTATTTCATATGATATTGGAGGGAATGAAAGTTCGAAAGCGGGGATGCTCACGGCAGCCAAAGGTGAGGGATCGAATGAGCAGGGTAATTTGGACACAGAAATGTCGGGGTTGATTGAGCGCGACTCGGGAACTGGGTGATCCTACATATTACATCAGACTAAATGCGAGGAATATACATCAAGAAAGCCCACGATGGCTAAACCTGGGCACCTGGCTCGACGCTGCTCTTCCGGGCCAGACGAAACCGAAATGTTTTTTATTGCATTTGATGTGGTGAGCGCCATTGTGACATAAAGGGACTGCTCCAGCATAGACACCTTCGCAGCTATCCGAGCCTTCACCGTGGGTAAGGGATGATATCGTGGCCATTTCATATTTGGTGGTGCTCACATACTCCGGACTGCCTTTCCACTTGTCGGCATACAGTTGGAGGCACTTGCAATACTCGACATATATCGCGGCATTGTTGGAGGCACTTTCATCTGTGTTCAAGCTTCCGCGAGCGGCGAGACGCGTCGCTTCTCTCTCGTGCGCATCTGCGATGGCACGAAGTGGAAGTTTGGCCCATAACGTCTGTCTCGCCTTTTGAGCCAGATGTTTGAATACATCTGTGGAAGCTCATAAACGAATCATGATTTTATATTCAGAGAAGTTACCGGTGTCGTTGGGCAAATGCACGCATTCTTCTCCCTTCACTTCAGTGAGTTTCGAACGACAGACATGGCAAACAACGTCCACGAACAGATATGGTGCTTCTCAGCGCAGGAATATCGGAAACAGAGATCCAAGATTCTGCCATCAGAATAAAAGTTGGAGGAGAAGGCGACGCAAGGAGGGGGTACCATTCTACAGTAGATATAGTTCAGCTAATTACAGGTTTTGACAGCGGCGTTCTGTTCGCTTCAAGATTGTTTCGTGGCTGCGTATCAGAGACTTCCATCTTTGCCCCTGTTTGCACATATAACCATCGCGGATAGCGGCGCCGCATCGGTGTAGAGCGCTCATTCAGTCCTTCTTCGAGCCTATCAGACCACTGAATAGGATATATATGCAATACTTGTACCCCTCGCCACGGCCAGAAAATGGCAAGTTCAACCATGGCTCCGAACTGGATACATTATCTGGTACAGAACACACTGCAGAATCCCAAAAGAAGTGCGCAGACCAGATTAACGTACACAGGAGGAGTGACGCTGAGCGCTTATTCACTCGCCGCTAAGTAGCCTGATCCATCCATCACGATCCTGAGTTTTGGAACGAGATTACTATGAATGGGCAGTCATTCGAAGGACAAATATGCGAAGAGCCCGCATTGCCGTTATCGATAGTCTGTACTTCGAATGGAAAAATTGGGCCCGCAAAGAATATTTACAGTAGGGGGAGATTTGATGTAAGTATGCGATGAATTTTCGGTTTGGTTCAAAGTTCAACGTTCAACGCTCAACTCTTACCAGTGCGATGCTTTTGAATTGTCCGCTTTCTCGCCGATGGATATACTTGGAATCGTGTCTGGTCTGAGTTGACGTAGGGCGTACATTCATGCTTACGATAATTGGCAATCAGGCGTCATGCTGGTATTCATTTAACTTTTTAAAAAAAAAGAAGAACCGAGGAATGATCCACACCGATTGTATCTCGTCCATACTGCCTATAGTGAAAATTCGTTATCCCAGAAGAAGCCGGTTCAGTAATTGCTGGAAAACCCGTGCGGCAAACTTTTATTTCGCGGATTTACGGCCACGGACTTGTCACCCCGCCCTGGAAGGTTAATGGTACAGTGCTGCCGCATATTTTTTAGATTGTACAAGAGCGCGGTGGACCGCTTCGATTGAGGATTCGTGAGCGTTTGAATGAGCTCTGGAAGACCGGTGGTGCCGAGGCGCTCGCCGCTGACAGCGAAGTCTGAAATAGCGTCGGGCGGACAGGCGTGATTTTAATTTTTTAAGAGCGTGCTTCCGGCCACAGCGTCGAACCCATGACGTGAATGTATCCGAAGGAAGAAGTCTGCCATTGGCCGTACCATCTACGGCCAACAGAACGGAACAGTACAGGCTGTGGATTTATTGGCGACATACAAGGAACACCGCCACAACAAGGTGGCGGAATGCTGAGCACGCTATTGTAATTTCGCGGATTTAATCCAAGGAGTCTCGTTGAAGGTAGAATATCCTATCGAATGTTAGTTAGTGGTGAACTTGTGTCCTTCCCGGCCCATTCGGCGTTTCAAGCTCAAAGATATTTCCAACGATTCTTGACTCAGGCAGAGACTGGACATAATTATTCCTCAGGCAGTTGCGAGGCATGGGATGCACACGGTGGGTTGAAATTGCGACTATTCAGACTTCATTTCTTCACCCCTCAACCCGTGCAAAACTGCGATGAAGACGAGAACCAAGATGACTTTCTTCACTGAGCGCTCCCCACGAAACGTCTTCTGCCGGGGTTCATTCGTTTTCTAAGAAATGAGTAGTCAATGTCAATTGGTGAAACGTGGTGGAGAAATGGAGCACCCCACTCACTTGGATTGTCCTTGTCGAAGGTGTTTCTATCTTTACAACCTCACTTTTCGGTTTTGTTTTTACGACGCGGGGGAGTGAAAAGCAAGGAGCCTATGGAGTCATGACGTCAAGAGAAGGAGGTACATATGAGTATATTTTGGGTGGCCATTGGCACTTATCACGTACGAGCCAAAAGGGACGATATCGATCCATGATCTGAACGGCGGAAACGGGCTCTGATTTTATGCCCTCTTGGGTAGCATGGATCTGAATGTTGACTCGCATTCAACACATAGGTGGCAAAGCGTCAAGTTTCCTTACCTGGCGCAAATCCTGAAATTGGATAGAACACCGAACTCTCGTTTCAAACGCCCTCTCCATGCGTTTCCGCCTCTTCGCCCGGCACGTATTGCAGTTAACGTACTGCTTGGAATATAGTTTATTGCTGCATGTCTTGCAGTTCCTCGTGTATATAGGGTATCCGTTCGTCTCGGGCGTGGGTGCGTCGTAATTGAACTTCATTGAGCGGGTTCGTGGGCGGAGAGAAAGAGTAAAAGCCGGGGGGAGGGCAAAAGATAATCGACGTGGTTTTTGTAAGCCGACGTTGTTTGTTTCAACAACCAATTTCCCGAACAATGCGAATGTCGGGAATCATTGGGAAATCAGGTCGTGACATGTGTTCAGACAGACAAAGGGTCACTTTACGTTGCCACTCATAACCCACAACAGCGAAGGTGCTGGAAGATTTTGCGGAGCATATTGTCTCCCCCTTCATGCAGTCAAAGAAAATGGAGACCCAAGGAAACGAAGGCTGTTAAAAATTGAGCATGCAAACGTGATCACGTGTTTAATTAGACATCACGAAGCAGCATACCGAGGGAAAAGCAATACAGTCGTCATTAAAGCCTTCCGATGGCATGCGTGAGCAGCGCACTGTCAATACTGCCCATGAATGGAATAAATCCACCAAGGAGCGAGTCCCGCCGGGCTTCGTCGAGCTGCGCCAAAGCCGCAAACTTGTCTTTGTCATACCGGCAGCCGACATGACGTGGAACCAATCCAAATCGAGAGATGCGTCCGTCAAGAGTGCGTACAGAAAATAGTCTTCCAGATACTACTGTGTCAGGTTCAATCCGTGGGCAAATTAAATCCAAGAACTGTAGGGCGGAGGCGAATCCTACATAAGATCCAATTTTTTGAGAAGGCATTTCGTTAATTTAAAGGCAGAGACGGACCGAATAGTTTGAACCATTCAGGTCCGAAGACGCAAGAGTGCTCTGGTTATAAGTCAGTAAGACTCATCACTTGCACTCGCCCACCACACGCACGAAGGGTGCCTGGCAATTGCTGCTATCTGGCATGTAGCTTTCGGGGACATTAAAGCCGTTGGGCGAGGCCTGACTCTCGGGTAGAGACCTCCAGCGCAACAATATACTGAAATAAAATCCCACTGTGCGGATGTAGCATAGTAGAAAGCACAAGGCGCAAAACCGTATCCTCAATACGCTCCACATTACGATCCATGAGCGACCCATGAAGGATATGGTTGACACCAGATTTCCCGAAAGGCATCTCCATTGAGTGGGCGAGTGTTCTTGGTCATCCGATGGATATTCCATCGGCAGACACGACTCTAAAAAGTCCTCTAAAGTTTCCTGAGAGTTTTATAAGGGTCGATGAACCGTTCTCAATGGTCAAGGTGACACACCTGCAGTTGAAAGATCTTCATAGTGCCTTCAGACTTCTGAAAAGTAGATCAGGACTGCGCATCAGAAAGCCTTCGTTGACATTCGCCTGATGCGGGTAAATGTCGAGCTGCAGAGAGCATAAAATGTCCGCCGTCTCGCGATCAGCGTCCTGATTGGAAAGTTCAATTGTATTTCCGGTGTCTGCAGCTAGTATAACGTATTAAACTCACCTGGACTCGAGAAATTTCGGAACGTAGAGTACGAATAAGGTTGGCTCTCTCAACCTCCTTACACTCCTTCACCTTCTGTGCACGCTTTCGCATATCCGCCTGACATCCGACACAATTCACGAACCACAGATGCTGTGGAATTTCCTCTCTACATGTCTTGCAGGCCTGCTTGCCAACATTTTGTATGAAGGGAGCCAAGGTCTGCAGTGACGGATTGGTATCAATTCGGCCGCCAGTCGGGACGACAATCTGGGTGAACATGGAAGCAAAGACACTTATTACACAGGGAGGATAACCAATTACTCGCCAGCAAAACATGAAAAAAACATTGAGAACCAATTTACAATATGCTCCATATTTTTGATGGAACACATGTAAAATATGTTCAAAATATGTTCTGCATACCCAACATCATGCAGACAATATCTGAGTCATGGAGAAGTTATTTTGAATATCTTGCAAATATTGAACGAGCAACTATTCAAAAGGCATGGTAAATTGGTTCTCAATGGTTTTCACATGTTTGGCTGGTAAAAAATTGGTTATCCTCATTGTGTTAAGACTAAGGTTCCCTAGGGGTAGAGGTAAACCTCCAGAGGTCAGAGGTAAAGTCGTCAGAGGTAGGGGTAGAGGTCGGGCCATTTCAAAACCTCTCAAACCTCTACCCTACCTTGGGAGGTTCAGAGGTACTGAGAGGTACTGTGGGTAAAAAACAATTTTGCAATGTCCTCTCTGGTGTAGTGGTAGTTGCTCACTTTATTGCCTCGGATCATGGAGCAAGCATGACTTGGTTGGTGATAAGGAGTTCTGGGCAGCTGTACAACAAAATATGAAAGGAAGACAGATTAGGATTATCCGATTAGGATTATTTTGATTTTTCGTATTACTCTTACTGTCAGGGGAACCACCCGTCCGTCCGTCCGTCCGTCCAGCTCCGGCCCATCGCACCGCCCCACTTCCTCGTCCGATCCTTCGTCCAGCCTCATCCGTCCGTCCAACCTCGCCCGACCATCCGGCCTTCGGTCCTACGCCCCAGCCTACGCCTTCGTCCGGAACGTCATCCTCCGTCCCTCCGGACTCCCTCCTCCTCCGACCCCCCTCGTCCGGTCGCTCTCACTGGCACGTGCTATGCGATCAAGCTCGAGACCACTGCCGATCGATCCGGACACGTGCTACTGGCTAGTACCTATAAAAACCTCGCCTAGCGTGGGAATCCTTATCCTTTCTTCTCTTCGGATTCTCCCGCTAGGTGCGTATTCTAGAAACCTGTATTTAGTACTGTCAATTGAGTTACTTCGGATTCTCCCGCTAGTCTCCCGCGCTCCGCGCCGAGCTGAGGTTGCCCTTACACTTACCATGTATCCTGCTGTTTACTTATATGTCCCTGCTATACAGTCTATACTTGTCAATTGCAGCATGCATTTCTGGAGCAAATTCTACGTGTTTCTGCACCAAGGACCTCTAACCTCTACCTCTACCTCTCACAGAGGTCATGTAGGGGTAAACCTTGGAGGTACTAGAGGTAAATTAGAGGTAAACCTCTGGAGGTCAGAGGTTTGAGGGGTAGGGGTAGAGGTTGGCCTCAAAATACCTCTACCTCTACCCCTGGGGAACCTTAGTTAAGACTCCCTGTCTGTGAGCCATGGTCAAGTCAATAAATCAAAGGCATGATTTTATATCGAGCTGTGATTCATTCACGTGAGTCAAGGGGGCATCGGGATTTGAAAAACGCATATGGGGTTGGAAAGTTTTTTTCAACTTCAGGCTGACCCCTCCCTTCTAACAGGGAAGGAGCTTCCCACCCCTAGCGCCGGGCCGGCTGTCCGCCTCGAGCCGTTTACTTCCCATGGGCCATGGCTTTTGGCAATGTCAGTGTGATTCACCTGAATCACCTCAACTGCAACAGTTGCAAAATCTTTGACCTCAGCACCAACCCATATTTGGCCTGACTCCCACATAGTCCACAGAAAGCCTGAATTGAGAGTGTAAATACCATTCAAGACTCCTTCTAGACACTGAATTGTCACTTTTACAACCAAATAACACCTCCCTGAGGCTTTAATAGCTGTTTGGAAGCTCTGGATAATTATACTGTAACACTAAAAGTTTCCTTCAGGCCTCCCTGGAGGACATGTGCTTTCAAGGGCGTTAAAATATCATTTCTCAGTCCCGCTCGCTCAAGTCCTGCTGGCATTCCGAGCTTTCGGATTTCGCAAGCCCGAGAATGATGATGATACATCCAATTTCCTTTTACTTTATACGACACAGGAATCGATCAATAAATCGATGCCATGCTATGTACAAGTGTCACAGAAAGCCGTGGACCTTACATTAAACTGTGTTTTGTGAGAGCGCCGACGTTACTTGCATCATAAAATTTTCAACTTCATTTGATCCCCGTTCCATGGCACCTGCGTGCCGGCTGGTCCGGCCTATTGGCTCTTGGCAGAGTGCGGCGCCGCCCTCGGCCGCACTAATTCAATAACAACAGTGGTAAAATTAGGTGTGTAGTTTTATCCCGATTGTCATGAAGTTTATGAGACTGTATCAAGACTTCGACACAGTCGAAGGGAAGAAGAAGAGAAGACGAAGAACAAGCAAAACTGCGGTCTACGGTTTCATCGTATTGGACATCTCTAGCGTCCCACCGAAGCCCCTGCGACCAAAACCACGATGGCTACGATGGGGATGCCCCAGAACACAAGATCCGAGGATTTGCATGCATGGTTGTGGTGATCCTGTTGGCGGCCTCAGCAAAGGATGATGAATGGATGAGCAGACGTACGAGTGCCAGATCTGTATCGCCATTTGCTGTTGCAGCTTGCTCCAGGAGATAGACCTTTCTCTGCATGTTTTTCTTCATTCTTGGTGAGGATTCCGCATCCGACATGGTATGACTCCATCCGTACTCACATACTCCGCACTTTCTGTGTCAGGACACAACTTGAGATAGTTGCAATATTCGCGATACACTGCTCTGTTGGAACTGCCGTCCGGACTTCCTTGGGCCACAAGATCATCAGCCTTCTTCTTATGCGCCTCGGTGCGGTTCTGGTTTTGGGCGATGACCCAGAACATGGCTTTGCGCCATTGCAACGGTAGTTTGTTCCATATTGTTTGCATTATCTGTTGCGCCAGTATGAGCGATAAATCTGGGGAACACTCCAGTTCAATAATATGTATGTTGCTAAAGAGTATCATTACCTGTATGGTTCACCGCCTCGACGGGTTCCTGCCCCTTCAATCAAGTTAGTTTCGGATACTGAGCTACGACTGCATTTTCACGAACGGGTTTTGTCCTGTTTCTCAACATGGAATGAGAAGAGCGGAGGGGATCGATTTGCTTGGTGTAAAGACTGAGGTTGTTTTGGTGAAAGTCTCAGATACTCCCAAGTAGATATAGCCCAGCGAATTTACGAAATACCCTTGTCGGGCGGAATATACGACAAGCCGCTCAATGTTCGTGTGGTTAGAATAGGATTGAGAACCACTGGATGGACGATAGAAATCCATACCAATGAACCGCCACCCGCCACCCTTGTTCTTGTCGGAGGTGAAGTACGCAGAATCCGAATTTAAACAACTTGAATCTGTCCGAGAATTGCGCACATTTTCGGTTCTGTACAGCCTGTTCGAGTTCCTCCATCTCAGGGGGCAGTATACAAACCATGGCTATGCACACACGAATATTCAGGAACAAGTATGGAACTGCAGAGCAGGTGTACGTTACCGATAATGCTCTAAATTCCGCGGGTTGTGTCAAACCTTGTGACATGGCGACCGGCGATTCATCCTATTCGAAATGCCGTCTGTACTTACTACGCATCAGGATCTGTCCTATCCGAGTCGATCATGGATGCGGTCTTTCATGCGCCCTGTGTTTCCTCCAATTGGAAAGGAATTCTGCTCAATTGTGATGATACAGAAGAACAAAATCGAATTTGCCCTTCCACAACCGCTAAAGATACATTTTGATCTGGGTTCAGAACAAACTTGGAACAAACGCCGGATATACTTTGGCTCCGTGTCAGTGAGTTTTTGGAAGTCGGGGCCACCATTCAAGCGTTCAGCGAGAAACACGGGATCCTAAACTTGTGTGACCACGATCTGAATGACGCCACCGGCGTTGCGCGACCGCCGACGCCGACACGTCACACTGAGTTGACCGATCAAATGGATCAGGTGACCGTTTCTCTATCATGATGTGGGGAGTGGCTGTGCTCCTCTACTCTCTGTCATCCTCGACCTTTTGTGCCGCACATTGGCGAGGTAGCCACGACAAGGGCATGAGCCACGGAACGGCCTCACTTTAACAGCTTTGTTCCGCCCTCAAAATGGTTATAGGAGTCCTCCGTCGCCTTCAGGCAAAGGAATCCTGACTCCTCGGCGCGACAAAGCGTCTTGAACAAGCTTCTCCGGGCAACGGGTTAGTAGGATGTACACGTTACCCACCATCTTCCTGCAACGATTCATCTTGACGACGCCTTTCCTTGCTGTTCACGAGCAGGCTGTTGCAGCACATTACTGCCTCGTGGTCGCCGCTCTGCAACACAATACCTTCATGAATCCCCTCCTCCTCCTCAGCTCTATAAGAACTCAAGTGCTTCGATACCTGTTTGAAATGACTTCATCTGTCGCCGTCGAAACTTCGCTGGGGGCCGCTGTCGGCTGTCTTTCCGTCATGGCGAGCTTTGCCCAACTCTCCGGAATTCCGTATGCCGCCCAAGTGATATCGCTGGCTTCTGAAATCTTGACTGCGATACAAGTGAGCCTGGAGGATCCCTGAACTAGTCCTTCCCTGACCCAGCCGCAGCGAGTCCGCAATAACAAAGTGGCCTTTCAAAGGTTGGCGGCCGACATCCAGGACCTCGTCGTCGCTGTGCGTGAATCTACTGGGAACCTGTCAGCCGAGATGGAGCACGGATTGGAGAGATTAGTCTCGTGAGTTATTCGACGCCCGTTTTTGTCCTCGGCGCTGACGGTTTCCGTCCAGCGCACTGGTAGAAATTTACGAATTCGTTTTAAAGCACACTTCCCGCGGCAAATTACATCGCGTGGTGGCCAGTGTTGCGGATGCATCCAAGATCAATGAGTATCGAGCCCAGATTCGGCAGGCCCTGGATCTTTTCGGGGTACGAAGAGATGAATGTTCAATGAATGGTGACATGATGGATCTTGTACTAGCTCAAGGCGCAAATCGTTATACATCAAAACTTATTACAGATAATCAAGGAGCTGGCGCAGAGAGGGTCGAATCTGCCACGACAATCCAGCAACCCCCGGCGGCGCCATATCTTGAACAATCAAAGGTCCAACTCTTTTCAATGTCCCCCTCCCTCGGCAGCCTCATCGGTGGAGCTCGGTCAGGGAAGACCCGATATACGCCGACCACCCAGCCCAGCGGCTCTGGTTCCCATAGTTCTGCTGTCTCTTCCGCACAGCAACCCAACTCGGAAATTATTCCAGTACCTACGGAGATTTTACGATCAAGATCGCTAGATTTACCCCTTCCTTCTCCCTCTCCAACCACAGCTGAGACAGTCGCAACTAACTTGACGCTACGGTCAGTCATTCCTTGAAGCTCTATTAAGGCACATTCTCAAATGCCGCACTTAGATTGCGTCGGAAAGCAGAATTTCGGACGATTTCTCGAAGAAAATTGACGACAATCCTCGCCTTGTTTCCATACTGGGAGTGGTCGTCGCGTTCCACGACCCTCCTTCCGTGCTCCAGATCTCGCGCGTTCTCGATCTAAATTGGATTGAAGTGGTGGCCGCGCTGAAGCCGGTTTCACCGTATCTGGAAGGCCTCGACTCGACCATCAATTTCAACTCGAACATCAAGATTCAGCAGTCTCTGCAAGACTTCCTCCTTCAACCAACCGGGGCGCCCGCAAAGTACCATAGCTTGGTTGCTCGTTGGTGCTGGTCGGACCAACTCCTGATGCAAGGTTGGACATTTCGCCCTGCTTGGTGGGCCACGATTAATTCAACGGCAGGGATATATTTTACGCCAGTGATTTCTGGGAATACCATGTCTGCAATGCGGATCCGTCTACGGACCTCTTCCATGCACTTCGAGCCTCACGTAGACCTCTGGATCCTGTGTCGCGTGGCCAGCTCCCTGGCGTCATTCATTGGCTGGAGGAGGTGCGCTGCTAGAAATCCAGTCTGACGTGATTTCTAAATTTTCGTACCAACAGAATGGAGCGGTACATGCCGCAGATTTATTGTCGACATATAAGGAGTGCAGTAGCAAGCCGCCTCAGCAGGTCCATATTATGGGTGGAATGCTGAGTGTGTTATTTTAGTGGGTGCGTCTCACAAAAAACTACTTATATTGAATCATGCTTCCAAGATATTTGGTACTCTCGTTGTGCACTTTTAGAAGACGCTCTTCAAGAACTTCAACATCAGCTCCGCGATCTCAGCTGTCTCGTCTCCCCCGCAAAATGCCCGCATCCAACAAAATAACCTTCGCCTTCGGCAGATCGCGCTTGAAAGCTTCCGCACCCGCTGGGATGAAGAACTGGTCGTGTTTCCCCCAGACCGCTAGCAGCGGCACCTGACTCTTCCGGAAGTACTCCTGGAACTGAGGGTACAGCGCCACATTGTTGGCGTAATCCTTGAAGAGGTCGAGCTGGATGTCGAAGTTTCCGGGCCGCTGGAGAAGTGCCCAGTCCAGCGTGTACGTCTCAGGCGCGATTACGTCTGGTGCACGCGAGCCCTCCGTGTACTGCCATTTCGTCGTGTCGTAGGTGAACACGCCATCGAGGATGGCCTGCCGGTCCTCCGCAGCGCCTGACGCCCAGTAACGCTGGATCGGCGCCCACGCGGCGCCGAGTCCTTCCGTGTACGCGTTGCCGTTCTGCGAGACAATCGCGGTGATCGCCTCTGGGCGCTGAAGCGCGAGGCGCAAGAGGACGGGCGCGCCGTAGTCGAAGATGTAGACGGCGAAGGATTTGATCTCAAGCGCGTCGAGGAATTTCCCGATCGTGACGCTGAGAGTGGCGAAGTCGTACGTATATTCGCGTTCCGACGGCACAGTCGTGAATCCGAAGCCGGGAAGGTCTGGCGCTACGACGCGGTAGTGCTGCGATAGAAGTGGGATGAGGTTCCGGTACTGGTGCGATGATGTAGGGAATCCGTGCAGCAACAGGACGGTCGGGGCTGCTGGATTATGGGCAGGAGACGCCGTGCGGTAGAACACGGAGATTCCGGAATCGACGACGACGGATTTGAATTCTGTGGCAGACATCGTTCGTCAAGTTTTTCTTACATCTGGAGGGTCCTTCGTTCGCGGTTTATACTGGGGGTGATGTCAGGTGGGCATATCCAAATAGATCAAGATGATTCAGCAATGAGTCAGAAGTTCGTAAGGATTCGTAAGATTGCACAGGCGTACACGGCCAACCCGACCAAAATGTCGGGCATGGGGCCGCCACAACTAGTGAGCGACCCAAAACGAGTCCTATAGTCGGGCTACGACGATGCATGTAAGACATGCCAAATCGGGTTTAAGTGGCTTCTAAGTTCTGGAAGGAAACTTGGGGAAAGTGCGGCTTGTTGATATTTCTGTGCTTCACCATGAATCTCAACGCAGCAAGAACCAGTAGCCATAAGGTGGGTCGCCAATTTGAAAATTTCTCAAGTTGAAAGTGCAAGTGCCTTGCGGGAGAGAATCCCATCGTCTCAATCATGGGTCACACGCCATGTTGAATTTTTTTGAACACCTGCGATGTGGCTAAAATTACCGAGTGGGAGGTTGAACGACGGGATTTTCCATGAGTGCCATTTTCCTTCCAAGATCATAGGCTGCTGGGCTGCTTCTAAGCTAAGAACTCGTCTAGAATTTCATATGGTCTGTGTTCATCTTTTCAAAAATCAACTAGCAAATTTAACGAACATCGAAACAACAACAAACACATGTTGAATTGATTGGGAAGGTCAAGAGTCTCATCCGGTGTAATTCGAGTTCAAGCTCCCCTCATTTTCATATCGGAAGACGGAGCGAGAGCCAAAAAAATGAACACAAACATCGAAAGACGCCTAGAGTTGAACCGGGAATTCCGCAGGATCAGACTAAGTACCTCGATATCTTCAGTTACTGCGGCGTGATATCTTTCATTACGGAGTCCACTACCTCCGCACTCACCGCACTGATTTCTCAACCTTTGATATACCGGTTCCACGAAAGAGAGCGAACCACCAAATACAAAAGCCAAACATCAGACATGCACTTGTCTTATTCGGGATTTCCACCGCAGGTCTCAGAGCCAAGATTTAACTTAGCAGGAAAAAAGGCTACGCTTGAGGCAAGTGGTAAGAGAAGCACGGAAGCCGTAACTATTTTGTGTTTAGAGAGACTCGGTGTGATTTGCTGTCATTCATTTTCATTGACCCTCTACTTATCTATGACAGCCCAATTGATAGACAAAGAATGGCTTGTGTTCGATACCGTGAGTAACTCGTAGGTCTCTACCTAGCTGCAGTTATTTGCACAAATCCTTCTCAAACTTCTTCCCAAGCTTCCCGTGGGCATCTGAATGTGGCGCATCAGTTGCCACCATCCGATATCCACACAAACAAAGAACAGACGTACGACACCGCAGAATGTTGTCGCGTTGCTGGCGTCCGGGGTCGTGATTACCACGCGGAACAAGCCGAAAGTGTCCTTTCTATTAGCATTGTTTACGAATTTGCTCATGTCCGCCCTAACGACATGCTCCAGAAGCCCGCCTTGGCGCGCATTCTTACACGCTGGTTCCGTGAATGTCACCTCACCGCCGAAGTTCGAGAACACATGCGGAACGGTATTATGGCTTTGCTGTCTTAGATCGGTAGCGTCCGTGCCTGCTCCACGGCATGTTGATGTCGGCGATGGGGACCACATTCTGCTTCCCTTTGTCGTTATGTATTACATTCACGCTCTTGGCCGGCGCGTTGCTGACCAGCTGCCAGGGGAACTCAGTATTTTCGCAGGGAAATAGACAGCGGACTCACTACCGGGGGTGGCGGTGGCGGCGCGGCCGGTGCGACAGATGCGGCAGGGGCGGGGGCCGGCGCAGGGGGCTGAGGGGCAGTGGCGAGCGTGGAGGTGGAAGCAGTTGCTGAGCCCGCACATGTGGGGGGTTGCTGCGCTCGACAACTCGAAGGCCCAAGTATTCAAGGAAGCGGCGGACCGTGGTCTTGGCCTTTGGGGGAGGGACAGGGCAGGAGGTTATGGGTGCCTTTTTCTTTTTCCAACACAAGACATGGAATTGGGAGAGGGAAACGTACTGATTCTGGGCAGGCACTTTCTTTGCTGGAATGCCTGAAGGTTTCGTTGCCGGCTTTGCTGGAGTGGCTGGTGTTTCGTCGCTGGAACCGCTTTCGCTTCTGGGACGGTTGATGGTTCCTTCGCTGGGACCGGCGTTGGCTTGGCTGGGACGGCGACTGGTTTCGCTGGGACCTGCGCTGGCTTTGCTGCAACCGGCGCCGGTTTCTTCGCTGCAACCGGCGCTGGTTTTGCTGGCACAGGTGCCGGCTTTGTCATGGGCGCAAGTTTTGCAGCGACCTTTTTGGCCGCCCGCACTTCGAGTGCCTGAAGATATCTGTCAGTCTCGTACAATAAAATATCTGTCAGTCCGTACAATAGAAGATTCGTCAGTTGTACATGAAGATATCTGTCAGTCTCGTACAATATATCTTTCAACTATTACGCACGAATTCGTCTTCGACATTATTTGAGATCGGGGCCGTGAACGTTGGGAGAGCGAGGATGACGGCAAATAAGATAGAGAAGGGCAGATACATGGTGGAAAATGATTAAAAGGGATAGTAAGTACCAAGGAGCAGTGAAGAAGAAAAGGAATGGGGACCAGCCAGAAGAATGAGGCATTGAAGCGATGTGGGGTGGTATATATACCGAGATGGTCAGCTGTGTTGGTTCAGTCGTCCCGATCAATGCCATAGCGTGCGGTGTTCCTCGGCGCCCGAAGAGCCAGTGCTGGTTTCCGAGTTACTCGAACCTGCAGTTAGTCATAAATAGAATGAATTTGCGGCGCAGGCCCGAATGTAATAAGGATCCCGTGGAAAACTTGGCCAGATTTTTTGTAGATTACTACTGTTGACGAGTTTTATTTGATCTCGCACCTATGTTGGACCTGAAAAACGAACGAAGTAAATTTAGTACCGACATCGGAGATAGAATAAAGGTAGTGACCGGCGGCCACCTACCTTTGTTCTAGGATTTGCACCTTTGGCGGCAAGAAACTTGATTAGCAAAATCATTCCGATCTATTCCGATGCGTCGTGCGGCCCTGCTACCGCTAGCTTGCGACGCAGAAGCTGTTTCCGTGTCATCCACCGCCGTCACGCCGTGAGCGATGGCTTCAACGTCGGGCAGAGTTCGCGTTGATAGATCAATTTACCCATAAATCTGCTTCTACTAAGTAGTTCCTGCTGGAACTCTTTTTTAATTGAGTTTCAATCACACCGAAAACGGAAAAGTGTCATGATACACAAACTGATGATGAAACCTGAGGCAATTTTGCCATTGGTCCGGCTTGACACTTTTCCGTTTCGGTGTGAATATAGTGCTGCGGCCCTTGGGCCATGTCGCACTTCTACATAATTACAGTGTGGTAAGCTGCTGGCATGGATGCGTACTGAGGGTGTCATAACGTGGGGAGAGATGGAGGTGGAGGGCTAGCAGGTGGATGTGTATGTATCTAAGAGGTCGTGGCAGTAATTGGATCGAGACAAGTCAGTGCGATAATCTAAGAGGAAAGTGAAAGAAAAAGTAAGTAGTAGATTGGAGGTGATGGGGAGAGTCGGATAGGGCCGGTCAGAGTGCGTAAGCAGGGAGGCGGGCCGTGTCTCGCACGAAGGCAAGAACAGGGGAGGCGTCGGCTTTGACAGACAAGAGGGCGCGAAGGGAGAGACGGGCGGTTCCTATGCGAACGATGAGGCGAAGTCGTTGAGCGTGGTAGGCGGGGCATGAGAGTAGGAGGTGAGGGACGGATTCGGGCGTAGCGCAGTGGGGGTAGAGGGGGGAGACGGCGAGCTTGAAGCGGAAAAGGAAAAGGAAGGAGTTGAGGCCGATGTGCCCAGTGCGTAGTTGAGTGAGTACGCTGCATTGCGGTCTGCTGAGGCCGCAGTACATTTGTTGGATAGATTTCGAGGGCGTGGGGCTGTCGAAGGTCGCGATGCGCGCGAAGCGTGTGGAGTTCTTCCATTCCGAGAGCCATTGGGTGGAAAGGACTGGAACTCATAGACGTTTCCCACGCCGCTGATAGCTCACCCGTTTCCCAGGTCTTTCAATCACGCCACTGATTGACTCCGGAATTGCTCTTCCGGCACTCGCTAAATTTCGCCACCCCCCGAGCCTTTTTGGGAAGTCCTTCCCGTTTGGGTTGGGCCTCCAAAGGCTCCAATGACTTACCGCCGTTTCGACGGGTACTTAATTTCCTTTTTGGGACTTTGGTGGCACCAATTTATCGATACAAAGACGACATGGGAAGGAATGTAGGTAATTTTGGACGCTACATTCCCCTCTCCACCCGCAAGCGTGCCTTAACGAACATCAGGATAAAAAATGAAGTCTCTGACAAGGGAAATCCCCAGAAGTCGAGTGCAAGCGGTATGTTCCGACACAGTGGGCGGCGTCTAAACGAGTTCGTAGTGCTTCGGACTGTGTCCAGGCCCCACATGATCGGCCGGAACGGGTTCACCCGTTTAAACGGGACCCGTATCCGTCCGTAAACGGGTAAACCGGTTGATTACCAAGTAGTAGAGTACCGTTTTCGAAGTAGGCAGAGCGGCTCTACGGAAACCGTCGCAAACGGAAACGGGTTGGAGTCCTAGGCGATTCTCTAAGGAAGAGAAGGTGTATCAATTTCTCAAACTTTGCAAGTGATACTTAAAACAGCGACCACAGTCCCAGGGATGCCCCGAAGAAAATTTCTGCTTGGCGCTCTTGGCGACTGTTTCGAGCTTAGAGGAGCAATGCGGCTTGTGGCGCACCAGAACCAAAACACGGTAGATCTCGGCAATCAATGTCGGGCGGCGTCCCGATTCCGAGATCAGCGGCGACTTACGTTCCATCAGTCATCAAGGGTATGCCAACTTGCCAACGAAATGTTCCATCAGTTTTGAATCTCTTCATGTTTTGACTCGTACCTGGTTATATACTGCCCACAGAACGTTCCTTTCAGCCTACCTCCCTCCCATGCACGAATCGTCGTCAGCCAGCATCGAACGACTTCCTCCTGAGATTCTGGCAGAAATTTTCATGTTCTGCCTACCAAGTGGGAGGTGGGCTTCGTACGAGCCTAACACCGAAGAGGCGCCCTGGGTGCTGGCGCAAGTCTGTTCTCCCTGGAGAGCAATTGTCCTATCCACTCCGCAGCTCTGGCAAACCCTTGATATTGATTTGTCCCAATTTCTCCCCGATGACATGGAAATAAATGACGACTCTTCCTCCGACCTCACTGACTCTTTGTCCGCTGGTATCTAACCGACAAGTAGTCTGTCTCAACACTCCGCTGACTCTTCCTCAGGTGGTGGTCTATCCCAGCAGAATCTGATACACCTCGTCGGTCTCTTTCTCGAACGCTCAGGGACCTGTCCCTTCACCCTGATATTTTCCTGCGGGGAACAAGAACCTTGCGAGCTACATCCCGTGCTCGACCAGGTGGTTGAGATGCTTACGAAGGCATCTCATCGGTGGGGTAATATTACTTACAAGCTCCCATTACCCGTACTCGTCCATCTTCCTTCAGTCAAGGGCCGTCTGCAGTCCTTGCGCAACCTCGAGATATGCCCCCGCGATAACACTGACAAAGGTGTCGTCATCGATGAATTTGAGGACGCCCCTCTACTCCAGAGCGTCAATGTGTCTATTTGGCAATTCCCCAATGCAGAACCAGCTGTGGTTAAACTTCCCTGGGCGCAGCTGACTTCATACACCGGCTGTTTCCGACATCTTTCCGAAGTGTACACCACGCTCCGTGAGATGCCGAATATTGTGGTTTGCAACATCATCTACGACGGATTACCAGTGAGCGACACGGAGGACAATTACGGCGACCTGGCCAAAATCCCTCCTCTCGCACATCTGCGCCATCTTTCCATACACCACTCGTCGGAGCAGGCTCAAAGCCGCTATATTTCACGGCTCACGGACCGCCTCACGCTCCCGCGGCTGGAGCATCTCGAAGTCGACTGCGACAACGAGGTCTTCCCACATCTGACCGCGCTGGTCGTGCGCTCTGCCTGCCGGCTCCGCACATTTTCAGTCCACAGCATGCAATTCAACGACGCTGTCTTTGCGTTTTTCGCCCACGTGCCCACTGTCGCGGAGCTCACTCTCGGGACCATAGTGCTTACCTCCGCCGACGTGGCCTGGCTGACTCGCTCAACACCCCCGGTTCCATGCCCGCTTCCCTCGCTTCGTATTCTCAACATGGATTACGCACAGTTTCCCGCCGCCGAGTTTGTGCAGATGATTGAATCGCGGGTGGATGACGCGCGCCGGGCTGGCGGCGCGTGTTTGGAGGCGCTCCGGGTTACCAACATCGTGCTAGAGCGTAATACTCATCTTCTCCTCCTGTCGCTGCGGCGTCCGGGCCTGCGCGTGGTGGTGGTGGATCATTACGACCGGTGCGTCAAAAACGTCAGTTCATTGGATCTTATGGCTGACACTTGTCTGCAGGGAACTGGAACTGAATGAAGAGGAAGAAAAGGAGAGAGAGGAGGATGAAGGAGAAGAGGAAGGTGCTGACACTTCTTGAGGATCGTTTGCTCCAATAGTTTGATTTTCGCTTCTGCGATCTCGGCGTTGTGCGCTTGTATGTTATACGACGGTGACTAGACTAGGAACATTGTAATCATAACACTCGACCCGAAGTACCGGCCGAGATTGATACTACGAATGACTCCAAAAATATTGAAACCTGATCAAAGTCATTCAGTCCAGGAGCGACTTGGAGACTCAGTGCGACGAAAAATTCATACGGATGGATGAATAATGGGCGCTTACTATGATCAGGCACCAATGAACCACGATCCAGCGCTCCAGAAATTCAAGGTTTGAATGTAGAGCCCAGGCAGATTGCGTCGATGTTCAGGAGAAATCGTGCCCGGTGATTTCACCGAGCCCGTAATATTCGACGGAGGAGAGTACTGTACAATAAGGCCCTTCAACCAAACTTACTTCAGCATTCAGCCTGGTGAAAAAAAGCCAATTCCGGTGCACGTTCTTACTGCTCAACCACTTGCGGCTGCTCAATACTTTTTTTGTGCCTGAGGCGGCAATAGAGTAGGGTTTTTTGATTCAACACGATGCGTGGGAACAACGCAGCAATTGTCAACATCGTACAAATACGCCGCCGCAAACAACTCCTCATTCTCTTCTTCTCCTACATCTTTATCTCTCCTTCCCGCTATGAAATCCTTCACCGCTACTATATTTTATATGTCGCTCGTTGCCTCTACCGCCGCCCATGGCTGGATCGGAAGCCTCACCGTCGGCAGCAAGTCCTTCAAAGGCAACGAACCCGTCGAGCAGACTCCCAATGGCGTGCCCAGCGTCATTCGCCAGATCGCAAATAATCTACCTGTGAAGGACACCACATCCTCCGACCTGACCTGCGGTCGCAGTGCTCTCCCTGCAGCGCTGGTCGCCACCGCATCCGCGGGTGATACTTTATTGGTAGACTGGAACACGCTCGCTGCCAGCGGGAATTGGTTTCACGACGTGGGACCTATGATAACCTATATGGCTGGCTGCGGGGCTCAGAAATGCACGGAGTTCAACGCGAGCGACGCAAAATGGTTCAAGATCGACCAGCAGGGACAGGAGGCAGATGGGACATGGGCGCAGGCTAAGCTCGGTGAATTTTCTGATGTTCTATTTGCACGCGACATATATGCTGACCGACTGGCAGACGATGGAACCCCCGCGCATGTCACGCTACCCTCGAACTTGAAGCCGGGAGTTACCTCCTACGGCACGAGATCATCGCACTGCACACCGCCCAGTCGAAAGGCGGCGCGGAGTTCTACACGTCGTGTTCGCAGATGAGCGTCACCGGCTCGGGCACGGGCGCGCCCCAAGCGAACGAGCTCGTCAGTCTCCCTGGCGCATACACGGCCACCGACCCGGGGATCTTGATTGACGTGAGTGTTCTGGTTTCACATCCGGTCATTCTCTTCCTTCCTTGATCTGTTTTAATTAAATCTATTCTGACGCTCATCCTTTCGGTCCTGCTAGGTCTACAACATGAACGGCGCACCGTACCAGTTTCCCGGCCCGCCTGTCGCGTCATTCGTCAACTCTGCTTTCTCCTCGTCATCCCCGCAGCCACCCGCATCGCCTCCCACTCCCGCTACGCCGGCCAAAACCGCAGCCGCGCCCTCGAAGTGCAAGCACAAACACAAGCACACGAGCCGCGTCGCCCCGGTTCCCGCGGACGAGAAGAAGGAGGAACAGCAGCGGAGCATTCCCAACACGCGTCGCCCGCGTTCGCGCCACCTGCGTCGTTTCGAGACACGGTCGTTCTGATCTCCGATCCTCCGCCCGACACCACAGTACACGATGATATGATCATTGCATACCCTCGCCGATCCCGCATGCACCAGCACGACGCCATTGATATTAACGCCCGACTCTCACTCTGATATTTTTTATCTTCGTTTCCCGCTTACCGCCATTCTGTCTTGATCTCTCTCCTCTCCCTTTCTCTCAATATTGACCATTGTCCGCGTTTCCACGGAGGTAGCTCGTCATCGAGGACTGGTGCCTTGATTCCAGTGATCGACATAGCGTCGGCGAATCCAGGCTCCCGAGTGGAGCCGCGAGTAGAACCTTCTTGCGAGCCGAGAAGCGCACCCATTATGTATTAGATTGCAGGCGTTGTAGGTTGTACATATACAGCGTTGTACTTGCACTTATCTAGATTAACGTAGAACGGTTTACTTTTGTAGAATGTGACCTGCTGCGCTGTGGTCGTTTAAGTTTTAGTCTCGTCGACGAATTCTTTGAACCGTGAGACAAACTTGACGCGTCGCGATCGCAATCAATTGATTTCAACCAACAAGTCACGAATCACGGTGGTGTGACTGGACGCGTTTCTAGAAGCGTTTCTTCTGAACGTTAACCATTCCGAAGTGACAGTGGTACGAACCATTCAGAGAGCACGGTAACAATATGTTCTTTATTTTTTGGCTCTCAATCTCCAAGTCTCGTCTGGGCAGTGTGTACTCAATACAAGGAGGAATTAGGGCACAGCTGAAGGAACCGCCGCACACTCGAATAAATCCTCCCTCAGAATTCCCAGAATACGTCTGATTGTTGCGGCAAGCTGTAACATAAAGACCTGGTGGTGAAACGTTTTACACTGGCAAATTGTTGGTCGAAATTGATGCAGATGATGATCTTGGTTCGATTCCAGGCCAGGCCGTAATTGTACCATGCGTGAGGCTTTGTCCATTGAGTACATATTTATTTTCTTCCCAATTCGGCGCAGAACGTGAAACAAGGTTCATATATTCAACGCGACCATCACTGCGTTCTGCCCATGGGTAGACCGAGGGTGGTACACCGGGGTACACCAACCTAGGCCTACGCATTGTAGAGACACCCAGTGTAGGTGTGCCTACCCGTGTAGCCGAGGGTACACGCAAGGCCGATGCAGATCCGAGGAGATCCGATGGGAACCGAAGACAGGCCGACGTTAGCCGACGTCGGTGTACCAAAATAGGCCGAGGTAGACGGAAGTAGGCGAAGGACCTTACGTAGCCGGAGGTAGACAGGGGTAGACCGAAATAGGCCAACATCTGTCAACCTGTTGTTGTAGACGTACATTTACAAGGGTAGACAGAGGTAGACAGAAGGTAGACCAAGGTAGACGGAGGGTAGTCAGAGGTAGGCCAAAACAAGTGGTCTTTGGGGGCGATGCCTTTCACCACTATGGCTTGTGACGTGAATTCACCCACGCATTTGTTGCGAGAGTTTGCAGTTCCTTGCGCAAGTTGCATTGACTGAGGTGAAACGAAACCGCAAGACAGCGCGATCTACAAAAGTGTTCGTCATTTTCTGAGTCCTCCTATGATGCTCCATGATTGTCATGGAGGGCGAGTTGCGGATAGAAAAGCCGGGGGACAACAAACCTTTTTATGACCCAGCCCGGAATCAAACCGGGAATATCCGCGCAAGTTATTCAAAAGATATTACACTGCAGCAGGTTAGTGTTGCCGCGACTCAAGTTGATGAAAATCAAAAATTTCACGTACTTAGTAGCCGAAGGTGCTGATGAAAGTCAAATATTCAATGGTGCAGAAAGAGGGACTAGGTAGGTGATAACATACTTTAACCACTTTGGGATCCGACCTCTAGATGTGCCGGAATTCTATCGACTCCACTGACTCGACTCCGGAGTCGATGGTCTTTTCTCACGAACTGTGCGATGGTGCCCCAAACCCTTGGGGCATATTGGATGCCCCAATGGGTCATAACAGACCTAAGATAATATGCTGACGAGCTTTCCACAATAAAATGATTTGGGGCAACTTGAGTCACGGCAACGCTAGCGGGTGTGATATCTTTCACCACGGTGTCTTATGACCTCACCGCATTTGTGGTCGAAATTTCTACGAGTTGGGTATGCACCAGTTTATGGTTTATTTGGTGCTCATTATCCTGGTCACATCCTGTTGAAACATCTAGGACGAAACTTTGAGATGAGCAAAAAAAAATCAGGAATGCTCCGGAACCATGATCCAGCCCGGAATCGAACCAGGAGCACCCGCGCCAGTCCCCAATGCGCTCTCCACGATGGTGGGAGGGAGATGCTTCACCACACCTTGTACTGCTTTCGCTCCCTTCATTTGACGCTCAGGTAATTATTTTTCGAAAGTTACAACCAAAGCCAAAACAAAGCAAATGACCACCGTTGATGTAAACAGTCGACTTCTCAGCGCAGAGTTCATGATGCTGTTGAGCGCGTAGTGTATACGCTATTGTCTTTTCTAAACCAGAATCAAGGATATGGTAAGTGGCAAGAAAAATGAGCTCCTCGCGAGTCATGACCCAGCCAGGAATCGAACCGGGAATACCGTGCGCATCGGAACCCGCTGAACGATGGCGGGGTGAAATACCTTTCACCGCTGTGTCTTGTTGCCTGCCTTTGCGAAGCCTCTGGACTCCAAAGTGCGCATACAAACATGGCAAAATTGTAACGGCGTTAATGGGCAAAATCGAAGCAAGGGTGAAAACAACACCACAAGGTGAATGAATGGAAGACGGCGTACCTTGAAGTCGAGGGAAGACCCCGAAGCAATGCAGTATACGGGCTGTAGAGCGGCCGCGTTGCTGCAGGTTTGATTTTCATCCGTGCTAGGTTTGGATACTCCGGTAGCAACAAAAGGTGGACCTAGGGAAGCCACGGATAATATTCCTCGTTTTAAGTAACGCAATGGGGATGCCCAAAAGCCCCAAAGAAAACCTCACTGGAAAAAAATATCGCGGCCTTTTCAACACACGACCCAGCTCTGAATCGAACAAAGGCCTCCCACATATTCTGGTAGAACTTTGTGACGAGGGTGGGAGCGGACCACTCTGCTCTGGGTCCGATTACCAATTCCCATTCAAGTTCAAGTTGGCAACAGATTTGCCAGGGAAGAGACGAGGACAAGGTTCGACGCCCGGATAGCTGTGTAGGATTGTCAAGTTCCCGGAACCTCGTAGGCTCAGGTGGCGAAGGGTCGGGCGCCGCGCTCTGGTCTTGGCGGCGAGTCTCAGCGCTCTGCAATAGTGCGGCTCGGCATGACACGAAACGGCTCTTGATGGACGGCGACTCGTCGGAGAAATGGAGATCAGTCGGAACCCGCTTGCTGCTTTGAAGGTGAAACTTCAACGTTTCAACCGTGAAAGATGTTTATCAGGCCAAAAGCAGCGGGCCGAGGCCTGGTGATGTTAATGATGATCTTTCGATTGACCAATCGCGTTGACCAAGTCCACGAACGTACTTGCCACCCACTCTCTACCGTGAGTTTTGCGGCAATTGCCCCGTTTCCTGTAACTGGATTTTTAATTCTTGCCAACTGCTTAGGTCTTGGGCTCGCCCTCTCCTCAATTCAATGTCTCTGTGGCTGGATCGCATACGCCCAGACGCCCGCTGAAAACGACGCTAGCAAACTCAGTAAGTTGTCCGATTCTTCACTGTGGTGTAGCATTTCTCATCTATTTGTCTTTTTCAAGCCTACCGCGAGTTCCTCGTGCTCTCGACGGTCTTCCCCGCGCTCGCTACTTTGCAGTGGATCTGGCTGTACGCTGTCCAGTCATGCACTTGCTTTGTGCTTACCGAGCCATCCTTTTATTTTCCCAGGATCTACAAGTCCCGCCCCACGGCCAGGTCGTCCGACTCGCCCAATGTCCCGTCCGACACATGGGGGCGCGCCAGCACGCACTTGGTCTGGATGATCATGATGACAACACACAGAATCGTTTTCGGTATGTCCGCCTCAGTCTCACCATTGACTATCTTTCTGCTATACGTCTGAGCCCGCCCCCAGTGGGCATAATCTTCTCGGGCAAGCGCTCCGACGCATTCTCCGCGCTCCTTTCCTCTTGCGTCGCCACGAGCTTCCGCACCACCACCTGCCCCTCTCTCGGGATCCTCCTTTTCTTCCCAGCTGAAGAAATTCTCACCTGTGAGCCGCGCATTCTCCGGGCTTGCCTCGCCCCACTGATTACAATGAACATCGTCGAATGTCAATGATAGTCCTCTGCACAGCGTACACGATCTACCGCCGCTCGGTTGCGATCCACGGCCGCGAAAAGGTCCAGCTGCCGCCCCAATATCAGCCCGCGTGGATGGTGGGAGGTATTGCGGGTTTGGATCTCCCGGCCTCGGGGACGACGACGGAGACCAAGGAGGCGGAAACGGTGTAGGCCGTCGCGCAGGACTTGGAACGTAAGTATCGTTATTTCTTTTCTATCTCCACCATTTCTTGTCGTCCTCGTCGAGGACGTTGTCGCTCGTTCGTGCCTCTCTGTTAATCTTATGTTTTTCCAACCCCAACCGGCGGCTCGTGTTTATAGTGCAAGGCTTGAGTGGTTCCTGGGGGGACGACTGTGACGCGTGTGGCGAGGTTCCTTTATCGTGTCCTACTTCTTCTATGGCACTAGAGGGTTGAACAATACTCGACTGCGCTGGAGATATCGATGCCGAGTTTGTTACTGCCGTTAACACTGCCAGCATCGTCCACCGCCTTCGTCGACGTCCGATTCATCAACCAGACGACATGCCGCGCAGCCTCCGACTACAAATTTCGAGGGCGGCCGCTTCAATGCGCGTGAACACGCTCGACGACGGGACAGTTTCGGCGTTCCGCAACGCCATTGAGGATTTCGACGAAATCGGTCATTTCGTCGCGGAAGGGGGTGATTCGGCGAGTTGTGCCTGAAGTGAGTAATGATCCCACGCTGTCCGAGTCCAGGTCAATCAACATGATGTAAGTTGAACATGAGGAACGAGCTGCGCTCGCTTCCATTACTTTAGCCCTCGGAACTGCCGCAATCAGGCGCGAAGTGAGCGATTCCAACAGGTACCCTTCGGTTTTTTCCCCGGTCCGTTACCCCCAACCATCCTTCCCTTTCTCACCGCGCTTTGTCAGCCGCAGCCATCCGACTGTACTCCTCGGAGATGGCGCGAATGAATGGACAGCTTTGCGAACATGAGTTGGCTAGCAGCGATTTCGGCAGGATATTTCGGTTTGGAAGATATGAGTTGATCAAAAGGCGTCCTCGTGATCTTCACATCCAGAGTTGCCAGGGTCTCGCGACGTACGTCGAGTGTCCGAGAAATTCAGGAACGTTGCCGGCAGCAGGACACTTGGACTGCGAGGTGAGCTCGACCTGAACTGCTGCTGTCAGCGGCATAACGATAAAATGTGGGGATCGGTTCCGTAATACCCGTTGTAGCCTTTGACATTGACCGAAGTCAGGAACTTGACGGTGGGAGAAGATGGTAAAGCTCTCCCCGTTGGCTTTAAGGAGGGAACGGAGGATGGGAGGACATCGTTTGGAGCAGATATAGAAGTCTCAAAGGTGCGCGAGAGTGTAGATAAGCAATGACTCAGCTTCTTCGCGCATGGAAATGTGACGGAAGTCTAACATATTTACCCGATCTTTCTTTCTCCGTTTTCTTCTCTCGCTGACCGTCTACTCAGTTCATCGTTGCGCCCTCCACCAGTACCTGCACCAACGACAAATACAATATTTTAAAGGATTCCAATACCTCGATGAGTTTTTGATGAGTATGAGCTGCAACATGGTACGTTGCAGTCCTATCTCGCCTTCCTTTCTCAGATGTCTCGCTTTCTTCTTAGTCTATCTAACAATCTTGGCGCCGCAACCCATTCACAACTCAATGCAGCTTCGTCAAGGCGTTCTTCACTTATGGTTTATGGCTTCAGGGAATCTTGCGCCTTATCCGACTGTCTCTTTCACACGTCTGACTTCGTCCGCTTCCGCAGTAACTCCCGCGACACGTCGGCCAGCCTGATCTCTCAACTTCGCCGCCGGCTTTGTTTTGGATTGTCAGTTTGTACAATACTAGTAGCATAGTTTACGGAAACAGGTCATGCACTTTAATTACAATGAACAATGCACATTCTGCCTGCCATTCTGCCAGCCATTCTGTCATGCCACCGGGCAGAATGGCCGACTTCTGTTAACAGTTTTGCCGTGTCCTTTCTTTCTATTTAACCCCCGCCATCGTTTGAGCCCAACACTTCATTCTCACTTGAGCGATATGCCCGACAAGCAATACACGATCACCAGCAGCGGAACAAACTCTCAGGTGGGTATTCGGATCCGGGATCTGGATTCGATGAGATTAATACTTCCTTTGTCGCGTCTTCGCGCGTGTATAGGGCAACCACTACAGCCACCGCGAGTCGAGCCAAGGTGGGGGGTACCACTACTCCAACAAGTGAGACGTCTTTGTTTTTGTCTCTCTTTGTTCTTGTCGGAGTTCTGTGTTGCTGACTTGAAGTTGATGTGCAGAGACGGCAGTTACTACTACAGCAACCCCGACGGCTCGACCTATTACAATAATGGAAAGGGCTCGTCGAAGTACACCACTCCCTCTGGCCACGAGGTGAAGAAATCATCTGGAGGAGAAGGAAGATCGTCTGGAGGAGGAGGAAGATCGTCTGGTTCTTGTGATTATCCCAGCTGGATCATGGCTTATAAATTGATTCATTGTTTCTAGCGGATTCTTCGGGGGGCTGCTGCGTTCAATAAGTACACCTTGATCTGCTGTATCCATTGCGCCCGGTTCCACATCAAAGCCACCTCGGGTTCGGAGGCTTTCAGGGTGGATTGCGCACCTATCGGCCACACGTCAGAACTTACAAACTGAAATAAATGTGATAAATTATGTAAAAAATGCGTTCTTTGCCAGCTCTAAGCCTGGGTCCTCATTTGAATTCATTGGTCTCTAACTTGAAATCCGAGGCAAGCCGTCCATAAGTTATTCTGCTACTTACCTCTCATTTTCACCAATATCGACTATGCACGCCCCACGTAAGCCAACGCGATTTTTCTTCATTGCTCTGTACATTTGGTATTCAAGATCGCATACGGCGTGTGGCGTCCGCGAACAGGGTCTTATTTTCTGAATCTGCCCCCTCACTGAGGTTGAGCTGCGCAAGTTGCATCAACCATAGTAGAATAACTTTCCTAGCGGTGTTCCTCACGTGCATGAGGGTTGCTCATGTATTTGCGTCTTTTCTGAACAGGATGGAGGTGAGCTGAGCAGAACTGGGAACAACCGTGCGATTTTCGACAACATTTCTCAAAATAACTATCATTTTCTCCCACGGTTGAATGTGGTAGCCTGAATCGGATAGACGAATTGATCCGAAAAGGCCAGGAAGAGGGATTTGACTGGGTCCAGACCGGAACACTTCGGCCACGCTAGCATTGTGACCCTGAAATCCAAAGCATGAGGAATGGCGCCATACTAATATGTTCCCAGACAGTCGCCGGTCCAACTTGCGATCAAATAGAGGTCACGACGGTGGTGACTGGACGTCTCTCTTCCTACCACTACTCCATCTTCTCGGGAATTCCACGGTATCTGACAAAGATCAGTCGGTGACCTTACAGATTCAATTTTCCTCGCCTTAGACTTGGACCAGTTGCTGGCGGTCCAGCATGATCAGGCTGGCACACTTCACGGCGTCAATCGAAGAACAGACGGTACATTTTGTGCATGAAAAATGAGCGGAAGTGAATGCGGTTCTTTTAATCCTGCTACACGGATGGCCAGGTGAGCATGGTGCCTCAAAATTCGAGCTCAACCATTCGAAAATTCGAAATGTTTGCACAAGTGCTTTGCATTTCTTCCTGTAATCAAACTACTGACCGAGTTGTCAGCGGGCGCCGATGGAAAAAATGTGTCTTACAATGTTGTCGTTTGACCTCTTCCACGCTTCGTTTTTCATCCACGCCGCCTGAGAACTGGACTGTGGATGACACCGTCAGAATATTCAACACACTCATGACCGAGGTGCGAGCTATGTCGTTGAGGTGACTCCATGCGCTTACCTTCCTTGGCCAGGGTTCTGGTGTAGCGTACTCTCTTTATGGTTCTTTCAACATAACTGTACGCGTAGCCCACTTTGTGTTCCACCCCTTTTACCCTCCGTCAGTCGATGAAATCGCTCAGAACAACATTACTCTGTCTGCTATTCGCAAGTGGCCGAAGAGCGGGCTACGGAGTTCACTGCCATCGGCGATGGTTATTTGATTGAACAAAGCACCAAGGTGTGTACGGTAGGATGACCCCTCCTCGAGTACATTCACAATGGTTTCATCATTTTCCAGCCCAATGATATCGGCCTAGCTTTGTACGATAGTCCCGTCGGTCGACTGGGAGGGTAGGAGGGAAAGTCAAACTTTGTGCGTATTCAGGCATTTCCCACATCGTTGTTCAGCAAGTATCGTGAAAAGGGTCTGGCCCTCGCGCGGGCACACCTCCATCCGTTTTGAACAATACGGCAATCTTAACATCCGTCTCTCTCGACTACCTCATTAAATCCTTCCTATCCTCGGTCTGGATTTATGCGCAGAATCCGGGTGCAATCCGTACCGTGTACACCAAGCCGCCGACGGACGCACTATTATTATTTTTAGCCAGTTAGAGTACAATGTTAGTCTTTGGCTGGAAGAGTACGTTGCGCAAGGCAGAAATCTGGTGACACATACTGGTGCGCGCCGTTGGTGGCTTTGAGGATGTTCTGATATTGGATGGGGAGTAGTTCACGACTTCGGAGGCTTGATAACCCTCCAGCATTGGTCGAGGATATCCGCGAAATGGCGCTGTACTTCGAGGTATGATGATAATTTTGCCCACCAAAATTTGGAGAAGGAAACATAGGTTTCAGTAGGAGGCGGACATTAGCGTGGTGGAGAAGCCAAAAGAAATGTTGGGTATAATGTTTACGAAAATAATATTCAATGTCGACCGTGAGTCAACTCCAGAACCGTGCCATGCTTATCGAAGCTCCTCGTCGGTGGCCCGTATAACATCTACCGCACGTTGCGATCGAGGCTTGAGGGAGCATTTGAATGGAAGAGGCATCCTACTCGGTTCAGCAATATTAGCACAGATATCCACTCAGTACAAGGCCGTTTTACGCACGAAACGATTCCAGTGAAATATTCGTGTGTGGGCTCGATGACCTGCCCATCGTCTCCGACTGACTTCGTGATATTGAAGGTGGCAAGAATAGACACTATATTGAGCCACAAAGAATCGTGAGCCATGTGCCGCCCAGGGCACATCCTGGCGGACGGATGTTATGAAAATTTTCATAAAGTCGTCGTGACTGTACATACCTGCGGCCGAACCCGAACGCCGCCTCGGGGCTCCTAACTTCTGGATTGAGTTTGCCATTCAGCAGAAAGCGCTCTGGTTCAAAGGAATATGGGTCTGGATACATGACCTGGAAAACGTCAACCTTTGTCTCGTACTTTAAGTAGGTTCAACTAACATCGTCGTGGAGGATGGCCCTGAGCACGACGAAAAAACGTCACAAATATCGGTTGAAGAAGAGTGAGAACGCGGAACACACCATGCATTTGCGATTACGATCGAACCTGCCGGCAGCCGATAGCCTTTATATTCATCTTCAGCGGTTAGGAAGTGTGGAATAGCTGGGGCTCATTAGGACAAGAGATACTCTTTGTGGGGAAACACAAACCAATTGGTGTCACACTTCTCCATCTTAGAACTTCTTTGACGAGCGCAGACACGTAAATTAATGAATCCTCGTCCTTGAAGTCTGGAAGATCGCTGTCTCCGATTACGGAATCAATTTCAGCCTGGGCCTTCTTCTGGGATTCAGGGTTGGAAAGCATGGCGAGGATGAACGTTCCGAGCGCAGACACCGTCGTGTCCGCGCCTCCAAAGTACAGATTCCCCGCAATCACCTTCACTGCCTGCTCTTCTTTTTCCTTGTCCTCCGACTCCGGGTCGATGGTGCTGAGGGAAACAGATGTGAACGATATTGGTGCGTTACCCGATGCCTTTCAGGTTTGAGTCAGAGGAAGCGAAGTCACTACATGAGATGCTTACAATGATGCGTTTTGCGTCAGCGAAGGGCAAATCAATCATGTCTGAGAACATTTTACGCCATTCTCTGGCCTTGCGTTTGAAGTTCGCCCCGGGAAACCACTCTGGGACATATTTCAGAGCCGGGACGATATTCTAGGGAAATGAATGGTGACAATGTCGTAGATAGGTGCCAACACGCACCACAAGGAACCGTCCTGGGACGCTGGCGTCCACAGCGGTATGTATTGCGGCCCCGGCCATTGCGATGAAAGGGTCGTCTTGGGGGAGGACATTTATCCCATATGCAACCGACATGATTGTGTTCCCCGCCACACTAACCGAGTCTCCGTGAGTATCTAAAAGGATCCTTGCGGCCACTCACTGTCTCAAGTGCTCCATAATGTCGGTTGGGTCTCTCAGAAGGCGTCTAAGTAGTTCATGACATGCCGCACGCGCTTTTGGATGATAAGTTCGAGCCGCAACAGGATTCAACGCTTGGTGCAATAATTGTCGGTCTTTGCGCCTACAACCCAAAACGTCAGCAAGTTAGGATTCGGGTTCAAAACAGAGTCCGAACCATTGATCGCCTAATAACGGAGGACAATAATCGGTTGGCTTGTAGGGAAAACTAAGAAGGTATACCATATTTCATCAGAGCTGTCCAATATACATCAGATTGGTTCAACAGCTCCGCCTAAGAATCAAACCTATGAGAGCGTTCTACCCCATGAGCTCGCCGACCATGGGCATCGAAGGCCTATTCATTGTCAAGATAAAATTGTTTCTGACGTGGCTCTACGCACCGATCAGAGTACAGGGCGGACCGCTTCTCTAGAAGATCATTCGCTGCTTCAGCCGAGGATATAACAATTATCGATGTTCCTGCGACATTCAAGTGAATGATGTCGGAATCTAGAGAGTTATCAGAGACGTGCTGGAAAACAAGGGCATTGACTGACTGTAGTCCTTGCTCCATTGCATGAAGGTCTCCCACTCCCGTTCCGATGGCATCTGGAGTAAATTTCCGAGAAGAGGCAATTTCTTTGGCCCAGGCGGTAGAGGCAACTTGCTCTTGGGCCGCCAACGCAGCAAGCAAAAGAGAAATATAGCAGAAAAAGCGCCAATAACGTGGAGGGACATTGCCGAGATGGAGGAGTTGAGGATTTCTGAGAAGCATTTAGAGCCCTTGAAATACTTCCTCTGTGGCGGGTTTCTTCCGCGAACGCCGTGCTGTAAATAAATAGAGACCTTGATGGCGTCCCTGGTAACTCGCCTTGTTCCGGAGTTGTGAGAGACTGGGCACGAATATCGAGTACAGGTGCTGATGCCTAACCGTCGGCTGAGGCCCACGAGCCCGCTACGCCGACCCCATGGAGGCCGAGCCAAGTCAAACCTATTAACGTCAGGTGTAGGGCGGGCTTGGAGAAGTTCCGACCACCGCAAGCCTTGGTTTGGATAAATTGCTTGTGAAGGATGTTACGTGTTCGCTCAGCTTTTAATGTAATATTGTTGCAAGGTAGAGATCGGACGCTTAGCCGATAGGTATACTTATATATATGTGAATAATATGAGGGAGATGGCGGCCTTCGGCCGCTAGTGGATATCTAGTGATGATGCTGTATACTACGTGTGGGTGTGCGGATGGAGGGGCCGCTCTGCGGCCGATTCGCTGGGCCGTCCTTGCTTGGAGAGACGGGCAGGAATCGGGAAAGATACCGCGGAATACGGCCGACTCCAGTACGCGCTGGGAAACTCCGGCCTCAAGATGAGATACCCGAAGCAACCAGGCGTGGGTGGGTGGGTCTCGAAAGAAAACGCGATTGAGGATGCAGAGAGCGAGGAAGAGCAAGAGGTGATCTCTGTTGTGGTGGACGCGACAGAGATCCAGTGATGCACGTGTCTACTGGTCACGGGCTATGGGCGCCCAAAAAGGCGCTGGTCTACTATCTATCAGCTCTCTCATCTTCCTTGCCTCTCACTCAGGCGGCTCGTGCCTCGCCCGCCTGAGCTGCCATCGTGCCAGAGATTTTGAACGGAAGTATTTTCCCCTTTTTCGACGTGCTTTTCGTGGAAAAGCCAAATTCAATCTAGGATCGGTCCAAGTCAGAACCATCAAGATGTTGAGATTTTAAGTAACACTTCACCACCACTTCATTCTGTGACTCGAACGCATTGCATTGGTACCTACAAGCCGAGGTTCCGGTGGCATCATTCCGGTACATCAATTCAGGAGGGTACCATGCCCGAGATTAGACGGTGTCATTTAGAGGCTGAAGTTGAAGCCGATACTGCAGTCCACGGTAAAGTTGTAACGTCCATGAGGGGAGCCTGGGAAGGTGGGCGAGGCAAGGGAAACGTGGTGCATCAAGGCAGTTTCTGCTCATGAGGTGAGGTTGGTGGAAGGATCCAACATTCGAGTAGACTAACGATTTGCTGGTCGAGCGAGGGCGGGTTTGGCTCCCAGATTGAAGAGTGTTGGGAAGAAAAAGGTGGACGCGTCCGAACGGCTGCCGGCACCCACGTGGCATGTGACCCGACGCGCCTTTTCAGAACCACCACCCTCGAAACTTGCCACCGTGCTTCGCCATGTCTACGAGCGTTTTCTCATTGCCGGTTCCCCTCATTCTACTAATTCATCTCCATCTGTTGCAATACCCGCACGCAAACAAGCCTGAATACGACCATAACATTTTTGACGCGCGCGTCCGCGGTTTCCGGGATCGCTCAAGAACGATGGAAGATGTATGCTATTTTTTGGTGAGTCGGATTGAAGGAACCAAAGAGCGCGTGCGCAAGGTGCGGCCTGCGCAAATAGCTATAGGTTCAAGTCCTGATGATATCACAAGGCTATCCCGACGTACCCTTGTGTGCAGCCTGCGGACACCACGGCTTTTCGGGCTTCTCTCGCCAAATTTCTACAGACCCTTCGCCAGAACAGCCTCTCTCCAACAGCACCGCCTGGTAACAGCAGCCATTCAAGTGGCAAGACAGTTTCTTCGGCCGCTGAGATGAAGAGTGTCGGGTGGTGGTGGAAAGACGTGGTAGTTCGAAAGTCTCTGTTGGAAGAATGCGCTGGAGAAAAGTGAGTTTTTTTAATTCCTCTTTGTCATTATTTCTGAGACCGTATCCTAGATTCGAACGGCTGGTCCTAGCACTTTCAACTCACGCTCTACTGAAGGGCTCTGCGATCCACGTAGAACCCCATGAAACCCTTGCAAGTCTGACTCCTTTCTTCGACTCGTCGGACTTATCTATGCTTAGGTCTTGCTGCGTAGCCAGCCCCGGATTTACATGACGCGCTTGGCCACATTCCAGTCCTGCCGCAATTCATGGGCGCGGGGAGCGTCTCTCCTGAATCAGCGCCAGCAGACGTTAGGGTGCTGCGTGTATGTTAACCATTTTTTTTTCAAAGCTGTGTTGTCGGTCCTGATTGCTGCTCAGGCAAATGTCCAGACCCGTAGTCGTTCTAACAAGTATAGCTCCTTCTCAACGGAGAAACTAGTGGCAGTTGCCGAGTCCAAGCTCCGGGATGCTCTCGGTGCTCAGTGGTCCGGACCGAACGGTCACTCGGCGCTCCAACTTCTCGCCGATATGTTCGAGCTGAAGCAGCTGCATTTTTCCTCGGATACGACTTCTATGTCTGCACCGACAACAATAGACACATTGGGGGTTCGTGATTTCCGTTTGCGCGACTCAGCTGACCTCCTTTCAGACCGAGGCAACTCCTCCATCCTCGCTCCCCATCGCTGCAGCACACCACCCAGCCACCTTGCGCGAACTAAGCAAAAGGATATTTCCCAAAGGAAGTGGCGAGACACTTGGCCCTTTACCGACCGACCCATCTCGTCCCCACGCAGCAATTGTGCTTGCCGAGCGCCTCGATGCAGAAGAACGTATGCTGCGAGGACTCGGCGATGGCCTCGCCCGTACACGCAAAATTACGAATCAACTGAAAGCTCGTCTTGCGCGCCAGGTGGTGATGCAAAAGTCAACTTACAAGCAGTCACTGCACGCTGTGAACATGAACTTTGGCAGGATAATCCCCAATCGAGGATCGATTTTGAGGTCAGTGCGAGTCTCAGTCCAATTATTCCAGCTCACGTCCCGAATTCAGCCTACGCTGAGCCACCACGCCTTCGATGTCTGGGTTCGTCCAATCCAGTTTCAACTCCCGACGCACAAATCAAAGCAATTCGGGACGCTCTGCTCCCAAAATATCCGCCTGCCCGTCTATGACCACCGCCGGCTGCCACAGCCTGAGACAAAGAAATCACCGCCCCATACACCCCGGTCCGCAAGACAGGTGAGGACAGTACGAACCCCGGAGACGGTGAAACCACAGACACGCTATCCTCTGGGTGACCGCAGGCCTCCGTCTGAATTCGTGGATGAACGTGGCGTGAGTATTCCTCACGTTACTTGACGGTAAACTTATTCTTGCGTATAGACAAGTATCCCAACGCCGCGTGCACGCCAAAGAGACTCCCCCCGACTGACCCCATTTGCGCTGCCCTCGATGCAAGCTTTGGAACCTTACTCGCCCAACAACGATGACGATTTCGGCGCCTTTGATGAAGGTCCGAGCATGAGCGTGCGTGATTTGTTGCTTCAGGCAGACACAACTCATTTCGATATTATTGGTGGGTGCATTACACTTTCGGCGAGTCATTGATTACTGAGGGATGTGCTGGGATTCAGATGATGACTCGAACGAACTCAGTGACCAGTCGTTCGGATGGGCGTAGCCTTCTTTTGGGGTTCGGGCTCCCAAAAAGACGCGAAGGATATGCAAACATATTTAGTGATTACTAGATTTACCTGAAAGTATGAGTGCTACCTTCCCTAGGTGGACCGGGCAGACGAAGGATATCTTGAGCTTCTCTTCCTACTCCGCCAACGGTAGACGCGCCAGATTCGAAGGACACCATACAATATTCCCGTCTCACTGCGTTGAACCGGTTCCTAGACCGGCAACCGGCGAGGCCCAGCGAGGTCCGCGGAGCCGGCGGCGCCTAGCGAAGGCGATGCCTAGGGCCGTAGCAACGCCTAGACACGCCTAGAAATAGCACCCTCTAGGCGTGTCTAGGCGTTGCTACGGCCCTAGGCATCGCCTTCGCTAGGCGCCGCCGCTCCGCGACCTCGCTGGGCCTCGCCGGTTGCCGTCTAGGAACCGGTTCAACGCAGTGTCTCCAGAAGCGAACCACCGTCGAGGTAAGATCTTAAGACAAGAGATGGCCACATCTTACCATGAAGTTCAGAGCGGCGACCTTCAGTCGCCGGTGCGACGGTAAGGGATTGGAAAGCATAAGATTCAAGAGAGGACAGATTTCAGGAACGGAAAGCGTTAGCTGTGTGAACGTAGGACTCGGAGATTCTTGTACCATGCTGGTCCGTAATGACTGTTACGTTGACGTTTTCGCAATAAACTGAACACGAAAATGCGCACGTCATGTAAAGCAGAAAAGAAAAGAAAAAAAAGCAAAAAAGAACCTCCCAAGAGGTGAGGGCTATGACTGGGGAACTCAGCATTATTCACCCTCCGCGCGCCGAAGCGGGAACACACAATTTAACCTCTTGAGAGGGTGAGGGTTACGACTGGGGAACTCAGCGCTATTCGCCCTCCGCGTGCCGAAGCGGGAACACACGATTTTCTCTGGAGAGGGTGAGGGTTACGAGTGACTGGGGAACTCAGTCTTATTCACCCTCCGCACACCGAAGTGGGAACCCACAATTATAGGGGAAATTGTCCAGACCCGATCACTTGAGTCTTGTTTCGTGTGTGGAGCGCCGGGAGTAGGATATTTCCCGTAGAGCAGCATATTATCGAGTACAGCTGCTTGCTTTCAGCCAAGGCGCTTGAGATGCACTGCGAACGAAAGAAGCAGAAGATGGTTTCATTGGCTCGTGTATGATTGATAGGAATAAAAATACAGGATAGGATGCTATACAGGCTGTGCGTATAATTCCAGAAATACATGGGCGTGCACCTGGGCGGGATGGATACGTAGTCTGGCGTTGTTGATACATAGCGGAGTACGGTGGGATAGAGCGTGTAGGGCGTGCAAGATCTGTGTGATGGTCTGCAGGCGAGAAACTAGTGGGTGCCGCGGTGCTTGAGGGCTTGGCTTCAAGTATACTAGTTTTGTAAAGGACAAAAATGTTGCGGTTTGGCAAGTCGGACGTAGGAGTGGCGGAAGTGGGAGACCGAGTTTTGACGCAGCGCGGGTACGGAGGGGGGACAGAGGCCAAGCACCGGGCATGCGTATAGGCTTTGGATCAAGTACAGGTGCAAATGAAGAGGACGGAATTGAGATTGTCTGCGCAAAGGAAGCCATTGCTTGGCGGACACGGCCAAGTCCTTCAGATTCCGTGCGCGACTACGTTGGACTAGGGTAGGGATCAGGCCGAGTGAAAGGAAAAACTTACCCAAAGTCTTTCTCCCAGTGCGAAGAGCTTCACTAAATCGCGAACCCAGCAAGCGAACCACGCTCTTCCCCCAGCCGGTCGGGCCCTGGCCCAAAAGATTTTCTTGGCATAGACCTGCGTGCGAGAGGTGCTTCGTTGAGATAGAAGAGCTGGTGATGCAGGAGACAATCAGAGAGGAATCTAAACGAAATGAGGAAGGCGGAGAGAGAAGAACAGCTGGAGGGAAAGAAAAGGAGGGAAGATGACACACTCAGATAGCTGGAGAGTCCCCCCCCCCATTTTCACTCGCGCATCTTTGCATCGCCATCGACGGACCACACCTTGGGTTTCACGGCTACGTCTGCGCTTGCGCAGCGGCACCATGTCCGGGCCTCCACTGCCATTCCCAACATTCTGTATCATCCCTGTATCAACCCCCTATTGACGCCCCGCCCTCCCGGCCCAACGCACACATCTCATCCAACTCACCCGCTCTGTCTCCCCGTATCAGCTCCTCTGCCTTCCGCCTCAGCTCGTGGAGCTGGAAGTAGTGCCGCTCCGGATGGTCCACCACTACCGTCGACGCCGCACCATTAATAATTTCATGCCCGTTCTCCTCGTTCACACCCCCACATTCACGCCCTCATGCCCATAGTGCCTCGCCACGCATCGGCACTGCCAGTAACAATATATACCTCTCGTCCCCCGCCCACGCTCACACCGCCTGCCAGCGACCCTACGCCTCCAACCCCGTGTGCACTGCGCATGTACCCCACGTCATTACTGTCGGGGAACGGACCCAGGAGCCCGCGCTCCAGCGGCGGGCGGGATGACGAAGTGCCTGTTGTTGTCGTTTTGCGGGTACACGATACAGTCGCGGTCGGGGGTGCGCTGCCGTTTGCGGTCAGTTGCTCGTGCACCTCGCGTTGCGCACTCCCCGGCAAGCGGAAGCTCCCCCTCGACTAGTGGAGTGTAAGTAGTGCCGCATGAGGTCGTCCAGCCGTCAAAGCAAACCTTTGGTGCTCGATACCTTGTTGACATGGAGTTCCACTGCCCAGGAGCTGACTCTGCTGACAAAAGGCGCGCCAGAAGCCTGCCCCTGGACCTCCCGGAAGGCGCCTGTCGTTATCCCCACTTGCACGAGTCGAGGAGAAGTTGTTGTGGGAGACGGAGCGCAGCGTCGACACTGATCACTAGCATGAAGTCGCATAAGGTGGGCGTGGTTTCCCACACCCGAACTCATGCGAGCATTAACTTGCATTCGAGGAGGCGTCTTGCAGTTTGATGGAGTATTTTTGAAGGTTGAATGTGAGTGGGCTTGGAGATTCTGCGCTGGTGAGCTGGATTCTGGTTTCGGGCAAGCAGTTTTCATTCGGGCCCCGCCTGATGCGAGGGTTAGCATTGTTAGGCTAGCACCATTGGCAGCAAGATCGAGTCTCCGAGTTCGCACAGCTCGAGGGCGAGTGTCGGGATTTGTGGGTTCTGTACAGAGCTCGTCGGCAATCGACGTGCACGGACCATGTTACGTACCTACGTTTTCCTATTATTTGGCTGTCACGGGACAAAGGTTACTTTGCCAGCAGCCAGCCAAGTAGCGCGAATCGCTCCAAACGCGCTCTCCGAACTCCTACGCAGACCTTCATCCTCCTTTCTCATCCTCATGGTACTCCAAGAACTAATCGACGCTATCCTCTCTGATGTCGATGAAGATGATGACCTCCAAGCATGTGCCCTCGTTTCGAGGCGCTTCCTTCTGCCTGCTCAGCAGCGGCTTTTCAAGGAGATGAGTTTCCCTGTGCAAAAGAATTTCAGAGGACGATCCACTGGCCCTTCTGACCCCATCACTGTGACTTGTGCAGCGCGCGTCTAACATCCTCTCTTCTTTTTCCCATTTTCTCGCCTTTGTTCGCGAGCTCAAGGTCGGAAGTATGTGCTGGGAAGAGGGGTGGGAAGCGTTGAAGGTTCTTCTCTGCACACTTCGCGGTGCCAAGATCGAGTGCTTCTTGCTGGACGGCCCCTACACACGATACCCATGGATGTGTGCGTCGTTCTCGTGGAGACATTTGCTCAATCTTCCCTCCAAAAGGTGGTGTTATGGAGTTGGGATGACTACGTTCCGCCATCGCCGCTCACGACTGCACTCGCGTCATGTCAGAATGTTGTCGTTCGCTGTAGCACTCTTGAAATGGCCAAAGCAATGGATGCAGCATCGGCAGTGTCGGAGCAGGGGACGAACACATACCTTTCTCCTGCCTTCGACGCTGGTGATGGAGCTACTCCACTGGAGTGTCTTGCCATGCATATCAGGTATAGCGCAGGAGCCTTCTTGCTGCAACCCGCAATATCGCGGTTGATCAGAGGTCTTCAAAGACTGGAGATCCATGAAGATGCTCTCCCAGCAGCCCATTTTTGTTCCACTATGCTAACGCACCTTACGCTCCATATGGAATGTGAGTATTGTACCTCTTTCTCTCATAAGTCTTGCTGATTTAATGTGTCAGGGGGTCTCGAGTCTGCGGAGTTCTCCCGTGTCGGTGCCCTTAGAGTCCTGACCCTCAAGAGCAGCACCACTAGTGCCTGGGCTATCCCAATGGAGCTCGTCGCTCCTAGTTTGCCAATGTCACTGCCTCGCCTCGAGGTCCTGAACATTGAGACCCAGAGTGGTCAAGATCGTGGGATGCCACAAGCTCCCGCTTTGGATGCAGTGCTGACCGGTTTGGCTTTCCTATGGACAGTAAATCTTACTATCTACAGCGCCGCATCAGCAATGGAGGGTGGAGTAGAGCTGATGGATTATTGAATGTCGGTTGAGAAGAACCTTCCTGCAGTGCACGCTGCTGGTCTTCTCAAATTTCAGCAGACTGAATTTGGTTCAACTGAGGTAGGTAGGTAGGTAGGTAGATTACACAGCACGGTCCTGCTTAGGAACACCGGGGCCCAAGAATTATCTAAATGTACAGGCACGTATGTACATTTTGGTTCCTGGACTCCTCCATCACCCTGTAGCCGAGCTCACGACCAGAGTCTTGCAACACCCCGTGGTAGAGCTAAAGAACAAACGGAGAAGCAATTAGTGGAAGTGGGAGAAGGGAACAAATAAGCTCAAGGACGTAAGACAGAAACGGCATAGTAAATTTGGAGGACACCATACGAGAATTTTGCCACCAGTGCAATGTTTGGACGGGAGAAAATAATAGTCTTCAGGAAACCTGTATTGGATAACGAGACCATGAGATTTTGAAAGTGAGGAGAATTGTGGAATAGTTGTCCCAGAAATGTGGTGTGCAACTGGATTAAAGCATCTGAAGAGATGCATGTAACCATCACATGTTCTGGAGTTTCCACTTCCGACTTGCAGAATCTACAAAATCGTTCTGACCGGGGCACTGGCTGATGGACGTGGTCAATGTAGCGCAGGACTTTGACGGCAAGCTGATGAGTTGATAGCAACAGAGAAGTCAGTGCTGCTCAATGTAGCTGTGTGCTCACAAGCGATAAACAATGCCGCATTTTCAAAATGACCTGTGCAGGTGGCTTGTCCTTCAAAGGTTCAAGTCATCCTTGAAGTAAGTAGAGCCTTTCGTTTGAGTCAATTTCACCCTGTAGCCATCCTTTCATGAGCATCTCCACTGTCTTGCTGTAGTTCTCGACATCACAGCTTGTTGTCGTATCGTTAAGAACCAGCGGTGAACATGGGAATGGCAGTCACGTCGCTGCCTTTACCAGCTCCAGAGCCCACAATTTTTTGCCCATCGCACAGAGTTCGAAAGAACTGTCAAAGGCTGCACGGGCATAATGCTGATCGTTGAGGCTCAAGAAGTAGGTCAAGTGGCGGAGGATCAGGAGGAAGCGTCGGACCCGAAGAGGAACTATCCCAGTTTCCGTGAAGAGCGGCGCAATTACGGAGCGCAAATGTAGGTTGAGCATCTGCCAAATGAACCTAATTTGAACTTTGCCAAGATGTTTGAAGTGGATGTCTTCACTGTCAGGGGAGATCTCGCATCCATGGATTAGATGGCAGTCTACCCTAGCCATGTACAACTCCTTGAGTTCAACTGGTATCAGATGGCCGGTCATGTCCTCAACAGCCATGATTTGATGTCCACAGTACCAGGCCATGCGTGCCTTCGTTTTATAGTGGACAGCCAGAATGTTTCGTGTATCCGTTCGGAAGGAAACCCCAACATATTTCTCATCTAGTTTTATCCTGATTTGCGTTGTTCCAAGCGTGAACACGGGGATGGGTTGCGGCAGTTTTCCAAAGATCAACACAATGGTTTTGATCAAGTTGACGAGGATAAAGTTTCGCGCGCACCAGTTCTCAAGTGTTACCAGTTTTGCCTGCAGACCGCGGGGAGATAGAGAGAAAATAAGTGTGTCGTCTGCCTGAGCAAGAAGAGAGATGCGGACTGTGGCGAGAAATCTGTCGTCTTTGTCTGGCATCATCGTGAGATCTGCCAGGAAAAGGTTCCAAAGAATTGGCGACGCTGGATCTCCGGTGAGTAAACCAATGAAAGCTTTGAAAGCGGTTGACTCTTTGTCTCCATGCTTTGCATAATAGGCCATTCTCTTGTACAACATTCGCAGCCAGTTGAAGATTGTGCCATCCATTCCGAGACGGAATAATTTCAACCACAACGTGGGTTGGTCCGTTGAAGGGAAGGCAGTTGATGCATCAATAGCAGCCACGTAGAGAGTGTAACCATGGGCTTTGGCCCATTCCGTGGCGCACTGGAGGATGAAAGGGTTGTTGTTTGTGCGAAACCCTGGTCGGAAACTGTTTTGCCAACCTGGGATAAGTCCGCGGGACTCCGCCCAGTCAGCAATTCTCCAATGGATCAGCATAGTCAACACTTTCCGGAAACAGCTTTCAAGAGCTATCAGTCTGTAGCTGTTGGGATCGTCATGCGGTTTCAACCTCTTCAATATTCCAATGAGAGCAGACGTAAACCATACTGTTGGTGCGTCATTTTTATCCACGCACTGATTTGCCAGGTGCACAAGATCTTCGTTCGGAATTTCCAGGAGGTCCTTATACAAAGTCCCATCTTCTCCAGAGGCACTGTCCAAGGAATGACTGCGAATGTGGTCTTTCAGTCGGCCCATGTCAATTTCCGTCCATTTTCTGCTGAAGAAACCCTCAGATGATTTATCCTCAGTTTTCTCAGGCAGTAGCGTAACCAAAATCTTGTTGATTTTGTGCTGAGCTGTGTCGAATTCAGGAGGGAGAACTGCGGGAGGATTAAGTCGTTTCTCAAACACGTCATCTGCTGTTACTGAGATCAGAGCACATTTTGGATCAGCAAGTTTTTTTATCTCTTTCCAAAAAATTGCTCTCGTCGGTGCCTCTAAGATTTTTTTGCGGTTTGCAGCTCGCATTGCAGCCAGTTTGTCCCGGCCCCGATGTGGGAGAGGGAATGCTGTGCAAGTGGGCTGTTTCAATGGTTCCTCGGGTCCGGCATTATTCGCAAGGTCGGCGGTGACTTGATGTCCAATTCAGCATCCGTCGGCAGTGTCACCCCATGAACTTCAATTTCAGGAGGGGTATGCGAACGAGGGAGGGTGCAGGCAGCGCGGGCCATCTCCATTGACTTAGTGAGGTGTCCATTTTTCAAAGTATCATCCTGACCAATTTTACAGAAATGGATTGGTGCCGTCCAAGCTTTGATCAGGCGCAAAATTAGTTCAAGGATATCACCATTTGCACATCTCCAACCACACACATCATTGGCTGGCGCGTAGTAGGTAATTGAACAAATGACATACTCTGACCTAGTTGAGATCTCGAGGAATTTCAACAAGGGTGCAGACTTGATCGCAATTAAGGCTGCCAACAATTCCGCTTGAGCATTGGTTTGACTTCCCCAAACTTTGCCAGATGTATTGTGGTGCGCATCAGGACCCCAGTAGGCTGCTGAGCCAGCAGAAGCAGAAATCTTCCCGGAATTTAGACAAGAGCCGTGAACAGTAATTTTCGACGGCGAAGAGACAAACAAGACCGGACCATACAGCGCCTGAAGTTTCTTTTTCTCATCTTTTCCAGCTGCAAGTGTCTTGATAAAAAGCCTATCGAGTTCGGTTCCACTCGGGAGGGTGACATCAGCTTTCGGCTTTTTGGGATAGCGAGATTCGAGCAGTCTGTTTGAGGGCCCCACATCAATTTCCAGATAGACCGAAATGGCTGCATGGTCATAGCCTGGGACTTTGTCGGCAACTAGAGTGTAGCACGAGTATCAAATATCACGAATATTTGTGCCTGTCCATTCGTGAATTGCGAATATTCGTATTCGTGAATTGATGTGGCTGTGCTATTCACGCGAATGCGAATATCAGTTTCTGGGAAAGTGGATGTTCGCGAATATTTGCAGCTGTAATACACAGCTAAAATTTCAATTGAGCATAGTAAATTTGGTCTGTTTAACACACCTCCTCTCTGGAACCATAACACACTTCATTTACACCAACTAGATCTGTAATTTATATGCAAACCAACCACTTTAGAGACATCTTTGCTTTGGCAACTGCTTGACAGGTTGAACACAGCAAGTGTGATGGTCAATCAAATGGTTGAACATGCAAGACAAGGGCTTGTGTGAGTCTTCGACAATGTTTAAACTCACAAGATAACATAAAGGTGTCCTCAGCAACTCATTGGTGGCTACTAAACCCCCGAATTCTCAATGTATTTGCTGAATATTCATATTCACGAATATTCGCGAATATGGCTGACTAAGCAACAAATATTCATCAATATTTGTATGAATGCGAATATCAATTTCCAGGTTTCGGTGAATATTCATATTCACGAATATATATTCGTGCTACTCTCTATCGGCAACAGCAAAGGAAATTACTTGGGAAAACAAGGGTTGTGAGCACGCTGCGTAGTTGATGACCGTCTTGTGAATGCCCTAAAATGAAGTAAATTTACTGCTGCTTGGACCGAAATGATCAGCGCCGCTGATCAAAACCATGTCATAGTCTTTGAAGACCTCGCAGAGCCATGTTTGGGTGGAGACATAATTCGTGTCCATTGAAGTGCGAGGGGGATCTTGTAGATTGGCAAGTAGAGCAGCCACTCTAGCATTCAAGTCCCCAAGCGCAACAATAAGTAGACCCGCCATATATGCAAGTGAAATCGAGGCAGCCAGTGCCTCGCATGGATCTTTTGGAAGAACACCAGCCCATTGAGATGAGGAATATTAGAAATGTGTTTCAAACACTGCCAATAATTTAGAGTTGCATAGACCTTTGTCACTACGTAGGATGTGCAAGTTTGTAGTTTGGTGGAGGATGGAGCCCATCAGTGCTTTTTGGTCTTGGAAATAATTCCGCGATTCAGCGATACGGGGGAACTCGAGATAGAGACACATTCTGCGTATAGGTTTCGCAGTCAACCTCTGTTGGGAAATCTCGCCATCCAGTAATGACAAGCGCGCAGTGGCCTGTAGGATGGCACTTTAATTCGGTATTCTCCGATGGCTCATTGGAGTTCAAGCAAAAGCCTAATTCCCCAGGGAATGTGCATCTTCCTGCATCCCACTGGCCAATCATATATGTACAGGTGGACTTGATTCTTCGTAGTCAATAAAATTGGGTTTTTTGGTGTAAACCCAAGTCGCTAAGAGATCATGCTCGTTCAACTTGGATGGACTAATATCCAAACCCTCCTGGCGAAGCAACACCAGACCCTGCAGTGTCTCGGGGTCGGGGCTCTCCGCTATAAAGGCTGCATGGCGGAGTGTGCAATCCGGCGATCTCCAGCGAGATCTGACCATTTCCAAATACCCCTCGCAATAAGAGTGATTCTTGTTGAGCCATAAAAATACACCAGACAATTGTGAAATCAAGGCTTTGGTGCCAACATTAGAGACAGTCAAAATTTTCATCAATTCCTCGGTGCCCTGTTTATAATGATCCGCACGTCAACAAGGGAGGGGATGCTTTGTAGGATCGCCATTGTAGTTTCTGCTCACGAGTTTTGGCTAAGGCAAAGGGAACGAATGGTGCATGACGAGTGTGACAAGAGGGATTGAAGGTGACCCACAACGACTGAACAACGGACAGCAGGGAAGAAGAAACCAAGTTCTTGCAATGCTTGGGCTCGGATATGGCGAAAGACTTCCGATCACAACACATAAAGGTGACCGAGAATTGGAAGGTCAATGACTTCATTGGTGTCCGGCCAGGGTACGACCTCATCCTTGGAGGCGATACCCATGTGGACCTCAATCAGGTTTGGAGCAAGCATCAATATGCCGCGATGGATCGCCCAAGAAGCGCGAAGTTCATAGCGGGTGAGGAGTTTCGTTGCCAGGGACATCGGTGCACGGAAAGACATGAAGACACCGACATCAAGGAGAGAAGATGTAGATTCGACGAATTGCATCGCTGGCTCGCGGTACTTTGGGCAGCCCTCGATCTGTAAAATGTGAAGCAACGGAACTCAACCTCAAATATTGGCCAGAAGGGGGAGAATGGGGGAGGCCAAGTAAAGATGGAGTTCCACCCATTGCGACGAATGCTTTGCCAAACACTGGAATATCTCAACTTGGTCATGAGATACTTCAGTGCCACAGAAATGAATCTTCAGACTGTGGGCACGCGCAATGTGTGTCTCAAGCATTGGTATTGGACACGCGTGCATTTCGTGATTGTAATTGAAAACTATGAGCGACCACAATGCAGGGGTGGAGACAGCGACTGCTTGCCAGAAGCCGCTGACGTGTGTCAAGACCCATGGCATGGCCGTCTGGAATCGTTCAGTGCCTCGGCTAGGGATCGTCACCGTACCCGTCCAGGACAGTTGGATGGACGGACAGACGGACAACCGTCCCATCCTGTCGCTGGGCTTTAGAGCCTCTCAGCCTCCCGTCCCGTCGCCGGACGGTGGTGAAGATGGGTGTCCTGTCCACCGGAGGACGGAGGGACAGACAGTCTGCCACGTCAAACTGACGTCGGCAACAAAGTCACAAGTAGTACGTGAAGCGGTACTTGAAGCGGGTACGTTAACACTGCTCGGCTGATGGGTATTGTCCGAGTGAACATCATCGCCTACGATGGCGCCACTGTCAGCTCCCGCCTCCCCGCCCTTCACTGCCGTTTGCAGGGCTGCGGATACACACCAGAGGGGCGGATGCACTAGTGCATTGATACTATACATGCTAGGCCACGCCACTTGTCAGCGCCAACCTGTCTTCAGCTTCTGACGCTTGGCTGCTGGGTTCACTACGGCATCAACATATCACTCAGCTTTGGCTGTAAAAATCCAAAGACGAATAATCTCACAACCAATTGCCACATTGATTCCCTTCAAATTGCACCTGCCACTCTCCCTCAAAGTCTCGAACAGCGATGTTTAAAGGCGCACCAAGGGCGCATCAATCCGTTGACATCAACTGTCAATCGATTGATGTGTCAATGGACTCTCTCCATGCGACTCTCCATCAGGAAAATACAAGATGTCGAGAAAATACCCAGGCATTTAGCCCTACAGTGATACGGCTGCAGGTAAGATGAGTTCTCATTTTAGAAAATTCAGGTGATGACAGCAGCATACTGACCGTCCGTCCACCGTTGACGGCCGTCCCGTCCACTGTCCCGTCCCGTCCACTGTCCCGTCCCGTCCACTGTCCCGTCCCGTCCACTGTCCCGTCCCGTCCACTGTCCCGTCCCGTCCACTGTCCCGTCCCGTCCACTGTCCCGTCCCGTCCACTGTCCCGTCCCGTCCACTGTCCCGTCCCGTCCACTGTCCCGTCCCGTCAAAGTCCCATGAAAAACTCTGCCCCACCATACCGTTGACGGACGGTCCACTGGACGGCAGGCTTTGGTGCCATCCGTCAGCTGGGACGGATGGTTACGATCCCTAGCCTCGGCCAGAGTTTGGTATCGTCCACAAAAATATTTTCCCGAGTACCTCAGGTGGCATCCTTTGGAGCGGAGACAGAATGCCACGATTCTGCATGTGGTAGCCAGACAGAGAGGCACATTCGGTTTCCAATTGTGGATCTGTGGGTTCTGTAAGTCGGCCCCTCCCCGGACAAATCACGTGACTTCCCCTTTTTCGGGAAACCCTTTCGATCGCTTCTGGAAGCTTGATACTGTAGAACATAGTAATAACGTGCGGCAAACATTGTATTCTAGTAAGAATTCATATGGCCCTCCGGGCATCCCTGTGACAACAAGGGAGAGAGATCAAGACAGGTTGGTATTGAACAAAAACAACTAGCAACAAAATACTATGAGATTAAAGGTGGAACATAAAGATTCAAAGATCGACATTTATTCATCGCTAGTCCAATACCCTATGCGACAAAATCAATTGTAACCAAATCTGCACACCACGGTGGAGAACTCACATGGGAGTCAAAGTCGAGACCAAAGCTATTCATATGCTGATGAAGGTGGGAACAAATCGCTTCATTGAAGGCTCTGCTGAGTTTGGTTTCCATCAGAACCAGGGAGGGCTCGGAGTGGCGTGAATGCCAGACAAGATTGTTCGAGATTTGCCTCAGGTCAATAATCATCCCGCAAATTGATGGTGGCTTGACAGCTAAATCCAAAACGATAGACATTTTCGATTTGAGAGCAAACTTCGGGCCGAGCACAGCCCTGCCAAACAAATGCGCCAAGCACCACTCAAACACAAAGCCACCCTTCTCGTCAACGTCTACTATGCCAGGTAACCGGCGCCATATCCCCCGAGAACAGAAGGACCTTGTTGTTACGATGGCCAGACGCCTGACTCCGCAGCAAATAGCGGAGGCCACGATGATCAGCGAACATACAGTCCAACAGATATTACTGAAGTGGCGCACCACTGGAAGCACCGTTCAAATACCCCTTGAGCTCGGAAGGCCTCGCATTCTGACTGCGTTTGAGGTGGATGTAGGCTCTCCAGTTTTTTGTTGTCTTCCTACAGCGCTGATTCTTTGCTAGTATCTCGAAGGCCTCGTTTTGCGAACACCAGATATCTACACTTACGAACTCCAACATGCCCTTTTCATGCAAACTGGACTGGAGATCTCAAAGCATGCCATCCGCGATGCCCTCATCCAGCGTGGTTATACTAGAAAAACGGCGAGTAGATCATATGTATGTCACCGTTGTGTCATCTAATATTCCTTTGAGAAGATTTCTCGTTCCGCACTCGAAGCTATGCCAGCCAAACAGTTAGGTTACCAAGCTGAGGTTGGTGTCCATCCAGCACGACGACTTGTCTTCCTCGACAAATCTGCGTGCAACCGGCATACCACCAAGCGCTTGAAGGCCTGGGCTCCAGTTGGTGAAAGAGCTCGCCGACTTGATTTCTTTGTTAGAGGCATTCAGTGAGTCGTTATTGCCGGCCATTTCATATCCAATAACCCCGTGAAATTAAGTTATTCCATCCTTCCGGCAATTTCCCTTGACGGTGTTCTACACCTCGACATTATCACGCGGTCATGGACCGCCGTTGAGTTCCGAAACGATCTTGATGTCCTCTTGGACATCATGAATCCATTCCCGGGCGACAACTCGGTGTTGGTGATGGACAACGCTAGCGTACATCATTTCGATGGTGTCCGAGAGATGGTTGAGGGACGGTATGTTTTCATTATTGACTGTGCTTCGTGTACTCACGAGTTTTTAGTGGACGTCGCCTGATATACCTGTCCCCTTACTCTCCGGATTTCAACCCATGTGAAGAAGGCTTCTCATCCTTGAAAGCGTGGGTCCGACGGCACCGTGACGATGTCCTGAGGGAAATGGAGGGGAGGGACGGTTGTAATCCTATTGGTGTGTTATGGGATGCCGTGTATGAAATCATGATGCCAGAGAATATTGCGGGATGGTTTCGCAATTCAGGATACATTGTACAGTAATTCAGCAAGATGATAATTTGTTGTATTCGCTATTGTATATAACCAGACTGGTAAAGAATACTTGATTCAGATCGCAATTGAGCACAGAATTGTTCTAATTTTCCTTGTTATTATCCTCAGCCACCTTCGCGCGTTTCTTCCCGTTGCGCTTCTTCACTGCGCTGACCATCTTTCTAGCACGTTTGATGAATGGACCGATTGCCCCATCTGCCATGCCGATGACTTCCTTGTAATAAATCTTGTCAAAATCGGCGACGCTGTTCGCGTAGCTGATGCCTTGAGCGTCGAGAGCAGGGGAGTACATCAGACTTTTGACAGATTGATTGTGGTATTGTACAACGCCAAACAACGCATCAAAACGCGTAAAAATGCCCGAAAATGCGAAAACACCCAACACTGACAATTTCTGAAATTATTTGCCCAACACGAGCTAGAAATTCATCAAAAAACACCACAACTCTGGACAACAGCACAACATCAATATATTTTGGAACTTTTCTGGGGAAACTACAGTGTATATGTAGGAAATATGAAGTAACTGGTCTTTTCGGCGTGAGGAACGGTATTTAATAGTGGGGGCAATAGAAAAATCAATTTTGAGATACTGATTTTGATAGTAAGCAAAAAAGCGCTGGCGGAGGAAAGACCCATACCGTAATTAGGGGCTGCTCTTGACATACGCGTACTCCCGACGCCCATCGAGCTCGTCATCGGTGGCCTCGGCAGCGGTAGTAACCACGGTGGTTGGGCCCAAGGCCGCGAGAAGACTGGTCCACCTACTGAGGGTGAACCGCTGGATATTCGAGACGTATGCGTTGATGGCTGTGTTGTAAGTTTGCACCTTGAATTTCGGAACCTGTGCTTCGCGCTGGCCGGTCCGCGAATATAGCTTGAAGCCACGCTCAAGCTACGTTGGCGCTGTTAGTACACATCATTTGCATGGAAGAAAGAAGAACTTACACCGCCGGCAATGAGGCCAAACAGACCGGTCGGCATGCCGCTTGCATCAAAGAAACCGTCGTCGTGTTCTACGGGAAGAGTCAATTCTTCGTTCTTGAGGAATGACGAGGCGATCTGGATCATCATCGGGGACTCCATGTAATCCGCAGGTTTCTATCAGACCTGTTAGTGGAGAGGAGGAATTAATCACAAAGTACGTACAATGTACCCCGGTGCCTCAGGATTACGTGGGCAGCTCTCGGGCGTCGGTGTCTTCCAAGTTGCTGGGCCATCAACCCGAAGGGCATATTTGGCATAGTCGCGGATAGCGGTTGGATTGCCGAGATATTTCTTGGTGGCGAAGAAGGCATCGACGACCTGGGTGCAGGTCTGTATAATCAGGCTGCGACGTTCGCGAACACGCCGCACACCCTGTGAATAACAGTTAATAAATGATGGATTTCCGCCGGTTGGTAGACTTACGCGGTCACAGAGCTCGTCGTTCCACATGAAGGTTGGTAGTGTATTCCCCGGGTAAACCTGGTCAATTACTTCACGGATGGCCTTGAGCGCTACCGCCTCGGACGCGGCGGTATCACCTTTGGCGGCGAAAATCATCGGCTCCGACGACCGGTAAGGAGCCCTGTACAACGCCGGCAGCGCAAGAGTCTCCCACGTTGGACCCACAAGTGCCGGCAGTCCCCTCACGTTACCTGCGGAGACCGGAGTAAAGCCCAGCGACGACGAATCTGCTTCGAGCTTGACACGCTTCTTCTTGGCTGTGGGGGTCTTCGTATCGAAGGAGCCGACGGCAAGAGCAGGAATCTTGGGCTCGGGCTTGACCTTGACCGTATCGCGGCGCTTCGGAACGGGACGCAGCACGGCTGCAGCAACTCGAATGGGTGTATCTTCGCTGTCCTCGCTATCCGAGCCCGACTCGATGTGGATGGTCTAGAGGAAAGTCAGCATCGTTGTCGCCACATAAAGAACCACATACCTCGTTGCTGCGTGCAGCTTCTGCTCCAGTCAGGTCAGGACGCGTGGACTCTGCGTCTTCTTCGGTTAGGCCGCCGTACTCGAATTTCCCGGGGGACGTGCCAGCTTTAACTGCCTTTCTGGTGGTCGCAAGGTAGGTCGTGGAGAGACCAGCGCGCTTGGAGGCAGCCGCGGCGTCGCTTCAGAGGTGGGAAAGACAAAAGAAGATCAGTACACGTCAATGCGGCCTTAACGCGCTCACCTGTTCTGGACGCTTTTCTTCTTCGCTCCCACACCCTTCGCCTTCAACTTCCTCGTCAGCTCCTCCATCGCCTCCTTGGTCTCTCCCTTCTGCGGTTTTTTAGCCTTCCCAACCTTAGCAGGGACAGCCGCGGCGCTCTTCTTCTTGGTCTGTGGGTACTCGTTCAAGACGGAACGACACGCGCAAGATATAAGCTTACCTTCGGGGCATATTCACTTGCTGATTGATACTCGTCGTCGTCCTCGACACGCTGGAAGTCGACCTTGGTGAACTCAAGCATGGTGTTGTCGTCCTCGGGCAGGTCTCCGAGAGAGTCAATAGCATTTAGTTCGTCGTCTGCGGCGGCCTGGTCGACCTCTGCATTGAGAACTGCTACTCTTTCCATCGCGACGGCGAGCTCTTTCTGGCGTGCGAGAGCTTCTGCTGCTCGACGATCCTTCTCGGTCTGGACCTCAGCGTGGGGGCGATTAGTTCTGGGGACGGTTATCTCAAAGTCGAGCTTCTCTGCGGGGATTCCCCTGGTGGTGCAAGTCGAGGGTTCGCGTGGCTCGGGCGGTGCTTTTTGCGGGGCCTTGCGCTGTTTTTTGGGCAGGGGTTCCGTGTAGTCGTCCAGCTCGGGAGACACCGCACGCTTAGCCCTCGTCAACGCTGAGCTGCCTCCACGACCTCTGCCACGGGTCATGGTGGAGAGAGAGAATTTTCAGCGCAAATGGTGAGCACGTGCATGAACTCAAACCAGTTTTTCTGTACAAGTCCGTTTCTCTCAGCCATCATGCCCCATTACTCCTCTTATACCTGCCGCCACTGTCTCAAGAATTGCAAGTCAAGTCGGGGGCTGTCAAGACATCGAAACTCGGAGCACCGTCAATTTACCCCTGCCCCTGAGGACGAGGATGAGAACAGCTTTGAGCGCCGCTACCACAAACTTGCAAACGGTCAGTTTTCACTAGCTCTATGTATAAAGCCGACTCATCTATGACCAGCACTCCCTTGTGATGCTGCCGGGGAATTCTTGCCGCCTCATGCAGCCCCTCCACCCCCGCCACCTCCACCACAAGACGGCCAGGATCCCGACGCCTGGGACCCCTTTGGCTCTCGATCTGCGTTCGCATTCGCGGAGTTCCAGTTTGTCGAGCTGCAAGCCTCGGAGCAGCAGATCAATACCGCGCTTGATATCTGGGCTGCCTCTCTTCATGAATTTGGTCGCTCGGCGCCGTGGGAGAGCGCAAAGGAGCTGTACGCCGATATCGACCGCATCCAGCATGGCGGGACAGCCTGGAAGACCCACCACATTCGCTACACTGGCCCTCTACCACCAGGAACCCCTCCACGATGGATGACGCAGACATACGAGCTGTGCACCCGCGACGCGCGAAAGCTCCTCCACGAGCAGCTCGGGACCTCGACCTTCAAGGACGCCATCGACTACATCCCTTACCGTCAATTCAATCATGGCGGTCATCGCGTTTGGTCGAATTTAATGTCGGGTGACTGGGCATGGAAGCAAGCGGCACGTACACCCATATCCTCGCTCGTAAAAATTCACTCACTTGTATATATAGGACTTGATCACTGAGGACCCCGAGACCCACGGCTGCGCCTTCGTCCCCGTCGTCGGAGGGAGCGACAAGACCACCGTTTCCGTCGCCACTGGACACCAAGAATATCATCCGGTATACCTCTCCCCCGGTGTCCTCACTGGAATGGCACGTCGTGCGCACGGTAACGGCGTGCTCCCTGTCGCGTTCCTCGCAATTCCGAAGAGTGCGTTCTCTTGTCTAATCTTCCACCCCTTCTCACCTTTGCATCTCAGCTAGCAAAAAACATCGCAAAAAGCCAGCCTATCAAAAATTCGTCCGCCAGATGTACCATGCCAGCCTAGCACGCATCTTCGAGCCACTGAAGACCCACATGACGACACCTGACATCGTACGCTGTCCCAATGGCCATTTCCGTCGTGTCATCTACGGCCTTGGCCCATATATTGCAGATTACCCGGAGCAGGTGTGGCTGGCAGGGATTGTGCAAAACTGGTGCCCCAAGTTTGTGATCTCGCTCCTGGTGGTCGTCTCCCTTCTCACCCTAGTGCCCTTGTAGATGTGAAGCCCATCCAGACCATCTTGATGACGGCGATACTCGACTACGCACAAAGACGAAAACAGATGCACTCATAATGTGCTTCGATCCCGGCATCCTTTGGGACGACTACGGTATTCGTAGTGATGTTGTGGTACGTCGTCCCCTGTCCTAGTCGTCCTCCGCTCATTCTCTGATAGCCCTTCACCCACGATTTTCCGTGCGCTGATATCCACGAGCTCATATGCTCAGACTTGCTGCATCAGGTCATCAAGGGCAGCTTCAAGGACCACCTCGTCACCTGGGTGAATGAATACCTTGTCCTCCACCATGGGGAGAAGCGCGCACTGGAAATTATCCAGGACATCGATCGGCGGTATGTGCATTCCGAATATAATAGTGCATTTTTAGAACTGACACTTTACCGCCTAGCCTGTCCGCCGTCCCAGAGTTCCCCGGCCTCCGCAGGTTCCCCGATGGCCGTGACTTTCACCAGTGGACCGGCGACGACTCTAAAGCACTCATGAAGGCAAGTATTTGGTCGAGTTTGGTGTCAAGTTGGATATTAACCCCCATCCGCTTCCACCGCAGATTTATCTTGGGGCAGTCGCTGGATATCTTCCCTCCGACATGATGAAGGCCCTCTCGGCCTTCATGGAGTTCTGCTACATCGTCCGCCGCAACGCCATCTCTGCCCCTGACCTCATTACCATACAAAATGCCCTCGACCGCTTCCATCAATACCGACAAGCTTTCATCGACTGTGGCGTCCGCACCGACATATCCCTCCCGCCAACATTCCCTCATCCACTACATTCGCTCTATCCGTCTTTTCGCATCGCCGAATGGCCTGTGCTCCTCGATCACGGAGTCCAAGCACATCAAGGCTGTGAAGGAGCCATGGCGGCGCTCTAGCCATTACAAGGCCCTTCCGCAGATGCTTGTGACCCTTACCCGCCTCGACAAGCTCGCCGCAGCGCGCCTCGAGTTCACCGGCCGTGGAATGATGACCGGCACGGCGTCATCATATACGGCCATGGTCCTAGCAGGGCTGCAGCCACAGGTCGAAGCTGTCGACGCCGCCGCCGCGCTCGCTGCCGAGAAGGACAATGACGAAGATGACGACGGCGTCATGCATGGCCCGCGCACCCTTTCAGATATTGAGCTGGCGCCGACACCTCGTATGTCTCATTTACTCCTTTCCTCCATGCATACTAACAACTGTTCTAGAGCGAGGCTATCCCAAATACCTTGTAGCTCTCGCTGCTCATATTGGTCAGCCCACCCTCCCCTCCTCCTGCGACAATTTCTGGATGCGGAGGTCCATGGCCCACCCGCGGACGACGCTGCGCTTCCCCTGCTCCACGCCTGCCCTATCTTTGATGGTCCCATCAAGGTACACCACTCCGCCATCGCCCGCTTCTACGCACCAAGCGATCTTTGCGGCGCAGGGGGGATGTATCGCGAGCGCATTCGATCGAATCCCCACTGGCATGGATACGCCCGGCGTGATACGGTCCTCGTCAATGTTGGGGGTCCGGTGATGGGTGGGATCATTGCCGCACGCGCCCTGCTGCTCTTCTCCTTCGCCTTTCGGGAGAAGGAGTATGAGTGTGCGCTGGATCACCCCTGTCGGCGCGGCACCCGATCCGGACACAGGGATGTGGGTGGTGGAGCCGGAGTATGTCGGAGGAGTGCCGTCACTGCAGGTCGTAAACGTAGACGCGATCGTGCGCGCTGGCCATTTAATCGGAGTTTATGGTACAGCGGAGCTCCCGGAGGACTTTAATTTCACTGATTCCCTCGATGCATTTAATACTTATTTTGTTAACCATTATGCGGACCACCATATGCACGAACTTTTGACCTACTAGTAGCTAGTACTTTTTGTATAATAAAATTTATTAGGGTGTTGTGACGTTGTGGGGTTGGGCATTGTTCACAACGCAAAAACACCAAACAACGCCCACAATACCACAACAAAATTGTCAAATGGCTGATGTACTGGAGGTAGTTGAGGACAGGGAACTTGGTGTTAAGCTCCTGGAGGACATCAATGATGGTAAGTGGCTCGTCGTCGTCTGAATCGGATTCCGACTCCGAGGAATATTCGCGCGCACGTTTGCGAGTGGTAGAGGCATTCATATTGACGTCGCGAAGTGCGACCTCGCCAGCTCCGCCAACGTGGACGTGGATTGATGGCAGGGTTGGCTGCGCACGGCCGCGACAGTTGCGCTCCTCGCGCATGCGCTCCTTTTCGGCCAGCTCGTCGAGATTGAGAATGTTGGGAGGGGTGATACAGTCCTCGTCGACCTTGCCTTCGTGCTAGAAACATATAAGAAAGTATGCTACTAGTAGCATCAGGAAAATCTGAAATGCTATGAAGTGTAAGAGCGGATTATGATGGTCTCTCGTGGTCTATGGTGGTCTACCATGGTCTCTCAGTTCCACACTGTCTCTATGGTGGTCTATGCTGGCCTATGGTGGGCTATATGACCCGGTTCCACATTCCTCTGGTCTATGATGGTGCGGCAAATTCATCCGTATCATTGACCAAACTTGAAGGAAATGCCATAATACGACTAAAATTCAGTACCACTTGCAAAATTTCCTTTTGGAGAGGGATTTGAGCTGGGTTGTCTGTCACCACGTGTCGGTGTTAAGAATACTGGAGCAAGTACGCAGGTGGAGTAACGAGCGTGGGGAAGGAATGTAGTAGGCGCGGATGTGCGCCATGGTCCCGTCAATGCACGGGGTCTAGAACAATATTATTAGTTCTTCACTCAGCCAGGATGTGGGCAGAATTGTATATTGTATGTACCTAGAACAATATTATTACTGTGGATATGAAGTAAGTAAAAGGAGTGCAGGAATTATAACTAAGGACGCACGTTCTTCACTCAGCCAGGATGTGGGCAGAATGAAGAACGCTGTCATATGTGGCATTGTGTAAGTAGTATGTAAATTCCAGCCGTCGCGCGTACGCTACGCGCGACGTTACCTCCGTGCGCACTTGCCCCAAATATTCCCTAACAGTCGGAGTTGGGAATTGGCACAGAACTCAAAAAGGAGTGTACAGTAGTAGTACTTATGTGGTAGTCCGCCGGGTGTGCGGCATCAGCTGCTGCGGTGCAACTGCGGCGCGCTCACAATATGTCAAGTTATCGCCGGACGCAACCGGCTAACATGTCGAAGCCTTTCAAACTCCGCCATCACGACGCGCGTCTGTCGTTACGTGTCTTTCTTCCTTTCTCCCACTCTCTTCCCCTACCCCCCGTCTCAATATCTTCCCTTCCACCCTCCCGTTTTGTCCCAGGACTATGTTTCTGAATACTTTCTCGCTCATTGCCAGCAACGTTCTCTTCAATTTAGCTCAAGACCCTCGCTCTCTTCTTGCAGTTCTGTGTCTTTCCGCGCGGCCTCCCTCAAGTCATTCAAAGGCTTTTCTTAGTTCGGGATTTGGTTCAAGCTCCAAGCTTAGGATTTTGACTGGGACCCAGACTATCAAGCCCCGCAAGTTTCTGCTGTCTTCAAGTTGTTTGCCTACGCAAATGTTGAAGCTCCGAGCTTAGGATTTTAACCGGGACACGGATTATCAAGCCCCGCAAGTTTCCGCTATCTTCAAGTTGTTCGCCTATACAAATGTTGAACAGATTATCCTGCTTCAAATTTTTTCACCTTGTCAGATACTTCGGGACCCTTCGGATAACTTCTCGACTTTGTCTTCAAGTCGTGCTCTTATTGTTTGGTGCTCTTTTGCAAGATCTGGCCACCCAGTTCTGTTCCCCTGTTTCCATTCATATTTTATGTATATTGTGTTGGTAGAGTTGTATGAATGCGATGCTTGTTTGCCTACTTTTATGTCTAGTCTTGAAGATTATGAGAATTATGAGAGCTATGGTGGCTATAGGGTCTACGCAACTATGATAGATCTGGTGGTGTCTATAGTGGTCTATGAGATTCAAACCGCCCCTCCCACCTTTCTATATAGACGGTGGTTTCCTATGAGGTCTTTCATGTCTTTCTTGGTCTTTGAGGGTCTATGATGCAATTTCAGATTTTCCTGATGAGAGTAGAGCAACGCACCATCATTCACGCCCAGAGCGAGACAACATCGATTCCGAGAGCGACATGCTTGCCCGGATGCTTGCTGTCCGGCCCCATGACATAGCACCACCTGTTCTTGCCCGGGTGTTCAGCACAGGCGAGCTTTGCCTGCACCTTCTGCAACTCGGGGAGAGTAACCGCAGTTTCGGACGGTTTTTCGGCCTGCTTGGTGGTCTTCCCACTCGGTTGCTCCTCCTGTATTGAGGATGCATCAGCGAAGGCGCCGGCCTGTAGATGTTGATAGAGAACACACCAAATTGACAAGCTGCATGACAACCGACTTCTTGCGACGGGTGCTCTCCTGGAGTTTAGCGAGCTGTTGGAATGCGTCCTGGAGGTTTTGGGGAAGACAGCCTGTGATATGGATCACCGCGGCGCTCAGCAGCTTCCTTCCAGCCCAGGATCGCGGTCTTCGGATCGATGTTCATCTGCGCGTGCATGCGAGAGAAAAAGTCGTCAGGAGGAATGTCAGCTGGAACTATGATTTGAGTGGTAATGGCGGGGGATTTCTTGTCCTTTTCGGTGGCGCCATACACGCGAACTTCGACAGTAATATTTGGGACTGTGGACGACGGTAAGCTAGGAACAAAGAGCATAATTGGACGTACCTGCTGCACGGTTCGAGGCAATGGGGCCGGCTACTAATAATCAGGATACTGTGAGAGACGTAGAAGATTCCACAGACCTGGGGCCTTGTTCGACAGTGCAAGGAGAACAGGGTCAATGGCGGCATTGTCTTGGCTGTGGGGGCGCGCAATCTGGTCAAACATGCCGCTATCCAAGGAAGCCTGCATCTGGGCAATGGCTTGTTGTTGAGGAGTAGCGGGAGGGAGGGGGCCGACACCCATTAAATATGCCAGCTGGCCCGTCTGGAGATTGGGGTAGTTGTTGGGATGATAGTACGACATGGCAAAGCACTGGCAGTTGGCTGCGTCGCTGCTCATCTTGTCTTATATATTGGTTGCTGCCCCACAGGAGGCGCAGGGACGTCGTCATGAGCTTATTTTGTGGGAGGTCGAGAGCAGCGGCAGCGCAAGGGCAGCGGAAGCATAAGGGCAGCGGCGATATGAGGCTTGAGCTACTTAAAACTGGGTTTGTTTGGCAAGGCTGTGCTCGGCCCGAACTTTGCTCTCAAATCGAAAATGTCTATCGTTTTGGATTTAGCTGGAAAGGATTGGATTGGGAAAGAGATATGGGGCAACACCAAAGGTCAAATGCTTGCGCGAGTGGCCCATCCCGATATGCAGGTCTAAAAACCTGGGTAGCATCCATTATATATTTCTATTGAAAATTAGAATTTTTGCTCGAGGGAAGGATTACAAAAGTGAAAATACCGGATCCAAATATTCCCATAATTTTGCGCGACCCACGGCGAATGACACAGATTTGGTACAATTTCTAGTGCGTTCCTCTGCCTTCTTCATGGACGCACGCAACTCGAAAGACAGCTGCACATATTTATCAAGGGGCATTGAATGGAGAGAGGGAACTGGGGGTGGAAGTTTGCGGTCCATCGCACGGGCATATCTTCTGGATTCAGCATGTCTCGTGCGGGGATCTAGAACAGGAAGTGCATTGCAATTTGAACAGGATGAGCCTCCACAGTGGCATGTAGATGGTGAATATCCTGAATAACCGTTCCAGCTAGATATGGGAGACGGGGATAAGATAACATTAGGAGACTGACCAGGTCTCCGTCGAGCGTCTATGCAGCTGCAATCGTCTCTGTATTTGATAGCTCTTTGGCCCGCAGACATCTGACAGCCGGCTGCACACCGCCTCTCCTCGTCCGATGTTCTTTTGCCTGTGTTGCCATTTTAGTGAATGAGTGATATGTGAACGAAATGCAATTACAACGACACTGTGGTCCAAATTTCTTGACTGGAGAGCCATCAGTGTTAGTACAACCTTTACGGCAGGTGCTGCTACCTGGGACAGCATCAGAAAACATTGGCCAAGGGCTATTGTTGTCTCACCATGGTAATATTGGTTGCAGTCACAGCCAGGACCAAAGAACACTTGATGGTGAATTCAGCACACTTTGGGGCGCCTCGGAGCATAACCTAGATTAGAGAGGTAAGTCATTTGATTAATTTATAAAGGAGCAAAACTCACGCCGCGTTTTCAAGCATTCACAGTGAGGGCCAAATTTCACGGCCCGGCTTCTCCTTGGAAACGGTTCTCCGGGTACGATTGGTGGCATGGGATCCATGCATCCCTTCCGACATCGCAAGTCCATCGCCTTAGAGCAGGTGAAGGGAGAGAGCAAGGAGGGATCTTGTTTGGCAACGAATTTGCAAAAGGGTCCAATAGTGAAGCACACCAACGGAAACATTCACATCGCACATTGAATTGACAAAGATCAAACCTGCGTACCTCGTTCTAGAATAGAAGACAGCCTGCAGTACCGGTCATATTGAAGAGTCCTTGTATGTTTTAGACGAGCGGCAACCTTGTTGACGCCGTCCTTGTCCTCTAGCATCTCGGATCCCCCGGTATTGTGCATTTGTGAAGTATTGATGAAAAAGTTGAAATTCAATTCAAAATTGATATTGAGTCTTGACGCGATTTTCCCTTGAGTGCGAGGAGGATCTGAATGCGAGGCATAATGTGTTCAATTAGACAAGGTGGTCGGCGGCCTGCGGCCACCTCCCCCTTTCCGAATTGTTCACCAGTGAAACCAGTTATCTGCATGGGAAAATTCAGTGAGCTACGGTGGAATGCCGAGAAACTATTGACCCGAGGTGCCGATCATTAGCAATTGCCGAGCGGTGCCAATCAGGATACCTTCGCACCTCGGCATTCGGATCAACTGGTTGGAATCCAATTTTCCATCAGCGGCTTTTCGGCTTCCCTCGGCTGTATTACAAGTTCTTCCAGATTGCAAATTTGTCACAGGGCGATCACACAGATCGAGATTGACAGAAAATCAAATGTCGATCGACCTTGGCGGAACTTTGCTGCTCGTGCAAGTTGAGTTCTCAGCTAGGTTTCTGCAATTGGGATGGCAATATACTGATCCATAGAATTGATTGAAGGTTGGGTGAACTCAGGCAGCGGAAGAGAGTTGCAATGAAGGGTGATCAACATGACAACAATAATTAAAAGATGAAACAGACAACCGGAAATAACACTTGCACCCCGAAAGAGGAAGGCAAAAAGCGCAATGATTTCATAAAGAGTTAGAAGCAGTGAAGCAGGGAGTGAAGAGAAGATTATAAACCACTGAGTTTGGGTCAAAGTGTAGATTTGGACTCCTCCAATAATCAGGGAGCGCTCGACAATGCTGAAGAGCCTCAGATGAGGGTCACAGAAGTCAAGCAAAATTTAAAAAAGGAAGCTGTCACTGTAAATTGCATCAAAACTCGCTGCAAGCGAAAATTTGGTTTTTTTGCTGACTTTTCGGCGGTTTTGTGACTTGTTTGGCATATTCGAAGATACCCTTGGTGACCCATGACATGTACGAAAATTTTCGTAAATTTCGGGGCCTGTGACGCGTGACATACGAATTGAATGAAATAGTACAGTAGGTGGTGCCGCTCTTGGTTGACTGCGTTGCTTTGGTTCTTCAAGCCTCTATTGGTTTACAGTGTCCCTTATTAAAATTTGTCATATTTCTGGGTCTTTTAGGGGTTGACCAAGGGTATCTCTTCCTTGGTTGCGCACATTTACCCGGAAGACGGCGATGGGTTCTCCAGCACGGGTTCGAGAATCTGAAGGTAAGTCAACTGAAATGAAGGTCACTTTAGCAAAGAGGCTATAGTAGACCCGACCGAAAGGTGCTTCGCCCGAATTCTAACGGTCTGGTCTTCCAAATCCAGACATCAACCAGCACTACGTGCTCACCGGCAGTTTCTAACGCCGACCTTTAACAGTATGTACCCCACAGTAAACTACGCAGATATCGAGCTACTTTCGCAGATTCCGGTGCCTTCCCTCTCCCAGCTCTCACCGTTCAAACCTTCTTCTTCGTCCACGGAAATTTCCAGACAGAGGGTGTCTGTACCGTTTCAGGACCATCTTTTCGGAAACACTCGTCCAATGCAGGCCACCAAACATTTTTCCACTCTTTATTGTCAGCATCCCAGCCCCGCGCGTGATATTCATGTGGCGGCATCAAAGTGACGGGACAGCTTGAGCATTGAGAACCGGATTTGGTGGCTAATGCGGGGGATCGCATGATGGATTTATGGTTATCTTGCTTGTGCAATTCCGCAAGCGACATAGAGATGATTCCTGGTTTAAGTTCTTCTCGAGCTTCATATGGATATCGGTTCGTCAGCTCTATCTCAATGCCGTTGCGAAGGATCAAAACTTACTTTTAGGTACAATCGAAATTCCTGTCCCGAGGTCTATTTCGTCCTCTTCGTAAATCCAGAGTCCTTCGTTTGTCTTGATGTCGTCGAGGTAAGTCTGATATTCCAATGCATTAGCTCCATGCGCAAGAACCAGATCGAACCTACACTCATCAACAGCGCGATTCCGCGTATCCCTGCCTTCGATGTTGAATCATAAACCCAAATTGGTACCAGATTACGATGTATAAAGGATATTTGCGTTTCTTTTGAAGCCTTAAGTTGGCAAACGTTCAGTTCTAGAAATGAAACGTGGGCAACAACTTGCCGCCGGGTGAACGCGGATCCCCATACCCATTTTGACCTCCAACGGGTGGACTGGGGACTGCCTGTGGCCCGACGGTATATCCTGCGGCACGTAAACAATATTATAAGAAGAGTATGACTTGTTGGCTTCAGGTTTGTTCCAGGTGACTCCAGGCTCGTGGAACACACACCACATGGGCGTAGCCTTTACAAGTTTGAGTAAGCAGCAGAGGAAGTAGGGTATCTTACTTTCGTATCCGTGGCCTTCACCGTGATACCCTTGGTCAGATTGCTAGACCCGGTCGCGATCACGGAGGGACTGTAACTCGACCATCCTGCCGCAACTTGGAACCCCAGCTGACTTTGCTGCTGTTGACCGTATTCCAAAATGCTGTCGGGACGGTCATACCCGCGGGAGAAACTAAACAAGTGTTAGAAGACACGCGGGCACATTTAGCATTTGAGGAATTCACAATTTCCGGTCAAATATTGATTCTTTGCAATGCGCAACAAAACCGATGCTTGCATAAGAGCGATCTACGCAAGTTTCCCGAGGTTTATTTTCAATTTTGAGATCAACCAGAGCAATGACTCCTGGCTGGGATAACGGTTGGCTGAGGTTATTGAAATCGACGGGTATTTTCGTTTCTCCATTGATCATGAACTAGGTATTGATGAGAGGATAAGTCGTTGTTTGGGATGCAGCTTACCCTGAAAGTGTAGATGATGGGTACCTCGCATTTTTGGACTTTGTTAATTGCGAGGCGAAGCGTGATGCGCGTTCCATGGTCAGGACCTTCCCATTTATCACCGACTGTGCTCGGGTCTCCTCCATCACCGCCCCCATCCCCGCCACCCGGGGCCTGGGCGTCGCCGCCCCAGTTCTGTTCTGGGTCCCCCGCTGTTTTAAAATCGTCTCCATCCGCATCATTGAGGTCGTCATCCCTTCCACCGTCGTCTCCGGCTTCCCCTGGGTTTCGTTCATTCTCGGTCGGGGCTTCATCCGCACCTGCATCACGTCTCCCTTGGTCATTGTTACCCGTGGCGTTGTTGAAGTGGTAATATCCATCAGGGGGACCAGTGTCATTATTCCTAAAGCAATACCTCAGCCTCGAGTTACGAGCAAGGACCGCACTCACAGCAAAGTCAAAGTGGGATTATCGCTGGCGGCTCGAATCACAACCGGAAATGCCGATAAATCTGCGAGTGATTGGGCCATATTAACGACAAGTGGGTCATCATAGCGGCCGAATATCGCGAAAGCGGGTTCCGTTGGGGAAAGCATCCAAGCAAACGGCCCACCGCAACCACTGTTTCGGACGGAAGTCAGAAGAGGAGTTTCCCAGTTGTCTTCTATCCATGACGCGGCTTCGGTAGAGTCGTGGATGGACATCAAACAACCCCCGCTGCCGAAGTTGGTTTCAATCCACGCCATGTCGTTTGGGGTAAATGGATGGGCCGGTGTTCTGGGTATATTTAAAGAAGGAAGAGTCCCATATCAACGAAAATGCGTACTCTGGTGGCTCCTCATCATTAGGTGAATGTATGAAGAAGGTTTTGGTTTCAACATCTTCCGCGATACTGTTTCCGCTCAACGCGGCCACGCCTATTCAAAAATCACTGTTTATATTACAAGTTCTAGCCAAAGTTGCGTACCTTCATCCGCGGGGTCTGAACTGAAGTGACCCTCACGTTTGCGCATCGAACTTTCGCGGCGATCTACATCAGGAAAAGCGGCATCGAGGCCGACTAGTGACTGAGTATGGGAAATTGGAATGGGTTCCTGCAATAGGCTTCTTTCCAGAACAACCGGCCCAGCATCCAATTTCACAGTGCAATCCGGAAGCGTTTGGTAAATGCTGGCGGCTTCTTCACCAGCACGCACTGCTTCCTTGTGGTGACTGACAGCATCAAGTTCCAAAGCTAGGACTTTCAGTGAATCTGCCAGAGCCCTGTTATCAAGCTCGACAGCTTCCTCGTTGGCGTGTAGTGCATCTTCGTGGTGGTCGAATGCGATTAGATTGCCAAAGAGTGCCGATAGTACCTTGTCCATATCAGGACGATCCGAAGGTTCATGCGCCCAGCAAGCTTCGACGATAGCCCATAGTCCGTCGGACATTGTCCGAGTTCCATCAGGCGATCCTGAACTTGAAGGTCGAGGAGGGCGCTTTCGATCCAGAACCCGAAGTACTACCGCCATGTCTTGCGGAATGCTCCAGAACGGGTGTTCTCCAGTGTATATCTGTTCAGGTAGAATTAGCTGAAGAACACCAAAACAGTCAGGAATATAACCTCTATACACAGACACGCAAAGGCATAAACATCGCTAGCTTCTGTACGTTTGAACTCGAGTTGATAGTCGAGCAGCTCCGGTGCCATCCACCTCAACGAACCGCTTCGTGTAGTTGGAGTCGTGCCAAGAGTGGCATCAGTCACAATTGTCATTCCGAAGTCGGCTAGTTGAGCATGTTCCCCATCATCTATCAGTACGTTGCCCTGTAAAGTACGTGGGTGAGAAGTCAATCTTAGCACAACATGAAATTCATTTCACCCCACGTAGATCGCCATGGATGATATTTTGCGCGTGTAGGTAAGCTAAACCTTGCGCAGTTTCAAAGAGCTAGGTTACGTCAGTGATGGTTAGGTACAATCATGAAGTACTGCTCACAAGTTGGTCAACCCGCCTGTCGGGAAGCTTGCCATTTCGATTTTTTACAAAGCTGATCATGGTACCATTGCGCATGTATGGTGTTACGATGCAGGGTGGATAACCCTCAAAGGATTTCTCGTCGAGACCGAAAAATGGTAAAACGTAATCATGTTTGAGATGAACCCAAGTGAGAACTTCCTGTAACAGACTCTGTAGATTCATTAAGCTCGGATTGAAAGTAACGAAATGGAATCAGGCAAACTTTTGAAAATTTCAACATCTCGTTCGGCTCCGGCTGATATACTTGCAAGCGTTTCAACGCAATATTCTGTCCTTTGTATTTCCCAAGAAAAATATCTGCAAACCCTCCTCGACCAATCTGTCGATCTTTGTCTACGGAATCCAATTCCACGAATAAGATTGGAGGAAATGCCATGGCAGCGGCACACAGGTTTTTCAGCAATCGCCGTGCTGAAAGGACAAAAGGTGCATCATCACTGGCCATAATACACTGCATGTACATAAATATGTTAAATTATGATTTAGTCCGCCGATGAGACACGCTACCTTGTGCAACGCATTCATGAAACCGGTAGCTTTCTCATCATTGAGGTGTAAAATCTCCTCTTTGCCCGAGTGAATTACCGTACGGAATAGATGCAAGATGACCTGGTCGTCCTCGCGAAAGGCATTCTGAATCTTAATGTAATCGTTGTAGCCGAAGTCTTGTAACAACTGCAGGCCAAAAGAATCAGCGAGAATGTTAGAGCGATATGTAACAGTTATTTCATACCATCTCGACATCGGTGCGGAACTGAGCACTATACGCAAGACTACAGACATTGTTGTGCTTGCTCATCCACCCGACTCGTTCCTGCAGACGATTGCAAAAGCTGTACTGAATTTAGGCTCTGCCAGGACTAAAGAAAGGCATGTGTAGCTAGGTACCTGATTCTCTGATCGTTCATAGATGACAAAATAACATTCTCTGCAAGCTTGACGAAATGCTGGAGTCAAAGTATTTGATCAGGTGTTGATGACTTGAAATGAGGAAAACCACACAAACCATGCCAACTTTCAACGTGGATTTGTCAATTAGCATGTGGCGGACCTCTAGTTGCCTTAGTCGTTGCAGCAATTCCTCCTGGGTACCGGACTGGATTTCCATGAGTTAATAGTTGCTTAAATCTTAAACAAAAATCTCACTGCTACTGGAGTGTAATTAGGGCTAGAGACAGCATTTTGTGCTGCTAAAGATGTGGATGTGGGTGCCACTGAACGAAATATGATCATAACTTTTCCAGAGAAACAAGCTAACTTACATTGATGGGAATAGACAGATTGCGACGCATATTGAGCCTCATTGGTGGTGTGGGAGGGGGGGAGGTAAATAGCCTTCCGTGAGGGAACGTGCGGAGTCATTAACACTGGTGCCTGAGTTGATTGTGTATTTGTAATGGGAATTGAGCGTCCCTGTGTTGAGAAAGGCGAGGTAGATCTTTGGACAGTCAAGGCTTACGATTTGTGACAAGATAGAGAGAACTCACGAGCTTGAAGGGGTATTTTTACCGGACTTTGGGTGGGCCTCGGCAGTATGTTGATGCAGCAACTCAAGCTGCGAGAAGCTCGGAACTTTACACCCTTGAACGCCACACTTGAAAGGATCTTTCGGCGGGGTTTCGGTTTCTGATGAGTGGCTTTAGTATGCTGCTGCAGCAACGAAAGCTGCGTGAAGGGCGGGGCTTTGCAGTCTTTAACACCACACTTGAAAGTCCTTGTTTTGGCGGGGATCTCGATGGCGGGGGTCTCGATGGCGAATGAAAGTCTTTAGTATGCTGACGGAGATGTTCAGGTTTCTCAAACTTTCGAGTACAGCCAGGAGCTCCGCATTGATATGGCAATGGCTGCACGGAAGATTAGCAGACATATTGAGCTTTTGAGCAGAATATACTGACGTTTGTTGGCATATTGCCCTGCAGAGATAATCGTGACAGTACTGAGAGCACGATGGGAAGGGAGACAAGGGCTGACAGACGAATGGCGATCTGCACAGTGCTGTGGGCACCACTTTGTCCTTGTTGTTCGAAATCGATGCACCGGCCACTGGCAGTTAGTTCTATTTCGGGTCATGTCCTATGTTTGTGGTCGAGGGGCAAAAATGCGTTTTTTCAAGTTGCAAAAAAAAAAAGAGGAAAAAAGGGGAAAAGTGAGAGTGATTTAGAAACATACCTGGATTCTTTGTACCCGCCAAATCCGAGCTCGAAAGTCAATGTTGCGAGCAAATGTGGTTCGGAGATCTGATTCGATTGTCGATGGCGTCGTTCCGTCGATCATCAATGCTTTCAAGACCTGTCACTCTCGGAGTTAAGTATCCTATCGGCAGCCAATGGCATTTTTCGCGTGGAGATTATACAGCTTTTGTGTGTGATCTTTCTCACAAGTTTCCCATTTCGGACTCGCTGCTGTACACTTTCATTTTTGGCGCTATTGAAATTGCTGTAGCCAACGATTGTGCGATCCATCAGCTGGTTGTCTACGTGCCCGTGGCTGTGCAGCTACCTGCCCATCCCTCTCATATCACCACAATCACACCTCTTAAAATCATGAATTTATTTGAGAGACTCAATAAAAGCAATCACATGGCATTTATGTGCTCAGAGTAGAGGAAGTGAGCTTCAAACGTACAATCTGACTAAGGTATGCAACAAGCAAATGCCACCAAGCCTGGTCACATCAAGTCACATGTTCCAAATTAGGAGAAAAAGGGAAAGTAAATGTATAGCACAAGATACAGGGTAGTTAAAGAAAAACTGGCTCCAACAAACTGAAGTCTTACATCCTACATGTGTTGAGAAAAAAAATTAGAGCAAATGGGATCAAAACCGCCAAGTTTATTCATTTTTTACAACAAGTAGCATAGTCCAGCTTTCTTCATGTCACCCATAAGGCGGGTGGGGATTGTTCTGTGGCCAGGGTACTTCCGCACTGCTCAAGCAGCTTCAGAACCAGATAGCCCAATAGTATATGCATGCATGAAACGTTCCGAGCGGTTGGCAAATCTGCAAAGATCAAAGTCAGATTACTGAATTCAGAGAAGAAAATAAAAGTACTGGCACATTCAGACAAGAGGAACAGTGTTCAGTGCATCCAATGCACTCACTTCTAATACATCGGCATGGGAAGACTCAGGATTGAGTCGATAAAGCCGTTTGGTGTACCCCCAGCATTGCTCAATAAAGTTGAGCTCGCAATGGAATTTGGGGAGGAAAATGACCTGGACCCCACACTCTTCACAGTCAATCTCAAGGAGAGATTTGATGTTCTCGAAGTTGGGTCGATTATAGAGTGTTCGACGAAGGCAGCAATGCTGGTAGTGCACAGTTGAATTTCTTGCTGCACTGCGCCTTCAGGCCCGTGGTCACAAATCCACATTCCTTCAGTACCTCCATGCCTTTGAATCATCCGGCTTGAAGGTGTCTGTCTGGGAAATAAAACACCTGAGGTTGCCCGTTGAACTCTGTATCAGCCATCTGAATTTTCTGCTTAAGACGGATACTTTTGCTGTCGAAAACCTGGGCTCCATTTTCATCGCACAAGGATACTTCAACAAAAAAGTTGTCAGATGGGCCTTTCGGCATTTTGGTGGCAGACAAGAAACCTTCAGGTCACTTTAGGTGAGTGGTCACATTGTCGTACACAAAGATGTGCTCCTCGTCGGGATAAAATCCCTTCAGTATGTCCGTTGCATCTTGCGCCTGCACTGGAGCTTAATATCAGAAAGGAGAAGATATTATCAACTCGTTTTTGAATTTCAATGTTTGTAAAATACCCATCCTTGGCAACACCAGAACTCATTACCATCGGGCACTCCATGTCCCATCGGGGGACTGCAGCCAGTCATATTTCGATGACACCAAATCAATGATCATCAAGGATACACCTTCGCCTTTGGCATAAGACTTTGCCGGTGCATCCTTGTGGTACCATACCTTTCTGCGGCGATCATGGGCATAAAATATGCTTTGGTCGTGAAACCACATGACGACTTGCTTCCCTGGCAGGTGTGGCCCAAACTCCAGAAGGTTCTCGCAGCTCCACTTGTCCATATGCACCTGAACCTTCCACCAGGCCAGCAGAAATCGGTCTTGGCAGTATGCAACTACATCCAGATACTCATGACCATCAGCATACTGCCCTTTCTTGGGGTGCATCCACCTGCATTAAATGTCTTTGGAACACAACACATTTAGACTGACACCAATTTTGGATCAAGAATCGGCACCAGGATCAATGTTTTCCAGAATTGATGAAGGGTGTGCTGACAGCTTTTGCTAAACTGTCTGTAAGAGATCCAGGAAGACTTGAAGGGACCAAGTGGATAGTTATTTAGAAGTCTCAAGAACCCAAGTACAAGTGTAAGATTGTTACGGGAAATGAATTGTAGACTACCCAAATGTGTACAAACAGGGGGAATCTAAACTACTCTTCCAAGCCCCAGACTGCTGCTTCTTATATAGACCCAGTGTGAGTCATTTCTTCTATGACTCACTGTGATTCACTCCAAAATGACTCATATGTCACGTGCTGTCACGTTCTGTCACATGAACCATCACCTGACTGCTCACTGATATATTCTCCTGGTACAAGCCATAGGTACCCATGTCTTTGCCACGGAGATACAACACAGTGAATTCCGTGCTCGCCCGGACACGGCAGATTCCGAGAGGCACTGCACTGCCACTTTGCGGTGCGCGGCGCACCTGACCTTCAACCAATCACCGTCTGTAGACCCCATGACTTATATCACCTGACACTCACATGATTTTCACGCTTTTGATGGTGGCAGTGTACTTTGTCTTTTCATGTATAGGATTTATTTAATTATTGTTGCGTGCTTGTTTATGGAGAACATTTTTCTTGGGGCACAATGGATGGGTGAGACCGGAGGAGAGGCTGGACGAGGAGGCTCCTGACATAGGATCAGACGAGGAGGTGGGGCTGTACAATGGGCTGGAGCCAGACAGACAGATGGACGAGGGGCCAGACAGGGGTTTCCCCTGACATCACCCCCCCTTGGAATGCGGTGTCCCAATGCATGAACTGGACGTGGGTGTCGCACTTCCGGAATGAGAGTGAGTCAAATGCTGCTGAGGTGATCCGGCGTGGGGTGTTGGGGTAGCGGCAGTAATAGGTGTTGAGGGCGAAGACATCGGAGTACTTTACCCATTTATTGTGTTCCGGGCCGTAGCCTTTCCACTGCACCATGTACCAGAGGCTGCCGTAACGAACCTTCGCTTCTAGGATCTCCTCAACCTCCCATTGAAGGTTGTGCTCCATCCAGAGGACGGGTGGAGGTTCATCATTTTGGGGGCGTCCGGGAAATGGGTCCAGTTCTGTGAGTTGGAGTTTCACCACCGGGAAGACCGGGTGGAGCTGGGAGTACTGCAGGGGAAGCTTGAGCTTGTACGCACCCTTTCCGATGACCTTCACGACTTTAAAGGGGCCGAGACATTTGTCCGCGAATTTGACGGACGGACAGTTCGTCCAGATGTCGGAGGTGTCCAGCCAGACTCGGTCACCTACTTTGATGTCCGGGGCAGGTGTGTGCCAGTGGTCGTAGTACAGCTTGAACTCGTCCTGGGCTTGAACGAGCGCGGCTTTGGCTTCCGAGACTCCGGACACGATCTGGTCTCGGAAAATTTTCACAGATTCCACGGTTGATCGCAATCTGTTGGGCTTGAACCCCATTCAGGGGAGCCTCCCAGTGTCCGTCATGAACGGGACCTGTTGCATCAAGGAGTGGACATGGTGGTTGTATGTGAACTCCGCGGCCGGAAGGAGCTCGTCCCAGTCCTCCTGCTTGTAGTTCATGAAGATCCGGACGAACTGCTTGAGCTCCTGATTGACACGCTCCGTCTGGCCGTCAGTCTGTGAGTGGTAAGCAGTGGAGGTCGCGGGCTCTATCCCAATGAGGCGCCACAGTTCTGTGGTGAATTCTGCAACAAACTGCGGTCCCCGGTCGGAGATGTATTTCCGGGGGGTTCCATGGTGCCTCCAGACATTCCGGTAGTAGAGCCGAGCGGCCCCGACTGCACCGAGGCCAGTGTGGCACTTGTTGAAGTGGGCCCGCTTACCCAGGACATCAACCATGACCATGACCACGTCGAACCCGTGCGTGTCCGAGAGCTCAACAATGAAGTCCACTGAGATGGTGTCCCAGCGTTCTTCCAGAATCTCTGTTGGGTGCAGCTCTCTGTGGGGCAGCTTCCGGAGCGCTTTCGTCTGGTTGCATGGGTCGCAAGTCTGGATGTACTGGCCAACATGGGGCAGCTGGGGCCACCAGTAATTCTGGGCGATGAGCTCAAGGGTTTTGAAGTGCCCGGCATGTCCGGCAACCCGAGTGTCATGGTGCAGTGCGATGATCCGGCGCTGGAGATCCTTATTCCGTGGCACAACAATCTTGCTGCAGTAGTAAAGGAGCCTGTCGGCAATACACCACTCGGACGACTGGGGAGAGCGAACATTCCGGTTCTTGAGGAGTTCCCGTGCAACAAGCACGACAGGGTCCTCAAGCCCCAGCTCACCCGCAAAGGCCTCCCGGACGTCGCGAAGGAGGGGGACCTCGGGTCCAGTAACCACAATGCCTTCCAGCACGGGGACGTGGAACAAGTCCAGGCAGAGGAGGGTGACATCTGTGTTGTCCGAGCCTACCCCCATGATCGGGGCGGCGGGACAGCACGTCTGGACGACCTATGAGGCGGCCGGGCTGGTGGTGGAGTGCGAAGTTGAACTGAGACAGGTACAGGGACCCCCCCGCTTGTCTCCAGTTCAGGTTCTGTGCCTTCCAGAAGTACTCCAAGTTTTTGTGATCTGTCCAGATCTCAACCGGATGCTGCATACCTTCGAGGAAGTGTCGCCACTCCTCTAGGGCCCAGATGATTGCGAGCATCTCCTTGTCGTGGATCTCGTAATTGTACTGGACGTCACTCAAACTCTTGGAGTAGAACACGACTGGATGCCATTTTCCGTCTGCGTCCGGCTGGGACAGGACAGTCCCAGTAGCATAGTCGGAGCTGTCTGCCTCGACTCGGTATGGACGCGACTCGTCTGGAAGGACCAGGATGGGCTCCGCAGTCACCGCATCTTTGAGGGCTTGGAAGGTGGCAGCCGTCCAGGTCCACGCTATACCGTTCTTTGTGAGGTCAAAGAGGGGCCGCGCAATGTCTGAGAACGCCCAGATGAACCTCTGGTAGAAGTTCGTGAAGCCAAAGAACTGCTGCATGTCCTTCTTGTTCCCCGGGGCGTGCCAGGCGGCGACCCCAGCGACTTTGACTGGGTCCATCTCAACGTGGTTGTGCAAGATGATGACGCCGAGATACTCGATTGATGACCTCTCAAACTCACACTTCTCCAGCTGGAGGTAAAGCTTGTGCACCCGGAGCTGTCGGAGAACCCCTTGGACAATCTCCCGGTGGTGTGTGAGGTCGGAGTGAGCGATGAGGATGTCATTGAGATACACCATGACGTCTCCGGACAGGATGAGGTCCTGGAAGATGTCATTCATCATTGTCTGGAATGTGGCCGGAGAGTTGGTGAGGTTGAAGTACATCACCAGTGGCTCAAAGAGCCCCCAGTTGGTACGGAACACGGCCTTCCACCCCGGATACGGACATTGTTGAAGCCCCACCGGACATCAATTTTCGTGAAGAACCGAGCTCTCTTTAGATGGTTAATGAGGTCGTTAATCAGCGGAGTGGGTACCGGTTCTTTACAGTCATCGCGTTGAGCGCCCGATAGTCCTGGACGAACTAGAGACTTCCATTCTTCTTCTTGATGAAGAAGACCGGAGACGCCATCGGAGACTTGGATGGACGGATCCGCCCAGTCTTCAACCTGTCTTTGATGAAGGCATCAAGCTCCTTCTGTTCGAGGGGAAGATCGGGTAGACCTTGCAGTTGGCCAGTTTCGCGTCTGGAATGAGTTCGATGGCGTGGTCCCATGTCTGGTGTTCCGGTAGTGCATCGAACGACTCCTTGTCAAAAACGTCGGAGAAATCCTCGACCCAGGCTGGAACCGAAGTCCCAGGCGGGGCAGAGTTCCGAAGGCCTCCGCGAGCTGCTGGGAAACGGTGCTCCCGGCGCGGATTTCCTCGGTTGGAGTGAACACAGTGTAGAGGATCCAGTTGCCGTCTTCGAGCTCGTCATCGTCGTCATCGTCCGGATCCGGAGTGAGGTCCGGAAAGTCGTCTCCGTCGTCCCACTCCTCCGAGTCAATGGCACAGATGGACGGGACGGGACCTTTGCGGAGCTGCCGGAGGATCGCGGCAGAGATCTTGCACTTTGATGGACAGGACGGAGCTCGTCTCAGCAGGTGTTGCAACTGGTCGGGCAGTGGGTCATCCGGACTTCCTTGGTCTCCCAGTTGATCTCCGTGTTGGGCCCCCGGAGCCAGGAGCAACCAAGAATGATGTGCTGCTTCCTGAGCCACGTCACAGCAAGTTGGATGTGGGTGGAGTGCCCCTTGTAGTTGATGACCATGTCGACTATGCCGGAAATGCCGCCGGACGCATTGGGTGTGCCGTCGATGTTGAGGACCAGAATGGGCTGAGAGAACTTCCGGACTGGAAGGTTACAAGAGAACACATACTCCGAGTTGATGAAGTCTCTGGTCGCTCCGCATTCAACCAGACCCTTCACAGTCATCGTGGCAGCGGTCTCTACTGATTGCATCTCCAACGGAATGTGCAGGGAGTTCTGGCCCTTGACGGAATCAATAATGTACTGCCAGGGTAGTTTGCACTCCCACCTCGGGCAGCGAACATGGGGAATGGAAGGAAGGGGTTCTGTCTCCGCTTCCGGTGTGGGGACAGGGGGTCCCAGCTTGGGGATCGGAACAGGGGGTGCGTCTTTAGTTTCAACTGCTGATCTATTGGGTATGTCTTTGTACAAGCAGGAGTAAGGATTAGGAGACACGACCAAGGGTGCACTGCTCACTCGGCTGCATCTGGAAAACCCTCTGGCTCTGCATCTCCAGTTTCCGGCTCACCCAGGAGCCCAGCAGTGGTGGAGAGGCAAGCAAAGAGCTCTCTGAGGAGGTCGTCACCGAGTTAATGGACAACCTCATCTAGGACATCTGCATGCCGGACATCTGAGGGAGTCGGACAGTCTCGGGCGAGGTGTCCGGCTGCACCGCAACGGAAGCAAGCACAAGGCGTGAAGCGCGTGCAGGTCCAGTCGACATCCATCGGGATGCCAGGCGGAAGACACCAGCACGGCTTTAGGGGCAGGTGCGAAGGAGGGAATTGGGAGGAACGTCCCAGTGCGGGGGCATGCGGCCGAAGCCAGGGTGCGAGCTGGGGGGTGCTCCCGTTTGAACACGGGCGAGGGTGTCGTACTGGCGGAAGGCGCGGAGACACCATCCGGCGTAGTCCAACAGTGCCAGGGTGGTCCTGGACATCGTGATCACCGTGTTAATCTGCGGATCAAGCCCCGCGCAGTACTTGGTGACGCGGATGAGCGGGTCCGTATATCCGGCTGTGGTGGCAAGTTCCTCAAAGTCGTCTGTGTACCGGTAGACATTGCGGGAGCCCTGGTAGTGGCCATGGGTCTCTAGCTGGAGGAGGGCCTGGTCTTGCTCATTCTCCTCTACAAACCGGAGCCGGAACTCGGAATCGAATTCTGCCCAGGACAGAAATGGGAACGGGATGATCGCAGACTGTCATTCAGCCCACCATCCGGCCGCGTCTCGCACCAAAGAACATGGTGTACCGCACGAGTTTTTCCTCTACGACCTGTCTGTTGACCATGAAGGCTTCCGGAACCAGTCAGAGGTACGTAAGGATGGAGTGGAGGAACATCTGTCCTTGTGTCCAGTCGCTGTCGAAAACAGCCAGGGGGTTCGGTCGGAGGACCGATTTTGCTGCGGGGGTGAGGGTGGTGAAGTCTGGACCCACTGCCGGAGCCGGAGTGGCAGGGACAGGGGCAGCTGCGGGTGGATTTTGGCTGTTGTGCAAGACGCGGAGGAGTAGGACCTCAATGTTAGCGAGAGAGTCTTCGACTGCTGTCAGCCGGGTTTCGGAGTCGGAAGCCGAGTTTGGGATGTGAACATCCGGGAGCTCAGGTCGCGCAGCCTCGTTTCCGGGCGTCAGGGTGTCTATCGGAGGAGGGGAGGAGGGGTTGAGATTGGAAGTGGGGGAGGCCGGAGCACTAGTGTAGTGTCAGCACAGAGCAGATTCCGGGTTCTATGGTGACGAGGGCAACTGAAGCACGATGAGGTTCAACGAATAAGTCTGGAGTTTAGACTAGAATAGTGTAAAGTACAGGAAATAAGGTACCATGTCAGATCATAACAGATAGGGTAAATGAAAGATAAATGCAGGGGTATATGAGCGTAAAGGGGTGATCGGTAACCCATTGCGTTGGGGAACCAATTGAAGTCTCGGAAAGGAACTCGTAGTTCGATTGATCAGATAGTTGATCTGATCAATGATCGGGTTGTTGGAACTGTTCGGGTTCTAGAACCCGAAAGGAAAAGTCGGTTCATGACATGTAGCAGTCCGAGTCCAAGTCTACACTGAACTTCCCAATCTTGACCAGTTGATCCCTTAGATCCTTTCTTCTGCTGTAAGGGCAACCTTAGCTCGGCGCGGGAGCACGGGAACTAGCGGGAGAATCCGAAGAGACTTAATTCACAGTACTAAATACAGAGGAATACACACCTAGCGGGAGAATCCAAAGAGAAGAAAGGATGAGGATTCCCACGCTAGGCGAGGTTTATATAACAAATAGGTACTAGCCAGTAGCACGTGTCCAAAGTGATCGGCAATGGTCCCTGGCCTGATCGCATAGCGCATTCCAGCACGAGCGGCCGGACGAAGGGGGAAGAGTGGGGATGGAGTCCAGAGGAACAGGAGGCGATGTTCTGGGCAGAGGCGCAGCCCGGAGTGTGGACGGGGGTTCCGGACGGAAAGCCAGATGGATGGGTGAGACCAGGGACCAGGGGAGAGGCCGGATGAGGAGGGGGCTCTGGGCACAGGATCAGACGAGGAGGCGGGGCTGTACGATGGGCCAGAGCCAAACGGACAGCCGGACGGGGTTTCCCCTGACAGTCATCCCAAATGTCCTCGAGCTTGCACCGTGCATTCCCGTCCTCCTGCAGCTCCTTTATGAGCTTGCATCTCTGTCCTCCCACAGGCCGACCTCAGCTTGGTGCCCATTCTTCCTTGCTCTCTCCTCAATGCTAGGGTTTTTCCCAAGAAAGCTTGTACCTGTAGCTATATGTAGCCATTGTACCTTACGTGTCAATACCAATGGAAACATTTTTTTGTGCCTCTACTCGGGCAATGCGACTGGATGGACCAGAGGAACAACAGCAAAATGTGGCCAGGTGCCTGTATTCTTTTTGTTTCTCTCCACCTTGCTGCTCGCTGCTCCTACTTATACCTTCTACACTCGACTTATGGTTTTTGAAATTGGGATGGCATTTTGGCACCATTCTGACTGCCATCTTTCGGCCGAAGCATCCCAAAAAGGCTCAGGGGCAAAGACGAAATTTTTGCACCTCATTGGGCTTCAGGAATCTATGTTGATTGAGCTTTAAGCGTCTCAGTAGGCGCCCAGTGATGGATGTATGTCTGCCAAATGAAAGCAGTGGGTGGTGCGTGAGATTTGCCTTGGAGAAGAGCTCTTCAAATGACATGTCTGAGTCTCTTCAATCAGAAAATTCTTTACTATTCACGGGTCTAAAGCAAATTTGGTTCAATATTTGAAGAAATTGAACATAGGTCACTTGAAAGGCTGTTCACCTTCATGTTCTTGGCTCTCTACACAAAGCGCAGTAACAGTCAGACCACCGTAATTCCATCCGCACACGCCTTACTAACATGTTCGTTTAAATCCAACGTAAATTTGAACGTGATTGCGGCAATCCCCATGCTGGCGATGGCCAGGGCTGACAAGAGCGATCGGGAGACTATCAATAATGCGGTGCGGGACGCCTCTGCGATTAAAACTGGCAGTTGCCAGGTACAGTATATACTCGGTACTTGAGCCAAGTAAAGATGATTTGCAAGCCAACCCTTATTGGTCGACATTTCGTGCCTAACTTTTTGTACCCACTGATTTTCACATCTACGGCCATGTCCAGTCCAAACTTCAGCCAAATTGGGGCAGAATTGAGTGAGATATAAGGAAAACGAGTTTGGCTCAAGTAACGAAGTGATCGGACACAGCCAAACAAATCAAGAGAAAAAATTCCTTTGGCTTCTTGTATCACGGTTATCTATCTATCTTGGATGCTGAATATTCATTATTAATGTAACTTCGCAGCCTGGAACATGCATTAGATCTAGGTATCACCTGGAATAGAGAGTTCTGGTGTGGCTCAAGTAAAGGGTCTGGCTCAAGTACCGGGTATATACTGTATGTATATACGCAAACAGGCCAAAAAAACAGTATCCTGGAAGGCAATACCCGCAACTTTCAGGATTATGTCCCTGATCCGAAACAGGACCAATCAACGGTGTCTCAATCACACCTGAATGCGAGGCCAGACTAGCAGCACTCAATGCCACTGACCTGGAGGAGGATGTAACAGCCCTCTCCCACCTCGCAGCAAAAACACTTGAAGGGTATTGTGATGGGGTTGACATCACTTTGCCATTTTTCAAAGATTTGTTGTCGGATACGCCTGTCGAGGGCACTGATGCGGTCCGGAGCCTTGCAGACTGGTCGGAGGGAAGCATGAATGACGGCAAGGGGAAAAAACGCGCAGGTAGTAACATATGGGACGGGGAGGCTGCAAAACTCGTATTTTAGGCACAGAGGTTTGTAAACCGGTTTATAAACACCCTGTTTACAAACCGCGTTTTTAATTGCTTCAGAATTATATACAGGACCCTAGTCTCGAGCCTGCAAAGTTCCCCCATCTCGGTGCCCTTATAGTCCTGGCCCTCAAGAGCACCACCACTGGTGCCTGGGCTATCCTAATGGGGCTCGTTGCTCCTAGTTTACCAACGTCACTGCCTCGCCTCGAGGTCCTGAAAGTCGAGACCTGGAACGATCATACAATGGCACAAGCTCCCGCTTTGGATGCTGCGCTGACTGGTTTGGCTTTCCTACGGGCAGTAAATCTTACTATCTACAGCACTGCATCAGCGATGAGGGGTGGAGTAGAGCTGATGCATTATCAAATGTCCGTTGAGGAGAAGCTTCCTGCAGTGCACGCTGCTGGTCTTCTCAACTCAAATTTCAGCAGACCGAATTTGGTTCAACCGAGGAAGATTAGAAATGGGTTTCAAACACTGCCAATAATTTAGGAGTTGCATAGACCTTTGTCACTATGTAGGATGTGCAAGTTTATAGTTTGGTAGAGGATGGAGCCCATCAGTGCTTTTTGGTCTCGGGCCTGATTCTTGCCCAATAGTCCAATTTTTTTCTCTCAAACTTTTTTTATATTCTGACGGGGGCCGAGTGTTGAGTTGATAACAGGTGAGCTACAATGCCGGCAGGAACACAGGTATAAAGTGATTGTTGAATATTCCGACGTGACACCACAGAAGATTATTCTCCCCATCTCCGCCTGTCAAAGAGAAAACACGTGATTATTGGTCTGACTAGGGAGACTAACAGAAGATTGAGTCCACTGCGATCGATTGATGTGCGCCAAATCCCACGGGCTTTCCCTGGTGTGGAACTCTCTACGTAATGATCTTGTGGCCGATGGTATCTTGAAGGGAAATAATTCCGTGATTCAGCGATACTGTAGTATTTCGTTCAATTCGTATGGTCACGGGTCACACAGCCAAAAATCTACGAAAATTTTCGTAAGTCACAGCGTCACAAGTGGTCCCTACGAAAGGTTTCGGTCAAAAAAGCGCTCCGGGCAGCCCTGCAGGGCCTTTTTATATGAAAATTTTCGTAAGTCACACCAGTCACAGACTTGCATACGGAAGGTTCAATTCGTATGCTGGTGTCACACCCCAAACCATCTTACGAATTGAACGAAATACTACAGTACTGGAAAACTCGAGAGAGACACGTTCTGCGTATAGGTTTTGCAGTCAACCTCTCTGTTGGCAAATCTCGCCATCCAGTAATGACGAGCACGCAGTGGTCTGCAGGATGGCGCAACGAATGAAATTTAATTCGGTATTGTCCGATGGCTCATTGGAGCTCAAGCAAAAGCCTAATTGCCCAGGAAATGTGCGTCTTCATGCATGTATTCCCAGTGGCCAATCATATATGTACAGGCGGACTTGATTCTTCGCAGTCAATAAAATTGTGGTTTTTGGGTGTAAACCCAAGTCGCTAAGAGATCATGCTCGTTCAACTTGGATGGACTAATAAACCTTCCTGGCGAAGCAACACCAGACCCTGCAGTGTCTCGGGGTCGGGGCTCTCCGCTATAAAGGCTGCATGGCGGAGTGCACAATCCGGCGATCTCCAGCGAGATCTGACCATTCTCAGATACCCCTCGCAATGAGAGTGATTCCTGTTGAGCCATAAAAATACACCAGACAATCATGAAATCAAGGCTTTGGCGCCAACATCGGAGACAGTCAAAATTTTCATCAATTCCTCGGTGCCCTGTTTATCCTTCGATGAGGATATAATGATCCGCACGTCGACAAGGGACGGGATGCTTTGTAGGATTGCCATTGTAGTTTCCGCACACGAGTTTTGACTAAGGCAAAGGGAACGAATGGTGCATGACGAGCGTGACAGGAGGGATTGAAGGTGACCTACGACGACTGAGCGACGGACGGCAGGGAAGAAAAAACCAAGTTCTTGCAATGCTTGGGCTCGGATATGGCGAAAGACTTCCGATCGCGACACATAAAGGCGACCGAGGATCGGAAGGTCAATGACTTCATTGGTGTCCGGCCAGGGTACGACCTCGTCCTTGGAGGCGATACCCATGTGGACCTCAACCAGGTTTGGAGAAGCGTCAATATGCGGCGATGGATCACCCAAGGAGCGCAAGTTCATAGCGGGTGAGGAGTTTCGCTGCCAGGGACTTCGGTGCGCGGAAAGATATGAAGACGCCGACATCAAGGAGAGAAGATGTAGATTTGACGAACTGCATCACTGGCTCGCGGAACTTTGGGCGGCCCTCGATCCATAAAATGCGAAGCAACGGAACTCGACCTCGAATATCGGCCAGAAGAGGAGAATAGGGGAGGCCAAGTAAAGACGGAGTTCCACCCATCGCGACGAATGCTTCGCCAAACACTGGAATATTTAACTTGGTCGGAGATACTTCAGTGCCATAGAAATGAATCTTCAGACTGTCGGTGTGTCTCAAGCATCGGTATTGGACACGCGTGCATTTCGTGATCGTAATTGAAAGCTATGAGCGACCACAATGCAGGGGTGGAGACAGCGACTGCTCGCCAGAAGCCGCTGACGTGTGTCAACACCCATGGCATGGCCGTCTGGAATCGTTCAGGGCGTCGGCCAGAGTTAGGTATAGTCCGCAAAAATATTTCCCCCAGGTGGCATCCTTCGGAGCGGAGACAGAATGCCACGATTCTGCATGTGGTAGCTAGACAGAGAGGCGCGTTCGGTTTCCAATTGTTTCAAGCGGAACTGGAGTTGGGAGTATTTGGGAAATGCCGCTATCTCAGCATCCAGGCGGGCCAATGCCGCGTCACTTTTTGAAATCGATGACTCGATAATGGGGACGTCTGAGTCTAGAGGCATTTCATGGAGTTGAAGAGGATGTGGTGCCGTGTTCCTGGAGCGGAACCTCGTGGTCTTGCCTTTCCCCGTCAGTGGCTTTGACGGTACCACATTGAGAGCACTGGGCCGCAGGCATTGAGCTGTATTCCCACGATTAGCACCAAATTGCGGGAGGAGTTCAAGCCAGGTACATAATGGATTTGAAAGGTCTGAACGGAGAAGATGCGGAAAGCCTGGGAAAACCAAGCTTTGGGCGACGAAAGAGGGCGACACTTGCAATTACAACGTTGGACAGTGGATTCGATGCAGTTCGTCAAGTGATACAGAGCAACTTGTGAAATTTCTGGGGCTAGAGATTTTTTTTTTTTTTTTTTTTTTTTTTTTTTTTTTTTTTTTTTTTTTTTTTTTTTTTTTGCTAGAGACGCACTGAGCGCGGGTTGTGGTAGGCACCAAAGGTGAAGAGTGAGAAAAGAAAACTGGGGCACAGCCACGTAAGTACTGCTATCGCCTCGTACACTGGCAGTCACGCCAGACTTTTGAGCCGCGAACAATTCGGACAGCATCACAGAGGTGTCTAGTGAATTCGCAGCTTTCGCTTCAATTTCCCGGAGGTGAAAAGGCTAGCTGAATTTACTCGATCGCTTCGCAGCATACCAAGACAAATCCACAATGCACGGATAACATTACAAGCCTGCGCGGCATTAATTAAGTAGTTACGAGGGCCCACGCACGACTAATAGCCTACAATAAGATATACACAACCCGATAGAGAGGAGAGGAATGAGATCAAAGGACGAAAGCCGAACAAGAATATGTATGTATGGATAGGAGTATGGATATGGAAGACAAAAGACGATGCAAGAGTGAGGAGATTGAGAGGAATATAAAATAAGCGGGGAGAGTAAAGTAGTGTTTATCGTGTTCGAAGGGCGGACATGGAGTAAGAGGAAAGTAAAAGGAACGAGAAGGCAGAGCGAGACGCAAGGGTGAAGGAAAGAAAAGAAAGGGAACACAGCCGGAGGAAGCGCAGACGAAACTGGAGTCCCCACCCTTCACTCGCGCATCCCCGCATCGCCATTGACGGGCCACACGTTCGCGCTTTCACGGCTACGTCCGCGCTCGCGCAGCGGCACCATCTCCGGCCCTCCGCTTCCATTCCCACCATTTTGCACCATCCCCCCGTTGACGCTGACGCCCTCACCGCCCGCCGCACGCATCTCATCCAACCCCTCTTCACCACACCCATCACCCGCTCCGTCTCCCGCAGCAGCTCCTCCGTCTTCCGCCTCGACTCGTGGAGCTGGAAGTAGTGCCGCTCGAGGTCGTCCACCGTCACCGTCGATGCCGCACCATTGATAATCCCGTGCCCGTTCGCCCCGTTCCCGCCGCCCTCATGCCCGTAATACCCTGCCCCGGGCCCGCCGCGCATCCCCACGGGCAGCGGCAGCGTGTACCCTCCGCCCCCGCCCACGCTCACACCCCCCGCAGGCGACCCCGCCCCGCCGCGGCTCGGCACACCTGCGCTCCCGCTCCCCGCCGACGCGCTGCGCATGTACCCCGCGCCGTTGCTGGTAGGGAACGGCCCCGGGAACCCGCGATCGAGCGGCGGGAGGTCGAAGTGGCCATTATTGCCGTTGCCGCCGTTGTTTTGAGAGTTACCACCGGGGAACCACGGGCGCTTGCGGTCCCGCTCGCGCAGCTCCCGGTCGCGTTGTTGTTCGTGCGCCTCCCGCTGCGCACGCTCCCTGTCATCCTCAGCAGCAGGGGTGGAGACAGACGCGGGGTGGAAGCCGCGACGGGCGCCTTGCGGCGCTGGCGCTTCCGCCTCGGGGCATCCTCCGCGTCATCGTCCGTGGGATGCGGGTGGGAGGCAGGGTGCGGGGAGGAGTTTGCGGAGACGCGCGAGCGGCCGACAGCGACGAGGGCCTCGGCTGCGGCTTGGTCGGACATTGCTGGAGGAGCCAGAGTGTTAGCGAGGGCTCAGAAAGCCGAGGAACGAGAGCAAGAAAAAATAGAGGCAAGCAAGGAGGGTAAGAAATCGGAAGGACGCGTAAAAAGCTTCCAAGTGATCGGCCACAAGGAAGCAGATGAGATCCCCAGATAGATGCCAATCCATCTCGCAATGGGGTTGCGAGGCGAGACATACAATATGTCAGGTATCGGCTTTATCGGGAGTGCGCAACTCCGCCGGATGTGAAATGTCTCGTCCATCTGCGCCCAGCGAGAACCTCCACCTTGCACGCTTCTGCTCAATGGCCCCCGGGAGGCGCGAGATCCCCCCCCCCCAAAAAAAAAAAACGCCAAATAAAGTTGAAAGGATCATGGTACTCACCATTAACCCCCTCCCCAGCAGCTGCGCCCGCCGCCGGCACGCGCTTGCGCCGCTTGATCACGGTTTTCTTCATCGAGGTCGGGCGGTGTGTGCCGTGAAGCTTGAAGTAGAGACCTATTTATTTGAGAATGATTAGCGAACGCTGTCAGAGGAGGAGGGAGGAGGAAAAGATGGAAGGAGGGAAGAAGGAGGAGAGAGGGAAGGAGAGTAAGACGACGACCACGACGACACCGCACGAAAGGAGCGCACAAGAAGAAAAAAACAGAGAAACTGAGGAAATCGAAGAACACAGAGAAAAAATAGGCAAGAGAGAGAGGAGAGGAGAGGACGCGACGTGCCCTCACTCTTTCGCAAAATCTCCACCTGCTTTTTCGCGAGCGCAGAGCAAAGATAGAGGGATAACAGGAAGGAGGGTTTAAGAGGACGAGGACGAAGAGACGAATCTGATAAGATTATCCCCTCCCTTTATCTCTTTATCAGATTCCGTCTCGGCCTTCTCCCCAATCCCAACGCACGTCACCGTCCACGTCACGGATAACTCTCTCCCCCCCAAAAAAACAGCCCGAAGCGAAACCCGAGGTCAAACGCGACAAAAGCGGTGGAGAACCTCCCACGCGCGGGGTCATCACGGTGCCGGGGGGTGTCATCATCCGACCCGAGTGATCTTCGTGGGGACGAGGCGCGCAATGAGGCGACGATAGCAGGGAAAGAGAGAAAGAATAAAGATAGAGAGGGAAAGAAGAAGAGAGGCGGCCCGAGGAAGCAGATGCCAGCGCAGATGCGACGCGGGGTGCTGACACCGAGGACGCGTGAAAGGCACAGAGGGCAAACGACGCGTGATAGATACGATGGGCAGACGACCCCGCGAGGAGACCCAAAACCCAGGCGTGCAAGAAAGGACAACAACAAGAGAGAACAGAAAGAACGGCGAAGACGACGCGAGGTGGGAGAACGAGGGCACGATGTCGAAAAGGAAATGAAGAAAGGGAGGAAGGAGGGCGGGCGACGCGACTCGTAAAGGTAAAGACAGAAAGAGGAGGGGACGCGACGCGGAGAGCGAGACAAAGGTGGGGCGGAGGGAGAGAGCTGGACGAGGAGGGAGAGAAGAGCGAGGACGCGACGCGAGGGAGGAAGAAGCGAGGTAAACGGAGGAGCGCGACGCGAAGGGAGGAAAGGAGTGGGGCGAGGAAGGGGAGATGGAGACATGGAGAACAAACGAGGAGAGGAGGATGAAGGAGGAGGGAGGTAGTGAAGTAAGGGTGGAATAATTAAATGAAGGAACATAGGTAACGAAAATTGGGAGGTGAGGGAGGGACGATAAGATAAAGGATGTGGAGAGATAAGATGAGATCGAAGCAGGGTGGGTTATCAGATGAGATGCGGGGTCAGATGAGAGATGGAAGCAATCATGAATGAGGGGCGGGTGATATGATAAGATCGAAGATGGAATGGAAGGGGAAATATGGGGGAAATTGTGGGGACTGTGGGGAGGCTCTCGCTCGCGTCTCATCTCGCCCGCGGCCCTGCGCATGGAGGATACGCGCGCGCTCCCCCTCGTTGGCGAAAACGCGGCGAAAGGGAGGGAGAAAAACCTCCGCACCCCGCCTCGAGGCGTCGCAGAATCTCCGAATCAGATAACAAACCTCCTTCGACATGAAAGAGGGAGATGATCGTTATCGTTATCAGATAGCATAGCACCTCGTTTTTTTTGCCTCCGCGTCTGCTGGCAACCGCACAATTGTCTCCACGACCTCGTCGTCAAGAAAGGAGTTTGGCACGGGGAAAGCAAGCGAGCAGGGCCGACGGTCAATGGCAAGGGCGTGGAGGACGAGGATGTGGGTAGACGGGGATCGGGATGGACAAGTGGGCAGGGAGGCGTGCGGGAAAGGGAGAATGAATGGTATAGGGAGGGAGGGCGGGGGAGGAGGGAAGAGGGATGAAGGAGTGGATTCGTCGCGTGGCCCGCAGGGATCGGGAGGAGATATCAAAAGTAGAGAAAGGGTAGTATGAGGAAGCGCGCCATCCGCAACGGGAGGCAGCGCGTCACCAGCACGGGTCCGCATGCCCGAGCCGCACGTCCGGCGCCTGGGCTATTGCCGCACGTCACGTCACACCACAGGCGGCTCCGAAAAAGAAGAAAGGGAAAAAAAAATAAGGAAAAAAATGGAGCGTCGGCGAGACGCCGCCAGCTCCTGTCCGTCAGACAGGCAGGCCAAAGCCGCGCCGAAAGAAGCTCGCTGTGGGCAGTCGGAGCCGTGCGCCGTTTCGCGCGAAGAAGAAGAAGAAACAAATCCTCGCCGATAAGATCGAGCAAGAACGACTAGATCTTGCTTGAATCTCGCGTCCGTCAGACAGCTCCTTCTCCTGCTGGCCCCGAAAAAATGAAGAAGGAAGAAGGCACCGAGACGCCGAACGCCGCGCCCTGGCTTGCTTCCTTTGTTCGGCGTCTCGCGAAGGTAGGAGGCAAGGCGGGGTCTCCTTTTCAGGCGCCGCAGCAGCACCCCCCGCGAGAGAAAATCGCAAGAAAGAAAAGTCCGTCCGAATGAAACAAAACAAATCGAAAGAAAGAAAGAAAAATCCGTCCGAATAAAACGAGAATAGAATAGAATAGAGGGCGAGGGAGAGGGAGAGGGTACGCACCACACGCATTGCAGATATTATTCCCCACGTCGTCCCTCCGCCACAGCGGCGTCGTGCTCGTCCCGCAGTTGCCGCACGCCAGCGCGTTGATCTTGCCTCCGCCCGGTGTCGCGGCCGGAGCGGGGGTGGCGGGCGCGTCTTGCGCGGCAGGGGGCGCGTTCGGGTGCGAGGCGCTGGGGTGGGCGGGCCGGGGGGTGGAGATCCTAGGGGGAGGGAGGGCGTCAGTACGATCGTAAGCTCATAGGCGGGGGAGAGTGACGAAACAAGACGCACCGGAGCCCAAATTCGCGCTAAACTCCCCTCCCGCTCCACTGGCGGGCGAGGACGCAGGCGGCGGCGTCGGGTTGAGGATCTGCCGCATGCTCGCCGGCTCGTCCCCATTCCCATTCGCGTGTCCGTGCGCTTGCGCGCCTTGTCCATGTCCATGTCCGCCCTGCGCCTGCGCGCGCGCGCCACTCCCATTCCTCGGCGATCCGCCCTGCTGTGCACCCCCGCTCGGCGCCGCAGACGCAGACGCAGACGAAGATGTAGCGGCGCCGGCGCCGACGGGGAGGCTGGTGGGGAGGCTGGCGAGCGAGAGGCGCGAGGCGCTGTTATTCCACGTCGGGCACCCCGAGCACGCGGAGGTGCCGCCGGTGCCGTCGCAGCGGCCGTCGCCGGGGCAGGTGCCCCCTTGGGCGGGTGCGGGGGCCTGTGCTGCCCCTGCCCCTGCTTGTTGTTGGGCGTGGGCGTGGACTTGCGGCGCCTGCCCGATGTTGGTTACTGCGCCGCCGTGGGGATGCACCAGGGCGTGCGAGGCGCCGCCGGTGTGTGCTTGGGGGGCGGGGGCGGGGGCGATGTGAGTGTGGGCGTGGGCGTTGGGGTGCGTCGCAGACGGATGGGGGTGGGCGTTGGCATTAGAATGGGAGTTGTGCGAGGAGGGGAGGGTGGGCGAGAGGGACGAGGGGCGCGGCATGTTGCGCGATTTTTGGTAGAGGCCTGTGCGGGTCGCGGAGGTTAGCGAGGCCATTGATGATGATGATTTTGAGAATAAGATGGATATTGGGAAGATGGATGAAGAAGAGGGAGCGAGGCTGTTGTAGCCTAGCAGGAGAAGATGAAGGCGCAAGCCAAGTCTAGCCTAGTGAGACCAGACAAGATGAAGGCGTAAGGAAAGTGAATAGAATCGAGTCAAAAGTCAAGGATCCTCGACGGATCCTCGAGTCTTCAGTCCTCCAAGCGACACGGTGACAAGGAAGCATCGCATCGATGCAGGCTGGATGCCGCATGCAGCACGAGAGCATCGTGGCCGGAGGCTATTTCGCTTCGTCGATCACTATCCTTCGTGTCTCGGCTATCCTGCGTCTCGATGGCTTTCATTTTGCTCACCCTCAGCACCTTCCTTAGGCGATCGACAAGACGAAGGGGTAGCAGTAACCTCCCCTCCATCGATCTGCAGCCAATCGTCCGTTCACATACTCCGTACGCGGACGAAGAGTGAGAAAAGCGAGACAAGATGGAGAGAATCCATCAAGCGCCGAATCCCAAACCCTGAGGCGCCCCAGATCACCATTTAAAAGCCATAGTGACGCAGCGAAAGTCGACACCACGAAATCCCGTGCAGGAACGCGCGCACTCCCCACACATTCAACGAGACCGGTGGGGGGATAGATAGAATCCATCAAGCGCCAAGGAGCGAAATGGAGTCACCACCCCAGATCACCAGCGAAATGCCACAGACGTAGGAGTCCGGCCATCCACACATACGCCGCCCACAGACGAAGACAAGCAGTGGGACAAAATGGATAAAATCCATCAAGCGCCAAAAAGCAGGCCACCCCAAATCACCAACGAAAACCCACTAGAGAGCGTTGCAGATCCACACGCTCCTCCAAGAGCGTACAAATGAGCCCAGACGGATCGTCCACACATAGTCCGCCCAGACACAGACAGCCGATCAGGCCCAAAGCCAAAGAGCGAGTAACCCCAAATCAACGACGCTCGCAGGCCACAGAATCCAGTCGTCGCCAAACGCAGGTACACACATCCACCAAGGGCGGCGCGGAGAATCCCCATCACAAAAACTCGACGCCACCAAAACTCGACAGGCAGCCAACGAAATCTAATCGTCACAGGCGCCACACCGAGTCACCCCAAGCTCAGGAAGCAAGCAAGCAGGATACTGCGCTGCAGAATCCACCAGGCCGAGCCCCCAGATCATCGACTTGATGAAGTCTCCGCACCCCACAAGCGCACACCAAGCCCACAAACACACACAGAAAAGAAGACAAGACAGAGCACTCACCACACGCATTACAGATCGGATTGCCCTCTGGGGTGCGGCGCCACAGTGGCGTGTCGAGGGTCCCGCAGTTCACGCACGGGACTCGTGCGGCGCCTGCTCCGTTGTTCCCGTTCGCTGCGCCGTTTCCGTTCGCAGCACCGCCATTGACAGCGTTTCCGTTCCCATTCGCACCAGGCCGGCGTGGGATTAGAGGAGGTGTTGGTAGAGGCAGAGTTGGAGACAAAGGTGAGCTCGGGATAAGACGACGATGGGCTGCGTCGCTGGGCGTCGAGGGAAGCATAGTATCGTATGGTGCCAGGCAGAGAATAGACTAGATCCGAGTAATATAGAGTAGAGAGATAACCTTTAGAGTATCAGAGCCTTGTATCGAGACTTGTAGAGACTTGGTTGTAGAGTCGTAGACTGAGACTGAGACCTGGAGAAGAGACGGCCTTTGAAATTTGCGTACGTGTGTTTATCTAAGATAACATCTCGACCAATCACAACCCGTCAATTACCTCGATTCGTAGATTGATCCCGCGTGGCTAGATCCCGTCTTTCCTCCTCGACCAGTCCCAGGCTGTCCAGAGACAGTCTCTAGACTTCCCCTTCCTTACAGAATCCCATCTGCTTCCTTGTACTTGCACTTGTAAGCTGCGATGCGATGAGGCAATCCACCCGATCCCCCGATTCCCCGCCATCAGCGCGGACAGCACCGCAACACAGAGGGGCAGCCGATAAGATCCCCGCGGCCAAGATGAAATTCGATAATCAAGCAATAAATAATCTCATCTGACGGGGACTTCGAGGACAGCAGTAAAATGTCCGTCCATATTTTAGCGCGCCTACATGCTCCTTGTCATGATCAGGTTATCGCGGAGGCTTCCCACCGACGCCGGCTTATGCGAATGTCTCGGTCCTTCTCGGTCTCTGATAAAGCCTAGCGGGTACATACATAGTGTCTCGATTTGTCTCACCCTGATAAAGCCTGCAATGAAACCGCTGATTGCCCCGCTCTTGAAACATCACCAGATCTGATTAGATCCTCCGCGCGTCTAACGGATCTCGGAGTTGACGCTCAGCCCAGACACCGAGACGGCTGCCCTTCCCGGACTTCGATCTGCCCTGGCCCTCTCAGCTCTGCCCTGGCCCCCCTCTCGGCCGTGCATCTGCCAAAAAAGCTGGGACGACGGAGATCCGAAAAACGAGGCCGTTAGGTCATGCCGCCTGAACGACGGCGAACGGGGAACGATATGATATGATATGATAGGATATGATGGCAACTGATATGATACCCCTGTGCCGATGTTGCGTTCCTCCCAGCCTCCGTCCCGCTCTATCAGGCAGGTCTGCTGAACGGTTACACCCCGGCTGCTTTTTTATCGGTGACTGAGCCCCGCGGACAAGTAAGCACTCATCTCGTTCAAAAACAGCGGCACGCTCAGACTTGTACAGGCTTACTTCAACCGTTCCTAGTCCAAGCTTCTCGTGCACAAATTGAAAATAGCTCTGGCAGTCCTCCGGTCCACAGTCCCGAGCGTGTCGTGACTCTAGTGTTTGCTCTTACCCAACATACCTTGATCATCATACATCAATACTTGCGAATCTCCTGCCCACACACTTGAACATTCTCCTACTGCTACACTGCGTCTCCACCTCGACTCTCCACGTTCTCAATGACATCGTCGATCAATGTTCTTTTTCTTGTGATCTAATCTTTCTCCTGACGCTCTATCCCTGTCTCCGCCGTCTTTACCTATCTCATAATCTATCCCTGTCCAACCTCCCTTTAACTGCTCACAAGACCTACACCTACCGTCCCCACCTCCGAATTTTCCTCCCTGTAAGCAACTTTCTCCCCTTCCTTCCAATGCCAATGCCAATTCCAACATATCAATCCCCCTCCTTGCTTGCTTCCTTCCCCACGCATGGAATCCAAATCCAAACGTCCAAAACCGAAACCTCTTCTCTGTCAACGTCAACGTTAACCAACTCCGACCTCGACGACCTTGATCTAATCTGTCTTCTGTCCTCTGTCTTCCCTCTATCCATGTGCCGCCACGCGTCACACTTGATCACACTGCTGCCAGCTACTTACTACTTACGAATCAAAAAAAAAACCCTCCTCTCGAAATCACATCCGCTCCCACCTCGGGAACCCTCCACACCAAAAGCTCCATCGACCAATTGCAATTGCAACTGTGACCTCGAACAGGCTCTGATTCCCCACGTTGCGCAGCCAAGCCGCCTCGGCCACGCGAGATTAAGAACTTCCTTCTCGACAGCGGTACATACATATCTTCTCTCCTCGAGATGAGAGTCGCACGCGGACGCAGATAAACGGACGGACGACGCGGAGATATGTATGATCACGGCGTCGATTGTAATATTGTTCTCACCACCGTGGGTTGGACGCTCCTCGAGCCGGAGGTATTAATATTAATGCCTGCATTGGGCTCAATCACACCTAGGCATCACACGAGTATATCTGACTCTCGCTATCCTGGGCTCGGACGCGTCTTGGCCACATAACATCCCGGCACTGGCGCAAATATAATATAATATAATATAATCCGCTTCAACTCGATCCAATCTTCCCGACTCTCTCTCGAACGATCTGCACTACACACACACACCTACCTAATTAAGGATTGCAAACACGGATGCACAGTGGACACCGGCGGCGTCATGATCCCTCAGAATACCTTGGGCTTCCTGAAATCTTCCGGCGCCCGCAGACCTCCCATATACTTATTAATATAGCGTGCGGTCGACGTCAAACATATAGTATATAAACTTGGAAACACTCGGACCTCGGCTCCCACTCCAACTACCTGCTTCCATCATGTCGCATCGCTATGATTTTCCGTCGAGGTAAATCCCGAACGATCTGCATTGCAACCACTGCTGGCAATCAAGGACTCGGACACCAAACATCGGCGTCAAGCTCGCTGTATCACACCGTCATGATCTTCCGAAACAACGTACCTGAAATCTTCCGGCCCGCAAACATATAATAATACTTGGAGCGTCGGCATCGACGGCGACGTCAAACACTGAAATCATAGACTGGACCTGGTTCCTTTCTTCCCATTTGAATCATCATATAGCATTCCAGTCGAAGGAAGGTAAATCGCCGTGGGTTCTAGCAATCCACACAACCACTGGCAGTCAATCTTCGGCGTCGAAATATTAATCAGGGCGTCATGATGATCTTCCCGAAGACTTCAAATTTACTTCAAACCTAGTTAGGCTTCTGTGGCGCCATATATATCAAGCACATAAAACATTTGACTGGACCTGTACCGCTCTTTTCTCTTTCTCTTATCTCCCCACTCCCCGCATCATATCACTCCATGTATATTTACGTTGGGACTGGCTGGCGCCCCCGGGCTCTGAGCGATCTACAAGATCACTGGCAACTTGCATCAAGGACACAAAGCTCTATCACGGGGTCATGATGATCGTCCAAGAAGACTTCCCCTAAACTCAAGGTGGGTTTCTTCCCCTTCTGTGGCGCCATATATCAAACTTCCAAAACATTTGACTCGACGGACCTGTACCTCTCCCCCTCGGCATCGCTTCTCATCCTCACGTCGTATCACTCTAGATATGTCATTTCCCCTGCCCACTCAAACACTGATCTCCGTCGTACCTCAGCTGTAGAGTACACATCCCACACTCTAGTTCTAGCCTATCAGGCGCCATGATCATAATTCCACCTCTATCATATCACCTCCAGAATTATCGATACTAGTAGCTCCGAGTCTTCGGTGTGCGTCTGCGACACGTTTCAACTTTAACTATGTTTGTCTAGCTCCGCTTCTTGATAGCTCGAAAATAAATCATAGCTTTATTACTTCCAAGATGGGCGCTTCGAAACTTTCTCTCCAATCCAATTGAATTCGGGATACACGCTATATTGCGGTGCACGGTTGATTTATTGAAAAACGACGTTGGCCCACGATGAGTGATCAGTGAAATTGGATGTTATTTCCTGATCCTCTTGCACCCCGATCTATCTGCGCAATTTCACGAAGTGGGTCTGGAAATACGCACATACGACTGCACTGAGCTCAAGATTAAATAAATTAGGTATGGTGTACGGCACACCGCCAGGCTCTCTTCGAAGCTGATGATGAATTGGTATGACGTTTGGCTGGCAGTCCGGGGTTCGACTCCCCGCACCTAAATGAGTCGCGTAATCAGAATTTTTGGACCGTCGGACACATACTTATCGTTTTCAGAGCATTTACTCTATTTGGGCTTCAGGCTCGGTCGGCGACATCTCTACGTTGGCTTTGCCCCTCTCCGAGTCGGCGATCTCGGCGTTCCAGTAATTCGTTTGTTCAAGTTCAAATTTTCTTTATTTTGCCTCATCCTCTTCCTCGGAAATACACCATACCTTCAGAACACTCTCACTCGATGCACACACACTCTCTCAGTACAAGACTCAATAAATCGGTGTGGTGTACGGCACACCTCCAGGCTCCCTCAAGCGTACTATGTAGCGGAATTAGCTTTGGCTGCCAGTTCAGGGTTCAATTCCTCGCACCTGAATTTGCGGCTGTTTCTCGGCGTCCGGTGGGCACCCATTCGTCCTCTAAGCACTTCTGATGGACGAGGACCTGGAAAGCCGTAAGAAAACCTATTTCTCGTTACCGATTTATTTTTGCATCAACCATCACGTTCTCTTCCTCTATTGCTTGGACCTCGCCCCTTGCTCGTCGTACCCGCGACAGCATCAGAGCGACAAGCCTCAGTCGGTGCTCTCAATGGTGTTTCGACTACCCATCTTCATGCTTATCCGGGTTCGGCACCTGATGGTTCCCTGTTGAATGCATTTCCTTGCTCGTCAACGGAAGGACGGACCGTCTTAGCAAAAGTATGTCGTAAAATAACAGAGAAGAAGACACGGTTCACCCCCGATCGAATCATTTTGCGTTCCAGAAAAGAAATGACTTACAGACTATGAAGAATGTTGTCCAGAGCAGTGACCAGCAGACAGCTGCAGCGAAAGCCGACAGAGGCAGAGAGTCGGACTCGGAGCCGGAGGAAGACAGAGGTGTTCATCGCTCACACATTGCTTAGGTTCTATTTCAGGTCGACAGATGGCCCTTCAATCCCCTGGAGGTCGATTCAATGACCGATTATTTATCCTATCGGCAAAGCAGCCGACATTCTTGCTGACAGTACTGTAAACTTTTGTAGAGCGGAAAATTTCCCACGCTGTCGCACAGCCACCGCTTGTTCCCGAACGGAAACCCACTGAGATTGTGCGTGACGCGGGATGGAAACTGGAAACCAGTGCAAGGAAGTGGACGAAATCTTCAGGCAGACCATTGAGGAATTTTTGGGAGGTTTCTTGGCCTCAGAAAAGTTGTAGAATAATTGCCATTTTATTGTATTTTTTCGGCAATTTTCGGCGGTTTTTGATGCGTCACGCATTTTTGATGGAAACCAGAGCTCCGTGACGCAAATCGTCACGGTAATTTGGAAACGAAACTCTGGGATCGTCACCGTGACGGTTTCCGCTCTACAAAAGTTTACAGTATGGTGTTCCAGAAGACTGCAACGGTAAGTATGATTTTTGACAGCCGAACCTGCGTTTCGAATTATCCGAGAGAGAGAAAAGAGAATGGCAACCGCATCGTTAATGAGCGGTGTCTTCAATCCCAAGACGCGGACATGAAGATCAGTGCGCACCACTGATCTGCTGAATGAATTTAAGACTTCGTGCCAAAGCACGGGCAACTGTATATCACGCCTTCAAATAATTCACTGCGTTCCGTGGGCTGATCGACACACGTGTGCGGACACGTGCCGACCCGGTGCAGACGTGGGTCCGATCGGCATCAAGTCCGCACCGTGCCGACCTGGTGCCGATCCACGTCCACACTGGGTCGGCACGTGTCCGCACACGTGTGTCGATCAGCCCACGGAACGCAGTGATTGTAAGGCTCCAACTGTTTAGTTTAGGTTTACGGTTGGGCATAAACTAAACCAAAACCAATAGAAAAGGGTTTTAAAACTGTTTAAACTGTTTATAAACAGTAATATTTGCTATAAAAATGTGAAGCTCAAGATCCGGGACTCAGGAAAGCTGTTCTGAGGTTATTCATTGGGTTAAGATGAATTAGCAGCATCATGAAGTGTCTGGGTGGTGTATTGAGCAAAAAAGCAGGCAGAGGTCAGAGCATTTCCGAATCCGGTAATATCAATCGGAGATCACCGATTCCGGGCCGATTTGCCGACCTTGCCGACCTCAAATCACATTTCCCCAACATCACTGAACATCCGAGATGAAGCCCACCTCACACTGCAGGCACAAATTGCAGGTGCTGTAGGAAATAAATCACCTTGAACACTGAAAGGGTTTAAACTGTTTAGTTTTCATCTGTTTATGGTTTATGACCCCTTATAAACTAAACCAAAATAAAAACCCTTTTATTGGTTTAAAACTGTTTATAAACCAAAACCATTGGAGCCTTAAGTGATTGTGACGTCGCCGAGTTTCTTGAGCTTGTTGGGAAGCGAAAGGAAGTCAATGACACACTAGAGTTTTGAGAGAGAGAGTCTTAGGTGGCCGAATGCGTAGTAAGAGTCTCCGATTCCAGAAAGCTGATCTACCCATTTACAAGCTACGTAAATACTATACTATGTGTTATACTTACCCCTCTATAATAGCACATCAGGACTTGTGGGATATTAGCACCTTCATAATAGCACGTTGTGGCTAATCGAAGTTGATAATAGACCAAAGATTATGAATCACTCGAATAGGGGAGAACCAAGAAAGGAAATGATAGCGCTGAAAGCGCGGAGTTTGAATATTGAATCCCAGTGAACTCTATCCCTTACAATAATGTACGGACTTGCGTTGAGGACAGACTTGACAAACGGCAAGCTTTTGCAGTGTCCTCCTGAAAGAACGCAGTTTGCCACTCGTTCGCCGGCATCCATTCCCTCGAAATACGCGCCGTGGAGAAATCCTATTCCACGTTCAACGTAAAAATCGTGCTAGACAATGATCAGGACTCACCAAAATATTTCAGGCTCATCGCCTCGCCGGAAAACCAAAGCCGCTTGCCCACGTTCGCGCAGAGGTTGGTATGGTGCTCGCTGACGAAGCTCGCGGGCCAGTTGCTGTAGCTCCCGCGGTAGAGCGGGTCGGAGAACCAGCGAGGGAAGAAGAACGCTGTCGGCGCGGGGATGGTGGTGTTTGGAAACATGGTATGGAGAACGTCGAGGAGTTCCGCTTGGACTTGCGCATCGGAGAGAGCTTCAATACGTTCCGAGTAGTCGCCCTGCAGTTGATGAATGAAGGAGGGCCCAAGCTAAGTAAGGTTGGAGATACTTACGGTGACAGTAGCCAAGATTATTCCCGAGCCAGGGAGGAAACCTTCGAGATCTAAACCCTGCCAAACAGGATATCGGCCACGTTCTTTGTCTGCATACAGAGCAAACTGGAGTCTGGTCAGACCAGTGATAACGCGAGGACGAAGCAATGCACTTGTGTGTCGAACCAGAAATTCTCCTCGAATTGCAGAAATATTTTGGTGTACGTGGCCTCCACAAATTGCATTGAACTTTTTGTGAGAAGAGAAACCAACCGGCGCGCACCATTGTCATGCTCTGGATTGCTTCTTGTTTCCACATCGGCAGCGCTGGCTCGAACAGGACGTCCGCGTTCTGCAGAACTCCGAGACTGAAGGTGAAAATTGCGTAGTCGCCACTGATGCGCGTGCCATTCGCCAGCGTAACGATGACGCCGTCACCCGAATGCGCAATAGTGCGTACCGTCGCATTCAGAAGGAACTGCTCTGGCTTGAGGAACGTCCTCGCTTCGGCTTGGATGAGATACTTGAAACCACGCTGGTCGACAGAGAGCAAGTTGTCGTCAGAGAACCCCCCTTGATCAGCGTCAAAGGTGAAGTTGTTCGCCTGGAACGTTGAAACTTAGGGTCGAAAAACACGACTGCACATACAAGAAGCAGGTTCTTACCCAGGACGAGGCAATCCAGGACGTCTGCTCGGGCGTCTGCGCATATTTCCAGTCCTATAATTGTAGATTAGGTTAGATACGCAGTAATGATCGCTTCATTCCGCGAGGATACGAACAAACTGGGCATAGGGAAGAAGGAATTAGAAGACGAAGTCCATCTCAAACGCGGAAGTCGCGTACAACGTAGTACTCGGTGGCCATTTCCGGCGGTGTTTTCGGCTTCGCGCCGATGAGGGAGTACCCTGTCCGGCAGGTCGTATCCACTTGCCTGGTCGGCACCCTGCCACCTATCGGTGGTACATATGAGTGCCCAACATTTGAGTTGTCCATCAAACTCGCACGTACCGCCCACGACAGTCAGATTGGTATACGCGTCGACGGCGTTATTGAGGATATCCAAATAGTCAACCTTTCCCGTCTCGTCGTACGTCACTGATCCCAAATGAAGATAACGACGGGTTGATGAATTACAAAACAGACCGATGGACTCGTAGAAGTCGCTTTCCGCCGTTTTGACACCGTGCTTTCGTGCGAGCGTCAAGATCGGATTTGCGGGTCCGTCGCCCTCCTGTGTGCCCTGGATCCAGTTTGCGCCGAGTTCGATAGTCGTGTTGGAAATCGGCCCGATGCACAGTGACCCTCTGCAAAACCGCAGAGGTCTCGATAAATTAACAATGGTACTTATACAAAAAGAACAGCTATTCAACACAGAAGGGGATAGGTATGAAAAGGGATAAGCAGTGCGCAGGAAACAGCAGGTAAAAGATGGATGAGTCGGGGTGAGTAAGAGCTGTAGATAAAGCTGTAGAAAGGTGTATGCTGTTGCAGAAGTGTGACTCCACAGCAGCACTCATACAGCTGTTCGGTGGTGCGCGGGTGTTTCGATTGCCACTCCAACACACCCCCACAAGCGATAGCACCAAGGCGCACCCCCACAAGCTTGACAGGGTGGCTTACCAGACTCCATCATAATCATCGGAGTCGTACTCGACTATGGCGGCTGTCTCGCTGCCCTTCTTCTTCGACTCTTCCCAGCGCAGACGCTCGGGACAATCCGACTTGAAGTGCCCCTTCTTGTCACAGAAGTAGCAAGTGTGCGTTGAGCGTGCTGTAAAGGCGACATTGCTGGGATCATCATCCTTGTCGGTTGGGGAAGGAATGTCCATGGTAGCATTGGACTGCTGGCGCGTCTCCTCGTTGAGCAAGCGACTGATAACATGCTGGACAGTGAGGTCGTCGGGAGGGGTAGCATCGAAATTAATGATTACAGCCTCATATGTCGCAGGGAGGCCCATGGTGAATGCGAGAATTTTGTCCTGGTCGGTGACAACAATCCCGGTGTATTCCATGCGAAGAACCATGGACTGGATGCGTCCAATCCAATCCTCCATAGTCTCGGAGTCGAGCTTCTTCGCCGTGAGGAACTGGCGGCGAAGGGCGAGACTGGTGGCGAAACCAGCAGCGCGGTGCATGCGCTCGAGGTCCTGCCAGATGACCATCGGGTCGCGAGAGGTCATGTGGGCCAGTTGACCAGGCTCGACACGGAGGACAAGCTCGGCACGAGCTTCTGCCATTTTCGCCGCATCGCGTGCAGCGATCAACCCCGTCCGCTCCGTCGCCATCTCCGTCTCTGTCTTCTTGTTCCCATCAGATTTGGTGGGGCTCACCACAATCTGAACTACGCCCCACAGCCCCTTCTGAATAAGTACCGCCTCCATGCGAAGGTCCCAGTCGTTCGCATAATTCTTGTTGCCGAGTCGGGCAAAGACATAGCGGTCGGTGGCCATTGTAGAAATAAATTGAGTGGTGTGAAAATAGGGAAGCCAAGAGTCAAAGTAGGTGCCTCGTCGTCGTGAGGACTTCAGAAAATCAACAGTGCCTCGTCGTCGTGAGGGCTTTCAGCGTGCCTCGTTCGTCGTAGAGGGCTTTTCGGCGTGCCTTCGTCGTCGTGAAGGACTTGTAAGAACCTAGAAGACGATCGTCGACGAATTCCAGATAATGGCAAGAAGATCGAGGGTATGCGTGTAAGCGGTTTTGTGTTGGAAATCGGCCCGATGCACAGTGACCCTCTGCAAAACCGCAGAGGTCTCGATAAATTAACAATGGTACTTATACAAAAAGAACAGCTATTCAACACAGAAGGGGATAGGTATGAAAAGGGATAAGCAGTGCGCAGGAAACAGCAGGTAAAAGATGGATGAGTCGGGGTGAGTAAGAGCTGTAGATAAAGCTGTAGAAAGGTGTATGCTGTTGCAGAAGTGTGACTCCACAGCAGCACTCATACAGCTGTTCGGTGGTGCGCGGGTGTTTCGATTGCCACTCCAACAAGTCGCGCGCCTGCCCTCCACGCCAAACTCTTTGCTATGCATCCGTCCGCCGAGCTCGTCGCGCGCCTCGACGATCAGAAAGTCGGTGATCCCCTTCTTTGCCAGTGTACGCGCCGCGATGATGCCCGCGACACCGCCCCCGAGGATGAGCACGGTCTTATCGTTCTTGGTGCTGGTGCTGGTCGTACCAGTGACCTCAGGGGTTGAGGCAGCCAGCGCGAGACTGGCTGTGATAACAATGAGCAAGAGCTGGGTAATACGCTGCATGGTCAACGAGAGGTTAGGAGGAAAGTCAGATGTCATATGCTTTATATGTGCGGCGTCCCCGGCAGAACCAAGACCGCCGCCACGGCAAATCCAACCTTCCTCCCGACAGTGTCTCAGGGTAAGAAACAGAAGGTTCGACGCAAAAATGTTGTTTGGGACGAGCTTGGACCACGGGGACGACACAAGCAGGCCACAGAACTATCCATTTAGAGCTCTGGATAGCACAAGCTTGAAGTTTCACGGCCACGTTGAGAAGACCCATGTTACTTGAAGAAAAGCACCTTCCAAGTTGTTCTCCGTTCTAGCACCCAGATGGAACTTCTTGATGCAATACAAGAGCCCGGTGGGCCGCTTTGTGGCCCCCCACTTCAGTTGAGGAAGTGAACTTGTGAGCGCTTGAATGCGGACTAAGAGGTGGGTGCCGAGGCGCTGATAGCGGAGTTTGAAAGTGATTCGGACAGAAGAGGATAGTTTTATAAAGAGGGTGACTATCAGAAGTGCAGAGATGAGTCGGGAGCGAACCCAGTTCCGAGAGTAGACCACCAGAAATGCGGGGAAAGGAGGAGTCATGCCTTAATTCCGGCGGATGAGCGCAGATAGGCTACTCAGCTGACTACTCAGCTGACAGACTCGTGGATTTTGTGTGTTGCTGGGAATTCAATTTCACAGCCAGCACTCAAACGGTTGCGATGATTGCTTGCGCAGCGAAACTCTTTGAGGGTAGAGAAATTTAAAAACTTGTTGGGTGAGGCCAGCGCCGTGTGCGTGGCGTGACTCGTACTTGAGTTCTTTTCTGTTTACCTTCACAATCCCTTTTTCTTTATTTATGTTTAGGTCTCCTTGCTCCAAGAGGTAGGCGGCCGAAAAATCCGTGAACTCGACCTCTTTTCGGACTTAGTCCGGCGTACGGCCCGGTCACGTTTTAAGCTCGACTTCTGTTTTCCTCTTTTCCACGTCGCGATCTCATAAAACAGAGTAGAGCGACCCACCCATTTGTAGCACTTCTTAAGCGATCTAGCCAATTTTTTAAAATATTTGAACCTCATTCGATGAAGATATTAGAAAATTCCGTCGGACCGAACAAGCGGTATTTGGTCGCGCCACCAACGCGATCCGTGCTGCAAAACTTGGCCGATTATCGCAAATGGCTACGGATATTGCTCCGCAAGCGTTCGGACCGATCAACCGCTCGCGTGGGGGTAGTGGTGGTGGTGGTGGTGGGGGGTACAGCCACCACTTAGACTTCGGAGGTTGATTTCACGAGATTTCGGCCCGTCCACCTCTTGCCTTGCTCACCAAGACCCCTCCGCGCATTACTCATGCACCTGCTATCATGCCAGCGCTAGTTGACTTTCGTTCCGCATACCATTGCTTGTCGGGTATCCACAAGCCGCGTTATCGGCGAAATCCAACCTAATTGTCAAAAAGACAAACGGATGACAACTTTATTGCTGTTTGCAAAATAGTTGACGGTCACGGGTTTGTTGATCACAAACCGCCACTTTTGTACATCGAAACCGCGGGCGCGATAACTTGCGAACGGTAGCTCGGATTCACTAGGTCTAAAAACGAAAAATGATCTACTCATCGAGAGCTAGGGCGCCCCGCGGTTTTCGACAGTAGTTATCTTGATAATTGTCGAGTATATATTCAATTCAACCCGTTGAAATCCGGAAAAGGAAACAGTCTTTGTTCAGCTTCAACCACAACATCCAACATCTTCTCTGCCCAACTACTGCCATGACACGAGGCAAACCACTCTCTGATGACCTTCGGGCTGTGATTCTCAACATGGGAATGACCCTGGACATCCCCAGCATCATGAAATTTACCAATGTCAAACACCGAACAATTGAGCGGATATTCCAAGACTATCGGGACAAGGGAACCGTAATGCGAGAGCACATGTACAAGGAGCTCCGCGGACGGAAGCATACCTTGACTGTGGCTGATACAAAGGTGACGGAGGACTTATGCCTGAAACATGAATTCTCAACTGTTTTGCCACAGTTTCTGTGCGGACTTGTCCGCCACAGTCCTGATTTATATCTCACAGAGCTCCAGGAGATCCTAGAGGATAGACTGGGTGTTGAGGTCAACGAATCAACCATCTGGAGATCCCTTCGTCGGTGTGGATTTACAATGAAAAAGGTATCGCCATTTGATAATGATTGCGGGACATTCAACTCAGTTCTATTTCCTCAGTTGACCAAGTTGGCTCTGGAACGAAGTGAGGCAAAGCGGACAGCCTTTCGTTACGAGTATGGCACCCAGTACACGGCTGAGCAGACAGTATTCGTCGACGAGAACTCTTTGATAGGCGGACATCAATCCGCGGCAAAGCATGGGCACTCTCTGGAGAACGAGCCCAACGGAAGTGCTTCTTTGTTCGGGGACGACGGTGCGCGAACCCCATGGTCTTATTCTGGTATCTTTGATCATGAAACAGATATTCCTTACTGCCAGCGCTGGTGATTGACGGAATGATTCACGTCAAAATTGTTGAGGGGTCTTTCACTACAAATCTCTTTCTCGAGTTTATTGAAGGACTTCTCGATCATATGCAGCCATTTCCCCGACCAAAATCAGTGATTGTCATGGACAATGCTCGCATACACAAGGATCCCGCTATCTGCGAGCTAATAGAATCTCGGTGAGTTGAAGTTTGATCTTACTTCCCTCTTCCTGTTCCTGAAACCGGGAATTTATAGTGGGATGCGTGTCATGTACCTTCCTCATTCACCTGACTTCAACCCCATTGAACTGGCCTTCTCATCCATCAAGGCCTATGTTCGTCGCATGGGAGAGCTGGCTCGGGAGGATGTTGATCAGGCTATTGACGATACGTATGTTTATGTTCACTTGATTCAAGCTACCTTTTCCGTGACAAGTGAGGACGCTGAAGGATATTTTCATCATTGTGGCTATTTGTAGAGTATAATACAAAAAATATACGATTACGGTAATTAGAATCAATGTTACTTCATTCTACTCGTGCTTGCTTTGAAATGCGACTTGAAAACTGCGAAAAATCGTCCTTTGCGTAAGTAACAAGACGGTTTGCCATCCCAAAGTTCATTTGATCACCCGCCAGAGCTTGAAACTTTTCAGCTGTCACGTTGGCGACATCGCTCAGCTCGAAAAATCCATTGTCAAGAAGCAGGCCGCTATATTGTTGATAATTGAGATTCAGCCGACCTCGGACAGCATTAGAGTCAAGCTGTGTGAGCCAAGACTTGATGTCGGGGCAAATATCAAGCAAGGGCTCTTCAAGTTCGGCGGGATGCTTTGTGCCTGCCACTGGCTGGGATTGATTCAAATGGGGAATCAGAGTGTACAGATCACTGCCCGCGGGTACCATGTGCCGTGGCGGCAGGGGTTCCGACACTCGGTGATAGGGCGCGTAACGGGATAATCATGAAAACACCAGTTTTTATTCATTTTCACGTCTATCAGTATGGGAAAGGAGAGGCATTAGATTTGAGAGCGTACACCTCTCCCGGAGGTGGTAGGCTACGCTGTTGATGACCGAAAGCCAGCGGCTAAACGACTACAAGGGTTGACGACTTAACAAAGGCTCTTACGGGTACTGCGTTCTGGCAGGAACTCACTACGCTGGGCTATGGGATGCAGTTCTGCTGTGCCCCTATACGTCGGAGGTGACCAACGGGGGACTACCAATCATCGATAGTTGACTGCATTCACCAGCGGGAGAACCGAACTGTTGGAAATGATGATGATATCACGATAACAGAAAGATACGGAGTCTAGCCGGAGGATCGTACAGTTCTTCCCGCTACTACAACTGTTACATCCCGTACCACCACGGACTCATCCGGACCTCATCTGACCACTTCCGGTATACTCCGGTATACATCCGTTCACATTCCGATAACCTCTGGTCAACTCCTGGTCAACTCCCGGCCTACGCCGGTTTACCTCCGGCTCAACCCCAGACGACATCCGGACTATGACCGGATGATTTCCGGTTATCATCTGTTCATCTCCGTCCTCTTCTGGCTTAACGTTCCGGTCTTCTCCGGAACGCTCCGGCCTTATCGGACTTCATCCGGCCCTTCGGCCGATGACGAGTTTTCACGCAACCGTCTATCCGCCTTAGAGGTAGATCTCCACATGCACTCCTGGTATGCACACATGCTCTATGTTCTCAATCTGTCATCTCCCTTGTACTTATACAAGAAGCTATGTTCTCCTTTTATTCTTCCCTTGTTCTTCAATCAATTTCCTTATATATACTTACCTCTGCTATTACTATAAAATGTCTAGATTACGATCATGTACTTTAGATTGATTATAAATGTTCATTCCTGTTTAATGTTGTTTGGCTTTCCGTCATTCTTCGTCGTCTTAACACTTCCTCCAACATCCGAGTACTCCGGCCGACGGACTCGACTTCCGTCTTCCGTCCGACGAACGGATTTGTCGAAAACCTTATCCCGGACGTCCGGACTTATACATCCGTGAACTTCCCTACTTGTTGGACTCCATCTCGGACTTCGGCATAACTTCCGGATTACCGGACATCGCCCGGCCTTCGGCACATCACCTCCGGCTTACTGGACTTCGTCCGGCCTTTGGCATTACTTCTCCGGCTTACCGGCCTTCACTTCCAGTAACCCTCAGCTGTCTCCCTTTCCCTCCTCCTTCATTCCTAGCCAACCAGATAGTACGCTCACCCTTAAACCTAGCTGTGCTGTAGTGGTCCATATCTGTGTTCCGGAATCCTCTCCCGTTTACTTCTGTTGACCTCCGGCATTCCCGAGCCCGGTCATAACCCATCCGGAACCTATCCCCTCTCCTTCCTTTCTCTCCCGTTGACACGGATATAACAGTATAATCAATCTCACCTATCCTTGTTGGCTCTTAAATGTCTTCTTCGCCATCCGGTTCCATTTCTTCGTTCCCGGACCTCACTCCTCATGCTATTCTGTTGAGCACGGGTATCCTGCGCTCCGGAGAGGAGCTCGGTTTAGGATGTCGGCTTTCTCCGACACTCGAAGAATCACCTTCAGCTGTTCATCCATCCTCCGGTTCTGTCCCAACAATTCCCTTTACGATCCATCATGGACCGGCTTTGTCCGGCCGTAATGACTCAAGGGATATAGGGCTTTTCCGAGCTGTTTTGGTGCCTTCCCACCTCACGGGCAAATTTCCGAGACCTCTGTTTCCGGCCTTCGGAAGTTCCGACTTTCAATGAATGCCGGATCCTTCGGCTTATCGGTCGACTTATCGTCGACGCCCCGGACACCGAACGCTCCCATTCGGATTCCCATTTCCGTACGTCTACGGAACCTCCGGGTTACTATGACGTTCCGGATTTCCGTTCCGGCCCTAGTCGAATCTCCGTACATGACCTCCGTCATCCGGCACATCTTCCGCCGGATGTAGCTGCGCTCCTTCCGGAGATAGATGTTCACATCCGTCTCCCGGAGACGGAGCAGCGCTCATCCCGCTCAAACTTCCACTTTCCCGAAACCTTCGACGGCACGAATCTGTCAAAACTCAACTCCTTCCTGGCCCAGTGCTGTGTGCACTTTGCGGAACGCCCTCGGGAGTTTCGCACAGACAACGACAAAATTCTATTCATCTTGTCGTTCGTCTGGGGTGATGTCGCCCGGCTTATGTATAACGCCGGCGGTAATTGGGATATGTCATGGCAAGGGAATTTTTCCTTGTTCGTGATGGAGTTTTGTGATACTGTCACCCTTCGGGATTCAGTTGCGGATGCGGAAGAGAAGCTCCGGAACTTCCGTATGAAAAGTTCCGGCCGGATCGGTCCCTTCCTACTCGAGTTCAATGCACTCACTTCCGTGCTCGGGTGGAGCGACTCTGCACTCACCCATGCCCTTTACTCAGCACTTCCGTTTCGCATCACCCGCGAATTGGATGACGGAAACTTTCCGGGTACACCGGAAGGCCTCCGGCTTAGTGCGCACGGTATTGAATTCCAGTACTGGCAAAGGCAGGAGATGCGTGAGTTGGACGACTCTCAACCTCCGGATACTTCCGATGTTCAGTCCGGACATTTCCTGGACTTCGATGACACTCATTCCGGCTCTGGCTTCGCCGCTCCAATTTCGCCCGGAGATCAAACTTCTGATACTCCGGCAACAACAGCTTGCCATCGACTTCAACTCGTCCGTCACTCCCCAGCTCTTCCTCTGGCGACCCTCTGGCCTTTCCGGCTTCCGGTTTCGCTAGGCCAAGGAACTTCCGGCCCATTCACCGTTCTTCCAACTCCGCCGTGATCGGCCGAGGCGGAAAACTCCGGCCGGAAGAAAGTAGACGACAAAAGTCCCGGGGACTCTGCCGATAATGCGGAGACTCTGACCACCGGGTTGTTGAGTGCCTGAAACGTCCTGTCCGGTCGATTCCGTCCGGCAATTCCTCTGCCACCGGACCTTCGTCCGGATCTCCGGAATTGCTTTAGACAAGCCTCTTCGATGCCTCGAACCTCCGTCCAACTGCGTCGGCGTACGGGGGGTTTCCTCCGAGGTGTTCATTTCTTTCCCATGCTTACATTCTTTCCATCACGACAATCCCGCTCTTCCGAGCCGGATCTATCTATCTATAATCCTCACCATTGCCGCGAAATTCAACTTCCGTGTGCAGACCTTTCCTACTTTTCTTCCGATAAAGTTATTTCTTATCAATGGAATTTTATGGGTTTCTCTCTCCGTGCATGCGAGCTTCCGAAACTTCCGGCTTACCTCCGTCCACCTCCGGGTCCTTCGGAAATCACGGACAAGCTCTCGGAACCTCTCGGCAATCTTCCGATAATTGGCAGTCTCTTCTGCCTTATTTCCATCTGTGTTGATGTCTTCCTCTACAGAAGAAATATTGCATTATCTGTTTCTGATTCTCTGCGAACCTGGACTATGGATGCCTGGATTGCCCCACAATATCGATCTGTTGATCGAACGTCGGAGGCACCAACTATTTCCTACCAGTCTACTCGGAGTTTTTAGTGTGTACACACAACCGACTATGATGTCGGACTTTGGTCGGTATCGGATCCCCCGGCTTATCCCCGTGGTTTGGACTCGGTGTTTTCAACGTTAAACCGGCAATACTAGCGCCATCACGAGGCCCTTCGGTCTCATCGGCATTCTGCCACGGCACTTCAGCCACCGTTCCCTTCCGGAACACCTCCGAGACCTAGTCTCGAACCCTGGTGACTCCGGTTTCCAGTTCTCGGACTTTCGGCTTACACTGACTTCCGACCCTTCTCGGACTTCTGGCTTATGCCGGCCTCCAATCATTTTTCGGTCCTTTGGCTTACGCCGAACACCGAACGTCCTTTCCGGACAAACCTGTTGCTCTCCCGGAACTTTCGGCATTGTGTCCGACTTCCTCCGAGCACACTTCTGTCGAAAACTCCCGGAGTAGCCACTCTCCGCATTTTCTCGGACATACCCTGAAGCACTTCCGCTTCGCGATCTTCCGGAACTTCCGGCACTTTGTCCGTCCTTCCGGCGATCGTTCCTTCTCCGAGATTGTATGACTCTGCTCTGCATTTCTCTACCGTTATACTTCTACTGGTTCACCCCTTGCCCGCTATGCTGCTCCGGCCTCTCTGGCTCGCTTTGGATCGTGTTACTTCCGGATCGTTCGACCTCCGAACCTCCGCACGGAAGTTTTCACTCCCGCCATTCTCCGTGAAAATGCTTCTCGTTCTTCGGTTTCCAGTCGGTCGATGTCTCGATGCCTTTTCCGAGATTTTTGGCTCTTCCGGATATCGAATCCTTTCGGACGAAGCCTCACGGATTGATCTCCGGTTCGTAACCGCTGTGTTCGGCCAGTTGCTAGCCTGCGTCTGACGCACGTGCTCGGCTTTTGTATCCGGCCTCGGTTCCGACTTCCCGGCTTATCCTTCGCTCTCCGGACTCGTATTCCTGTCCTCGGCTTTGCGCCGCTCTTCGGCCGGCTTAATGTTACCTCACCCGGCTTTAGACTTGGCGGCTCCGAACCCTTGCCTCAATTTTATCGGACTTATCTCCGGACTTTTCCGATGTTTGCTCGAGACCATCTCGCCATCCGGAAGTTTGGGATTTTCCGAGAGCAGCTCAATATCAACTTGAATACTTTTCCACGGCTTACCGGCATTAGCCCCGGCACTCTTCGGAGCATGGAACTTCGCCTTGCGCCTTCCGGCTTACTTCACCGGCGATGTTCTCCTACCTCTGCTCACTTCCGCTCGCTATTCCGGCTTTCGGAGGTGTAAACTCCTCTTCTGGTCGTGTTCTGCCCTCGGTCGCTCGGGACCTCGGAACTTCACTATCACCACTCCGGACACTTGGTCGTTGCATCTGTCAATTCCGGACCCACTTTCGGAAGTTATCTTCTGTGGGCAGCGCTTCCGGTTTTCCGGACGCCACTAGTGTTTCTGTGTGGTATATGACTAAAAAGCTGCGACTCTCTGGCAGTTGAAGTATTCTTCCTGCTCCGTTTGCTGCGCTTTCCGAGCCTTCTGTCCACACTCCGGTGGCCTTCCAGCCTTTTCCAGATGTATCTGGGGACTTCAGTCAAACCTGCGGCTTTCCCTCCTTCCTATACTACCTTTTGTTCCTCACGTTCCTTGAGGGCAAGGAACTTAAAGGGGGGATACGCTAGTCATTTTCCGTTCATTTCCGATCATTTCCGCTCCGAAAACCTTTGCTGGCTCATCTGAAGCAGAGGATACAGCGGAAACTCCCCACACCTTATGTTGTTTCCGAGTGGATCATTCACTTCCTAAATGACATCCATCCCGCGCCTGGACTACTCCACCGGCATACTCACTACTCCCTTCCGGGACTTCCGGCATATCGTTCCAACTTCCGGTTCGATGTCCGACGGACTTCCGAGTTCTGGATTATAATGCACGAGCATAGCCTTCCGGCCTACGTTTCAACCTCCGATGAACTACCTCCGGACTTCGGCCGAACCACCTAACGGAACTAGCCATCCTTCCCGAGTACTCTGCCCGGCTACTTGTCCAACTTTCTGTGCACCCGGACGTATCGGTCTCATATCCTGTGGGAACTCCCGAGTCATCTGTCCACCTCTGTTCACCTCTGGCCTTTATCCTTTCTATTCCGGCCATCTTCGAGCATTCCAGACCTACGCTGATTATGACATACGTTCTAGGAGACACTCCATTCCTCTGCATGAACTTCCGTCCACTCCGGCATTGGCACTCAACTCCATCCTCTTCTGGTTCTTACCCGAACTTATTATCCACCACCTTCCGGCCTTCTTCCGGATTTCCTATCATCCTCCGGCTGGGCATTACTCTTCCGCTCCCCGGCCTTCTCGCTCCTTCATCCATATTCCCTCGGCAATCTTCCGGTTTACTTCCGGATATCCCGACAGGTCGTCGGCATAACACCGGCTTACAACCGAGTGTCCACGACTTTACGGATCTCAACTTCCGCAACCATCCGGATTGCTGATGGATCTCCGGATCAGATGTATTCAACACAGATTCATCACATTCACACCATGGAAACACCTACTGAGCTTCGGATACAGTAACCAAGATATGCGATCTCATCCGGCTCATCCGGCTTATCCGGCATATCCGGCTTATCCCGTCCTTGGTCTGAACCAAATCTGACAACTCCTATACATCACCCTTGAGCCTTCCGTTCATCTGGCTCTTTATTCACCCCACTCTTAAATCCCGTTCCCTTCTTAGGAATCCTTGGAAATGTCCTACTCATGGACCGGAACTTCCGGACGATCTCCGCTATCCTCCGGCCATTCCATGACCTCACTTCCACCATCCCATCAGATTTCCTCTCGGACTTCAATGGTTCCGAGTTTCTGTCTCCTTCCAGATTATCCTTCACCTCCGTCCGTTTCTGGACTTCAACTTCTGTTTTCCCTCACTCTGCCAATTCATCCTCCTCGGACCCTTCACCAGTTCGCTTCCGCCCCTGGACTCCTCCGGCGGGTTTGCAGAAACAACTTCCGGCATAATTGATTCCTCCGGCTTATCCGCCATTATGTCATCCGTGTTACGGTTGAACTCACCCGAATTCTCCGGTTCATTCCGGCACCGGTTTCCCGTGTCGGACACGACGGACGATATTGAACAGTTCCGGCAAACCCCCGACGAGTGAAATCTACTTTGCTCTCGCCGCCCGGCCTATCCTTTTCGGACTTCACGTTTCCGGCATAGCCTTGGACCTCCGCCATTTCCGAAGTTTCCGGCGCTCGCGCGATGTCCGTTACAAGTCCGTTACGGCTTCCGTGCCAGTGTTCCAGGATTGGATTGCACGGCGAAACATCTTCCGCCACTTCCGGAGCCTTTACCTCCGCTTTCCTTACTTTCTCCTTCCCGGACTCGACACGATGAATCAGGTATCCTCGGATCCTCGTCCTCGGACCTCACACATCCTTCCCCGCATCTTCCGTCCCTTCCTCCGGCAATTGTTCCGGCATGCCATCCGGCTTTCCTTCACCTTTCCCGCCATTTCCGTTTGCAATGGAACTTCCGGGTTTTCCGGCTCCGACATTTGTCGACGGGAAAATCACCCTCCACTTCCGGTCTCGTCACTAATATGACTTCTCCCTCGAATCCGATGTCAATTCCGCTCTGCGGCATTGACCCGAGGGTTCTCAGCATATGTCACTGACGACATTCGGACTTGCAATTTCCGTTCTGGACTTACGGATTAGCATTGGACGATGTTGGACTGATCTCCGTCCTCCGTCTGCCTTCCTACCTTCTTTTCTTCACCATTCATTACCGGTTTCATTACTCCGGCTTTTTGTCCGGCATAACCTCCGGCCTATTCTTCCGGTTCCATTCTCCAGTCTTGGCTTACCCCGATCTTCCAGTTTGCCCATATGTATGTTGTTGGGAAGACGCATGTAGTGGCGTCCCGCCCTCAGTTTTCGTCTCCGCACTTCCGGCTCTCAACAGCATTCACCATCTCCGTCCCGGCCATTTCCACCTATTTCCGAACTCGGCTTACTGTGCGTAAAACCTCCGGCTTACATCCATCGGCTACGGTTTCCGCTTGTGCCAAATTCCGACACAGAAATTCCTTCCTCCGAACCTCCGCTCCGTTACTTCTGTCCACTCCGGCTCGACAGTGGAACAGACGTGTAGCAGGTTTCGCGAACGAAACAACTCCGCCTCGATCTCGCGACCACCTCTGGTCTCGCGATAGGACTTGTCCGCTCATCTGCGATGGTTACCGTTCGCTGAATCTCCGAAATCTGTTGGCTCCATTTCACAACCACCAGCATTTGGATTCCGAAATTTCTTCATCCATTTCCGTTTCCATACCTTCATTTTCGCCTTCTTCCGCGACTTCTGTTGCACCCCCGGCTCTCTGCCACCCTCATTCATCCCTTCCGTGTTGGCTGGATCGCCGACTCGGACTCCGGCACAAGTTAGGCGCTTCCGGCTTAGCCCTCCGCTTCCCGGATGTCACTCGTCCTCCGGCTCGAACTCCCTTCGCCGATGCGGCAATTCGACCTCCGCCTTCAACAACTTCGTTGCCGTTCCTCCTCCACTCCGTCGGAACTGTTCATCAGTTAAGAGCCTTGCACATCGAGAGTTCAAGCTTCCGTTCTCCGGTCCTCTCTCATGCTCCGGCTTTTCTCAGCTTATCGCCCTCCGGCATTTCCTCCTCCGCACGTGACTCCTAGCTTCGGCATCTGGTTCATCCGGCCTTAGTCTACGGTCTTCCTTCACGTCTGGATTTTCCGGCCTTTTCCACTGGACTCCATTGGTCACCTCCGGACTCACTTTCCGATCATCCTGGTACTGAACGGACCACGATGGAAGATTAATTTTTCATTGGACTTCTGCTTGGCTTATCACCTCATCACATCACCCACCGTCAATTTCCACCAACTTCCGTCCTCGTTCCGTCCACTCCGTATTCCGTCACTCGGACCCTTATCTTCCTATACCTTCTGGTTCATCTTTGTTCTGATGTTCCTTGAGGGCAAGGAACGTAAAGGGGGATACTGTTACATCCCGTACCACCACGGACTCATCCGGACCTCATCTGACCACTTCCGGTATACTCCGGTATGCATCCGTTCACATTCCGATAACCTCTGGTCAACTCCTGGTCAACTCCCGGCCTATGCCGGTTTACCTCCAGCTCAACCCCAGACGATATCCGGACTACGACCGGATGACTTCCGGTTATCATCTGTTCATCTCCGTCCTCTTCCGGCTTAACGTTCCAGTCTTCTCCGGAACGATCCGGTCCTTATCGGACTTCATCTGGCCCTTCGGCCGATGACAAGTTTTCACGCAACCATCTATCCGCCTTAGAGGTAGATCTCCACATGCACTCCTGGTATGCACACATGCTCTATGTTCTCAATCTGTCATCTCCCTTGTACTTATACAAGAAGCTATGTTCTCCTTTTATTCTTCCCTTGTTCTTCAATCAATTTCCTTATATATACTTACCTCGCTATTACTATAAAATGTCTAGATTACGATCATGTACTTTAGATTGATTATAAATGTTCATTCCTGTCTAATGTTGTTTGGCTTTCTGTCATTCTCCGTCGTCTTAACACTTCCTCCAACGTCCGAGTACTCCGGCCGACGGACTTGACTTCTGTCTTCTGTCCCACGACCGGACTTGTTGAAAACCTTATCCCGGACGTCCGGACTTATACATCCGTGAACTTCCCTACTTGTTGGACTCCATCTCGGACTTTGGCATAACTTCCGGATTACCGGACATCGCCTGGCCTTTGGCACATCACCTCCGGCTTACCGGAATTTGTCCAGCCTTTGGCATTACTCCTCCGGCTTACCGGCCTTCACTTCCGGTAACCCTCGGCCGTCTCCCTTTCCCTCCTCCTTCATTCCTAGCCAACCAGATAGTACGCTCACCCTTAAACCTAGCTGTGGTGTAGTGGTCCATATCCGTGTTCCGGAATCCTCTCCCGTTTACTTCCATTGACCTCCGGCATTCCTGAGCCGGTCATAACCCATCCGGAACCTATCCCCTCTCCTTCCTTTCTCTCCCCTTGACACGGATATAACAACAACCCACTCCTTAGAAGCCAGCTGAAGGTGTCCCTTCACTGGTGGCCATACCCTTATAAAACTACAAAGCATCAGGACGACCAGCGGCGCACCAGCCAGCGGCGGCCAGAGTGCAAACTGCATATGATAAACATGAAGCTAGCATCTGAACATCACATTATTTGATGGCGGACTAGCGGCTGGAAAGCAACACGAAGAGGTTGGGAACCACTCGTTCGTCCCGGACCACACCTCCCGGAAGATGGAGCCCTACACCCGTAGGTCCCACTGCAACTAGAAGATTGAAAGACGACTGGCAGCAGATCGAGTCAAACTCGTGAGTCAGCAGGAGTTAGAAGAAGCAGACTGCATCCGTCACAACCATCAGAAGATGAGCACACCATAGAGGCTAGGTTCTGGCTTCATGTGGAGTAACTCCAGCGGGAGGACAGAATACTCAGGGTTTAGATATCCCTGTGGTACGATTGGCCATCCACCCGTTGGCAGCGCAACACGGTTTGATCCTCTTCAGTTCCTTTCATCTCCTTTAGTGACCTCTTGTTTGTATAAAAGACCGCGCTTGAGCATGTATTAGCCAGTAGACTATCTGCCCGGAAATCGGGGTGAATATAGTGGACTCTTGAGATAAAAGACATATTTTTGATATTCAGAAGAGGACCACACGAAGCAAAGTCTTGAACAGTCCTCGGAAGCACGAGACATAAGTGCCCCTGCTCGAACGAGGTAGCCGCCACGCAACTGCCCCTGTCCTGCAGCTTCCGCCGCCATTGATATAAGTGCCCGCATCATCTCTTGTGGTTCAGGAGTGGTCCCCGCCGTTCATAGAAGTGCCCCTGTTGCTGTAATTCTGCTGCCTGTGGTCTGTGTGTTGCCTTCGGCGATATAGCCAAGAGTGTTATTGGCCCGTGTAAAAGCCCCCGTTGCTGCCCACCGCCACCTTCGGTGTAACTGCCCCCGTTGCTGTACTGCCGCCGCTCTCAATATAAGTGCCCGCATTCCCTAACCAGGAGTCCCCGCCATTCGTGTAATTGCCCCCGTAGTCAGAGGCCGCCGCCTTCCGTGTAACTGTCCCCACGAGTAGTAGCCGCCGCCATCCGGTCGAGACCCACCTTGGTGTAGCGCCGCCACCTGCAGTAGAAGTGCCCCCGCTCTTAGCCAGAGCCGCCGCCATCTGCGTAACTGTCCCCGCGTTGTGAGCCACTGCCAGCCGTGTTCCTGTTGTACCAGTAAGGCCTGTCTGTTGACAGTCTGCTCTGCAATCGCTACCCGTTGGCTCGGTGTCAGCTGTTGTTGAATTCTGTTTCCCTCAAGAGTCATCTGGTGGTCATTAGTCTTCCTATTGAACCCCTCGATTCTCCAGCGGCCAGAAGTCCCTGCTCTTGCATAACAAGTGTCCGAACAGCCCGTTGTTGTTGCTTTCCCGCTACAAAGACATTACTTTTACTTCCCTTGCACACCCTCTTGAAGGGTGATACGTACCCTACTTCCCCGAACACATCCATGACATTTGAAGTTGGAGTTTGTGATATATTTTGTTGATTTGGATTGTTGGATTGGATTGTGTTAGTGACTCTGTTCGCTGCGCTCTCTGGTTTGGTAGTTTGAGTTGGCATATCGATTACATGGCTGCACCCAAGTGCACCGTTTCATTGGTTGCCGAAAAGACTTCGATAACTGGGACCAGATTTTGTACCCACATCGGCGGGTCATACACGCTCACAGAAGCATTGGCTAGGTTTTTCTTGGCTTTAACCTGCCGTCTGTGATTGACTGAGAGACCGAGATCGCTTAGGGCATCGCTGATAGTTCATCAGGAAAATCCAAAATAGCTCCATAGACCATGGGGCAGTTATGGAGGCTATGGGGGGGCTATGACAGACTATGAGAGCAGGACAGTGCAGTTATGAGAGATTATGGGGGGGGCTATGACAGGCTATGAAAGCAGGACAGTGCACTATATTGTGCTATGGGAGGCTATAGTGGTCTATGCATTCTGCTCTGGACATCTATGAAAATCAATCAATAATATTTGGAACTATGGAGATCTATCCAGAGCATTTGGGGCATTGGGAGATATCTAGGGCCCCAAATTGTCAACTCTCTTGTGTCTAATCTAACATTTCTTTTTTTGCAATCTAATGCTTGTTGTTCTCCTCAATCTATTGCTTTTGCAAAAACCTTACATGTCCATCCAAAAATATACCCCAAACCAAAGTTGTAGAGCTCATTGAGCTCTACAAGAAGTGTCTAAGGCAATTTTATCATCCACAGCTTTGTTGGCCCACAAAACACAAAATACTTTTTAAGAGACCAGTCTTTTGAGTTGCTTACTGTGGTTGGACATCTCCACCTGCCCTATGTACTGATCAGAAACTTGTCTACTGGTTATGTTGTCTTCTCTTACATTTTGCGAAAGTGGGAAGGTCGCGCGTTCGAACCCCCCAGAAAACACATTTAAACAGATTCTTTACATTATATCAAGTTAATTCAATACACTGCAGTCAGTGATAAGAACAGAAGCCAATACGAAATCTAATAAACTAAAGGTTGTTAAAGTGGTCACTAATAAGCAAAAGATTGTGCGTATCTTTTTTTTTTATACTCTATTGCCTCTATCTACTATGAATATGAGCTGCTATGACCAGTATGGTCATGGCCACTATGATAGACGATACCTGCACTATGGTGGGCTATGACAGGCTACGAATTTCAACACCCCCCCCCCCCCACCTTTCTCTCCAAGTGGCCTTCTGCTATGGCTGCTATATCAACTATGTCAGGCTATCTGGAGCTATCCAGCAACTTTGGATTTTCCTGATGTTGCTTTGTGCCAGCTCTGTGATTGTTGGTGATTAGCCGTTCGCTCAATGTGTGAGTACCTGTGAGTATGGAGGAGACCTACTGCTAAGAGCGCCCAGGTGCCTAATTCCGTGTGAGTGAGGATATGATGAGCCCTATCAAGTACAACACACGCTGACTTGCATTCTTGACAGTAGTGTCTTTTCAATCTCCTTGAAGAGTTCGTGCTCTTTCAGAGTGGGAACAGGCTGGGCTCATCAACATCCCTCTTCCCCTTTCGTCCCTATATTGATATCAGTCACGGTTTAGTGCCAAGGGAAAATTTGGACACAACTTGCCTTTTTGCTCATCCTCGGCTTCTTGGCATCCTCCTCTAATTTCAACAAGTCAACAATTTGGATACTGAATGGCTTCAATTGCCCCTTTCCATGATTGCCAGCCAGAGATGCTTTGATGTGCTGGCGAACATCTCCAACAAGTCCCTCTCACGCATTGTTGCCATCGAGTATTTTCTGAATTGGCTTGGGATTTCTTGGTTTATAGGACGGTATGTATGCAATATTGTCCATCCCTGTGATACGAGTGCCCATTTTTCCAGTGGCAGCAGCAAGGAATTGATCAAAAGTTGTGGCAGATGTAATTCCTTTCAAGTCGCGCATGCCATTCTTGTATGGTGCTTCGAATGGAATCTCAAATTTAGTTCCCGGGATCCCCACGCATATGGTGGGTGGAGCAATTTGAGCAAGGGCATCGTCAAGTTCTTGACACGGAATGAGGTTTAACTCACTGACTGGAGGAAATTTCACTTACCGCTGTCATCGACATCGTCTTCTCTTCTGATGAATCAGAGGCTGAGCTGTCATCACTGTTATCTTCTCCATCGGCCCGGGAACGGTGGCGTTCCTCATTGTTGTAGTCTGTATCTGAATGATTATTATCGTCTGGTTGTGGTTGCTCATCTACTCCACCGGGCTGTTCTATCGATAAAACGGGGGTGGCAAAAGCCAATGAGACCAAGGCAGCAGTGGCCTCGTTCTCCCCTGTCTCTGGGTTACTGTGGGTTGCCGTTTTATAGGCTGGCTTGGGTTTCCGCCGTTTGGTTGGTTTTTTGGAAACAAGAGGGATATTTTCCTTCAATTTCTGCGACTTTTTGCTTTGTTTGCGAGTTCCTTTATTCCTGGAAGAGGCTGGCTGCCTAGAAGCTGCCTTCTTTTTGGATGCCATGGAAGGTGGTTCACGGTTGAAGTTCACACTGTTGATGGAATAGTAAACAAGTATCAATTTCTAAAGTTGAAATGCTCAAACACAGCTTATCCCAAATGTTCAACCAAAAAGCCTATAATAACCCTTATTTAGTCTCTGAGAGACCTTTACTGAGTCTTCTGACTACGGTGAATATACAAGGATTCTTCTAACTTCACATTGTTGCATTCACATTTCTTCAACATGGTTAACTACCCTCGAAAACCGCGGGGAACCCTAGCCCTTGATGAGTAGATCATTTTTCGCTTTTAGACCTAGTGAATCCGAGCTGCCGTTCACGAGTTATCGTGCGCACGATTTCGGTGTACAAAAGTGGCGGTTTGTGATCAACAAACCCGTGACCGCCAACTATTTTGCAAACAGCAATAAGCGTTACCACCGAAGTTCCTGATCGGTACATCCAGATGAGCCGGCCCACCAGGCTATTGTTGTTAAGCTCAACTCAGCTCTCAGGATAGGCCTAGAGGAGGCCAGATTCCCAGTACAATCTACTGACCAAACTCCTAGGTTTGTTCACTTAACATTACTGTATAATTTCGTTCAATCCAGCAATCACGTGTCAGACCCATTCTTTTTTTATTGCAGCAATAATGTTTTCTCAATTTATGGGATTTATTTTGGATTTGAACTGTATCAAAAAATCGAACTTAGTGCCAAATTGATTGAAATTGTACAGTATAACTGAGGACCGGTGAACGATGTGCTCCGAACTAAACCCAAACAATCCAATTATCACCCAAATATAACCCAAGTCTTTCCAATATAAGCAGTGATGCCCACAGAAATAAGATGAGGATCAGAAATAGGCCGATCAGAGGAAGCAAGAGCTGAGATACAGATGAGTGGTAGTCCCTTGTACAGGGCCTAACAATAGGTTGAAGGGAAGGTATAAGATTCCCACAGAAAGATGAACCTGTCAGGGGAACCCCCTGTCCGGCCGTCTGTCTGTCTGTCCGTCTGGCTCCAGCCCATCGCACTGCCCCGCTTCCTTGTCCGATCCTTCGTCCAGAGCCCCTTCCTCGTCCAGCCTCGCCCGTCCGTCCGGCCTTCCGTCCGGAGCCCCCGCCAGAGCCCCAGGCTGCGCCTCCACCTGGAATGTTGTCCCCCATCCCTCCGGACTCCGTTCCCCCTCGTTCCCCTTCGTCTGGCTGCTCGCACTGGAACATGCTATGCGATCAAGCTCGGGACCACTGCTGGTCACTTCGGACACGTGCTACTGGCTAGTACCTATTTATTATGTAAACTCACCTAGCGTGGGAATCCTCATCCTTTCTTCTCTTCGGATTCTCCCGCTAGGTGCGCATTCCTAGACTCTGTATTTAGTACTATGAATTGAGTTCTCTTAGGATTCTCCCGCTAGTTCCCGCGCTCCTGCGCCGAGCTGAGGTTGCCCTTACAGAACCTTCGCTACAAGATATCACCAGGAATTGACCTGAGCGATAATTGAGCAATGGAAATAAGATAGTTTAAGAGCTTTGCAGCTATGAGACAAGCAAGTGCTGTGTGTGTGGTGGTTGTGTCCATCATTTTCAGAGCATTTACTCTATTTGGGCTGCAGGCTCGGTCGGCGACATCTCTACGTTAGCTTTGCCCCTCTCGGCGATCTCGGTGTTCCAGTAATTTGTTTGTTCAAGTCCAAATTTCTTTATTTTTGCCTCATCCTCTTCCTCGGAAATATACCATGCCTTCCGAACACTCTCACTCGATACACACACACTCTCTCAGTACAAGACCCAATAAATCGGTGTGGTGTACGGCACACCTCCAGGCTCCCTCAAGTGTATGTAGCGGAATTGGCTTTGGCTGCCAGTTCAGCCAGGTTCAATTCCTCGCACCTGAATTTACGGTTGTTTCTCGGCATCTGGTGGGCACCCATTCATCCTCTAAACACCTCTGATGGACGAGGACCTGGAAAGCCGTAGGAAAACCTATTTCTCGTTACCGATTTATTTTTGCATCAACCATCACATTCTCTTCCTCTATTGCTTGGACCAAGGGGAAATTGGGATTAAAAAATCGGATATAGGGAGGGAGGAGGGGGGTCCAGGTTGGGCTGAAAAAACTTTTTAGTACATAAAGTTTAGAGCTTCCAAATGGCTAATAGGCTATGAGGGAGGTGTTGTGTAGTTGTAAGAAACACATATAACTGTCTAGGGAGTGTATAGAATAAGATGTATCAGTCTGAACCCACATTTTCTGTAATTGAAGCCAAGTTGAAGCCAACTGTAATCAGTTCTTGGGTCAGAAATTATTAAGCTGTTGGAGTGCAGAGTCTTCAGTCCATCACTGACACTCATTAGATGGTACAAACAAGCATGATTAAGTTCAAGGAGGTGGTGGGAAGTAAGTTGAAGAGTGGCGGCTGGACACGGAGAGATCGGCCCAGTCCTAGGGGTGGGAAACTCCTTCCCTATAAGGCAGGAGGGGGGGGATGGGGGGTCAGCTTGGGGGCAAAAATATATTCTATTTCAGGTCGACAGATGGCCCTTCAATCCCCTGGAGGTCGATTCAATGACCGATTATTTATCCTATCAGCAAAGCAGCCGACATTCTTGCTGACAGTATGGTGTTCCAGAAGACTGCAACAATTAAGGCTGGAACATTATGATTAAATATGGTCTCCAGCCATAATGTACTGTAATCGTAATATAATCTTAAGGTTTTGGCCTGTATCTAATCGTAATGGTATCATAATCTAATGTAATTGCAATGTAATCATATTTAATTATATTTAATCCATTTTAATCCATTTTTTGCGACCTAAATTTGCACCTTCTGTGAGGACCACTTTTACGCCAAACTCATTGCATTCTGCTCCACAAGTGATTAGGAAGAGTGGTGCAAAACTCTGACTGTGTCTTTGGTTTGTTCTCTCTTGATTACAGTACCTTCTTTGATAGTTTGATTGGGGCTAGCAGTAAGCTTTATTGATTCTGCAGTGGTGCAACCATTTCTGATAGTTCAAGGTGACTGACAGATGAATTTAACATGTATCTTGCTGGAACATTGATATTGCCATAATATGAATTAATATCACATGGGCTATGTGGTACAATTATGGATCAACCATCAGAATAATTTGGTCAAAATGTACCGTCTATGAGATACTGAGCATATCTGAGAGTGGAATTCCGCTAGGGGTGGTCCACCCTGCTAAATATGGCTGCAATCAATAGATTTCCCAAACTTAGCCAGGTCCTAATATTGTGATTAAATACGAGGGTCATATCATAATATAATCGTACTGTAATCTAATATAATTCTCAGTAATCTTAAAGCTTAAAATTATGGCCACAGCATATTTAATCATAATTTTGAGATCATAATGGAATATAATAAAATATAATCATAATTTTAGCCAGCCAGGAGCCTTAGCAACGGTAAGTATGATTTTTGACAGCCGAACCTGCGTTTTGAAATATGGGAGAGAGAGAAAGAGAATGGCAACCGCATCGTTAATGAGCGGTGTCTTCAATCCCAAGACGCGGACATGAAGATCAGTGCGCACCACTGATCTGCTGAATGAATTTAAGACTTCGTGCCAAAGCACGGGCAACTGTATATCATGCCTTCAAATAATTGTGATGTTGCCGAGTTTCTTGAGCTTGTTGGGAAGCGAAAGGAAGTCAACGACACACTAGAGTTTCGAGAGAGAGAGTATTAGGTGGCCGAATGCGTAGTAAGAGTCTCCGATTCCTGAAAGCTGTCTATCTACCTATTTACAAGCTACGTAAATACTATACTATGTGTTATACTTACCCCTCTATAATAGCACATCAGGACCTTGTGGGATATTAGCACCTTCATAATAGCACATCGTGGCTGATAGAAGTTGATAATAGACCCAAGATTATGAATCACTCAAATAGGGGGAAGTAACCAAGAAAGGAAATGATAGCGCTGAAAGCGCGGAGTTTGAATATTGAATCCCAGCGAACTCTATCCCTTACAATAATGTACGGACTTGCGTTGAGGACAGACTTGACAAACGGCAAGCTTTTGCAGTGTCCTCCTGAAAGAACGCAGTTTGCCACTCGTTCACCGGCATCCATTCCCTCGAAATACGCGCCGTGGAGGAATCCTATTCCATGTTCAACGTAAAAATTGTGCTAGACAATGATCAGGACTCACCAAAATACTTCTGGCTCATCGCCTCGCCGGAAAACCAAAGCCGCTTGCCCACGTTCGCGCGGAGGTTGGTATGGTGCTCGCTGACGAAGCTCGCGGGCCAGTTGCTGTAGCTCCCACGGTAGAGCGGGTCGGAGAACCAGCGAGGGAAGAAGAACGCTGTCGGCGCGGGGATGGTGGTGTTTGGAAACATGGTATGGAGAACGTCGAGGAGTTCCGCTTGGACTTGCGCATCGGAGAGAGCTTCAATACGTTCCGAGTAGTCGCCCTGCAGTTGATGAATGAAGGAGGGCCCAAGCTAAGTAAGGTTGGAGATACTTACGGTGACAGTAGCCAAGATTATTCCCGAGCCAGGGAGGAAACCTTCGAGATCTAAACCCTGCCAAACAGGATATCGGCCACGTTCTTTGTCTGCATACAGAGCAAACTGGAGTCTGGTCAGACCAGTGATAACGCGAGGACGAAGCAATGCACTTGTGTGTCGAACCAGAAATTCTCCTCGAATTGCAGAAATATTTTGGTGTACGTGGCCTCCACAAGTTGCATTGAACTTTTTGTGAGAAGAGAAACCAACCGGCGCGCACCATTGTCATGCTCTGGATTGCTTCTTGTTTCCACATTGGCAGCGCTGGCTCGAACAGGACGTCCGCGTTCTGCAGGACCCCGAGACTGAAGGTGAAAATTGCGTAGTCGCCACTGATGCCGTGCCATTCGCCAGCGTAACGATGACGCCGTCGCCCGAATGCGCAATAGTGCGTACCGTCGCATTCAGAAGGAATTGCTCTGGCTTGAGGAACGTCCTCGCTTCGGCTTGGATGAGATACTTGAAACCACGCTGGTCGACAGAGAGCAAGTTGTCGTCAGAGAACCCCCCTTGATCAACGTCAAAGGTGAAGTTGTTCGCCTGGAACGTTGAAGCTTAGGGTCGAAAAACACGACTACACATAAAAGGAGAAGGTTCTTACCCAGGACGAGGCAATCCAGGACGTCTGCTCGGGCGTCTGCGCGTATTTCCAGTCCTATAATTGTAGATTAGGTTAGATACGCAGTAATGATCGCTTCATCCCGCGAGGATACGAACAAACTGGGCATAGGGAAGAAGGAATTAGAAGACGAAATCCATCTCAAACGCGGAAGTCACGTACAACGTAGTACTCGGTGACCATTTCCTGCGGTGTTTTCGGCTTCGCGCCGACGAGGGAGTATCCCGTCCGGCAGGTCGTATCCACTTGCCTGGTCGGCACCCTGCCACCTATCGGTGGTACATATGAGTGCCCAACATTTGAGTTGTCCATCAAACTCGCACGTACCGCCCACGACAGTCAGATTGGTATACGCGTCGACGGCGTTATTGAGAATATCCAAATAGTCAACCTTTCCCGTCTCGTCGTACGTCACTGATTCCAAATGAAAATAACGACGGGTTGATGAATTACAAAACAGACCGATGGACTCGTAGAAGTCGCTTTCCGCCGTTTTGACACCGTGCTTTCGTGCGAGCGTCAAGATCGGATTTGCGGGTCCGTCGCCCTCCTGTGTGCCCTGGATCCAGTTTGCGCCGAGTTCGATAGTCGCGCGCCTGCCCTCCACGCCAAACTCTTTGCTATGCATCCGTCCGCCGAGCTCGTCGCGCGCCTCGACGATCAGAAAGTCGGTGATTCCCTCCTTTGCCAGTGTACGCGCCGCGATGATGCCCGCGACACCGCCCCCGAGGATGAGCACGGTCTTATCGTTCTTGATGCTGGTGCTGGTCGTGCCAGTGACCTCAGGGGTTGAGGCAGCCAGCGCGAGACTGGCTGTGATAACAGTGAGCAAGAGCTGGGTAATACGCTGCATGGTCAACGAGAGGTTAGGAGGAAAATCAGATGTCATATGGCTTTATATCCCCAGCAGAACCAAGACCGCCGCCACGGCAAATCCAACGAGGCCTGCGCACCATAACTTTAGGTGCCTCAGAGGCACCTGCCATGCACCTGAAAGATTTGGTGCGTCCTGAACACGTCTTTGTCGCGTTGTTGTCGCGTGGCTGGTAGACTAAGTTTGATTACCGGCCAACCAAGTGACAGCCATCAAACACGATCATGTGTTCAAACGTTCACTTCCGTAACAAACTTTGACACGTTAGTTTGACCGAAAAGCCCTCCTCGCACAGCGGAAGAAAAAACAAAAAACAAATGCTTGTCTGCATATGCTTTAATCAAACCATTTTCATTCCTTCTCGTGCTCATAATGCAAATTAGCTCAATGGCAGGGTGGCATGCCAGAATCCCAGAAATTCGGGTTCAATCTGGCAAATGAAATTTCAGTTCCACGGTGACTGGATGCCGTTCCACTATGTATGGCTTGTTCAAAGAATCTGAATTAAATCCGTAGAGTGTCGGTTTTGAAAGTACACCAAAATCAGTAGCGGGGCTTCGACTTGGAACAAAGGAGACCTAAGATACCCTGCACTTTCCTTATTCACGTCAAAACTGTGGCTCTCTACAACCCAATGAATATATTCAGCTAAATAGGCCCATGGGAAGTCTTTGATCCATTTGTTGTTCGAGTGGTCGCATTGGTTGAACGGGTTGTTTTGGGGGACTCGGAGGCCGGGTAGTGAAGTCTGCAACTCCTTCTGCTTTTCAAGATTTTGTGAAAGTTCTGAATCATTGGAATAGTCCCTGGCTCCTTGAAAAGGTTCTTGTAATTGAGCCTAGGATCAAGAACTGTGAATGTGTCAGTCACTGCCAGTGAAGATTGGAACGTACAAGCAGCCCAAATATAAACAGGGGATTGATAATAATAGTCACTTGACTTTCGATGCGCTTTTGTTAAGCCCTCGACGAGTACTGGAGATGAGTGAGCGCCGCGAGCTTGTCTTTTGAGGTTTTCTGAAGACCATGAAAAGTCTTGCATGTTGAGGAGAGCATCGGGTGTGATGTGGTGGACATTTGACTTGTGGCTGAACAGAAATTAAGCAGCCAGTCCAAGATTAGACTCGAACCAGTACCTATCCAAGTGCCGCAAAGATCGAAGACAGTCATTCGATCAGTGATGAATAGGGACTGGAAGATAATCAGCTATTTTAGTACAGTCAGAAGTTACCGAGTTTATTAAAAAACTTGGAGAAATTTTGACCAGCTTAGCCTTGGGGACCCATTTCCTTCTTTCAAAAACTGTAAGAGACAAAGTTGTAGCACCTGCAATTCTAAGAACCAGCGCCGCCCAAAGAGATTTGTCGCTGCTGAAAGGGCCAGTAGTGTGACAGTGTCCCATCCACATCCCCTGTATCCGAGTAGAGCACGGTCCCTACTAATAGAATGAAGTAATCTAATACAGCTGTGAGTAAGAATAATAAATAGAGAGAGAGAGAACTCGTATCTCAGACGGGTACTTCAAAGAGTGAACGACTGAGGTACGAGCGCGGGTCACTGCGATATATAAGAGTGATCGGTAGGTAGACATCGGTTAGGATGAAACTAATTAAATATGTGAGTTATTTTAGGGGGAATAACGACTGCATCAGCAAAATAAAACTCATCTGGCTGATCTGGCGTCAGATCAACCAAGGGTGCCGTACCGCCAGAATCAGCATAACGACATGCCTAACACTATAATTAATTCTGGTGTCATGTCTGCCAGAACTCGATTCTGGCGCTGGGCTTTTCACGAATGTTCTGCAGTATAATGCTTCATTCCAAAGCGCAAGTTATATTCATGAAAGGTATTTACAACACAAAAAGAAAATCACACCCCGATAGAATCCCTGCTCTAAAAATTCGGAGCACAGTGTACATCATAGAATTCCAGGCGCTACAACGTTTTTCCTTACAGTTTTTATACGGAGGAAGTTTGTCCTTCGGCATCCTCGAAATTTCTCTAAGTTTTTTTAATAATCTCGGCATCTCCCGACTGTACTAAAACAGCTGATTATCTTCCAGTCGCTATTTCACACCCGTGTTGAGCGACTATCATCAACTCATGTCCCATCTCAAATAGCAACTGGTTCAAGTCTAGTCCAAGATCAGACTGATTGCATTCCAGTTGTGCATTGTATTGAACGAGGTCTGTGCAGTATGACGGTCTATCCGTCACATTATTCGTTTCCAAAAAAAAAAACTTGAGTAAAAAAAAAAAACTTTGAAATCTCAGAATACTTTGATATCGGATTGCTGCATACCTAGGCAGTGTGTTATACTCAACCTCGAAGGAACAGGGCAACATTTGAGTGGATTGGGCACAGAATACAATTTTGTGCCAATTGCCGACATCACACAGCCACCATGTCAACAATTTGATCGGGCGCCTTTCTTGACTTCAAGTTGGTCCCGCCTTGTTCCCGCCTCTCCCCGCCTGCCTCCAAGTTTGTCAGGCTAAGCAATTTCAATCTGGAAATTGTTGGCAGACCAAAAAAATTATGTACTGAAGTTGGTGGAGAGCGAATGCAAACTTGGTTGGTTTAGATTTCCGATTGCCGTGTACCCAGAAATCGGGTATCCTGCAGATATGATCCGGTGGACGTGGCGACGATTGGTGCTTCACAAATGCGGATTTTCAACCCCCTCTGGAAGAAAGGCACCTGATCAAATTGTTGACATAGTGGCTGTGCGATGTCGGGAATTGGACCGAAGTTGTATACTGCGCCCGATCCGCTCAAATTTCACCCTGTTCCTTTGAGATTGAGTATAACACACTGCTTATGTATGCAGCAATCTGATATCAAGGTATTCTGAGATTCCAAAAAAAAAAAATTTTTTTTTTTGAGACTCGAGTTTTTTTTTGGGAAAAAAAAAAAGTAGATTGACCATCATAAGATAGCATCCATGTAGGATATATATATGCAGTCCTGAGGTATTCTGAGCTTTGAGGGTTTTTTTTTTCTAGGGTCTCAATTTTTTTTTGGAATGAATAATGTGACGGATAGACCGTCATAGTGCAGCATGGACTACGGACAATTACTTAGACTAGATGTGACTGTGTGATCCATCACGTGTGTCGATATACCGTGACGGATTGCGTTGACTGCCCTCACTCGCTTACCACTTTGTGTGTCCGCCGTGAGGGTATGTCTCGCTCATTGTTCACCTATACTTTAGCTGACGATACTGTGGTTACTTTACTCACATAGCGTACAGGTGAATAATCACTCGCTTACCACTTTGTGTGTCTGCCGTGAGGTTAGTTTTTTACTCACATAGCATACAGGTTCCATTACATTGTCAACTCGACCCCATGTAGGTCAGGGGTATCGGCGATGGAATGAGTAATTGTGGGGCAGTATTTGAGAGCCAGATGTGAACGAGGACCTCAGGAATTCAAAGTCAAATCCAACAAGGAACTCATCAATTCTATCTTAACTGCACACCATGACAAGCTGAAGCTCCCAAGAGCCAGAGTGTCTGTGTGACTACCTAGAACCCTCTCGCCGGCTGAGCATCCATATCTGCTCACCTCTCAAGGTTACACGAGCCCCGCCAAGGGTCGCATGGTCCCTTTATCCAGGGTTACAGGGTCTCTGGAGTTCCGGGTTAAGCACTCCCAGCACGTGCTCAATACCCGCATGCATGGCCCGACTTGGTAAGATGCGAGAAGCTTCCCTGCATCGAGATGCTTCGGTCCTGGATTGGACCGAGGGTTTCACACAGTCTGGGTTCGAAAAAGGATTTAGGGGAAATTGGGAAGGATGCTGGCTGGTCAGAGGTCTGGGACATGAAGACAGGCTGGGACCAAAGAATAAAGGGTGAGAGGATTATAATGTTCGGGAGGTCCCCGGATGTTAGACAGGTGGCTGTGCCATTACCTAGGTTCCATCATCCAGGTCATGTTTCAAGTAGAATGATTTCCCAATTATGCAGTTAATTAAGTACATAAATAGAAGCCAAGTGTAATCTCTACCATATGCCTAGGCACAAAGGAGAATAAACAAGGATTCAAAAGAAAAAAGAAAAAAAAAAAAGGCCTTTCCAGCCCGCTAGGCAAACCTCCACAAAGCTGGGCAGACCTTGCCATACTCTGGCCAAAACTCTGTCCAGGTGGGGATTGAATGTAGTGTATGCTACTGCCCAAGTACCAGATGTTTAGGCTCTGCACGTTTCTAGCTGTGTCAGGCATTCCTTTCCACAATTTTCGCTTTGATACTGGATGACTTCCTGTAAGACATATTCCGGCGCATTTTCTGAGCTTCTTTGAGGGTGCCAGTGATGAGATCAAAGAGAAAAGATCTTCCACTCGTTGTGTTTCCCGCAAGTAATTAATAATTCTACACATCAATATGGTACCAAAACCACTCGGATGTGCAACAGCTCCATGCAGTGCGTCAACATTTTCTGAGGCCGAGAGTGTGCCTGGAACAACCATATAAAACCAAGGGGGTTTGGTTTCGCAAAAAATCTACACATACCTTTCATCTGAAGCAGTTTGGTGTTCTGAGCACAAATATACCAGCCCCGGGGTGAACAGTTGAGTAGTTGTTGAAATAGAGACAAAAACATTATTACTAAATTTGGAAGGAAGTGGCGGTACCTCCCCTCTCCCAAATACAGTAATTTGTCACGTGCAATGAGAGACACCTGAAAGAGCCAAAATGAAAATTCCTATTTCCATCAGAATAAAGTAGAACATTGCAAGAAAGGTCTCTAGGACATACCACAGGGCAAATCCTTGCATCCGAGGCCCAAATATCACGGGGTCAGCACTGTTTGTGTGGCCGAACATCACGTGCAATTACCATACATAGAGATGTATTCCCACGAGGGGGGGGTGCTCGAGGCTCTGAAAAAAGAAGGAAGTTGTGTAGATTTTCGCGAAAGCAAACCCCCGTCTAGATCCATAATTTCTCGAATGATGGGAGAATAAATCTCGACCGTTTGTGGGTGATGCAATTGATGGGGTCCTGGCAGTTGACATCGCATCACAGTGGAAATTGCGAAAAATATTCTGGGGAATATTTGAGTCTTACGGGAAGTCACCCACTTCTGCATCCGAGGACTTAAAGATGTGGAACAAACTCCATATATTTCTCGGCGTCCGGTGGGAACCCATCCGTCCTCTAAACATCTCTGATGGAGGAGGACCTGGAAAGCCGTAGGAATAGCAAACTCCATATATTTCTCGGCGTCCGGTGGGAACCCATCCGTCCTCTAAACACCTCTGATGGAGGAGGACCTGGAAAGCCGTAGGAATAGAACAGTCAACCCATTTCTCGTTACCGATGTATTTTTGCATTGACCATCAAGTCCTCTTCCTCTATTGCTTGACCTCGCCCCTTGCTCGTCGTACCCGTGACAGCATCGGAGGGGCAAACCTCAGCCGGTGTTCTCAATACTGTTTCGACTACCAATCTTTATGCTTATCCGGGTTCGGCACCTGATGGTTCCCTGTTGAATGCATTTCGTTCCTCGTCAACGGAAGGACGGACCGCCTTAGCAAAAGTATGTCGTAAAATAACAGAGAGGAAGAAGACCGATCGAATCATTGTGCGTTCCAAAAAGAAATGACTAGCAGACGATGAAGAACGTTATCGAGAGCAGTGACCAACAGACAGCTGCAGCGAAAGCCGACAGAGGCAGAGAGTCGGAGCCGGAGGAAGACAGAGGTGTTCATTGCTCACACACACTCTTAGGTTCTATTTCAGGTCGACAGATGGGCCTTCAATCCCCTGGAGGTTGATTATTTATCCTATCGGCAAAGCAGCCGTCATCTCCCCCATCTCCCTTGCTGACAGTATGGTGTTCCAGAAGGTTGCAACGCTAAGTTTAATTTTTGACAGCCGAACCTGCGTTTCGAAATGTCCGAGAGAGAGAACAAAGAATGGCAACCGCATCGTTAATGAGGCCCCGAGGAGCCGACTTCGGTCGGTGACGAGCGGTGTCTTCAATCCCAGGACGCGGACATGAATAGATCAGTGCGGACCACTGATCTGCTGCATGGATTTAAGACCTCGTGCCGAAGCACGGGTAACTGTATATCACACCTTCAAATAATGTACGGACTTGCTTTGAGGACAAACTCGACAAATGGCAAGCTTTTGCAGTGTCCTCCTGAAAGAACGCAGTTTGCCACTCGTTCACCGGCATCCATTCCCTCGAAATACGCGCCGTGGAGGAATCCTATTCCACGTTTCAACGTGAAAATCGTACTAGACAATGATCAGGACTCACCAAAATATTTCTGGCTCATCGCCTCGCCGGAAAACCAAAGCCGCTTACCCACGTTCGCGCGGAGGTTAGTATGGTGCTGGCTGACGAAGCTCGCGGGCCAGTTGCTGTAGCTCCCGCGGTAGAGCGGGTCGGAGAACCAGCGAGGGAAGAAGAACGCTGTCGGCGCGGGGATGGTGGTGTTTGGAAACATGGTATGGAGAACGTCGAGGAGTTCCGCTTGGACTTGCGCGTCGGAGAGAGCTTCAATACGTTCCGAGTAGTCGCCCTGCAAGTGATGAATGAAGGAGGGCCCAAGCTAAGTAAGGTTGGAGATACTTACGGTGACAGTAGCGAAGATTATTCCCGAGCCAGGGAGGAAGCCTTCGAGATCCAAACCCTGCCAAACAGGATATCGGCCACGTTCTTTGTCCGCATACAGAGCAAACTGGAGTCTGGTCAGACCAGTGAAATATTTTGGTGTACGTGGCCTCCACAAATTGCATTGAACTTTTTGTGATAAGAGAAACCAACCGGCGCGCACCATTGTCATGCTCTGGATTGCTTCTTGTTTCCACATTGGCAGCGCTGACTCGAACAGGACGTCCGCGTTCTGCAGGACCCCGAGACTGAAGGTGGAAATTGCGTAGTCGCCACTGATGCGCGTACCATTCGCCAGCGTAACGATGACGCCGTCGCCCGAATGCGCAATAGTGCGTACCGTCGCATTCAGAAGGAATTGCTCTGGCTTGAGGAACGTCCTCGCTTCGGCTTGGATGAGATACTTGAAACCACGCTGGTCGACAGAGAGCAAGTTGTCGTCAGAGAACCCCCCTTGGTCAACGTCAAAGGTGAAGTTGTTCGCCTGGAACGTTGAAGCTTGGGGTCGAAAACACGACTACACATAAAAGGAGAAGGTTATTACCCAGGACGAGGCAATCCAGGACGTCTGCTCGGGCGTCTGCGCATATTCCCAGTCCTATAATTGTAAAACAGGTTAGACACGCAGTATGATCGCTTCATTCCGCGAGGATACGAACAAACTGGGCATAGCGAAGAAGGCATTAGAAGACGAAATCCATCTCAAACGCGGAAGTCACGTACAACGTAGTACTCGGTGACCATTTCCTGCGGTGTTTTCGGCTTCGCGCCGACGAGGGAGTATCCCGTCCGGCAGGTCGTATCTACTTGCCTGGTCGGCACTCTTCCACCTATCGGTGGTCTATATAAGTGCGCAGCATTTGAGTTGTCCATCAAACTCGCACGTACCGCCCACGACAGTCAGATTGGTATATGCGTCGACGGCGTTATTGAGGATATCCAAATAGTCAATCTTTCCCGTCTCGTCGTACGTCACTGATTCCATAAAGTGAAAAAAACGACGGGTTGGTGGGTTACAGGGCAGGACGTACCGACGGACTCGTAGAAGTCGCTTTCCGCCGTTTTGACACCGTGTTTTCGTGCGAACGTCAGGATCGGATTTGCGGGCCCGTCGCCCTCCTGCGTGCCCGTCGCCCTCCTGCGTGCCCTGGATCCAGTTTGCGCCGAGTTCGATGGTCGCGCGCCTGCCCTCTACGCCAAACTCCTTGCTATGCATCCGTCCGCCGAGCTCGTCGCGCGCCTCGACAATCAGAAAGTCGGTGATTCCCTCCTTTGCCAGTGTACGCGCCGCGATGATGCTCGCGACACCGCCCCCGAGGATGAGCACGGTCTTATCGTTCTTGATGCTGGTGCTGGTCGTACCATTGACCTCGGGTGTTGAGGCAGCCAGCGCGACACTGGCTGTGATAACCGCGAGTAAGAGCTGGGCAATACGCTGCATGGTCAACGAGAGGTTGGGAGGAAAGTCAGATTTCATATGGCTTATATGTGCGGCGTCCCTGGCAGAACCAAGACCGCTGCCACGGCAAATCTAACCTTCCCCCGAGGGTAACGAACAGAAGGTTCAACGCAAAAAATGTTGTTCGGGACGAGCTTGGACCGCGCGGACGACACAAGCAGGTCCATTTAGAGCTCTGGATAGCACAAGCTTGAAGTTTCACGGCCACATTGAGAAGGCCATGTTACTTGAGAAAAGCACCTTCGAAGTTGTTCTCCGTTCTAGCACCCAGACGCAACTTCTTGATGTAATATCCGTTGACAGATCTCTGCCAGCACACGCCATCGCCGCCACTTGACATGAGCTTCTGCAAAAGCGCGGCAGAGCGGAACGGTGCTGGTGGAACAGCATGAGGAAAAACTGAGATCACCGTGGGACCACGCATCGACAATGCAGCACCTTGAGACGTGTAGTTATGGTAACTAGCGCATCATGGCCTTGGCGCATCGCTTTGACTGATCAATCGTATTGCCGGCCATCAGCAGACCCTGTTTTTGGCCGTGGCTGTAGTTTTTGGCCCCCTACGTAGTGCTACGTAGCGCTACAGGCAAGCTACAGGCAACTACATGGGAACTACGCAGAGCTACGTAGAGGACACCCTTCACTACAGACACTACAGGCAACTACGTAACGCTACGTAGCGGGCCAGGTTTTCCCTGGTTTTCCTGATGGCCGACCACGTTCTATCCCACGCTACCACAAACTTGCCGCTTTGGGACGGACCATTGGACAAAAATGTTCGAAAAAGCAAGGATGAGTTGATATTGGTGGTAATGAAATCTACTTACGCGCTATATTTCACAACGGCGCCATGCGAGCTACCTCCGCTACATGGGGCTCTGTAGTGCTTATCTAATTTTTTCCTGATGAGTTCATCAGAAGTCTTACCCCCTTGGGTTTTCTCGCCGCAACTCGGTTCCGCATGTAGCGTGGCGGGAAATGACAGGCATCTTGCAGAGGAATGGAAGTTAAATTTTTTTGCTTGAATGTTGTGGTGCTAAATTCTAATGCAACATATAAATACGCCGTGTCCAGGCTTCTTCAAGACTGAGTCATCAGCAAAAAAACATTGAGTCTAATTATCGTGTGCAACATAGCTGGGATAGCTCGCATAGCAGATTAGTCTAACCCCTGTTTTTTAGTGCCGCATAGCTCCGGGTGCGTGCTATGTAGCGCTATTTTAGCACCGGATAGCTGCACTCGGCCGTTAAAATAGCGCTACATAGCACTATGAGTCTACTGAGCTACAATGCTATCTAGTGTTAAATAGCACAAGATAGTTAATGCTCATGGTAGCCAGTGAAGAGGACCAATAGGGATGTCAGAGTGCTCAGTTCTAAGTCGATTCTTCGTCCGATTCAAGAATCGATTGTACAAGAATCGACTTTTTGAGTTGATTCTGTGGAGGGAACTCGTCGATTCTGGACTCGATTCCGGGCCGATTCTCTTGACAGCACGGCTTGATGGTCCAGAATCGACCCCAGAATCAAGTCCAGAATCGGGTCAGTCTGGGTCGGTCACAGTTGCTGCTCGATTCTCGTTTGATTCAGCGAACAGAATCGAATCAGAATCGCGTCTTGAATCGACCATGAATCAGCAACTCTGACTTCCCCTAATAGTAATTGAATGTTGGGATAAAAGAGCACACATCCATTAAACTACACATCGGAGTCCTCGCCAAACTTGCCCTCAGTTTCGGTCTCCGAGTTCTCGTCGTACTCCCGAGTAGCGGCGTCAATAGCGGACGTCGAAAAAAAATGATGTGGGCGCCCCAACCAGCGGCTGCGCTCCGGAGTGGAAGCTATTCAAGGAATGAGAGAAATGTGTTGTGAATAGATTTAAGACTTGCTGTCCGATATTGTGTAAATGAGTCAAGATGTTGCCTAGAATGTCGCGGGGAGCAGAGCGCTTCTCGAAGTCAGTCAAAGACTTGATGTGGTCCAGATAGATGGAGCGGTAGTCTGGCTGCGGCTCCCGATAAGCGCGAATAACAAATGAGAGCATATGACACATACAACAGTGAAGACCTTTTTTTGACCTTGTTTCTGTACAGCGTTATTGGCCTTCAAAGTCTTGCGAGCTGCAGCCTTCTCTTGCTCGTCAACTGTGGAGGATATAATTCTCAGCAGTCACCAAGAAAATCCAAAGACTTACACTGTTAGGCTGCTATTTCGCGGCGGCGGACTTCAATATGAGTATAGAGATTCATCACCACCGAGGTTTTTCTCATTGCCATCATTGTAGTTGTCGCCATCGCCGTTATCATCTATGAAAGAACCCAGGTGAATACTGGTGTCGCGGTACTGAGGGAGTACTAACCAGAGTCATCGGCTGCCTCAACCAACAGCTGCCTGCATCAGCCTTTTGACATTTTGATTGCGGGTTTTCCGGGGTTTTCAGGTTGCCGGTATTCCCGACAACCTCACAACCTCAAATGACCCACAACTTGGCAGTAAATGAAGGTAATAAATGTTCTCAGAGTCACAAAAGGGGCTCTGGAAACTTTCTAAGGACTCTAACATATCTGTTCCCCAAAGATATTTGTGAGAAAAAGCAAAATCCTGCCCTGGCGGGGGCTTGAACGGTCGAGCTTGTGGGCTCGGGACATAGGGTTTTGACGTTGTCAGGTTTCGAGGTTTTCAGAGGTTTTTCGGGGTTTTTCGGGGTTGTACAACCTCACAATCAAAATGTCAAAAGTCTGATGTGAGCCTTCGCAGAGGGCTTCTTGCTTCGAATGAGCTAAGCTACAAAATTGTGTCAGCTTGGAGAGCATGTCAGCAATAGGTGCGCACCAGATTCTTTCTCCTTGTTGTGGCTAGCGTCAACAACGGCTGGCGCTGCTGCCGACTTGGTAGTGCGGTGTTGACCAGGGCCGGACTTGTTGGTGTAGGTGATGGCCATTGGAATAGATGATGTTACGAGGACATTGCGAGAGGAGCAATAAAAAAAGTGGTGAGTGTGTATTCTTGTGCAGAAAGAATGCGGAAAATATACCTTGGACGTCCAGCTTCTATAGGGACGTGTGCACCAACGACGTATTTGTTGAATCAGACAGTAAACTATACTTGATTCAACAAACACTTTGAGGCTGGTGGGGGTTGTTGAGGGAGATGCAGTGGGGCGAAAAAAACAAGGACCCGAATAACCGCATACCCCTCCTTGAAACACGCAGCATGTCAGTGCAATCCATCATGGACACCAGGGGCAAGGACGACGCACCCGGAATGCGAGTGCGTTACATGCACTCCTCACACATTTGAGGGGACGGGACGACAAAGGCCATAAGGGCCTTTGTCCCATTTTTGTTTTTTTATATATCCTCTCCCAAAAACAAAGGTGCAACAAAGGCCCTTGTGGCCTTTGTTGTCCCGTCCCCTTGAATGTGTGGTGAGTGTGTGTAACGCACTCGCGTTTCGAGTGCATCGTCTCTTGCCCCCGGTGGGAGTGGCGTATGGATTTCGGAAAAGAAAAAAAAACTCTACCGCCATTGAGTCAGCGTCCGCTGAGAACCAGTATTCATCCATGTTGACACACTGCTGCCCGTACTGAGGTAAAGCCCGACAGCGTTAGCGGGCTTTATACCAACTTTATACCATAAAATGTTCTTCTCTTTCTCAGCGGCGCAATTCAGCTGTTGTCTTGGTAGAGCATTTCGTACGTATTTAACGGGAAAATCTGGTCGTAAAATTTGATCAGACATGGACTACGGACAAGGTATTCGACAAAGCTACTTACTTTCATTTCAATCCTTACATAGTTGTAGATAGTTTCTCTAGAGATTGAAGTTGAGAGATTGAATATCTTGAATTTCTTATAGTATGACAGTGTCACTTTCATACATATATTTTGTTTGAGATAAAGTCAGCTCCGCTGTTGTTCTAGTCATGCTAGGATATGTTTGTATACAAAACCTCTCTACTGTGTGCTCCCCCTTGTCGCAGTGCAACAACCCTTGATGGCTCGTCCTAAAACGGCAACTCCTCGATAGCATGTGATATAGAAGGCTGCGGCTATGTGGTCCGATGGATCAATTAGTCACGACAATGCAGTGCTATGTGCTGATCCCTCGGCGCTACAATAACGCGAGGCCCGCCGACACTCCCTTGTAACTACCTCCGCTTTTTCCCCCCCAAACCCGCTGATTTACCTTATGAAATGTGCGCTCAGGGCCTTGATTTACCTTATTTTCGGAGCGAGATATCCAAAAAAAAATGTATTTTTTTTCCGCTGCCGCGCATTTTCACGTTCTATCGGTAAACTAGAGGCTACTTCTTCCCTTTGCGACCCCTCGCCGCCTTCACAGTCGCTCGCACGGCCAGATTTCCTCCTTAGCGATGCTATGAGCGCTGCATAGCTGACATATAGAGCTATGATTTGCTATCTATTGCAAGATACTTGAGAGTGGAACTAATGCCCCAGGAGGTTTTCCTGATGGATTATAGATGTATTTGAATTGACTAGAGTTTGTAGTTGGTTCGACAGAGTGAGAACAGGTTTGCGTAGATGTACTGTAAAGTAGATCCAAGGGTAAAAGAGAGCTAGTGACTGATGTGAGCAGACTTTTCATAAATAATATATACAAGTGGAATCAGGTAGAGAAGCAAAATAAAAATGGAGCATGCCATCATATAATGCTCGGCTGACTGGTTCAATTGGTTCGGGAACGGAAGTCGACCTGCAAGCCAGGTCGCACCTCCACACTGGGGCTTAGCCACCAACAGACATTTTCTTATGACCAGCAGCTCCGCTTACTTTACATGAACTCATATTCAATGAATACTGACTTTCAAAAGAAATTTATCAACAAGTTCACAAGCTGTACTGGATCTACATCAAGGGTTGTGGTCAAAAAATAGAGGGGCTGCATAACCATAGACAAATATTCTTATTTGGAAAGTGGACAGGTCCTTTTGATCTGTTCCCATCTGTCTAGCTATTTTCGATGGGTGCATTATGCCTCAAGATGGGTGACTAAATGTGAGAAGTGTGTTAATTTATGTGTAAAACATGGGTCAGCAATGGCCTCTGGGTCAGCTAAACAATGAGCAACCCAGTGAGAGCCCCAACCAGGAGAAACCTGACGGATACTAGTAACTGGTGCATTCTCCAAGCAGCAAGACCAACCGGATGGACTCCTTGTTAGGAGGCCATATATCATGGGTCGGGATGCGAGGCAGAACCCGGAACAAGTTGAATAGGGTATATAATATCCACTCAGGTATAATACCCGGGGTGTGGATGCAACCCGCAATAGAATGGAGAGGAAGCAGGACAGGGTGGAGACAATCCCCAAGTCAAGCCAAAGCAGAAGTCTGAGATTAGACAAAGTAGAATCTACTGTACAGGGAGATTCTACTGAGTGCAATTCCTCGCACCTGAATTTGCGGCTGAAGTCAAACTCTTTTTCATATCTTGCTTGATTAAATATCCTGAGCACTTACTTATCAAAAGTGCTGAGGATGATTGACCACATGCAATGACTATCACTACGTTCAACCCTGACCTGGGCAGAGTCTTAACACAGGTCCCTACACAGAGCTGGACACACCTCTCTGTGGAGGTGCCTGGACAGACCCTGTGTAGTTGTGTGTAGCTATGGTCAGCTCCAGCCAGCTTTGCCTAGGTCAGTGGAGCTGTGTGTAGCTCAGTCTAGGTCAGGGTAGGTCTGTACAGTGACCTGCACAGAGCAAATATTGATCAAATATCGGTCTTTATTTCAGAATAGGAACAGTTGCACCACAGCTGATGGGCAATACCCAGCCATGGTTGTCAAGTTTTAGTCATGGGACAGATTTGTGTTCTTTCACCCCAGTGTGCTATTGCATGGGGAAAGATCTCTCACTCATACTGTCAGGGAACCTGTCACGCTTCGAGCGTTTTGATCCGATCAAACCTCACGTGACAACGCCACACGTGCCCCACGTGAGATCCAAACAGAGCCCAGTGCTCTAAGGCCTTATCAAGCGGATCATAAGCTAGATAAGAGGAAGTCTATATCTGATCAGAAGAAGATCAAGAGATAAGAGACTTAAGTAATTTGAAGTGTCATACAAGATAGACGTTAGAAGGACTTTGACTTTAGACAAGTCAAGACGGACGACAACAAGTCCAATCATGATGTCACAGGACGCATCAAGGAAGAAGTCCGTAGTCGGATCTAATCAATCCAAGTCGTGCGATACCAGAAGACAAGTATAGCACAAGAAGCACAGCAACGAAGTGTTGAACAACACATGAGGAAGTAGTGCATACCCGGACACGTCCACAAGACATGAGACGTAGAAGGAAGTACCGATCATAGACGATCATGTCATAGATCGAAGAAGCATCATAAACATGAGGTGCTTAGGAAGACCTTGATCGAGGGATCGATCGACGAAGAAGAAAGGGTTACACACCTTAGAAGAACAACGACCGCAAGGCAGACACACGCCTAGGTCCTTCCGATCAAGTCACGATCGAAGATGTTACCCCAAGACCGCTCCACAGCTCTATCAACAGCATAGCCGGGCTTGGTCAAGACAGGTGGTTGCAAGGAACGTAGTACGACACGTTGGAACATGACGGTCGAGGAAAAGGGCGCTACATGCGTGATGGCTCAATCCTGATACACGAGGAGGAAGCGCCAGAAGAGATCGAGTCCATGATCTCACACGGTCATTATAACACGGGAACTAGGGCCATACACGGAGCGCATGTTCTTAGTAAACGAACACATGTTTATTAATTTACAACACATGGTCGCTGTCCAACAACACATGGACACGGAACGGTCGCGGCACCGAAGAAGGATGTTTATTGTTGACTTAACGTTGACATGGGAAAGAGAAGCTACGCCACGAGAGAAGGCAATGGTTGATGCACGGAACACTGACGGTTACAAGAACAATAAGTGCGTGGTAACCACCGGAACAATAGTAGTAGTAGTATTAGTAGTTAGTATCACACGGTTGCACCTACAGTATTTAACAGTAGCTAGGACGTAGAATATTCTGTACCTCTCCTAGCGTTTTATTCACTTCATTGACGATTCCCCAAAAGCCACTCCCCAATCCGCTTAGTAATAAGTCGGACGGCCGAATAAGGGTTGTTCTTGTAACAGAACCCCTTGTCCAGCTGCTCGTCCGGCTCCGACCACTTATGCGGCCTTCCGTCCGGCTCCAGATTGTCCGGCCTCCCGTCTGGTTCTTTGTCTGGAACCTCACCCTCCATCCCTCCAGCCTCTGTTCTGTCTCTTTCCAGTTGCTTGCACTGGCATGTGCTATGCGACCAGGCCTGGGGTCATTGCTGATCCTTTTGGACATATGCTACTGGCTAGTACAGTTGAATACGTCATGAGGAATAATATCATATGGAATAATCGTCATATGAAATCAGTTTTGAGCCTGTCCCAAGTCGGGATAACCGAATATTCCACTTACCTGTAATTTGGAATATGGAATATGGTTTGAGGGTCAATATTCCATTATGCGGGTGGCACGAGATCCAAATTTCCAAGTCCGCAAGCTCCACGATTGTGCTCTAACTTACCAAAAGGAGGAAACTGGTGGCCCATCACATTGCCAGTGTGTTATTTGTAGTAGCGCAGTCAGAATATTCAATTCTTTCTTCGCTTTCATTCTCATGGCCATAACTGAATCTCAAAAATCTCGGACCATCCGTGCTAGGGACAAAAATCCGCCGAAACCGACCAAACCAAGGGCCAACCCTGGCCTAAAACCTGAGGAAGAGGATCCCGAGGAATCCGAGTTCAAATTCAAGTCGAAGGATGCAATAGCAGCGGCAGAGCTGCTACAGCAGATTGTCCAGCATCGGCCGGACTTGGACATGGCTTTGCCGCGGGCCGGTTTCTCCGGGAATTCCGCACAGCCATGGCTCAGCAAGAGGAAGAGAGCAAGATTCAGACCAATATAACATCATTTTTCACGTAGAAAACAGTCCTGTAGCTCGAAAAGTATTTTTTTAATCAATTTTATTTGGAATTTATATTCTGGAATATCCGTCATATGGAATAGCCTTAGAGCCCTTCCCGACAATATTCCATATGACGTATTCAACTGTACCTATTAGTTTATAAACCTTCACCTAGTGTGGGAATCCTCATCCTTTCTTCTCTTCGGATTCCCCTGCTAGGTGCGTAGTACTTGCTCTGTATTTAGTACTGCCTATTAAACTCTTTGGATTCCCCTGCTAGTTTCTGCGCTCCCGCGCTGAGCTAAGGTTACCCTTACAGCAGAAGGAAGGATCTAAGGGATCAACTGGTCAAGATTGGGAAGTTCGGCATCAACTCGGACTCAGACCGCTACACTAGTGCTCCAGCCTCTCCCACTTCCAATCTCAACCCCTCCTTCCCAGTTCTGATGGATGCTCCATCACCCAGTCAAACGACCGTGCAACTCGGACTCCTGGATGTCCACATCCTGGATCTGGCTTCCAACCCCGAGGCCCGGCTGACACTGGGGGCAAAAGCCAAGGCATATGGAATTCATATGCCTTACATGCATGTGGTTCGCATGCCATCACATCATACGACAAAGGTTTTAGTTACCTTTGTTGCACCTTTGTTTTTGGGGGTGGGTCAAAGGCAAAAACAAAGGTGCAATAAAGGTGATTGACACCTTTGTCACAAAGTTTGATGGCATGCAAACCACATGCGTGTGAGGCATATGAGGTTCACATGCCTTGGCTTTTGCCCCCAGTGTGACCGCTGTTGAAGAATCCCTCTCTAACATTGAGGTTATCCTCCTCTGCTTGCTGCACAGCAGCCAAAACCCGCCTGCCCCTGCCCCTGCTGCTCTGACTCCAGTGCTGGGTCCAGACTTCACCACCCTCACCCCCACAGCTAAATTGGTCCTCTGATTGAACCCTCTGGCCATCTTCAACGGTGACCAGACCCAAGGGCGGATGTTCCTCCATTCCGTCCTTACGTATCTCTGACTTGTTCTGGAGGCCTTCATGACAAATGGGCAAGTTGTGGAGGAAAAATCTGTGTGGTGCACCATGTCCTTCATGGCGTGAGACACGGCCGGACAATGGGCGGAACAACAGTCCACAATTGTTCCGTCCCCATTTTTGTCCTGGGCAGAATTTGAGGCCGACTTCCGGCTCCGGTTTGTTGAGGAAAACAAGCAGGACCAAACCCTCCTCTGCTTGGAGTCCCATGGCTACTACCAGGGCTCCCGCGATGTCTACCCATACATAGATGACTTTGAGGAACTCACTACAATGGCCGGATACACTGACCCACTCGTCCGCGTCACCAAGTACTGCGCAGGACTCAATCCGTGGATCAACACTGCAATTACGACATCTGGGACTGCTCTGGCACTTGTCAACTATGCCGGATGGCATCTCTGCGCCTTCCGCCAGTACAACATGTAAGGTCTCTCTCTCTCTCTCATATCTTGAACATTACATATTTTTCAATCACCGCTATCTATTGAATCTCTAGCTCACATGGACTCTTGTATATAGGAATATGCTTAGTCAGTCGACAGTGTGGGAAGGAATAACACTACACTTTCTATCATCAACTACGACATGGCTTACCCTTCTTGGCTCTTCAATTGAGCTCAAGGACAAGGGACGAGCAACCGAGTACTCTGAACTCTTGCCTACTATGCTACGCTATCGCCCGTCCAACTATCACTTGTTGGACTAGCCTTATCGACTCGCTCTAAAACCTAAACTCCATACAAATATCGTAGGAGTCAAAGTCCTAACCGCGGCATTCGGAATATTCGAGTGCTTGGTGTGGACTTGTGGGTTTTGGGGGACTGGACAAGTCTTTCCCACATACGCTAGGCTTGTGATCCGCTAGGACTGACTCCGCTTGTGTGTTCCTCTTGACGAGCCAACCCAGGTCTCACAAAGTGGACAAACTGGGAATGCTTGAGCGCCCTGGCCGATCAACCCGAAGCTTCCAGATCTCCTGCGTTTAGAGGACGAGGAGGTACTCGGAGAATTGACACATCACACCTGGAAGCTTCAATTTCCCATCTCCGAGCACATACTCATTCATCAGCTGCTTGCCAAGTCAGACCCGTGGACCAAGCCGACCTCGCGGATTCGTGGAGAGCTCGGTCGAGGTTGATATCCCCTAGGAAAACTGCCTCGTCAGTGCGGAACGACGACGCTACGGCATCTAGGCCTTCTACAATCTCAAGGCTAAAACCTGAGAAAGTACCTCTTTTCAAGGGAGCTTTCCAGAACACTCTGCTTTTGGGGTCGCAACTGTCGGAATCCCATTCGGCTCCCGAGATCTTGAGGGTGCCTGCGGTCAGTCAATCGCACACGATAAACGTTACGTTTGGCACTGCCCTGAACTCCCCTGTTGGATCAGATATCCCGCGAACTCCCGATCTGCCTGTGGACTCACTATCGTCGACGGCAATGGCTACCGCTACCATAATGGAACCAGTGGGTTACGACACGATTCCTGAGTTATCCCATGAACAGACGATAGCGGCAATGGACGAGCTTAAACGGGAGTACATGAACGAATCAGAGTATAGTCAATCCTTGTACTTACGCCTGAACAATTTTGCTTGTAAAAAGGCGTTGGACGCGAGGGACTTGTTTGATAAAGGCGTACCCCTCAATCAGTCCGAACCACCTAGGATGCGATTCAGATTGGAAGCCCGTTTTGCTTACCGTTTGGAAAACACGGTCAATGACATGCAGAGACTGCTGAGGAAGGCTGCGAGTCTTATCCAAGGAAGAACTTTGTGGTTCTTAATCGACCCTCAAAACATCTTGATCACCGTTCTATTTGGCGCGAATGATTTGGATGAGATGAATGTTACCTGGCTCGGTCTGAGCCACAGGCTGGAATTGGCCCATCAATTCCTGGGTAAATACGAAGCCCAAGTCAAGAACTCCGACGAACAGACTAGGCCTGTCTCTCCGGCTTCTACGAACCCGGAAATTTACTCGCAGTTTCCTCCTGACCTTACTGCTAGAAGTAGAGTCACCTACCTTTTTGACCACGTTCCTCATCACCAGCAGCAGTTGCCTAGAGGCTATGCCAAGAGCACGGGGGATCTGCCTTTGGAGCTACCAGCCTCCAGCATGTTAAAGGCATCATTTCCTGATAGAGAACCCGAAAAAAACCCTTCTATGGTGTTTTATTCTGCTCAGATGGAGAGAATGGAGTTCCCCTCTATAGGTTACCCAGACAATATGGCCGCCGTCTTGGCATACATGTCCAATTGGGAAGAGGAAGAGGGAGGATTTGTTCCAGCCCATCCTCAAGGATGGGAAACGTCTCGTCTTTCTCAAGGCCCCTTGAGTCAAGGAATAGAATATAAGTCAAAAGCCAGTTTTTTCCCTAACCCTTCTCCCCGCCATCAAAACACGAGGAACGATGTACCGAACCTTCCTCTACCGGACCCTCTTAGGGGTATCGCTTCCTCTAGTCTTGCGAGGTGGAATGACTCTATCAGTCGAGGGTTTCAAGCGAATCGCCAGCGGTTTTATAACCGACAGGATGACCGGTTCTCGCGTTGGATGAGTAATCCCACATCGAATCGAGGACGTAGTGTAACCTTCGCTCCTCAAGGAAGGCTGAGCGATGAAACTTACTGAGAACGGGAAATCCCGCCTCATATGACGGACCGAGTGGATTATGCTGGAGAATTCCCCAATTGATACCCCGCTGATTTTCAAACGAGACCTACCCAAGGGGGATGGGGTGACTCGGTTCCACCATCGCGACCCTCCGGATCGGGCGCTCCTCCTAGTGGGCCTCCAGCGGGAGATGGCAATGATGGGGACGATGACCCCAGGAGAGGCAACGGTCAAGGAGGACCAAATTTCCCAGACCGACACGCTGGTAATCCACCTCGACGCGATTCCCACTTCTCTGCTGGACCTCCCGATAGGGGAGGACACAGAGGAGGAGGAGGTGGAGGAGGAGGTGGCGGTTGTGGAGACGACACATCATCATCCAGTGATCGTGGTTCTGGGACTAGGTTTCCGTACATCGCTCCGGGAGCCCCATACGAGACAGTGGTACCGACAATTAAGCCTGAACTCAAGATTGAGCAACTTCCAGAGTGGGATGGAGTGCATAACACCGCGATAGATTACTTCTGGGACGTCGGTCAACTCGCCATGCTCGAAGGGTGGATGCTGGAGGCTTTAGGGTTTTGGCTTCCTCTACGCCTGAAAAAGGGTTCAGCAGTGCACTTTTGGTTCACGACCCTACCGGCTTCAAGACAGAAAGAGATGTGTTCTCACTACCTGATTTTCTTGAGGGTCGTCAAAGAACGTTACCTCGGGACTCGGTGGCAATTGGTCATGAACTTGGAGTTTGAACAGCAATCTTTCCGTCAAGCATTGTTTGAGAAAGAATCTCCTCAATCCTTCATTGGCAGACAGATCAAGGCTACCAGGATGTTAGCCAATGCGGACGATGGAGGTCCCCAGGAAGTTTTCCTGGTCATGCGACGCGCACCTTTGAGCTGGCATACCATCCTGGTGTTAGCGAACATAATGTCTTCCGAGGAGCTATACGAGAAGGTGAATGATCACGAAGACACTCTGGTAGATGCTGCTCATAGAGATTCAAACGAGTATTTGTTGGTGAATAATCTTGCTTCCACTCTGTGCAGAATGGGATTCACTCCTAACGTTGGAGGTCTGCGCCATGTGAATTTCTCCATTTCGGAGGAAGACACCCCGACTGAGGACATTGGGGCGTCGCCTTCCCTCATGAACAACAATGCGGGAGATGGAGGAGAAGTCATCAGGCAAGCTTATGCAGTCCTACAGAAACGACAACGACCTCCCCCGAAAGGAGGATACCTGTTCGCCAAGAATGACCACGTCATCACGAAAATGGGCAAGGAACCTCCTTCCCCGTGCAAAGTTTGCAGTAGCGCAAAACACTGGGATAGGGAATGTCCAGACTGGAATGTTTATATTGAGAAACAGAAACGAGGAGTGCTACTTGTAGAAGCCGACGAGGTCGCGGAGGAAATGAACGTGATCTACCACTCAGTGTATTGTGTGCTGCTGGATAACAGGGTGACGTCTTCGTCTTTTTAAATTCGGCCGCTCTGGATCTACTACAAGGAATTGTAGCTAATCTGTCAGAGGAGCGTGAGACCGAAGAGGAGGAGACACTGTCAAATGGCATTTTCGTACCGGACACCAGGAATGGAGACTTCGAGCTCCCCGAGCATACTTCTAGTCCGCCTTTGCCCCGCCGCTACGCATACAAGGTGCAGATGGTGGAGATCGAAGACGAGTATTGGGAGAGTGATGCTAGGATGCCGAAGTCAGAGAGGTTCGTCATTGAGGAGATAATCCACGACGAACCTGAGGAAGAGGAGATGTCCGATTCGGATAATGAATTAGACGAAGAAAGTAGGAGCGACGAACAGGAACTACCCCCAGCTCCGGAGGAATTGATCCCGGTTTTACTTACGCCAACGAGGAGGACTTCTGCAGGGGACTCAGTCATAGGGGTGTCTGTCTTGTCAATCAAGGGATGGGCCAAAGGACTGGAGAATGCACCAGTGGACCTTAGATTGGATTTGTGTGCCGACATCAGCTTGATATCGGAAGAGTACCTTCGATCTCTGAAAACGGCTCCTATCATTCGCGAAGGAAGGAACATGAGTCTATGTCAGGGGAACCACCCGTCCGTCCGTCCGTCCATCCGTCCAGCTCCGGCCCATCACACCGCCCCACTTCCTCGTCCGATCCTTCGTCCAGCCTCGTCCGTCCGTCCGACCTCGCCCGACCATCCGGCCTTCGGTCCTATGCCCCAGCCTACGCCTTCATCTGGAATGTCATCCTCCGTCCCTCCGGACTCCGTCCTCCTCCGACCCCCCTCGTCCGGTCGCTCTCATTGGCACGTGCTATGCGATCAAGCTCGAGACCACTGCCGATCGATCCGGACACGTGCTACTGGCTAGTACCTACAAAAACCTCGCCTAGCGTGGGAATCCTTATCCTTTCTTCTCTTCGGATTCTCCCGCTAGGTGCGTATTCTAGAAACCTGTATTTAGTACTGTCAATTGAGTTACTTCGGATTCTCCCGCTAGTCTCCCGCGCTCCCGCGCCGAGCTGAGGTTGCCCTTACAGCAGAAGAAAGGATCTAAGGGATCAACCGGTCAAGATTGCGAAGTTCGGTGTAGACTCGGACTCGGACCGCTACGCTAGCGCTCCGGCCTCCCCCACTTCCAATCTCGACCCCTCCTCCTTGATGGACGCCCCGACGCCCGGAAACGGGTCCACGCCACCCGAGCTCCCAGATGTTTACATCCCGGACCCGGCTGCCGACCCCGAATCCCGGCTGACAGCGGTAGAAAGCTCTCTCGCGAATATCGAAACCCTACTCCTCTGCGTTTTACACAACAGCCAAAATCCACCCGCGACTGCCCCCGTCCCTGCCGCTCTGGCTCCGGCGGTGGGTCCAGACTTCACCACCCTCACCCCTGCAGCAAAATCGGTTCTCTGACCGAACCCCCCAGCTGTTTTCGATGGCGACCGGACTCAAGGACGGATGTTCCTCCACTCCGTCCTCACATACCTCCGACTAGTTCCGGAAGCCTTCATGGTCCACGGACAGGTCGTTGAGGAAAAACTCGTGCGGTACGCCATGTCCTTTATGGCGCGAGACGCGGCCGGACAATGGGCCGAACGACAGTCCGCAATCGTTCCGTTCCCATTCCCGTCCTGGGCGGAATTCAAGTCCGAGTTCCGGCTCCGGTTTGTAGAGGAAAACGAGCAAGACCAAGCTCTCCTCCGGCTGGAGACCCATAGCTACCACCAGGGCTCCCGCGACGTTTACCGGTACACGGACGACTTCGAGGAACTCGCCGCCACGGCCGGGTACACGGACCCGCTCGTCCGCGTCACCAAGTACCGCGCAGGGCTCGACCCGCGGATTAACACGGCGATCACCACGTCCGGGACCGCTCCGGCGCTGCTAGACTACGCTGGATGGCGTCTCCGCGCCTTCCGCCAGTACGACGCCCTCACCCGTGTCCGAGCAGGAGCACCTCCGACTCGCGCCCCGGCTCCGGTCGCACGCCCCCGCACTGGGATGTTCCTCCCAGTCCCCTCCTTCGCGCCTGCTCTCAAAGCCGCGCTGGCGCCCGCCCTTCCCCCTGGCATTCCAATGGATGTCGACCGGACCCGCGCACGCTTCACGCCGCGCACTTGCTTCCGTTGCGGCGCGGCCGGACACCTCGCCCAAGACTGCCCGACTCCCTCGGATGTCCGGCACGCGGACATCCTGGACGAGGTCGTCCATCAACTCGGTGAGGACCTCCTCGGAGAACTCTTCGCATGCCTCTCTACCACCGCTGGGCTTCCGGCCGAGCCGGACGCCGGAGACGCAGAGCCAGAGGGTTTTCCGGACCTGGCCGAGTGAGCGGTGCGCCCTCGGTCGCGTCCCCCAATCGTTACTCCTGCTTGTACAAAGATATACCCAATAAATCAGCAGTTGATACGAAAGGCACACCCCTATTCCCGCCCCGGAGGCAAAGACAGAACTTCCCCCTTCCATTCCCCGCGTCCGCCGTCCGAGGTGGGAACGCAAACTACCCCGGCGGTACGTTATTGATTCCGTGGAGGGCCGGAACTCCCTGCACATTCCGTTGGAGATGCAATCGGTAGAGACCGCAGCTACGATGTCCGTGAAGGGTCTGGTTGACTGCGGAGCGACCGGAGACTTCATCGACTCGGAGTACGTGATCTCCCGCAACCTTCCTGTCCGGAAGCTCTCCCAGCCAATTCCGGTCCTCAACGTTGACGGCACGCCCAATGCGTCCGGAGGCATTTCCGGCGTAGTTGATATGGTCGTCAACTACAAGGGACACTCCAAACGCATCCAACTCGCGGTAACGCGGCTCGGAAAGCAGCACGTCATCCTCGGTTACTCCTGGCTTCAGAAGCACAACCCGGAGATCGACTGGGAGACCAAGGAAGTCCGGATGACCCGCTGTCCGACCAGCTGCAGCACTTGCCGGGAGGAGCTCCGCGCCGTCCATCGCAACGCGAAGATCTCCGCCGCGATCCTCCGGCAGCTCCGCGAAGGTCCCGTCCCGTCTATCTGTGCCATTGACTCGGAAGAGTGGTGCGGAGATGACGGGTACGATCCGGACGACAACGGAGACGACTTCCCGGACCTCACTCCGGACCCGGACGACGACGACGGTGACGAAGACGACGAGCTCGAGGACGGCGACCGGATCCTCTACACCGCATTCGCTCCGGCTGAAGAAATCCGCGCAGGCAGCACCGTCTCTCAGAGGCTCGTGGAGGCCTACGCTCGGAACTCGGCCCCACCTGGGACCTCGGTTCCGGCCTGGGTAGAGGATTTCTCCGACGTTTTCAATAAGGAGTCGTTTGACGCGTTGCCGGAACGTCGGACGTGGGACCACGCCATCGAACTCGTCCCGGATGCGAAACCGGCCAACTGCAAGGTCTACCCGATCTCCCCCCTCGAGCAGAAGGAACTTGACGCGTTCATTGAGGATGGGTTGAGCACCGGCCGGATCCGTCCGTCCAAATCCCCGATGGCGTCTCCAGTCTTCTTCATCAAAAAGAAGGACGGAAGCCTCCGGTTCGTCCAGGACTATCGGGCGCTCAACGCGATGACCGTAAAGAACTGGTATCCGCTCCCGCTGATTAACGATCTCATCAACCGCCTTAAGGGAGCCCGGTTCTTCACAAAACTCGATGTCCGGTGGGGCTTCAACAACGTCCGGATCCGGGGAGGCGACGAGTGGGAGGCCGCGTTCCGTACCAACCGAGGGCTCTTCGAGCCCCTGGTGATGTACTTCGGCCTCACCAACTCTCCGGCCACGTTCCAGACGATGATGAACAACATCTTCCAAGACCTCATCCTGTCCGGAGATGTCATGGTATACCTCGATGACATCCTCATCGCTCACTCCGATCTCGCGCGCCACCGAGAGATCGTCCGAGAAGTCCTCCAGCGGCTCCGGGCGCACAAGCTTTACCTCCGGCCAGAGAAGTGCGAGTTCGAGAAGTCGTCGATCGAGTACCTCGGTGTCATCATCTCGCACAACCACGTCGAGATGGACCCGGTCAAGGTCGCCGGAGTCGCCGCCTGGCCTGCTCCGGAGAACAAGAAGGACGTGCAGCAGTTCCTCGGCTTCACGAACTTCTACCGAAGGTTCATCCGGGCATTCTCGGACATCGCGCGGCCCCTCTTCGACCTCACAAAGAAGAGCATCGCATGGACCTGAACCGCTGCCACGGCCGCCGCTTTCCAAGCCCTCAAGGACGCGGTGACCGCGGAGCCCGTCTTAGTCCTACCCGACGAGTCGCGTCCATACCGAGTCGAGGCGGACAGCTCCGACTACGCTACCGGGGCCGTCCTGTCCCAGCCAGATGCGAACGGAAAGTGGCACCCGGTCGCGTTCTACTCCAAAAGTCTGAGTGACGTCCAGCGCAACTACGAGATCCACGACAAAGAGATGCTCGCGATCATCCGAGCCCTAGAGGAGTGGCGACACTTCCTCGAAGGTACGCAGCATCCGGTCGAGATCTGGACGGATCACAAAAACTTGGAGTACTTCCGGAAGGCACAGAACTTGAACCGGAGGCAGGCGCGGTGGTCCCTGTACCTGTCCCGGTTTGACTTCGCGCTCCACCACCAGCCCGGACGCCTCATGGGCCGTCCGGACGCGCTGTCCCGTCGCCTGGACCATGGAGTAGGCTCGGACAACATGGACGTTACCCTTCTTCGCCCGGACTTGTTCCACGTCCGCGCACTAGAAGGCGTCGTGGTAGCCGGACCCGAAGTCCCCCTCCTTCGTGACGTCTGGGAGGCCTTCGCGGGTGAACCGGATCTTGAGGACCCCGTCGCGCTTGTCGCGCGAGAGCTCCTCAAGAACGGGAACGTCCGCCCCCCCCCGATTGTCCGAGTGGCGTGTCGCGGAAGGGCTCCTTTACTACCGTGGTAAGATCGTCGTACCGCGGAATAAGGACCTTCGACGCCGGATCATCGCCCTGCACCACGACACCCGGGTCGCCGGACATGCCGGACGCTTCAAAACCCTCGAGCTCATCTCCTGGAATTACTGGTGGCCCCAGCTGTCCCGTCACGTCGGCCAATACGTCCGAACCTGCGACCCGTGCAACCGGACGAAGGCACTCCGGAAGCTACCCCACGGAGAGCTCCACCCGACCGAGATTCCGGAAGAACGCTGCGACACCGTCTTGGTGGACTTCATCGTCGAGCTCCCGGACGCGCACGGCTTCGACGCCGTTATGGTCGTGGTCGACGTCCTAGGTAAGCGGGCCCATTTCAACGAGTGCCACACCGGCCTTGGCGCGGTCGGAGCCGCTCAGCTCTATTACCGGAACGTCTGGAGGCACCACGGAACCCCCCGGAAATATATCTCCGACCGCGGGCCGCAGTTCGTCGCGGAGTTCACCACGGAACTGTGGTGCCTCATCGGGATAGAACCAGCGACCTCCACCGCCTACCACCCGCAGACCGACGGCCAGACCGAGCGCGTCAATCAGGAACTCGAGCAGTTCGTCCAGATCTTCACGAACTACAAACAAGACGACTGGGACGAGCTCCTCCCGGCCACGGAGTTCGCCTACAACAACCACGTCCACTCCTCGACGCAGCAAGTCCCGTTCATGACGGACACTGGAAGGCTCCCCCAGATGGGGTTCGAGCCCAACGGACTACGCTCGAACGTGGAGTCCGCGAACGAGTTCCGGGACCGGATCGCGTCCGGAGTCTCGGAAGCCAAAGCCGCGCTCGTTAAGGCCAAAGACGAGTTCAAGCTGTACTATGATCGCCGACGCACGCCCGCCCCGGAGATCAAAGTAGGCGACCGAGTCTGGCTAGACGCCTCCGACATCCGGACGACCCGTCCGTCCGTCAAATTCGCGGACAAACGCCTCGGCCCCTTCAAGGTCGTGAAGGTTGTCGGAAAGGGTGCGTACAAGCTCGAGCTCCCCCCCGGTACTCCCAGCTCCACCCGGTCTTTCCGGTGGTGAAACTCCAGCTCGCGGAACCGGACCCGTTCCCCGGACGCCCCCGGAACGACGAACCCCCACCCGTCCTTCAGACGGACGACGACGTTCAATGGGAGGTCGAGGAGATCCTAGAAGCGAAGGTCCGTTATGGCAGCCTCTGGTACATGGTGCGGTGGAAAGGCTACGGCCCGGAACACAATAAATGGGTAAAGCACTCCGACGTCTTCGCTCGAGACGCCATCGATGCCTACTATCGCCGCTACCCCAACGCCCCGCGCCGGATCGCCTCGGCCGCTTTCGACTCGCTCTCGTTCCGGAGGCGCGACGCCCAGGTCCGATTCATGCGTCGGGACGCCGCATTCCAAGGGGGGGGTGATGTCAGGGGAACCGCCCGTCCGTCCGTCCATCCGTCCGTCCGTCCGGCTCCGGCCCATCGCACTGCCCCGCTTCCTCGTCCGATCCTTCGTCCGGCCTCCGGACTCGCACCCCAGCCTGCGCCTCCATCCGGAACGTCACCTCCCGTCCCTCCGGACTCTGTTCCCTTCCGTCCGTCCGGCCGCTCTCACTGGCACGTGCTATGTGATCAAGCTCGAGACCACTGCCGATCGATCCGGACACGTGCTACTGGCTAGTACCTATAAAAACCTCGCCTAGCATGGGAATCCTTATCCTTTCTTCTCTTCGGATTCTCCCGCTAGGTGCGTATTCTAGAAACCTGTATTTAGTACTGTCAATTGAGTTACTTCGGATTCTCCCGCTAGTCTCCCGCGCTCCCGCACCGAGCTGAGGTTGCCCTTACAGTCTAGCTCAACTCACCGACACGGGTATGACTATAAAGGGCTTTGTCAAGCTGCATGTCTTGATGCTGTCTACGGATGGTGAAATGCTGTCGGCAGAGGCGGAGTTGTACGTCGTAAAAGGAATGTCAGTCCCTTTACTGTTAGGGGAAGACTTCCAGCAGAATTACGAGATTTCCGTGGCTCGTAATGTGGAGAAAGGCACCAAGGTCCGTTTCGGTAAATATCCGTACGAAGTGGAGGCCACCGGAGTTGAACCCCCGAAGGACAGGGACAGGATCCATGCCTTGACTGTCTGACTGACGACGTTCGCGAGCGACGCAAGGAAAGCTAGAGAACACCACCGCGCGAAGGAAAGGAGACGCCGGAGGCTGAAGAGGAACGGACAAGAAGGGCTCATAGTGCGAGTTTCGGAGGACATCTTGATCAAACCACACTCGACGCGTGTAGTTAAAGTAGACGGCAGTTTCGGCAAAGACCCCGATCAACAATGGCTCATGGACAGACAGCTCTTGGCGAACGCGGAAGACTCTTTCTTCAGCGTTCCTCCTACCCTCGTTACAGCTCGGAAGCCGGTTCTACCAGTCAGCAATCTAAGTGATCGTCCTCGATACCTCAGAAAGGGAGAAATATTGGGAGAATTGACAGATCCAGCTCAGTTCTTTGATGCTCCAAGATCGGAGGAAGACTTGAAACTTTTTGAGATACGAGCCGCATTGGTAAACTCAGTCATTCGAGCCAAGATGGATGAAGACAAGATACCACCCAAAGGGAATTCTCAGAGGGGAAGCCGGAGGTCAAGCATCAGTTCGGAAGGCGGCAATCGCATACGAACGGACTTCGGATCTGGTGTTCCCCGGATGGAGGAGAACATTTACCGTGGAGTTCATATTCGGGATGTTCATGGGGTTGTACCTACCTCCTTCCCGCAAGCCGAGACGCCGATTCCCCTAGAAAGCACTGAAATGGAAGAATCGGAAGACTACAGCCCCAAGACCGCAACTATGTCATCGAGCCATCTGAAAGCCCATGGAGTGCACGGTGGTAATCGCCTACAGAAAGGGGAAGCCCCGATTCTGCGTTGACTACCGGAAGCTGAACGCTGCGACGATAGCCGATGAATTTCCTATACCAAGGCAGAGCGAAATCTTACAGGCTCTGTCGGGATCTCAGTTATGAGCGGTCTAGACGCTCTATCTGGATTCACCCAGCTGGAGATGCACGAGGACGACGTTAAGAAAACGGCCTTTCGGACCCATCGGGGTTTATCGCAATTTAAAAGGATGCCTTTTGGTCTAAGGAATGGCCCCTCTATATTTCAGCGGGTAATGCAAGGGATTTTGTCTCCTTATCTGTGGCTCTTCTGTCTCGTGTACATTGACGATATCGTCGTGTACTTGAAGACCTACGAAGAGCACATTGACCACCTTGATAGAGTACTCGGTGCCATCGAGAAGGCCGGTATAACACTGTCCCCGAAAAAGTGTCATCTTTTTTACTCGTCAATACTGCTGTTGGGTCACAAGGTCTCTCGGTTGGGCTTATCCACGCACCTGGAAAAGGTTCGCGCAATATTGGAACTGGAGCGTCCACGGAAGCTGTCGCAGCTTCAAACTTTCCTAGGGATGGTGGTCTACCTCTCCGGATTCATACCATATTACGCCAACATTGCTCGTCTGCTTTTCGATCTGTTACAGAAAGGGGTGAAATGGGAGTGGAGACCGGAACACGAACATGCGTTCTGGGCCGCAAAGGAGGCGCTACAGAGAGCACCCGTATTGGGGCACCCCATAGAGGGCCTGCCATACCGGCTATATACTGATGCCTCGGATGACGCTGCTGGGGCGGCGTTACAACAAATACAGCCTATCCTGGTCAAGGACCTTAAGGGCACCGCCGCGTACGCCAAGATCCAGAAAGCATACAACAACGCCGGGCTGCCCCCTCCCAAGCTGACAGTGAGCGTTTCGACTAAATTGGACAATGCAGACCATACAGATGTATGGGGGCCTTCGATGGATGAAACCACGGTCCACGTCGAGCGAGTCATCGGCTATTGGTCTCGGTCTTTTAAAGGAGCTGAGACACGTTACTCCGCAACGGAACGAGAGGCTTTAGCGGCGAAAGAAGGCTTAGTACGCTTTCAGCCGTTCATTGAAGGTGAGAGGGTCATCCTAGTTACGGACCACTCGGTTCTGCAATGGGCACGGACATACGAGAATTCAAATTGACGCCTCGCTGCGTGGGGGGCGGTGTTTTCAGCATACGCCCCAGGTCTTGGAATCGTGCACCGAGCCGGACGAAAGCACTCGAACATTGACCCCTTGTCCCAATTGCCGCGAGCCCCTCCTACACACCTTTCCCCAGTAGAAGCCGATGCCGCTACAATCCTGATGGACGGCGCGTTGGTGGAAGCCCAAGAAGCTGCCATGGCAAACATGCCAGCGGCCAGGGCCTTCGTAGCCTGGACATTGGACGACTGCTTGGAGGGAAGGCAAAGCGCGTTTGCAATCACCCGCAGTGAGGCCGTGAAGTCACAGGCAAAGTCTGAAGTTGGGGGGGACGTTATGACCCCTGCATCAAAAGGAAGTGTGGTTCCATCTAGGGAGAACTTCAGTAGCATACCCGCGCCAACGATTTCGGAGCCAGAAGTTGCTTCCGATCCTTCCAATCCGCTGATCTCTGGGTCAGAAGACACTGCGGGCACAGGGGGAGCGGATTCGTTAGACGAGATCAAAGCTTCAGGAGCATATTGGGAAGCCACTCACCTACCTCCCACCATCCACATAGGAATGGATCCCGTGTATAGAGACACTTTTGTCAGAGACTACGCTCAGGACCCCAATCTCCAATCTACGTGGAAAAGCAAGGAGATGGATGAGCCATGCTGGAGACCGGGGCAGCATTTCTTCAAGAACCAGGAAGGACTCTTGTTCTTTAGAGACGCTGATTACCATCCTTGACTATGCATACCGAAGGATCAAATCAAGGAGATCATGGAGGAAGCCCACGAATCACCTGCCGAGACTGCGCACATAAGCCCCGATTGTCTATGGCAGAAGCTCAGATCCAAGTTCTACTGGAAAAGGATGAAAACCGACCTAGAGGAATTTTGCGACTCCTGCGACATATGCCAGAAAGTCAAGAACCACAACTTCTCCAAGTTCGGGTTTTTGATCCCCAACCCTATTCCATTCAGACCATACGAATCAATTTCTCTGGATCTTATTGTCAACCTACCCTGGTCCGGGGAGTTCAACGCCATCCTCGTAGTCGTAGACAGGTGGTCGAAGCATGCGTCATTTATACCCACTACTTCGGGTCTCACGGCGGAAGGTTTCGCAGACCTGTTCGTTCAGAACGTAGCCTCCTGCTTTGGACTTCCCGACAATATAGTAGCAGACAGAGACCCACGTTGGGCTTCAGACTTTTGGGCGGCGGTAGTTAAAGCTTTAAAAACGAAGATGTCCCTGTCGTCTGCACACCATCCGCAACACGATGGTCAGACCGAGAACGTTAATCGACAACTAGAGACTCTTCTGCGAGCTTATGTGGCACGGGATCGATCGGACTGATCTGAATGGCTCAAGATTCTTGAGTTCGCCTATAATAACAACGTGCATTCTTCCACAGGGGTGGTCCCTTTCCTATTGTTATACAGGTTCCTACCTAAATCTCCGTTGGATTTCCTGTTCTCGGAAATAACGGACGACTCTGGAACATACGGCATGAGTAAATAATCGAGCGACTATTTGGAGAAATTGCAAGTACATCGGAAGAGCGCCCGCATAAGCATTGCTCGAGCTCAAGAGGAGCAATCCAAATATTACAATTGAGGTCGCCGGGAGGTTCCAGAATTCAAGCTTGGTTCTCTAGTGCTGATTAATCCGCACTCGTTGGAATGGGTCGAATCCAAGGGAGAGGGAGCTAAACTCGTTCAGAGATGGATCGGTCCATTCGAGGTTCTTCAAAAGATCAGCCCGAAGACCTACAGAGTGCGGCTAGACGATCGCTACCCAGGTTTTCCGGTGTTCAATATCGACCATTTGAAGCCCTACAAGCCAAGTCCCGCGGAACTGGGAAAGTGTTCCGAGATGCCAGGCACGTGTGACCATAAAGCAGCGGCAGAAGAGTACAAGGTTGACAAGATCGTCGGATATCGGTACGACAAGCGTAAAAAGACCAAATCATGGCTTGTCCGTTGGAAGGGATACAACACTCAGTACGACACCTGGCAGACGCAACGCGACTTGAAGAACACTCCTGAGATGATACGGGAGTACTCCAAGTCCGCGGGAAAGCGATAGTGGACGGATCTCGCTCCGAGACCTGTGATAGGCGGAGTGCCAGCGCGTGATGCCTCCACGGGAGCAAAGCCCAGCGGCTTCTTTTTCTCTCTCTCTCTCTTCCCCCCATCTCTCTTTCTCTATCTCTCCTAAAAGAAACTCTATCCTCAGCTACTTTCTCTCTCTCTCCTATCTCTCAGTTTCAGTTTATCTACCGTCTATCCCTAGCCTGCCGGAATATTCGGCTTCGCAACGGTGTGACGTGGAGCTTTATCATCCTACCGGAATATTTGGTTGGCTGAGCTCCTGTATATCTCATACAATGAATTTCTTTTCCTTCAATCATACCCGAGACCGGCCCATCCCTATCTGGTCTGTATGCAATGGTGTGAGCTGGTGCTCAATCGGCGGACTGCCTCTGGATATACCCCCGGACGTCAACGACTATGTTCTCAAACCAGACCGTAACGGTTTCCGTACCAAGATGAGGCAGGAAGGAGCGGAAGAATATGCAGCCTACTTCAACCCTCACTTCCATTGGCTGGGATGGTCCCCCACGACGAAACTTACTACGCCGATAGTCAAATCTAACTTGGAGTACCAGGACCCCGCCTGGGTCGCGCTCGGAAACCATGAAGTGGGGACGAATGAGGAATGGGTTGACACGCCCTCAGCGGGGAGCGAGATAGATGATCCCGGGGTGACTTTAGCCGGTTATAAGTTGAACGAGCCCTGGCAAGAGACGACCGTGAAGTTATCGGAAAAGATGCTCGCAGTGAGTGAAAGACTAGCTCGAGGCACCGACTGGTACAGCCCCAACTCTCGTACTGAATCTTTGGGCCACATCCCGTTCGGAGTAAACCGGAAAGCCCTCGAGAGCCTACACGAAACTCACCACGCGGAGCACCTCTGCTCCCTACAAGCTCGAGCCACTCTCCGCAGCCAGATGGGTTGGCTAGCGTGGTTCACAGCCGCTTTATTTGAATGGCGTCGAGGACGAAGTTTTTGTGCATTCGCTTCGCTTGGATGAACGCAATCGCCGCGGCTTTCTCTACAACCTCACCAGGGACTATCACGAGGCGAACTTCTATTTTCTCATGTACTTCCACGTTCCGTTCCACTATGCCTGGACCGATGCCGAAAAATTGACGGGACGCTTCCACAGATGCAGTCCTGAATTCTTGGACGAACAACAAGGCCTAACTGCTCGGAGAGAGTTTCTGATGAGTAGCATGCCTTCGTATCAGTTGTGGCACGAGGACTTGGAACAATACAATGCTTTCTTCCAAGACACTCAATTCCGTCCCAACTGGGCGTATCACGTAGTGGATGGGATTCACTTCGGTGCCCGCGTCCTGGAAATGAGGCACGAGCGTTGAGTTTGCGCAGAACGTTTCCACGCGATCAAGAAGTGCACGCGCATGGGAAAGGAGACTTTCATCACGATTACCTTCATCCGACAAAATCTGTTCCGCATCAACGAACCTCCTGAACGCCGGCAGCTACCTAACCCACACCTGTTTGAACTTTCCGATTTCGGGGATGTAGCTAGTCCTAACGAATGGGAGGAACCCGAGTACTTCAGGGAAGACTCGTACCGAGTTAGGGAGAAAGTCCGATTTCAATATGCCCCTCAACCTGACTGTTCCTTCAACTCCTTTGACGGCTCAGTAACGGACAGGTCGACTGCTGTAGTTCACCTCACCCACTCTGAACCTACGTCTATGCACCCTGGCTCAGATTCCGTGCTAGGAGAGAGAGGCAGGAACCGCGGGTATGAGCGCGGGCCTCGCGCTCGGGAGCCAATGTCCCCCACTCGACACTCCGCCAAGACAGAGGACCTCGGCTTCTCCTCGAGGTGGGTGAAGAGCATGGCATCGGCGGGAGGCTACGACACTCCTCGACGTCGCGACTCTCGATCCGCTAGCCCGAGAAATCGTAATGTTATCCAGCGCGGTCGAGGGCGATCTTGGGACGGGTATAGGCGTGCATCACCCTCTCCTTCACGTAGTCGCCGCTCCCTTTCGACGGGCTCAGTTTCCTCCTGCTCTTCCATGTCTAATTCATCCAGACGATCTTCCATCCACGATCAGGCTCCTATAGACGTGGATCCTACGGATGTTGCGCTTAACCTCGTGCACGAAGACGCTGTGGAAGCGATTCGGGCCTGGGCATTGATAAGCCGTGAAAGCAGCCACACCTGAAATGCAGCTATTTTGCAATTTTCAGTATAAACAATCACGCAGACATCCTGAGAAGCTTCCGCGACACCTTGCGCGGAGAGCTACCAGTCATATAGCTAGAGTCGCACTCACACGGAGACGATCTCGAATAACCAGACAGTACCTAGGAACCCGCCTAGAAGCGCTGACGCTGACTTGGACTACAGAGGAGTTAGAAGGAATCTACATTTGGCAATCGCGGACGGAACTCAGTGGTCGCAACCACCTCCAGAGACACTTTGTTTGTCGTGGCATTCCTGGAATTAGTGGACGTGTGTGTCACATGCAAGCGGAGGGCTCCGAGAACGGAAAAGCGGCGAATACCCCGAACGGCTATAGCTCCGAGGTCCATGCAGATCCGGAGTATGACCAAGATGAATTAGGTGACCGATGCCAAAGTGTGCTCCAGGTGGAGCTGTCCAATCAAAGATGGCAACAGCCGAAACACGATCAATATAGTTGAACCGCGAGAGTTTGACAGTGCCTGCAAACCATATAAGTCGCTCGCGAAGAGACCCCGACCTCAGTAGGAGAATCTGAATAGGGCTAGGACGAAGAAGAGACGCGTCTAGACAGGAGCGTCGCCCGAGCTGCGAGTCATGGACCCAGCATTATCACCAAGATACCATAATATTTCAACTTCGATTGATCAAGTCTGAACCGGTGTTCGATCTACCGGTATAGGGAGCCAATAGCGTTATTCGAGCAGGGATTTCGAGTCAGATTTCACGGATAAACGGACCAGTGTATATTATTATTTAGTCATCGCGATAAGAGAGTAGTATAAAAGAGCAGGCAGTTTAGCAGTACAGTAGCAGACCCCGCCTCTAGACACAGCAGTGTTGTAGATAGGTTTGGCTTGAGAGCTCAGTAGCCCAGCGCGACTGTTCTTTCACCTGATATAAAGTGACTTGTGGTTTGGATTAATATCTGTGTGGACTTGTGAACCTGAACTGTGGAATTGTGTCCGTGAACGTGTCTGTGTCCTGTGTCTTGTGTTTGTCATTGTCATTGTGTCCTTGAACATGTTCTTGTGTGTCCTGTGTCCTGTGTTCTGTGTCCCTGTGTCCGCGAACCATCGTTGTGAGCTTGTTAAGCCAACGTGTTAGCACAACCCCGTTCCTCGGAACAAACCACGCCAGACCTTCGAGTCTGTTTCTTATACTAAGCAACCTACGTTCATCCGTGAACAAAGGAAAGCGCTCCTCGAACCAACAAAACGCACTACGCTCAACTACGAGACTCTCTCAAACGGTTGAAACCTGCACGCACTTGGCTATTTGACCTAATACTTGGTCTACACCCCCGAACTTAAACTATCATTCCTATTAAGGGAAGGTGTCGTTGAGTGGTTTTGGTTAGGGTTTGGTTTTATAGAAGTTAGCTTTGTAAACCTTTCTCAAATGTGATCCATCCACACTAGGAGTGACTGTCTTTCAGCGTTAGCGTCGAAAATCACTGAATTCATGGTCCCTGGGAAAGACGGCGCCGAGTGGTACTGGAAGGTCCGCTGGTTGGAGGCTACAATCCTGCGGTGCAAAGACAAGCGAGCCCTTCTGCACATGAAGGTCTGGACTGCTTGCCTGGGGTTCATGGATATAGTGGAAGTCATAAATTTTGCTATAGGCTATGGCGTCCCCTTTCAGCTATATGTCAAGCAGTCCGAAGTCCAGAATTTAGGCTTGAAAGTCGAGATGACGGAGCTGGAAGGGATGGCTTTGGAAGCCATGTACTCACCCAGCTTTGTCGAGTCACTGCTCGAGTATGGGACTGGAGGCGGCCCCCTATATTCACGCTACTTGGCTCACATTGGAGAACTTCTACGCCGGCCTCACACTCCCGGGTTCATCTATCTCGGTGGTCTGCCCAGCTACATCGCACAAGGTTACGACCCTCAGCTCGTAGATTGTCTGAGACTAGGCCCGTCACTACAGGTTACTACGTTCAGCCGAGGCGAATACTGGCTTGACAAAACTGGAGACCAATGAGAGTTTTACGTGATGGACCAGGTATCTGACGGTGAGGTCCGGAGCTTATGTGGATTTATTTCCTGTGGCGATCACATGACGGACTCATTCCTATGGCCTTTGCCTTCCTGGATCGAGGAGGAAAGTCGGCATTTCTCGGGCGCATGGACTCTGGGTTTTTACCTCTACCTCAAGAGTTTGCGAACCGCGATCGTGGAAAAGAAGAGGTACACCTGGCGTACGGAACGGGAATGGCGTCAGCACATCCAGAACAGCAACAAAGGCGCCTTTAAGGCCACGGCTGTGACGACTGAGGACTGGGATCTGGGCCATCAGTTAGTTGACACCACTTTCCCTATCGGCTGGAACCTACGATGGATATTACATCGCTCTACCGGAGAATTACATGGGAGCATCCGAAGCTACAGATTAGGGGGGCTCTGTAAGGTCTCTCTCTCTCTCTCATATCTTGAACATTACATATTTTTTGATCGCCGCTATCTATTGAATCTCTAGCTCGCATGGACTCTTGTATATAGGAATATGCTTAGTCAGTTGACAGTGTGGGAAGGAATAACACTACACTTTCTATCATCAACTACGACGTGGCTTACCCTTCTTGGCTCTTCAATTGAGCTCAAGGACAAGGGACGAGCAACCGAGTACTCTGAACTCTTCGACGACCAAACTCCTTGACAATTTCCTAACGCAGACATATCAAGCGAAAACCATGATGATTAAAATACTTTTTTGTCCCTTTTAGGAAATATACTCCGACCTGCCATACATCCTGGCAGCACAGATTTGATGGCCATGAGTGCTGGTGGCAGAGCAATGCGAAGCAGGCATCTGCCACAATGCTGCCCATAGTTTTCTAGGTCAAACAGAGCCCATCGGATACCCTTTAAGGCTTGTCATGAAACTTTGCAAAGCAGCCGTTGACAGTACACAGCATGTTTCACGAAACTGTTGCCTACCATATCGACTGTGGAGCAATGGGAGACTTCATCGACTTGGAGTACATGATCTCTCGGAATCTCCCTGTCTGCCGACTCGACACCAAACACGTCTGGCAGCATTTCTGGTGTAATCAATATGGTGGTTGACTACAAGGGACATTCCGAGCGCATCCAATTTGCCATGACACAGCTCAGGAAGCAACACATCATCCTCAGCTACTCCTGGCTCCAAAAGCACAATCTGGAGATCGACTGGGAGACCAAGGAAGTACAGATGACCTGTTGCCCAACCAGCTGCAACACCTGCCGAGACAAGCTCCGGGCTGCACACTGAGGTGCGAAGATTTCTGCTGCAATCCTCCGGCAGCTCCGGGAAGGCCTGGTTCCATCCCTCTGTGCCTGACTCCGAGGCTTGGCATGGAGATGACAGGTACGACCCGGAAGACAACAGAGAGGATCTTCTGGACCTTAGTCTGGACCCGGACAATGATGAGCCCAAGGATGGCGACTGGATCCTCTACATGGTGTTCACTCTGGCCTAGGAAATCCGCACCAGGAGCACCATCTCCCAATGGCTTGCAGAAGCCGTTGCGCGGAACTCAACCCTGTCTGGGACTTTGGTCCCTGCCTGGGTTGTGGGCTTCTCCGATGTTTTTGACAAGGAGTCGTTTGACGCATTGCCGGAACACTGGACTTGGGACCACACTATTGAGCTCATTCTGGACGCCAAACCAGCCAACTGCAAGGTGTACCCTCCCCCTTCAAACAGAAGGAGCTCAATGCCTTCATTGAGGACAGGTTGAGTACTGGCTGGATCCGTCCGTCCAAGTCTCCGATGGTGTTGTCATCCTCCAAAAGTGCTTAGAGATAGAAAGGAGATAGTGCCTGATTTGGAAAGTTGATGGAATGATGGGAAAACACATCAAGCAATCATGATAGCAAGGACGACATCATAATTCCCAGGAATCAGCATGATACAGCTGGCACTGCTTTCATACAGAAAGGCAGTGCACCTATAATGCAAGGCAGTGCAACTGTGCAAACCAGTGCGTGGAGCTAATTAAAGGCTAAGCAAGGCTGTGTAACTGTGCAGACCAGCACGTGGAGCTAATTACAGGCTAAGTAAGGCTGCATAACTGTGCAAACCAGGGCGTGGAGCTAGTTGACAGAGTGTGCAAACCAGTGCATATGACCTCATTGATTATTATCAAACAGTATATAAGAATGCCTGTAGTACCTAGTTCAATATCGAAATTAGTACATACCAAAGACCCTGCTTAGTGAAATAGGCAACCCTGGAGAACCCCAAGACCAACGACCAAGTGAACGAACCCAAGCCAACGACCAAGCCAACGACCCAAGACAACGACCAAGCCAACGAACCCAAGCCAACGACCAAGCCAACGAACCCAAGACCAGCACCCACGCCACCAACCTACGCCGCTTTAAGTTTAAGCGAACCCACAATTAACGAACCGCCTTACGTATAGGCAACTTACGAACGACCAAGGACTTATATTTTATGCCTCCACCTCCCTTACGACCTTTCACTTTCTTTCACACTTTTGACCCATTCTCCCTCTTCTCATTTTATTGAGAAACTTACACCTTTTCACATCACTACACATTTCCCGAACTTTCGAGAATCTCCCGAATGAAGCCACTTCTGGAGCACCTCAGGTATAACACTTTATACACCTGACAGCATCCCCAGTCTTCTTCTTCAAGAAGAAGGATGAGAGTCTCTAGTTCATCCAGGACTACTGGGCACTCAATGCAATGACCATGAAAAACCAGTACCCGCTCCCTTTGATCAATAACCTTATTAACTGTTTGAAGGGAGCCCAGTTCTTCACGAAACTTGACATCTGGTGGGGGTTCAACAACGTCCAGATCCAGGAAGGCGACAAATGGAAGGTCGCATTCCGTACTAACTGAGGGCTTTTTGAGCCACTGGTGATGTATTTTGGCCTTACCAACTCCCTTGCCACATTCCAGATGATGATGAACGACATCTTCCAAGACCTCATCCTGTCTGGAGATGTCATGGTATACCTCGACAACATCCTCATCACTCATTCCGACCTTGTGTGCCACCGAGAGATTGTCCGGGAGGTTCTCTGGCAACTCTGGGTGCATCAGCTCTACCTCTGGCCGGAGAAGTGCAAGTTTGAGAAGTCGTTGATCGAGTACCTAGGCATCATCATCACAACCACATCAAGATGGACCTGGTCAAGGTTGCTGGAGTCGCCACTTGGCCTGCTCGAGAGAACAAGAAGGACATGTAGCAGTTCCTTGGCTTCACAAACTTTTACTGGAGGTTCATCCGGGCGTTCTCGGACATCGCCAAGCCTCTCTTCGATCTCACAAAGAAAGGTGTCGTCTGGACCTGGACTGCTGCTGTGGCCACAGTGTTCCAAGCCCTCAAGGACGTGGTGACCGCGGAGCCCATCTTGGTCCTTCCAGACGAGTCTTGTCCATACCTGGGTCAAAGCAGACAGCTCCAATTATGCTACTGGGGCCGTCCTGTCCCAACCGGACGCGGACAGAAAGTGACACCCAGATGCATTCTACTCCAAGGGTTTGAACAATGTCCAACATAACTACGAGATCCATGACAAGGAAATGCTCACTATTGTCCAGACCCTCGAGGAGTGGCAACACTTCCTCAAAGGTATGCAGTATCCAGTCGAGATCTGGACGGATCACAAGAACTTGCAGTACTTCTGGAAGGCATAGAACTTGAACCGGAGACAGGTGCAGTGGTCCCTGTACCTGTCCTGGTTCGACTTCACGTTGCACCACCAACCCGGCTGCCTTATGGGCTGTCTGGATGTGCTGTCCCCTCGCCCCGATCACAGAGTGGGCTCAGACAGCACGGACGTCACCCTCCTCTGCCCGGACTTGTTCCATGTCCACGCAATGGAAGGTGTTGTGGTTGCCAGACCCGAGATCCCCCTCCTCCACAATATCTGGGAGGCCTTCATGGGCGAGCCGGACCTTGAAGACCCCGTTGCGCTCGTCACAAGGGCTGGAATGTCTGCTCCCCCCGGTCGTCTGAGTGGTGGATTTCGGACAGACTCCTCTATTTCCTTGGGAAGATTGTTGTACCATGGAATAAGAATCTCTGGCGCTGGATCATGGTGCAGCACCACAACACTCGGATTGCCAGACACACCAGCTGCTTTAAGACCTTGGAACTCATCGTTTGGAATTACTGGTGGCCCCAGCTGTCCCGACATGTCAGTCAATATGTCTGCACCTGCGATCTGTGCAATCAGACTAAAGCGCTCCAGAAGCTGCCCCCCAGAGAGCTCTACCTGACGGAAATCCCAGAAGAGTGCTGAGATACTGTCTCGGTGGACTTCATCATTGAGCTTCCGGACACCCACAGGTTCGATGCGGTCATGGTTGTGGTCGACGTCCTAGGTAAGCAGGCCCACTTCAACAAGTGCCACACCAGCCTCAGTGCAGTCGGAGCTGCTCAGCTCTATTATCGGAACGTCTGGAGGCACCATGGAATCCCCCGGAAATACACCTCTGACCGGGGACTGCAATTCGTAGCGGAATTTACCACGGAACTGTGGCACCTCATTGGGATAGAGCCTGCAATGTCCACCGCTTACCACCCACAGACCAATGGGCAGACCGAGCACGTCAACCAGGAGCTCAAGCAGTTTGCTCGGATCTTTACAAATTACAAGCAGGATGACTGGGACGAGCTCCTTCCGGCCACAGAGTTTGCATACAAAAACCACGTCCATTCCTTGACACAACAAGTTCTGTTCATAATGGACACCAGAAGGCTCCCCTGGATGGGTTTTGAGCCTAACAGGTTGCACTCAGCAGTGGAATCCGTGAACAATTTCTGGGACTAGATTGCTTCCAGCGTTTCAGAAGCTAAAGCTGCACTCGTCAAGGCCAAGGATGAGTTCAAGCTGTACTATGATTGCCATTGCACACCTGCCCCAGAGATCAAGGTGGGTGACCGGGTCTGGGTTGACGCTTCTGACATCCGGATGATGTGTCCGTCAAATTCTCGGACAAACATCTTGGACCCTTGTTGTGAACGTCATTGGAAAGGGTGCGTACAAGCTCAAGCTCCCCCCACCCCCCCCCCCCAATACTCCCAGTTTCATCCAGTCTTTCCAGTAGTGAAACTCGAGCTCGCAGAGCCAGACCCATTCCCCAGACACCCCCGGAATGACAAGCCTCCACCCATCCTCCAGACCAACTGTGATGTTCTCTGGGAAGTCAAAGAGATCCTCGAGGTGAAGGTCCAGTACGGCAGCCTCTGGTACATGGTGCGGTGGGAAGGCTATGGCCCAGTATGGCCTGGAACAGAATAAGTGGGTTAAGTACTGTGATGTCTTCGCCAAAGACGCTGTTGAAGCCTACTACCGCCGCTACCCCAATGCTCTGCGCTGGATCACCTCAGCCACATTTGACTCCCTCTCGTTCCAGAAGCCACAATGCCCATGTCCGGTTCATACACCAGGATGCTGTATTCCAAGGGGGGGTGATGTCAGGGGAACCCCTCGTCCAGCTGCTCATCTGGATTTCCATCTGGCTCTGACCGCTTGTCCAGCCTTCTGTCCAGCTCCGGATTGTCTGGTTCTTCCTCCGGCACCTCCTTCCACTTCGCTCACATCCGGAATCTCACCCTCTGTCCCTCTGGCCTTTGTTCCATTGCTTTCTGGTCGCCTGCACTGGCATGTGTAGTTTATAAACCTTCCCCTAGCGTAGTACTTGCTCTATATTTAGTACTGCCTATCAAACTCTTCAGATTCCCCCGCTAGTTTCTGCACGCCCGCACCGAGCTAAGGTTGCCCTTACATATACAGTGTGGATTCGGACAAGTACTAAGTATGCCCTACAGTTAACATTTGACTGATCTTGCACTTTATATGCTTTTTCCGTCCAGACTTCATTAATTTACCCCTTTGAACATTGCGAGAAAACACCAAGGTATTTCAATAACATCATTCAAAGAACAGAAGCATTGAGACTGGTGAAATATGTCCCTAATAGCTATTGAGGTTTTATTTTGCCACAACCTCACAAGATATACATTCAGGGGTTCAAGTCCGGTCTTGGCTAGGTGCATGGACCTTGTTAACTATGAAGTATATAAATTATGTTTTATTCCATTTTCGGCTGCATTCCGTACCCTCAGAATGAACTTGAACAACTTGGTGGACTTTGCTGCTGTTATCGCAACAATCACTTAGATACACGCTGACAGGTGCTACCATCGGCCATCTCCATGGCACGTGTTGCAACACACTGTTGGGTTTTTCACGATAAGTACGCAGAAAATGAACGTAAGGTCTGTCTAGCTCACTTCAGGTGCTCACACTGACCTATGCACAGCTAGACTCACTGGCAGCTACAGAGTTCGACTAGGCATCTGAACACAGCCAGATGTGGCACCTGATGAGCTGGACAGAGCTGGACAAAGCTGTGCAGAGAAGTCTGTGTAGACGGCTATATAGGGCCTTTCCAGGGGCCACGGTGGTGTATAGTCTCGGCTAAACCGGTCCCTCATGACATCCCAATTTGGGAACCCTGTCATGAGGGTCTGGGCGTAAACGCGGCAATATAACCGTACCATTGCGCTATCGATTTTGATGGCTTTTTCACACGGTATATGCCTCTTAAGATATGCTTGGAAGCCCCTCCAAATGTAGTTGGCTTGTCAATTCTTGTTTCTTGGATAGATTAGATGTAAAATATCCTTTCTTTTTAATGAGAGTTCCCCCGAGACCCCAATCGAGCCTTTAAGGTAACCAGCCCCTATCTCACATGAATTGCCCCATTGAGTTGAGCCGCACAAAAATATATTCCAGCAACCTCAAACACGCAAACCGGCACAATATAGCTCCCAGGAAACATGTTTCATTGCTTAGGCTATTTTTTGTTCACAAATTCTTGTTATGAAAAACATATTGTGCGCTCAAAAGTGTCAGATACAGGCTCATAAAAGGCACACCTGCGTACAACACGGCCACGCAAACTGAAGTTTCAAGTTGGGAGCCAATTCCAAAGGCAGCAAGAATATGGGGCACAGAATTTATAACTCAGAGACGGCAGCCAGGCGGCTCTCTGGTCAATTTATGGAGGAGGCACATAGCGTGTGAAAAAGCCATCAAAATTGATAGCGCAATGGTACGGTTATGTTGCCGCGTTTACGCCCAGACCCTCATGACAGGGTTCCCAAATTGGGATGTCGTGGGGGACTGGTTTAGCCGAGACTAGGTGGTGTAGTGATCTACTGAGAGTCGGAGCCGGAGGAAGACAGAGGTGTTCATCGCTCACACACTCTTAGGTTCTATTTCAGGTCGACAGATGGGCCTTCAATCCCCTGGAGGTTGATTATTTATCCTATCGGCAAAGCAGCCGTCATCTCCGAGTCAGTAGTGCAGTGGTCTTACTCGGCAGAGGAGAGAAGGCGGAGATCTTAGCAGCGAAGGTCAGAACAGCTGTCAGCGGCCACGGGTGCGGCCGGGTATGGCCGGAACCCACCGGATATGGTCGGACATTAAAACTCCGCCAGACATCCGCCGCTTGCCGAGCCTTGACGTCACTCCGGGCGGTCACAATAAATCCTTCATATCTTACTCATTTCTTGGCCGATACACATGTTTTTATTATCGTTAGAACCGCGCTGTCGAGGCGCACATCCTTATCTCAAACTCTTCTTGAAATTCACACTTTTATTTTTAGCCTACGTCGTTCTGAGCACCAGCAATTTGACGGGATTTCACATTTGATCACATTGCAGTGCCATCACGGACGCCATACGCGACAACACCCTCCTACCTTACTCTCGACATGCTGTAGGCCCATGTTTGAGGTCCCAGATTGGCCCTGGGTGCGGGGAACGACAGGTACGACTCACACAAGGGCGAAAAATAAAAAGGGTGAATTTCATGAGATTTGAGGTACAGGAATGTGCGCCTCGACGGTGCGGTTCTAACAATAGTAAAATTATCCATATTAGCGCAGGGATGGGCAAGATATAGTTGATTTATTCAATTTTATTGTAGAGCTGTTTTTTGGATGGTGGAAGAACGTAATATATTGATCCGCACCCAAGTTCCACAATTCAAAAGAAATTCAGTGTCATTTTGAACGGCTAATAAACCCACACCTGAATTTGCTGAGCTCAGTGTCGGCATTGCGGCAGACGAGGACAGATGAAGGCTGGGTACGGTCAGAACACCGGTGGCGGGCCGAAAATCTGACGTCCGCGGCAGTTCTGTGGCGTTCCGCTCCTTCCCTCCTAGAAGCTCGGGAGCCGAGTGAGACCAATGCACCCTCTTCTCGTCATCTCCCCCATCTCCCTTGCTGACAGTATGGTGTTCCAGAAGGTTGCAACGCTAAGTTTAATTTTTGACAGCCGAACCTGCGTTTCGAAATGTCCGAGAGAGAGAACAGAGAATGGCAACCGCATCATTAACGAGGCCCCGAGGAGCCGACTTCGGTCGGTGTCTTCAATCCCAGGACGCGGACATGAATAGATCAGTGCGGACCACTGATCTGCTGCATGGATTTAAGACCTCGTGCCGAAGCACGGGTAACTGTATATCACACCTTCAAATAATGTACGGACTTGCGTTGAGGACAAACTCGACAAACGGCAAGCTTTTGCAGTGTCCTCCTGAAAGAACGCAGTTTGCCACTCGTTCACCGGCATCCATTCCCTCGAAATACGCGCCGTGGAGGAATCCTATTCCACATTTCAACGTGAAAATCGTACTAGACAATGATCAGGACTCACCAAAATATTTCTGGCTCATCGCCTCGCCGGAAAACCAAAGCCGCTTACCCACGTTCGCGCGGAGGTTGGTATGGTGCTGGCTGACGAAGCTCGCGGGCCAGTTGCTGTAGCTCCCGCGGTAGAGCGGGTCGGAGAACCAGCGAGGGAAGAAGAACGCTGTCGGCGCGGGGATGGTGATGTTTGGAAACATGGTATGCAGAACGTCGAGGAGTTCCGCCTGGACTTGCGCGTCGGAGAGAGCTTCAATACCTTCCGAGTAGTCGCCCTGCAGTTGATGAATGAAGGAGGGCCCAAGCTAAGTAAGGTTGGAGATACTTACGGTGACAGTAGCGAAGATTATTCCCGAGCCAGGGAGGAAGCCTTCGAGATCCAAACCCTGCCAAACAGGATATCGGCCACGTTCTTTGTCCGCATACAGAGCAAACTGGAGTCTGGTCAGACCAGTTATAACGCGAGGACGAAGCAATGCACTTGTGTGTCGAACCAGAAGTTCTCGTCGAATTGCAGGAATATTTTGGTGTATGTGGCCTCCACAAATTGCATTGAACTTTTGTGATAAGAGAAACCAACCGGCGCGCACCATTGTCATGCTCTGGATTGCTTCTTGTTTCCACATCGGCAGCGCTGGCTCGAACAAGACGTCCGCGTTCTGCAGGACTCCGAGACTGAAGGTGGAAATTGCGTAGTCGCCACTGATGCGCGTGCCATTCGCCAGCGTAACGATGACGCCGTCGCCCGAATGCGTAATAGTGCGTACCGTCGCATTCAGAAGGAATTGCTCTGGCTTGAGGAACGTCCTCGCTTCGGCTTGGATGAGATACTTGAAACCACGCTGGTCGACACAGAGCAAGTTGTCGTCAGAGAACCCCCCTTGATCAACGTCAAAGGTGAAGTTGTTCGCCTGGAACGTTGAAACTTGGGGTCGAAAACCACGATTGCACATACAAGAAGCAGGTTCTTACCCAGGACGAGGCAATCCAGGACGTCTGCTCGGGCGTCTGCGCATATTCCCAGTCCTATAATTGTAAATCAGGTTAGACACGCAGTAATGATCGCTTCATCCCGCGAGGATACGAACAAACTAGGCGTAGGGAAAAAGGAATTAGAAGACGAAATCCATCTCAAACGCGGAAGTCACGTACAACGTAGTACTCGGTGACCATTTCCTGCGGTGTTTTCGGCTTCGCGCCGACGAGGGAGTATCCCGTCCGGCAGGTCGTATCCACTTGCCTGGTCGGCACCCTGCCACCTATCGGTGGTACATATAAGTGCCCAACATTTGAGTTGTCCATCGAACTCCCACGTACCGCCCACGACAGTCAGATTGGTATACGCGTCGACGGCGTTATTGAGGATATCCAAATAGTCAACCTTTCCCGTCTCGTCGTACGTCACTGATTCCAAAGTGAAAATAACGACGGGTTGATGAACAAAACAGGACCTACCGACGGACTCGTAGAAATCGCTTTCCGCTGTTTTGACGCCATGTTTTCGTGCGAGCGTCAGGATCGGATTTGCGGGCCCGTCGCCCTCCTGTGTGCCCTGGATCCAGTTTGCGCCGAGTTCGATGGTCGCGCGCCTGCCCTCCACGCCAAACTCCTTGCTCTGCATCCGTCCGCCGAGCTCGTCGCGCGCCTCGACGATCAGAAAGTCGGTGATTCCCTCCTTTGCCAGTGTACGCGCCGCGATGATGCCCGCGACGCCGCCCCCGAGGATGAGCACGGTCTTATCGTTCTTGGTGCTGGTGCTGGTCGTATCATTGACCTCGGGTGTTGAGGCAGCCAGCGCGAGACTGGCTGTGATAACAGCGAGTAAGAGCTGGGCAATACGCTGCATGGTCAACGAGAGGTTGGGAGGAAAGTCATGCGTCATATGGCTTTATATGTGCGGCGTCCTCGGCAGAACCAAGACCGCCGCCACGGCAAACCTATCCTTCCCCCGAGGGTAACGAATAGAAGGTTCAACGTAAAAATGTTGTTCGGGACTTGTTCGGGACGAGCTTGGACCGCACGGACGACACACGCAGGTCCATTTAGAGCTCTGGATAGCAAAAGCTTGAAGTTTCGCGGCCACGTTATGAAGACCATGTTACTTGAAGAAAAGCGCCTTCCAAGTTGTTCTCCGTTCTAGCACCCAGACGCAACTTCTTGATGCAATATTATTCTTTGACAGATCTCTGCCAGCACACGCCACCGCCGCCACATGACATGAGCTTCTACAAAAGCGCGGCAGAGCGGAACGGTGCTGTGCTGGTGGAACAGCATCAGGAAAAACCACCGTGGGACCACGCATCGACAATATAGCACCAGCAGTTGCCGTAGTCGCTGTGGCTACACGTCACTTCAAGTTCAATGTAGCGCATGCCTTGGCAATGTTGCGCATCATCGCTTTGACTGATCAAAATATCGGACCGTATTGCCGACCACGTTCTATCCCACGCTACCACAAACTTGCCGCTTTGGGACGGACCATTGGACCAAAATGTTCAATTGAAAAAGCAAGGATGACTTGATATTGACGGTGGTGATAAAATCCACTTACACGCTATATTCCACAATGGCGCTATGCGAACTACCTCAGCTCTATGGGGCTCTGTAGTACTCATCTGATTTTTTCCGATGAGTTCATCAGAAGTCTTACTCCTTTGGGTTTTCTCGCTGCAACTTGCTTCCGCATGTAGCGTGGGCTGCGTGGCGAGAAATGACAGGCATCTTGCAGAGGAATGGAAGTAAAACCTTTTTCTTGAATGTTATGGTGCTAATGTAACATATACACCGTGTCCAGGCTTCTTCAAGATCACCGATGTATTTGAATCTACTAGAATACTTATGTAGTTGGTTCGGGGGAGTGAGAATAGGTTTGCGTAGATGTAAAGTAGATCCGAGCAGTGTTGGCTTTGACGACGTCAGACCGAGGATGATGATTCGTCAAAAGTTTGACGGGCGTCTGACGGCGTTTGACGGAAACACGGCCGACCCACGAAACTGCCTTTTTGGGAAGCGGCGGCTATCGGCCAGGTCAACCGGGTCCCAATTCAGCAACCCATATCGCCATTGTCCTCCGCGGACCGCTATTGTTTGTTACCAACTAACTGCCGCGAATTCTATGCTCAAGTAAAAGATTCAAACAAGTCCCAGATTAAATTACTTTGATTAGATATTAAATACACTAGATAATGAATTCCATAGGATTGGTGTCTTTTTTGGGACTTCTCTGAGATGGTGAAAGTAAGTGGCTTTGGTCTTTGCGCTTCAGAGAAACAATATTTTTCGGGTACTGTCCAGTGTTACCTTCGTGTTTTTTCCGCCGCCAATTCGGGATCATTGGTGCAACTACCAGTTGGACATATGCTTGCGTGCCTCAATGTCAAGCCCGTAATGTGTCATAAGAGACGCAGCCTCAAGTTGATCATAGTCATTGAGCTTGAATAAATGATCAACGGGGATGAGGCCCGGGGTGGCGGTGGCATTTGGATGGTACATGGCCTCTAGCGCTGTGCACTGTTTGTGGACACCATCAATTTGTCCAACTGGATGTCCGACGCAACACTACGGGCGGTCATAGCGGGTGTATAGTTTTTGAAGCATTTTGGGGGGTGATCTGTGCAAATTTAATTTTTTTATAGGCCTTGGGGTGGGATGGGGCTGGGAGGCAGGCTCGACATTGACGAACTGAAAAGCTTGAGCCTCAGACATGTCACACGACAAGTGGGGAGGGAGATTTAAACTGCAGATGAGAGGAAGTGGAAAGGAACGCGATTTACGCATCAAAACACTTCCAAAGTGGCATTCCATTGTGAACAATGGCCACCGAGGCCACCAAAGCATTGCGCGAGTCTCAATTTAGCATCGCAAATTGCTTGATGGAAGTTGATGGCCTTGATACACGAGCATCCCATTTAGGCCACAACAGGTGGGGGCCTTCCTTCCGCGTTTGACTGGTCAAACCAGAATTTCCCTTTTAGGAAGACCCTTCAACACTGTCTATAAATCATGAGAAAATGCGGGTAAATTAGAGAATAACGTATAGAATGAGCACTTTGTGGAAAAAAAGGCATAAATCGAGTTTATGGTTCAAGGCCGCATCGTGAGTTGGTCGGGAAAGCCAGCTCTTGACCGAGACTCTTTTCCCGAAGTTTTGTAGGTCAACGACAACATTTGCTTGGCTCAGATTTGAATCCGGTCAAGTTTGTTGTCTTACACATCCAAATACTTATATTGAGCTTGATGTGATTGTTTTGGTCTGCCAGAAATTCCGCCCAGGGGTAAGTTAACAGTATCATGGTCACATAGTGGGAACACATCTGCTCATCAGAGGTACCTCTGTAGAGCTTCTTGACAGTCAATCCATCGTCCCAATTCAATTGGCTTGTCTGCTGAACAACCCAAGTTCCATTGCAACTCTCCGAATGTCTCCAGTAAACTGTGATTCTTGACTACCTTCATAAACATGATTGCAGCCCCACAGGGCTTCTAGTTGATAGTCAATATTGAAGGATTATGAGAGAAAATGGTGTAGTTGGTGTTGCATTTGTCAATGGAGCTTGTAGAACACCATTTTTAGTCCGCCGTCAAAACACCGTCAACCGGCTGTCAGCATCAATTTTGTCAACTGGGGTTGACCTTTGACCCAGCTGTGCCAACACTGAATCCGAGGATAAAAGAGAGTGACTGATACGAGTAGACTTTGAATATGCAGGTAGAGAAGCAAAATAAAAATGAAGCACGCCATCATATAATGCTTGGCTGACTGGTTCAATTGGTTCGGGAACAGAAGTCGACCTGCGAGCCAGGTCGCACTTCCACACTGGGGCTTAGCCACCAACAGACATTTTCTTATGGCCAGCAGCTCCGCTTACTTTACATAAACTCATATTCAATAAATACTGACTTTCAAAGGAAATGTATCAACAAATTCACAAGCTGTACTGGATCTACATCAAGAGTTGTGGTCAAAAAATGGGGGGACTGTATAACCATAGATAAATATTCTTACTTGGAAAACAGACAGATCCGTTTGACCGGTTCCCGTCCATCTAGCCATTTTCGATGGGTGCATTATTATGTCTCCAGGTGGGTGACTAAATGTGAGAGGTGGGTTAATTTCTGTGTAAACCTACGTGGTTTGATGCTTTGAATCCTTAAGAACATCTGAATGAGGGCTGGCTGGAGCAGAGAGCTAGGTATTGGCAAACTCATTTCTACCCATTTTTAAAACAAGTAAGGAAATGCTCTCGATGGAGAGAACGGAAAATATTTTGACAGTCTGTCGACCCGTCTCAGACAGAAACAGGTCAGAGCCCTAACCAAGGAGATCTCATACAGCCAGATACACATATGGCGTGAGACACCTTCACCAGTGGAAATTTGCAGTTGCAAGGCACAGAAATTGTGCAGACTCACTGCAGGACCTCAAGACAAAGGAGTGCGTGCAGGGGAGTGTACAGCAACAAATGCAGTACATGCAGATTTTTTTGTGTGCCTAAGTCTGACACTGGGAGCAAAATGTAACACATATGTTCAATGCATATGGTCTGCTGGTGAAACGAACATCACAAAGCTGAGTTTGATGGACAAAAGGTGGCTTTTTCCCATACTTTGTTCCCCCACACAGGAGCACAAAGTATGCAACAAAGCCAGCTTTGTGATGTTAGTTTCACCAGCAGACTATATGCATTGAAGACCATATGCATTGAATGCATATGGCTTTCATGTGTGAATGTGAGCAAGGAGGCAGCATCAGCCTTGGGGGAAAAGATGGAGCAGAGGGACAGGCAGGAATGAGGCGTAGGCAGTGGATGTGATAGACTGGGCATGAGAGGAGGAAGTGGGGGACAGACTTGGGGGATGAGGCAGTCAGAGCAGAGTGCGGGGTGGCAAGTTTGAAGCAGTGGAAGAAGACAGTGAGCCCGATGTAGTCCATGCACAGCTGGGTGAGGATGCTGCACTGCAGCCTGCTGAGCAGGAGGGGGGGAGGTCCAAAATAAATATGATCAGAGTATACTAAGGCCTTTTTAACACATAGTTGTTGTAACACAGCATCTCCAGGCAGTGTATTCTTGTGCCTCTCCATGCTAACCATCCAGTGCATTGGCTTGCTGAATTATTCTAACAGCTCTTGTGTTTGACTCAGACAACAGGTTTCGTTATTTATCAATACTAACTATGGATATGGCCTACTGTAGTTGGCTTCTTAGGCATACCTCAGTCATGTATTTGGCATAACAATAGACTAATGGTGCTTGGTGCAATTGGTGGCAGCCAGAAGACACCTTTGAGATAGTTTTGGTATAGCTGCGTAAAGAGATTTTGGAAAAGGTATCCACATCTGTGAGGGAAAAACACCTGCAAAAAGGCATGACAGGTGTATGATAGAACTGCGCACAAAAATGTGGTACAGTGACAACCATTGCAGGCGACAAAAATAAAACGCAATAGCCCACCGCGGGGGTCGAACCCGCAGCCTTCAGATCCCAATGAGATGCCACCCACCTAATAGGAAGTAAGAGTCTGACGCTCTACCGATTGAGCTAGGCGGGCATTCTGACATCCGAGATTGAATGGAGAAGAACACAACAAGAGCAAAGTTGAATCAAAACCGATCCAATCAGTTCATACAGCCACAATGGTGGTTTCTAATAGTAACAACAGTAACAGTGCATGTGATACTGTACTATTACGACCAAAAGTTCAGTTGATGTGTGACAGGCACCTGCAAACTGAACACTTTTGGTCTATGTAACAGTGATGGCCGACCACTGAACACCTCAATTTTTGTAAAATCAATTTTTGAGCTACTGAAATTCACCAAAAAAAGCGGCCAAAATTACACAAAAAATTGGGCCCTCATAACAGCTGGTGGGAATTTTCTTGCGCTGGCCACACCCAAGAACAGGAGGGGCGGCATCGTAGCCCACAACTGGTGCTTGCCAATACAGTCGGAAATTGTGAAGGTATTTTCGGTGTCCATCAGAGGAGAGGGAGGTTGAATTTTGAATTTTTTGTGCACCTGTACTTATGATACACAAAATAATAATAGCATTGTGCATGCGCCATTGCGCCTTTGCCCCGTTTCACCTTGTCGTCTCTGGAGGGCAATAGATAGTTAGGCCACAAGTCAACAAACACACCATGAAAAGTCGACAAACGTGCTCTAAAAATAGGGCCTCAGCATGGAGCTAATGTTGTTGCTCTTGAACTCCTTTCATTCTCAGCTTGTTAGCGAGCCCAGTAAGCTTCGAGGCACCTCCAGGCAGAATGAACACTTTTTGAGTCAGTGACAGTGACACTCAACCAGTGAATATTGGAGGTGATGGGTGACACCCCGTGAACCTTTGGTCATAATAGTACAGCAGGCTTCCTTCATGTTGACTTTTTTTTGGAGAGCCTCTCTCCATCCCATGGCGATACGTGAGGTTGAATGCAGAAGAACGAATAGAAAATGGGCGAGATCAAATTAAAAGTGCTCGACTTGGCGCAGCCGCAGCAGAATTCACCTTTACAGATCGTGCACTGACAGGCGGCCGAAGTCAAGGAGGTGCTGGTAAGTTGCAGATTTGGATTCAGGAGCGATTTGCGACTTGCCTATACTATAGCTAGCTACAGCCTTGAACAAATTTGAACTCCCATGCGCACAAAGAAGTTTCTTTTCAAGTGTCAACCACACCAGAGATAGTCTCTCACATACTGACACTTCAACAATATCATCAGCTACCTCAATGTGTTGAATAAGCAGAAAGTTATGGTAACTGATCATTGGTTCCCGACTCGCAAAGATACATTCAGATTTCGAGACTAGATTGACTTGGGTAAGAGACAACACGGCGGAAGTTCACCACGGGCACTCAATTACATCCCGCCAGTGCACGGAGACTGCGCCACGAACATCAAGGCTTTCACGACATGCTCCCATGCTCCCTCCTTTTCCTCCTTTGCCTGGGGGCGGGAATGCTCCCTGCCTATGGTCTCCGCCCCACTATGGGCACCAGACTGACCCCCAGCCTCCCCAGCCTCAGCTTGCCTCTCTTGACTCCTGCGATATATCTCACGTCCCGCGCGGGCACCGGCGCGTGCCCTGGAGATACATACAATAACTGATATAATGAATGCAGCGACGGCAAAGATCAATCCGACGATGAGACCCGCCAAACTGGGAGTCGTCAGTTCCATAGATCTAACGCGCATAAACTGATGTGTAGTACGTGGGCATGGTGTTCCGCGATGACCAACGACAATGGTTGAATTTAGGTCTTCAACGACGGTCAACGCCCACTCAATCAAAATATCCGTGGTTCACTTACAAGTGGCAGAGGTTTCGTTCTTGAATTTACGGGGTAGGAGTTCAAACGATGGATCTCATCCTCCTTTACGAGTTTTGCGCAAATATATAGGTTGGCCGTGGAACCTTGCAGTATTTGTGGAACAAGAGAGAAAACCGTATTGGGCGGTGCGCGACGACAGCTGTTCCTCCACCATCCGCCACTTCACTTTCTAGTTTTTGAACCCTCAGGATCTCTCGATGAGTTAGGTTTCTCTGGAGGCTTCACCGTAACCTGCCCTCTGGCTGGAATATTTAATACCTGAGGCCAGTTCGCACGCGAAGAAGAAGCTTAAGAGGCAATTCTCACACTGCTGTATGAGAAGAACTGTTCTCATCCAGAACCACAGCCTCAAGCGCACCCTGTGATCATGGGTCTCTGTGGCGTGGCTTCCCGGTGCCCATAACGACAGATCTCGACGCAGTAGTCGGAACGTCGTTTGAGCAATGCGTTTGGTGTTTTCCATGGACGAGTTGTCAACGAGTGAATCTAAATGTCGCCGCTCCGACTTGTACAGTGGTCTACAGGAGAGTTGTGAAAGAGAACGATCCACCTGAGGGCACCGTACTCAACAAACTCAACGGAGTTGAGATACTAGTAGTCCGGCACCGGTTAACTACGGTACTATCATAGCCGCTTCTTGCCCTGATGATTATCAGCATTGCACACCGCCCGAAAACTGTGGTCGAAAATTATTATTGGGTCAAATGATGGTTCGAAGGCAATCTGAGTGGGACCCTAGAGAGAACAGCAAGACGAACCAGGCAGAGAATCCATTTGGTCAAATCCCCATCCCCAGTTTTTGATGTTTCACGCTGCATCTTCAAGAATAAATGTTGAGGTAAGGTTTGGTTAGATTAGATGTCTCAGCCGAGCGGTTGTAAAGGCTATATTCGCGAAACAGTACTGTCTATAATATGGGTTGGAAATGGGAAAGAGTGAATAATTTAAACGTGAGGAGGACGGTCTCAGTTCAACCTGGCATGGAACAGCAATATGACAATCGTGGGTTTACTTATAGTGAAACCTCGCCTGAACGGCTGCACGGCAGTTACAAATTACGGACGGTTGTAACTTGTAACCATCCGCTTCTATACGGGTAAGCATCTTGATTCTTTTTTGCAGCTTCGTTGCCTACAGGAATTTGTAACAAATCCTCGTCGCCCTGGATGGAATTGAAGTAGTACTTATTTCACTTGTGCAGCGAGGAGAAGTTTAGGGCTTCATTTCCGCCTCTACAGGAGTTGGAATTGGGAAAGAATTTATTGATAAAGCCCAAATGAAGTACTGCAACAGCGGGAGCCAGCAACTGAAAGCCGAGCAGAAATTTTGGTGTCGGAAAAGGCTCGGGCCGTTCAGCCGCAATTTGCATTTGTTTTTGTCACCTTCCTAATTCGTACAGTGAACGTCGATGACGAGTGACGATTTGCTCGCCATAGTCCGCCAGCCCAACGACCATGAGCCCATGGCTCGCCTCCCCCTCGAAATCTCATCTGAAATCTTCATGCACTACCTCCTTCCTGAGGTCGAAGACTACCCAAACCCCTGCGACTCCCTCCTCCTGCTCAGCATATGCACCTCTTGGACCGCGATCGCGCTGTCTACCCCCGCACTCTGGTCGAAGCTGCTTCTCGTCCTACCTTCTGAGGTCACAGCTGAATTCCAAGATTTCCTCAACGGGTGGTTTGTGCGTGCAAGGGACCACCCGATGTCCATCTTATTCAGTGGATGCACCAATCCGGATCCGGGAATTATGGTCATAATCGCTGCACACGCACACCACATCCGCGACATTCACCTGCCCTCCCCGTCCTACCTGCGCCTTTTTACACCAGAAGCCACCTTCCCGTGCCTGCAGTCCCTCTTCGTGGCGAAGGGCGGCCACAGGGACTACACCTCTCTCAGCGTCAGCGAAATCATCCAGGCCCTGCGGTCCGCCCCGAACCTCACGGAGTGCACGCTGCATTTGCATTACATATCGCTTGGCCCCGGCGCGGTTGGGGACTCCGTGCACCACGAACATCTCAATGAATTGGATATCAAAGGCGTCAATACCTCTTCACGTATCATCACCAAAACCGGAAAAATCTTCTGGTAGCCGGTGAAAGCCGGGATGCAGCCAACCGATCCCAATGTGATCGGAATCATTGGGGAGGCTAGACAATGTGATCGCAATGGTGTTGGGAGTAGGCAATGTGGTCGCAAGGCTTTTCTAGTGTGGCTACAATTTATATTACTTGCAACCCGTGGTCTGAGAATACCTCTTCACGTATCTTGAAGGCTCTCACATCCTCATCACTAGAATCCCTATACGTCCCCGTCCACAGCAGCGACGCCAGCGAACTCATCTCATTCCTCGACCGTTCGCCCCTCCTCGTTTCCCTCGGCCTCCACGTCAGCGACGATGATTGGACAAGGGACACCGTGGAGTGTTGTTTGGGATCTGCGCCTCGCCTCGTTTGTCTGGAGCTCACCGGCGTCGACGAGTTTCAAGACGGATTGATCGATATCTTTACTCCGTGTGAGGTGTTTCTCTCCGATCTCGCCGACTTGGTGGTGAGCCGGGGAATACGGGGATGCCCTGACGCGGGGTGGCATAAGGATCTCGCGGCTATGCTGTCGGCGCGGCGCGAGACAATTGAGTCCTTTCGCCTCGAATTTGTTCATGATACTTGGCGATATTCCCTTTGCGAGCTGAAGGAGGACGATAAAATGGTTCTGCGTGGGCTGGTGGAAGAAGGGATGAGGATTGATTTGGGCCTTGGGATGAACTCGCGCTTCCGGCGGTAGAATGGCCGAAATCTTCTTTTGTTTTCCTTGTAAAACACCTTGCTCAATGCATGGCACTGTTTTGTTTTTTGTTTTAGTTTCACTACAAACTTGGATCTGTCTTCGTCTCACTGACCATAATCGGTGGACAAGATGCATTGTGATGGATCCGCCCTGCATTGAGCCGGTAACAAAGAATTCCAGGGTTCCGAATAAAATGATCTGATGAAGCGCAGCCAGGGAAGACACCAGATTCGATTATGGTGATACCAATGCCGAGTTCTTCTCAACCGGTGGAGGAGGCTGCGATTGGGCTGCGGCCAGAATTCAGAAGTCGAACATCGCCGACTCAAGTACACCGCCAATCGAGCACTTTGTTCATCAAACGTCAAGAATAGATGTAACGAAAACATTTCTCAGGATGTCCAAAATATGCCGTATGAGAGGTTTTGAGAACGTCTGACGCAAAACGTCTTGCCAACGCCAGGACAAGGTTGTGAGCACATTGCCGAAAGCTCTGGGAGACATTGTTGGAAATATTCACCAAGTATTTCCAGCAGTGACGTGGGTATTTAATCAAGTGCTCATATTGGCCTGCCAATTATACAGTGTACACAAGTGACAATGCACGTATACGTAAGTTATATAGTCCATACACAATACTCACGGTTGGTCTTCGCCTTGGAGACAGCCCGTTTGAACTGGTCATATTGAGCACAAGCATTTTTCATGTACTTATATGTGGTCCGTTGTGAATTTGTGATCGACCGTCCGTGCGCATCAGCACAAACAAGTACAATGTTGGTGCACCCACACATGTCCGTCGTCTCTCTCCACTCCCCCCCTTTCGCTGCTGCGTCGAATTCAACTTGCAAGCCAACTCAGCTCCCATCGTCGGCGCGACTGATCTTGGCTGAACAAGTGTTACTCTCAGGCTGATCAAACCCTGCAAGACAGTGATCCATGTCCTCGGTCATGGTGACTCCTCCGTGTCCCTCCAAGCTCTCCATCTCTTCAATCCATCTTACAATCTGCTTGGGTTGAGCTCAAACCACATCCAGTTCAAAACTGACTCAATTTGGGACGTCACTGGTCTTGAACTTTCAAGGCTTCAAGTTCCCCTCAAACCTCACTCGCAACCCAACTGTCCAGGTCGCCGGCCCATTGACTGTACCGCAAGTCGTCACGCCGAGGCCGACAATTGATATCGGTCTCTCACGCTCAAGGAGAGGCTGCGGATGCGCTGTCGGACCATGACGACGAGGACAACATCAGCGGAGGCAGCGGGATGTTCCCGTGGACTGTGAGTCCCTTCCCCTCCCCCCCCCTTAGTTTATGTTGACTGATCCCTCCTTGTTGCCCACACAGAGAACTTCTGCACCACACTCGAGCACCTGTGTCATCTCCACAGGCACATACATCTTCTCCGTCTCTGCGACGCACAGCACGTTCACGCTCAACACGCGTCCATGCGGCAGGGTTATGTTGATCGGGGTGACGGCGAGGTGGGTTCGGCAACCATTATTGTATCGCGTCACAACACAAAGTACATAGTTGAGATGTCAGTCAGTATCAGTATGTATACATCCAGCCTGCGTGCCCATTTTTATTCGATACAAAATGATTTTTGCACTATTACATCAATGCTGGAAAATTAATGGTCTCCCTAATGTCCGACAAAATCCTGATTGAAGGTTCTGGGAAAATGTTTTCAGAATGGGACCTTGCACAAGCCTTGTGGGATATGATCATCTTTATTTTAAAAAGGTTTCGGACGGCATTATGTGATGATCTGGTGATTGTTTCGTAACATTGCGACAGAAACGTCCCTGACACATTTTTTACAAACGGCGGTGTAGGATTCCTGAGAGGCATCTTAACGCCCGAGTGTGCGCGTGAGCTGAGTATCGAAGGAATAGGCTGGCAATGGATCGACCACTATTCCGATATAATCAACTGCAGCCAGTGACCATTATAATACCACTAGTAAGAAAACAGATCCCCGGACAACTGCCCTCCATCTGCTATTGATGCCGCCCAGAATCCACAAGCGCCATTGTTATGACATTGAATATTTACCGTCTATGCGCATTTGAGAGTGATATCCAATGAGAAGATTTCGGGAAGAGTCTCAACTTGCAGACGGCGGAGCAAGGATAGTTAACCCTTTGATCAGGGAATGTGCATTCTTTGATTTGAATGTGCTGTGTTTGAGAACTTTGTGCGCGCGAATAGCCCCGTTTATCCCGCCCGAAAACTGTGGTCGAAAATTATTATTGGGTCAAATGATGATTCGAAGGCAATCTGAGTGGGACCCTGGGGAGAACAGCAAGACGAACCAGGCGGAGAATCCATTTGGTCAAATCCCCATCCCCAGCTTTTGTTTTTTCACGCCGCATCTTCAAGAATAAATGTTGAGGTAAGGTTGGGTTAGATTAGATGTCTCAGCCGAGCGGTTGTAAAGGCTATTTTCGCGAAAACAGCACTGTCTATGAGTTGGAAATGGGAAAGAGTGAATAATTTAAACGTGGGGAGGACGTTCTCAGTTCAACCTGGTATGGAACAGGAAAATGACAATCGTGGGTTTTCTTATAGTGAAACCTCGCCTACACGGCCGCACGGCCGTTACAAATTACGGACGGTTGTAACTTGCAACCATCTGAATCCGCTTCTGTACGGGGTAAGCATCTTGATTCTTGTTTGAAACTTTGTTGCCTGCGGGGGTTTGTGATATATCCTCGCCGCCCTGGATGGAATTGAAGTACTTACATACTTACTTCACTTGTGCAGCGAGAACGGGCTTGGAGCTTCATTTCCGCCTCCGCAGGAGTTGGAATTGATCAAGAGTTGAATCAATCGATTGATAAAGCCCAAATGAAGTACTGCAACAGCGGGAGCCAGCAACTAAAAGCCGAGCAGAAATTTTGGTGTCGTAAAACATACGTGGTTCAAAGCTCGGGCCGTTCAGCCGCAATTTGCATTTGTTTTTCGTCACCTTCCTAATTCGTACAGTGGACGTCGATGACGAGTGACAATTTGCTCGCCATAGTCCGCCAGCCCAACGACCATGAGCCCATGGCTCGCCTCCCCGTCGAAATCTCATCCGAAATCTTCATCCGCTACCTCCTTCCTGAGGACGACGACTACCCAGACCCCTGCGATTCCCTCCTCCTGCTCAGCATATGCACCTCTTGGACCGCAATTGCGCTGTCTACCCCCGAACTCTGGTCGAAGCTGCTTCTCGTCCTACCTTCTGAGGTCACAGCTGAATTCCAAGATTTCCTCAACGGGTGGTTTGTGCGTGCAAAGGACCACCCGATGTCCATCTCATTCAGCGGATGCACCAATCCGGATCCGGGAATTATGGCCATAATCGCTACACACGCACACCACATCCGCGACATTCACCTGCCCTCCCCGTCCTACCTGCGCCTTTTCACACCAGAAGCCACCTTCCCGTGCCTGCAGTCCCTCTTCGTGGCGGAGGGCGACCCCGGGGACAACACCTCTCTCAGCGTCAGCGAAATCATACAGGCCCTGCGGTCCGCCCCGAACCTCACGGAGTGCACGCTGCATTTGCAATACATATCGCTTGGCCCCGGCGCGGTAGGGGATTGCGTGCACCACGAGCATCTCAATGAATTGGATATCAAAGGCGTCGATACCTCTTCACGTATCTTGAAGGCTCTCACATCCCCATCACTAGAATCCCTAGACGTCCCCGTCCACAGCAGCGACGCCAGCGAGCTCATCTCATTCCTCGACCGTTCGCCCCTCCTCGTTTCCCTCGACCTCCACGTCAGCGGCGATGATTGGACAAGGGACACCGTGGAGTGTTGTTTGGGATCTGCGCCTCGCCTCGTTTGTCTGGAGCTCACCGGCGTCGACGAGTTCCAAGACGGATTGATCGATATCCTTGCGGATACTCCGTGTGAGGCGTTTCTCTCCGATCTCGCCGACTTGGTGGTGAGCCGGGGAACATGGGGATATCCTGACGCGGGGTGGTATAAGGATCTCGCGACTATGCTGTCGGCGCGGCGCGAGACAATTGAGTCCTTTCGCCTCGAATTTGTTCATGATGCCTGGCAATATTCCATTTGCGAGCTGGAGGAGGACGATAAAATGGTTCTGCGTGGGCTGGTGGAAGAAGGGATGGAGATTGATTTGGGCCCTGCGATGAACTCGCGCTTCCGGCGGTAAAATGGTCGAAATCCTCTTTTGTTTTCCTTGTAACACACCTTGCTCAATGCCTGACACTTTTGTTTTTCGTCGTAGTTTCACTACCAACTTGAATCTGCCTTCGTCTCACTGACCATAATCGGTTGACAAGATGCAATGTGATGGATCCGCCCTGCATTAAACCGGTAACAAAGAATTCCAGGGTTCCGAATAAAATGATCTGATGAAGCGCAACCAGGGAAGGCACCAGATTCGATTATGGTAATACCAATCCCGAGTTCTTCTCAACCGGTGAGCTGATTGTTCCCGCTACCGTAAGGTACGGACGGGTCTTAGAGAGCCCCTTGAGAAATTTTTGGCAGTAAATCACTGTTTTGTCGTTTGTTTTCGCGTAAGCACTGATCTCTTATTGTTATTTCGGCCGAGGTATTTATGACCGCAGTCCGATCACTTTTCTCACTCTTCAAGTTCAAAAGCCTCTCTCCTCTCTGCGATGTTCTGTGGCAGGCCTCTCTTTTTCTCCGTCGATGTCACAGCTGAATCATCCATGGTAGCCCTTGACTGGGTGAACGCGGCAGAAACTCGTACACGGCGCCGCATTCTTCAGCTGGCAGGAGGTAGCATGGAGGTTCCAAGAGAATGGAAGCAGAGGGTCGTTGAACGAAGCGTTAGGGACTTGGTGGAAGCAAAATAGCAGCAAGTGGTCGGTCAAATCAAATGTGTGGCTATGCATCATTTTTGCTTTTCGCGGCGACTTCAAGGCGCGGATGTGGATGAAATTCTGTCCCAGTATCTGATATCTCTTCAGGCGTGGAGCGTGCTCTCTCGAGGTGCGCCCATGCGTTGACCGCCACATCGCCCGTTAGCGCCGGCGCCTTGTTCATGAGGTTTATCACGCTCGCCGGTCGCGTCTTGTACCAGACTATGCGCTAGGTGGGCCGATATTGCATAGAAATGACACAATTCCTTCGTGAAGGCCGCCGACGAGTGCAACAAAGTGAAGCTTTTCTTCCATGATCAGCTGCAACCACACACATTTCAGACCGTCCCTACGGAACAAACCAACGCACAAATTTTGTCAATGCCAAATTTGTGGAGACTCGACGGGGGCATCAGGCGTTTAGCGAAGTGGGCCTCATTCCCGTCTAGATGTCGGGTCTGGACGTAGAATATGAACAGAATGAATTGGCTTGTGCCGAGATTTCTTAGCTTTCCGTCCTTGACTGTTAACAATTCATTCATTCTACTTAATACAGGCAAGCTCCAAGCAGCGCTATGTGCAAAATCAAGATGTCCGCTAAAGTCAATCCCGGGATAAGATAGGTTTGCGTCGACATTCAAGGTCTTCCTCTTTTCTTGCTTTGAACTCCGGATTTTTAAGTTGCACGTAGAGGTCTTTAGGGCTCTGGACTCAAGTCCGTCAAACTCCGGTCAGCTTCGACACTAAAACTTTTCCGACTCACTCCTAAAAAAGAAAGTTTGTCACTGGGTCTGACTACGAGAGACTAACACGTTATTAAGCAATTATTAAGGTTAGGAAGAATGAAATTACTCACGTCCCCGCGCCTACTACTAGTACTTGCTTCCTTACCACCATGACCTCTCCAGCATATCAAACCTTTCTGCCCCCCATCGACCCTGCCCGCAATGGCTTCGACTTTCATGTCTACTACTCCCCCACCGAGGAAGCCCATGCCCGCGACCTCCACACCCGGATCTCGGCCGAATTTCCAGAGGTACCAGATTTATACCAATCTCTTCCGCACCCATACTGAACATCGCCGTCGACAGTTGCGCATCTACAAATTCTGGGATCAACCTGTCGGTGCGCTACGTCCCTGTCGGTCACCGTCTTTATTCAACTTCATTCTTCGTAGGCCCACACCCGATCCCCATGTTTGAGGTCAACACCTTCACCCCGCACCAGACCGGCGCCCTTTTCTCCTGGCTCGTCGTAAATCGCGGGCCCTGCTCGTAATCAATTTTGAGCCCTTCCGCCTGAGTTGTATCTGATTTATTCGCCTACGCAGCGTCCTCATCCACCCAAACACGAACGACGCACTCGCTGACCATATCACCCTCGCCACCTGGATGGGCACACCCTTGACCCTCAAGACCGATATATTCCACCATGCGCCCCGCGGCACGACTGCAGCCCCGACAAGTTCAGCTTGATTCAGTGGGGGAATGGATGAGATGTCATTGATGTATTTCGATATTCAATGAAAGGACATCCATGGGCCCGACACAATATATCTCCTACAAAGCACTTGATTGGCCCAAGAACGCAATCAAATCCTCTAGCTATGTTGTGGTACGCTGCTTCAAGTATCAGGAAGCTGTATTCATGAAGAACTTGAGCGAATGCACTGCACGGGCTCATCGATCCATTGATTTAAACATAAAGGCTCAGCACAGAATCCCACGACAATCACTACTTACTTAATGGACAAGATACGGATATTAGGTTACGCACAGTTTTTCATAGTCTTCAATGAAAGTTTCTGAAATCCATCGGTGCAAAGGAACGTGATTTGGTCTTCTGTGTCAACAACTCCCGGCTTCCTCCACAGGCCACGATATATGTACGCCAATGTACGCCTTCTTAATTCGAGCCGTCCAACGTCGCACAGTGCGCCCAACAGGCGTGCTACGGAGCCTGATCTATCGTCATCAGCGGGAGATGGTATTTCAGGTTGCCCGACTTGTCTCCACCTAAGCACCTATTTCATCGGACTCTTATATCCTTGACAAGGTGGTCGACGACCTGCGGCCGTCTCCCTCCTTGTTTTGATCCTAATAGATTAAAAGCCTGTATGTTTTTATGAAGAGTTTGAAGCCAAGGTACGTCACGGCAGGTCGGCATGATATTTTGATCGGCTATACTCTCTATCCGGGGCGGCATGGTCGGCATGTTGCACTTTCAACATAAATGTTTTGAAGATTCAAAAGGCCATCTTCATTGGTGCCTTGCGTTTAAAAATCCCATCGCAACATTAATCTTTAAATGCTACACCATACATCCTGGGTCGTAAAAATGGTGAAAATATGTCTGTATCGTTATTGAAGGCGCGAGTGGAAAAAAGAGACTGGTGGCAATATTTGGTGAAAAGGAGGATCGTAATAAGTGAAGAGATTACGAATCAAAAATCGCACCGTACGCTGGAATGCCACGGCTCTCCATACCATACACCACCCTTCTTGTGAGTTTCGGGTTGGAAATAATGAATACTGCCTCTGCCTGGGCCTCCACGAATAACTTATAAGTGATAGCCACCATATCTGGTCGACCTTCCGTTTTAGTATCTAATATCTCATCAGTCTGAATCAACACTGTCGCACCGGCGGATGTAAAGACGCACCCCAAATCCAGGCATCAGGATCGGCCTTCTTTACCGCCTCTACAATTTTCTCGCCATACGTGGCTAGTGGACTGGAAGTGGACCAGAAAATGCGTCGTGGCGTGACGTCTGCGTAGAAGAGGGAGAGACAAGGCCCGACCCCACTGCCTGTGCAGCAGACAACAATCTTCTTGAACAGGTTCGAGGTATACAGCAACCCGTGCATCGGATTGCCGCGAATCCACAATTTCTTCGGTGGGTTCGCAATGCACTCCCGCGTCCAGTCGCCGGCGTTGGAAACAACGAAGGAAAACCCCTTTGGTCCGCTGCCATCGTCGTCGGGAATCGTCGCGAACGCGTGCCATTCCAGCAACGGCGTGGTGGAAACTTTGAGCCCATAAAACGGGGCCATGTCGCGGTATTTGAAGTGGAGGCGGATTGCGTGGCTGGACAGGACCTCGGGATAGACGTCATGCTGCCGCAGGCGTGCCCACGAGAGGATCGAACAGCTGGTGGAAATGCAAAGCGTCCAGAAATTGGGCGTGCTGATGAGGTAGCGCCCCAAGGCCGGTGGACCAGATTCGAACACCCGGTATTGGTTCGCCGCGAAGATGGAGTGCATCCAGAACGTCGCAAGTGCAACCCAACCGGAGTACCTGTGTACCGCCTCGAAGTGGTCGTGGTATCGGCGTCGCAAGACGGGATGTGCGGCGGCGAGGATGAAAATGAACATGGTCACGAGGATGTAGGATGTGGCGAGATTAGCGAGGGCCCATTTATTTGGATTGGCGATGTAGTCTCGAGTGGTAACCGCGGTGTACATGATGTACCAGACGACGGCCGCGACACCCGCTCCGCTGTGCGCGCCTCCGTAATGGAAGACTTTGGCCAGGCGGCGGCGAAGCCACAGAGGAGCGCTGTGAGGGCATGCAACGGCGATCTCATATACGAGGTTTACAAAGTTCTCCTGTCGGAACAAGAGCGTGACCATAAGATTGGCCGAAGCAGCGCTCCCAACACTGGGAGCTAGGGGGCGGCCGTCCTTTTCAACGACGAATACAATGAATGCAATCAAGTTGGCGACAAAAATCAAGGTGAACGTCTTGCGGTAGTAGGAAAAAGCAATGTCTGACGAGGAGATTAATAAGTGGATGCGAAGCAGACTGCAGTTCCGCACAGTGCAACCATCGAGTGAACCTCGATTGTCCTAGCTTTGGTGGAAGCTCCAATTCGGTGGGGTTGAACTTGATAGTTTCGATGACTTTGCTCTTCTCAACGTCCCGGGATTGTGAGGAGGAAAGGAAGGAAGATGTGGATGCTGTGACGGAGTCCGAGGAGGGCGATAAAGCTCCGGCGACCTGTGCACGTTCAGATGCGACGATTGAATACAGATTTAAACACTCGCCTCAATCATCTTGCGCTTCTGGAGGGGGAAAAAGTCGAAGGGAAAACGGCTGAAGAAAAAAATGTTTCATGCTGGCTATTTAACTCATGCTCTGCTGTATTGATGGGAGAAACGCGGTCCAGAGACCATACTTGTTAGAAGCAGAGATTTGTTCGATCTTGCTGAGAATCTGCTCCACAAGGGGTTAAGGGCAGACTGGAGCGAATCGGAGGCCATTCGTCAGAAATCGGGCTGATTTGGTTTTGAAATGTTACCGAACGCTGGGCAGCGCCAAGGTAAGCGGGCATTCACGGCTCAATCAAACTTGGGCCACTGGCAATTTAATGTAGTTCACTGGTCGGGACTGTGAGGAATCCCAACGGAGAAGAGTGGAAATATTAAGCTTAGGTTGAGCCTAGGTTCCGCTTCGACGCCAGTCCACAGTGTGGCCGCATAACTGACAGCATGGGCAGCCCCAGCTTATTTTGTGAATGCAGGTGCAGCAGCGGAGGGCGGCGAAATCATACCGAGTTACTTGGCAACATGATGGACTTGCTGTCCAACATACTGACAGGCATCGCAAGTCGCAACAACGGAAAGTAACGATCACAGTCCCGCGAGCAAATTATAATAGTTCAAATTCACTCCTTGCAAAGAAAACCCACTTTTTTGTAATGTCATGCAAGCACATAGCCCAATGCCAATATAAATTCGCGACAAAGCCAGGGTGAGAGGATACGATATTGATCAAATCACCCACGTTCGTCGGGTCCGATTTCAGGCAGTTTGAGGTGCAAGCCGCTACGCAATCCCCTTGCTCTAGGTCGGATTCTACACGCAATCCGTCGCGACGCAGCAGGTAGAACCGAGACAGAACAACTTTGATCCGACGCACCGATATCGGCCGTTGTCGATAGGATAGTACTGTATCTATATGTAGGGGAGCAACGGTCACGGTAACGGAGAGCCCGTTGCGTTGCCTCGGTCACGGTAACGGTGGGGCTGGTTGCTTGAAAAAATCGTGACATTGAAAAAAATCGCAAAAAATCGTAAAAAAATCTCCTCGCCCCTACTCGTCCCTGGAATCGTCCCCACCACCTTCATAATCGTCGCCACTGCCCTCCTTCTCGCCTTCAGAGAGTGAGCAAACCCTACGCTTGAGGGGACTCGGACAACAGACCGTATGTGTTCTGTCACTTGTAAGAGAAAATATGATCTCCAACTGGGCCGCAGAGGTATATACAGATAGCCCGTTGCTTAGGGAGGCAACGGTCACGATCACGGTACGCCCCGTTGCCTGAAAAAAAGGCAACGGGCAAGTCACGGTCCCCCGAGCGTTGCTCCCCTACATATAGGCACAGTATAGTTGCCGAATATTTGGAGGAGACACCGCACGGATTTGGGATTCTATCTGATTCTGCAGAGTCTTACCGGCTTCTTGTGCTAGCCTGGATCGTCAGGACATCGCTTACCCTGCCTTGGCTGGATTGGACGCACGTAATGCCTGTTCGTGAGAGAGACTCTGAAAAGTCAGGTGGTGCGCGGTTTTTAAGCGGCGTTAGAACCGTGTTGCATCGTTGAACCGGCGTACTTCACAATAGAGATCAAAGGTTAAGCGGTGCATACGCACACGGCGCGCCTTTGCCAAGGGCGCAGAAATCACCAAGAACACAACATATACCACCCGACATCTCCAAGCCCGGTGAGATCCTCAATTGAACGATTTTACAGGTATTTCTGAACGGCGAAAACCTTGAGACAAATGCCCCTCAAAAATTGTGTTTTGCTCAACTGATAAGGATTACTCATTTCTCTCCATTTTGGCCTTTGAACACTTACTTCATGGTCGTTCGGGTGGATTTCTGGATTTGAGAAAAAGTACTTACTTGCATTTTGCACGGAGAATGTCGGAAAAAACGTAAATTGGTACCTTATTTAGACAGCTTCTAACGGCCTTCCAAGGGCAAGGCGGTTTTGATCCGAGAGTCGCCTTTAAAGGCATTGAAAGAAGCTTTAAAGGGGGACTCTCGGATCACAAGGCTATTGAAGCGGTGTCTAGACAATCATTAAGATTGTTCCGACAAACGAGTCCGGGGTAATGAATTGAGAAGCCGTCTCAAACAAGCGAGACAATCGTGGGCATCCGATTTATTCCGTCGTACGAATCAGAACCTCCGTTTGAGCCAAGACTCAGCCAAGACGATTTGCGAATGTTGCGCGGGTCAGGAACAGATCTGCACCACTCAACTATCAGTAGCTTGAGACAGATCCGGAACTTCCGCAAAGGGTATCGACGGAGGAGACCAGGTGCCGACGAGAGCCTCTTTGAAGTAGGCAATACGCACCAGCCTCTTTTAAAGATACAATACGCACAAGACTCGGACAAGCTTTCCAGGCACCTGGAGTATGCAAGATCACACAGAAATTCTATAACGGAAATCTTCTGTTTATCGGCAGATGGGGCTCGACGGCTAGGATTGCAAGGCGACATTGACATACTAGAGACGAAGCGCCCAAGAATATCAGAGGAACCAATTTATTCTGAGTTCCAACGCAGAGCGATCATCCTGAATAGGTGGAGTCGATCTCAACAGTGTGCCTAATAACTATACCATACCATAATTTGTTGGCTCCCACAGGACAATCAATATGTTCGGAAATTTAATTTCTCTACACTTTTGGGTACCGGTAGCGGGCCCTGCCGCTTGTTGGCCTTACCAGCTTTATTGAAGGAATAGGCTGGAAATGCTGCAGCCAGTGACCATTATAACTATATAATACCACTAGTGAGAAAACAGATGCCCGGCCAACTGCCCTCCATCTGCTATGCTATTGATGTCGCCCAGAATCCACAGGCGCCATTGACATTGAAATACTTACCGTCTATGTATGCACATTCGAGGGTGATGTCCGGTGAGAAGATTTCGGGAAGCGTCTAGACTCAACTCGCAGACGGCGGAGCGAGGATCGATCGCCCCGGACTTGGTTGTGCGCTTCAAGAGGAATGAGCTCGTGAGTTGCATCCAAGACTCCCACTGCGCATACTACGTAACATCGAATCGTCTGACCCAAACGTTTAATGAACCGTATTCCGACGCAGGCTGGACCGTTGATTGAGGGGGGGGGGGGGAAAGAGAGGCTATCGGGGATCGTGATCGGGTTTTGGATGCAGGATTTCGGGGTTGCCGAAAAAATAGATTCAGGAGTAAAAATGACCACCGCAGGGGTCGAACCTGCAATCTCCTGATTTGAAATCAACAAAGCTCATCGTAGTCAGACGCGATGCCATTTCGCCAGGCGGCCGTTATGAATAGCATAATATTTGCCATGGTGGGGAGCCCGCGGGGTTAGGCTCTGGCCAAAGGTATTTCCCAGTTTCTTCATGGCCATCGGCAGTGTAAGAGCCAAGACACCGAACGAGACTCAGCGTAATCGTTTCAGGCTTTGAAGCTGGTAGCGGGACTCGGAGCTCGACGTTGAAATTGCAGCACGGGCAAGGTTTTCGTAGTTTCTTCATGGTCATCGCTTGGCTGGAGTAGCGTCCGAAATGACAGGCTCGACGAGATTCAGTCCGAGGCTTTACTATTATTTAGTGCGCCCGCAGACGTACATCTTCAAATTGGGTTCAAGGTGCCTGGGCATGAGAGGGAGGACCCGGATAGCAGCAGGCAGCAGGAAGAGATAAGCGCCCCGTGGATTCGAGTGAGAAAGAAGGACCGGGAGATATAGCAGGTAGCAGCTGCGCGCAATGAATATCGAATACTGCTGATGTGCGAAAGGTACGTTCCCGCAGTGAGGAACGTAAGAACAAGGTCCTAGAGGGAGGCAAGAGACAACGGTGAGGTTGAGGGAGAGATCAAAAAGGAATTTCGGACATCAGTCACAACGTTTCGGCTTTGTTTCCTCCCACTCCCGACTCTGGTGCCATACGTATGTTCTCTCTGATGGAAAAGGGCCACTATTAGCCTGCCCCGGACTTGTACCTGTCCCAGCGGACGACGGCGCCCTGGTGACGCCAATGGGTTAAAACTATGGGCTCAGCCGCGAGGAAAGGTGAGGAGTCGAATTGCACGTACGCGCCGCGCTGAATTCAGGCGCCTACAATCCATTTAAGCTCTGAATGAAGCTGCGTGTGCTCGGACGAGCTCAGTGTCGGATGTATCGTGCACCGTACGCGCATCGTGCCCAACAAGTGGTCTTCGCATCTACACCAACATTCAAGCCGCCGTCTAGTTTCTGCACCCGCTTGGCCCTCCATAATGCACGCTATGAGCTCGCACCCGTTGGTTGCGCGTAAACACCTGCCTGCCGCGCTCATCTCCTGCTTTCTTGTGGCCATCTCCCGTGTCTCGTCTTTTACTGCTCTTCCTCATGTCGTCATTCTCGGTCCTCGGGTTTCTGCGCCTGCAATGTCCAATCAAGCCGCCGTCCGGGCCCTCGTCGCCGTCACTCCTCCACCGAGTCCTCTCCTCCGACTCCTTTCCCCCCCGCATTCGACGGACGAAGACGCGGCCTCATGGCGGGAAGGCGCCTGTCGCCGTCTCCACTCCGCCCCCGGCCTCGCTTCCGAAGACGACAGAGAACGCGCGCGCGACCACGACCGTACGCGCCGCAGGTAACCCCAAATCAATAGCGACGCGCACTTCGCCCTCCCGCCGCTCGAGCGCGGGTTCCTGGGGCCGAGCGACGGCACAGCGCCTCGGCTGAGAGCGGGACCGCGGGCGTGGCGGGGGCGCGGCGTGTGGGGTGCGAGCGTGGGCGCGCGCGACCCTGCGATACACGGTGCCGCTGTCCGTGGCGATGCACGGCAGGCCCGGGACGGAGTGCCATGGGCATGAGGGCGGGGACGAATGAGGTGTAAATGGGGCGAACGGGCGAACGGGCACGGGATCGTGAATGGTGCGGCGTCGCACCGTCGACAGTGGATGGCCTCGACCCGAGCGGCACTACTTCCACTTGCACGCGTCGAGGAGCTGTCGCGGCAGACGGAGCGCAGCGTCGACGCTGACGCTAACGGTGGACGACCTCGCCTCGAGCGGCGCTACTTGCAGCTGGCCTAGTCGAGGAGGAGGAGCGTGCACGAGCAGCAGCGTAACTTCGACCCCGACCGCAAACGTCCGTGAGCCCGCAAAACAACGGGCACTTGGTCCTCCTGCCCGCCGCTCGAGCTCGGGCTCGGCTTCCAGGGTCCGTTCTCCGGAAGCAACGGCGTGGGGTACATGCGCTGCGCGGGCGTGGCGGGGTCGCGGCGTGTGGGGGGTTTGAGCGTGGGCGCGGGCGACCTTCCGATATACGCTGCCGCTGCCCGTGGCGATGCACGGCAGGCCCGAGACGAATGAGCATGAGGGCGGGGACGAATGAGGTGTAAACGGGGCGAACGGGGCGGGCCGACCTCGAGCCTTCCACCTGTACGAGGCGAAGAGGAGCTGCTGCAGCACACGAAGCGGGCGTCGACGGTAACGGTGCACGATGTCGAACGGCACTACTTACACTGCGCGAGTCGAGGAAGAGCTTTCCGGCTCCCGAGGACGACAGAGAGGCACATGAGCAACACCGACCGCGAGCGGCAGCAGCGCAACCGCGCCCGTGGGCCCGCAAAACAACAACGGCCATCTCCTCCTCTGAGGCCATTCCCCGGAAACAACAGGCCACGGCGTGGGGTACATGCGCAGCGCGCGCGGGGAGCGGGAGCCGTGGGGGTGCAGGGTGGTATGCGGGAGATGCGAGCGTGGGCGGTAGGTGGGGGGCACACGCCGCCGCTGCTCGTGCGGATGCGTGGCGGGATATTATGGCCATGAGGGCGTGAGTGGGCGCAGACTGTGCGAATGGGAATGGGTAGACAGCCTCGAGCGGCACCAGTTGCACCTGCACGAATCGAGCAGGAGCTGCTGCGGGCCACGAAGCGGGCGAGCGCGGCGTCGACGGTAACAGTGCACGATGTCGAACGGCACTACTTGCGGCTGCCCAAACCAAGGGGAAGCTTTTCTCCCTCCCGAGGACGACAACCGCGACCGCGACCACAAGTGTCCGTGGGCCCGCAAAAACAACAACGGGCACCTCGTCCTCCCGCCCGCCGCTCGAGCGCGGGTTCCTAGGTCCGTTTCCCGGATGCAACGGCGGAAGACACATGCGCGGCGCGCGCGGGGAGCGGAAGCCCGGGAGCCTGTGGGGTGCGAATGAGGCGAACAGGTATAAGATCGTGAATGGTGCAGCGTCGACGGCCGCGGTGGACGCTCCGGAGCGGCACTACTTCTCGCTGCACGAGCCGAGGCGGAAGACGGAGGACCTGATGCGGGAGACGGAGCGGGTGAGTTGGATGAGATGCGTGCGGTGGGCGGGGAGGGTGGGGGTGTCGATAGGCGGATGATGCAGAATGGTCACGGTGGGAATGAGGGTGGAGGGCTGGAGTGCCGCTGCGCGAGCGCGAGCGTGCGGCCCGTCAATAGCGCTGCTGGGATGCGCGAGTGAAGAAGAGGGGTCTTCTCCAAACTATCTGATTGTGTTCTCTTCCCCCCTTGTCTTGCCCCGCCTTTGGTCTCGCTCTGCCAAGTTCTCATTCCGCTTACTCTCCTCTTGCTCCATCTCTCCCCTTCGAAAATTAATTATTTTTTGAGCTCGTAGTTTGACAACCTTTTGGGATCCAAATACGTATCCTGTTTGAAGAATATCTCATCGCGGAATTCTTTTCACGCTCCACGATCCAATCGTGGTATTTTAAAACTACTGTACATCCTGGAAACTCGATGAAACTGGTCTGCGTAATCACTGGAAGTAGTAGGGAGGGTTGCCGGAGGCATATTTCGAGCCTGCCATTCTGGGCAAGTGCGGGACCCATGGTCCCGGTGGAGGTGCTTCGACATCATGGGACGGGGAGGGGTGTCTCCATGGAACCGGGAAGGACGGTACGGCGTTCGGGGGTATGGAGGGTGGTGATGAATGTGTGGATGCCACATGTGCTGTAGTTTGTCGCGGATCCGGTCGGGGAAGAATCCATCGCTTTCCGAGTCGGATTCCTCCGCTTCCAGGTAAGCCACGTTGATTGTCTTCGTTTTCAACAGAAGCCGGCGGAGCCGCTCTGCGGGACTCTTGATACGACTGTGGGTGTTTTTGACGAACTTGCAGGCAAACACGGCCCACGCGAAGTCGCCGGCGGATTTCCGCACCAGCTTATGGCACAGCTTGTATTTCCATTGCAACTCGGGGACACCCGACAACTCGAAGTCGAAGAATTCCTCGATGTCCTGCAGGTTGGACTTTTGGTCGATGACTGTATCCATGGAACAACAATGAATGCTGTCGTAACTCCCGAAGGTATTGCAGATGTCGGAGTCCGGGCGCGCGGTGATTAGGAGGCGAAAATTTCCCGGAAGCCCTGCGCTCCTCGAGGAAAGTATGGAGACAATCGTCTCACGCGCCTCCTGGTCTCCGATGGCATCCAGGGCGTCAATGACGATCAACACCGGTCCAAAATAGATGAGTGGTCGCTGAGAAGGTTTGAGGATAAACTCCTCAAACTGTTCGCGGATAGACGCCGTTCTGCGGAGTGCGCGCGGGCCAACAACGTGCCTCAGTGCGTCCTTCCATCCCTGGTCAAGATCTGCCAGATCGCGCGCAATGGTGGTAAACAGCCTGTCGGGGCTACGCTCCGGCTGCTCCTGGAGGAAGAAGAAGGAAGACCCCAGTCGCTGAAGCTCATTGAACCGGTGCGCCACGGTATGCGCGATGGCGGATTTGCCAGTTCCCGGAGCACCTGTGAGCAAGAAAATGCGCGGCGTCTCAGTTTGACTCTCGTTGACCCAAGCAAATATCTCCTTGAGAAGGCTTTCGCGGGTGCTCGCCAGACACTGCTTCCCGATATCGAACCGAGCTGATGCGTATGGCAGATCGTCGAGTTCTCCAGCGGCCGCTACAAATTCTTTATTAACGCTCGCAGAAAACAAGTGAAATTTCAACTTACCAATTTGGTCGACCTGCGCAGCAATTCTCACAACGGTGATTTCAGTGTTCAACGCAGAGTCACGCTGAAAAGCATGTTTCAGGTCCATGAACTTTTTTTGATACTCGGCGATTTTGTCGTTTATGCCGCTGCCCGAGAAAAGTGTGCTGCCAGTGCGAAGGACTTATAATTGATCAAAACGACGAACAAAGGGTCAAATTGAGGGCTCACTGAAGCTCTTCTGCTTGGTGTAGTCGCGGATAAAATACGCACATTCGGTGGTTTGCAATGTCAAGAGTTTGATAGTCTCCAGATGGTTCTCAAGCGAAGCCTTCTTCAATTCGTTCAAGAACGCGAAGACTTCGCAAGTAACTTTGATCAGCTCTCGAAAAAGATCATCTCGTTCCCTCTGCGCAATGGCAACCTGATCATGCCAATGAGCGACTATTATTTAAAATTGGAAGTGAACACTTACTTTCTGTGCCATGGTCAAGACGCTGCACGCAATCTTTGCGTACGGGTGAATCTACATTTGATCAACTTTTGGCCAGACAATCTGACGGACGGTTCGCACCTCCGAAAATTGGTTGATTAGAGTGGTGAAGAACTCGACGTGTTTAATCAAGCGGCTCAGGGACTCTGGCAAGTCATCCAGGTCTCCCAAATTCAACCCATCTGCGACGATCGTCTCGGGGCGAAACCAGGGGGCATTCCTTGCCTGCAGCTCCGCGCCAGGCAAATGAAGACATAGAGCCGCGCCCATTGCAACAGGGATGCCTGCACCCACGTTGTGAATTCCATTGTTCCGTAACTTCGCTGCCTCGCGGGTAGAAGCAGAAGGAACATCCGATGAAAGTAGTTGGAGATGATAGGAGAGATGGGTTGGAAGGTGTTCGGTTGTGATTAGTTGCCGTTCAACCACTGCATGTCGTGCGAGGAGAGTTAGTGTTCGTAAGGAGGAGAAAGTGGACGAGGTTGCCGCACATCCATAATGGTTCTGTTCGATCCTCTCCTCAACCCAACCTATGGTGGTTTCTGATCTCGTGCGATGAGTGGCGAGAAGTATGAGTTTCATAGTGGACGTAGGCGGTACGTCACTTGCGAGTCTCGTCAGTGATTGTAGTACGAACTTGAATGAACCCACAAATGAAACTCCTCTCCCCAAGAAACCCAACCAGAGTCTGCGACGGCGATCGCAGTGTTCTGAGTATCGTCGTTGACGACAACTCTAACAAAAAAATGCCCTGGACGCCACCATGAAACTATTGGAACGCTGTTTGCCCTCATTCCTGTCGAATGAATTCATCGACAACCTAACATGCAATTCGGTTGGCTTACCCCATAGCCTGATCTTCTTCTCCGTTCTACTTCGGCGATTAGCACAGTTCTGAGCTAGCAACGTATGAGCTTACAAACTAGAGATATTAGGCATGCTGGGGTTTCAAGGCTCGTACGCGCTGGGAATCACTTCGTTAGCGCCTTTAGTACTCTTGACCGTTGCCGCACCCATATTTGCGGAGAGTAGTGGTGTCGCACGAAACATGCAGCATTCAACGCGGCAGGCTGCGGGTTGGGGAATCGTCAACACATGATACGGAACATGTCAGTGGAACCCACCAATGGCTAACAGGCTTGATAGACCAGCAGACCGTTCATGAGGATTCTGCAAGTACACTGTGAGAGGCCATGCCGATAGCGCATGTCGATAAGGGTAAAATTTTGGAAAATGATGACGATGCCTGGGTTGTGGGCAGACAAGAATCAGGACAAGTGTGATTGAGGCGTTGTGTGGCGTTTTGAGTGAACCACGTTTTCCCAGAAACACCTTATCGCCGAGAGATAATTTGGTGCACTCTTAGAAATGAAATCGCGGGCGCCAATCCATGACCATGTGGCAAGATGTCCATTTACGCTGTCATGCCTGCGTCACATAGGATGAGCGTTTCGAAAGGATTTTGTAAGAAGAATCTTTTGTGAGCATTGCCAAAATACCCAAAACACCACATTGGAGAAAGCACCAGAACGTCGCACGCTCGAGAGACCGCTGTCTTACGGGTCGAAGGGGTCGTTGGGAAATTCCCGCGGAGTCGTATGTACCACCTCAAAGTAGAAGGTTTATCGGTCGTACAGGGAGAAGAAAATATCCTACTCCACGCAAGTCGAGCTGCGCATCCGAAATGCATGTGTAAACTTAAAGAAAACCACGAAGAAAAATGAACGTACATTGGAGGTAAACCACCATCAGGTCTCTGCTTTCCGCCACTTCAAGCCATCTCGCGGGTGAATCCGCCCAAATCAAGCGCAGTACGTTGGGTGAGTATTGAACCTTCCTCCAATCAGCGTTCCCGACGACCCGGGGTACCATAAAATGGCGCGGGGCGAACTGAGGGATAGGATTTGGATAGGATACATCAATGCTGGCATCGGCTCGCGCATGATGCGTGGCCACACCTAAAATAAGTGGGCAGACCAGATATATCAGAATTGAAAATGGATTTTTAGAAAGGTCCTACTCCGGACAGGATTTCGTGAACTTGAGAAGCGAGTGGCGGTCCTCTCTAGGCTGAGAGAACAAATAGGAGCGGCGACAATGAGATACTTAGTAGGCACAGTGGAAAGTCGGCGCTTCTCAACGCGGGTTTCTGGACTGTTTCCTGAGCGCGTCCCCGTTTTCTCGGCATCGCGCCGTCGAGTGTGTCTGCCACCTGGTGCCCTTCCCAGCAGCGCGGAAGCCCTGCATGACACGGTCTCGGAGGCAGAAAAGCTTGCTGCCTGTCGTCGGAAGCTCGTCAGCTGGATTGGGAGCGTGACGCTGCCGTGTACAATCTATCTGGGCGATTTACATCTGTGGAGACACAGGCAAAGATAATTCTGTTCCTTTTTTCCCAGTCCCGCAAAGTTGCCGGCCAACTTCGCTCCGAGCGTCAGTCCTTGCCCGGTCCTGAGTCGCACCTTCGGTTCGCGGATAGGAGGCAATTTCCAGGCTTCACTAATGACAAAGGAGGGCGTGGAAGGAATACGGGGCTCGTAGTTGGCTCGTAGCATGAGCAGCCGGCGATGCGCTTGCGATGCAATCAGACACGGTCGAAAAGACCAGGACTCGGAAAGACCGGCCCGGAAAGCCAAACATGCATGCACAGCTTCAGGGTTGCCTCCTACCTACGGTCGTCTTGCTGCGTCTTGCGTGGCTCTTCTCATCCATACTTCACGCGCGCCGTTTCTCAGATCGATATCAGATTTGTGCAGCATTTGGCACCCACGCGGTAGAGCCCGGGTGTCCTTGAACCCGCCGGCATTTGAAACAAGTCGGAAGATTTTCCACGCTACCGGAAAGAATCTTCTCTCATTCCCTGGGTAATTAGGCTTTTCCTTGAACTCCCATGAGCTACCGGGGGACACCGAATCGAATTTTATTCGGTACCCCATCCTACCGACCACTGCACGCTTGTCATTACTGAACGTGTGGACTCTCTGGGCCGCAGAATCGTAGGATTCTTTATCTCCGGATACCATTTGAGGTGCTGTTTACAATCTTCCATGATCTACTCACGTGAATTCCAGACGAGGGTTCGCTTGTCCAGGCTGAATGACTTGATGCCCCGGGTTCGACATGAGCTGTGCCGACAGGAAAATCACATACCATTCTGGAGCTACTACCTCCATCTGGAAACGCATTTTAGCGCCACAGACACGGCGTGTCTGTGCAGATCCGTCGTGTCTGCGGCAGACGCAAATAGACCTGCAGACCTCCGCAGACAGCCGCAGACAGGGTCATGAAGCGATAGATCACCGCAGACATTGCGCTAAGCGACAGACATGTCGGTGAGCAAATCATCGGACTTCCGTCCCAATCTGGCCGTCGTCGTACTGGTGAAATGTTGTCTTGCTCCTTTTGTCATATATGTCCGTCCGCATATACCCCGTACTTTGCCTGACTTATTTTCCAATACTATAGTGCCGGGAGCGAATCTACATGACGCGGAAAGATTTAAAAGACCTCGGCCGTGTTATCGCGGCCAGCCCTGACGGGTTTGACTTTCTCCCGTGTTCTGCCAAGGCGGGAAAGGAGGAACGAGATCTTATCGCCGCTGCCAACCGTAAACTAGTTGCAGAGCTCACAGACAAGTCTGCATTTGTCTTTGAGGTAAGTCTTGATCGACATATCCTTCCTCAGTCTGATATATTTTCCGCAGGATCCTCATGATCGCACGGTAAAGGGCACGATGTACAAACACGCCAGCATTAGCGTTTTCGTCAACGTCGCCGTGTTTGCCAACCTCCTTGCCCCTGGTATGCAATACCCTGAATTCTTCGATGATACCCCTCTGCCGCCCATGGGGACTGAGCTAGAGCATACTCCGACACTGTCTTTGGTCACCATCGCACTTATCCTTACGGCGGTATGTCCTCCATTTCGAAAAGCCATTTTTATTGTCTAACATAATTTACAGCTTCGGTCGGTCATCATGGAGCATTCCAGTGGTCATTTCCTGCCCGAAGACTTCTCGCGCAAGGTGTATAAACCCCACTTCGACGCTGAGCTCAATACACTTCGGGAATGGCGGAAATTCACGTCCAACCCTGCTGTCATCCCAGGCGACGGACCTGTTCGCACCATCCCGGCCACGTTCTTGACTCGGGATCTACAGCAGAAGCTGTTCGCGGAGGGCCGGTATGAGTTCCAATCTTCTGTGGTGTTTTCTTCGCTGATGCCCTACAGGTACAATGTTCTCAAGGACGTCGTCGCCCCCCTGCCGTCATCTGAAGTCATGGACGCGTCGGACTTTGCTCTTAGCCAGTGAGGCGCGTGCTCGAAGAAGCTGTGGCTCGGGGGAATTTTTTTCACAGTACTACTTTGCTATACGTGTTCTCGTAGTAGAGTGCCAACGTTGTTTTTGGTCCCGTTCTATTGTGCCCTGCAAGAACCGAATTGGGAGGCGTCGGACCAAGCAAATTAGGAAGAAACCGTTACCGCGTATCTCAATTGACGTAAAGATGTGTTGTGATAATGATCGGTCTGTGGGTCTGTGAGTGTCTGTCGCTCTGTCGCTCTGGCCGTCTATCGGTCTATCGGTGTCTGCTGCAGAAGGGCCTGTCTGGCCATGTCTGGTACAGACAGGGGGAAGTCTGTCGGCCTGTATGGTCTGTATGGTCTGCCACAGACCACCACAGACCTTGGTCATTTTCCAGATGTCCAGAATTGCAGCATCCTCTCTCCGCTCAGGCGCCTACCACCAGAAGTGGTCTCACGCACGTCAATCGATCTTGGCTGGCGGTCGGAGTCTGAACTCCTTCCTTGCGGTCTCTTACGACGATCTTCCTGGGTTGGAGCCTTAATTTTCCAGCACTGCGAATTACATCCGATTGCGATGGCGGAGACCCAGCTCGCGCGGACACAGAGTTTGAATGTCCATCTTTTGGAATGTCAAACTGCCAACCCCGCACCTCAAGTTGAGATATTCCAACTGCTCGCAAGAGATGCTTCGCGATGGGAAGAGCTCAGTCTGCAACCGAGTTCGGCACCTTTACTTCTTCTGGTCGACGTCGACCTCCGGGGTGGGATCCGATTACTTCGCAAAGTGTTCACGCAGTGGAACGATCCGCTCAGTCATCTCGTAGAGGACTCCTTCGATTTCCTCGAGACACGCTGCTGATGGTGTCAAATACGGCAAGAAGTTCGTCAGGGTCCGGCGTGTGGTCGTTGTAGTCGGCGACGATGATTCTGAGTTCGATGATAGTGCTGATCTTGCCGCCGTGTTAGAACTCTTCACTAATGTGCGGGGTGTGCAATCAATCATCGCGCTAACCGTCGATCTTGAGGATCTGAACAAGGAACCATTCACGCCGAAGTCCACTCAGACCTACTGGAGAATGTCAACGAACTTCGAGCATTCAAGATTACGGGACGGAAGGTTGTGTGCTTCCCTCGACGACAATTGATCAACTGAGCTCTCAATTTTAAAAATTCAGAGTAAAAGTACGCAGTATTTAAATTTTCTACGGACTGAAATTTTGGTTGGAGGAAAACGCTTGAGTTGCACCCACAACTAACAGCTGCTGCTGAGAAGGTTTTCCTGAACGGCTCGCCCGTCGGCGGCCGTCGCTCGCGGTCCTCATCCACGTCATTGATGGTGGCAGAGGCACAGCTTTTGCGGCAGTGCATGGTACCGACCTTCTTTCCTCCGCACCACCATGACCACTCAACCAAGCCCACAGAATCGCTTTACAGGCCTTTCAGATTCGAGCGTCCGGTGCATCCTTCAGTTTCTTGATGAACCTGAGCTTTATGATCTTTCCATGACTGGTGTACAGATGCACAAGCCTGCGCTTTCGATGTTACTTGCGATGCATAATATCCCGAATCCGCTCGAAGAGGTGGAAATATGGCTTCCTGGTATAGAGGCGCTCCGGGTGCTCCGAGTCGCCCTGTTTGTCTCCACGATCAAACGGCTTTTACTGCGATTTAGCCTAGGCATATTCCCATGGATCCCTTCACCGTATTCTCCTTTGACGATGGACCAATTGCGGGCAACAGCTAATTGTCTGTTGCGTGAAATGCGCCACGTTCGCATGCTCTTTTCAAATCTTACATCCATCGATGAAATCATCCTAATTTTCCCTGGAAGCATAGAGTGGAACCTCCGCGACGTGAATCTCGAGTGTGGTGACATTTCGGATATTTTTCCGTGGTCCCAAATCATCTCGTTTCTTCAGCATGCTCTCGAAAAGCACTGCACCTCACTGAAGGTCGAGAATTCGACTTTCCACGCGCAGACTCGGGTTCGCTCAGGAACCACCGCGAGGAGATCGCTGTCTGGTGTATTCAGGAAACTACTCCAGCGGGACCGACGGATGGACATGAGCGCTCTGGCCAGATGGGATGGCGTAAAATATCGCCCTCGCATGGAGCCGCACGCCGCTGGTCACTCGGATGGCAGCCTCACACATTTCTGCCTCCAATCCACCTTGCTTCTTTTCCCCTGTACCGCCGGATGGACATTTTCAGTCCTCCAGACTTCCCCTATTGTATCGCTCCACATTTCCGGCCTGGAGATCTCTCGTTGGGATTGGGAATTGATTGGGCCCAAACTCGTCGACGCAGTTCCCAATCTTCTCGAACTTCATCTGGATGATCAAAGGCTAGAACCTGATTGTCTTGTGAAGATGCTCAAACGTTTACCGAGGCTCACCAGTCTGACCCTCGGACCGCACATGTTCATCTATCTCAAATACCCTCGCCTATTCCCCCCTTTCAGTGGTTGGTATATTCCGACATTCCGGAATTTGGTCAAACTCTCCGCATCGACTTCCTACGTTTCTCTCTTTCTGATGCTCCGGGATCCACCCCCGGCGCTCAGCCAGCTTGAACTCACCCCGATCGACATATACAGAACAGCTACACGTCATCACAAACCACTCTACATCCACACACCGCACATAATCCGTCGACTTCGGGACCTTGACCATGCTTTGTCCCCTCTACCCGTAACCTTCTCCTTGGGATGGAGGGGCGAAATGTCGCTGGCGATGTGCAAACACATCGACGCGTCGTTAGCCTTGAATCCCAAAATTGCGCATAATCTCCGCGAGATTACGCACATCGTTTTATCGGACGGGTTCGACTCTTTTATCGAGCCCAAAATATTGTGTTACTGGTTGAGATTGTTCCCGTCGATTCAGCAGGTTTCTTGGGATAACTCGAGACCGGACCGGATGGCAAACGTTTCACGTCTCGCTCGGGAGATATTCCGTGCCTGTCCCACAGTCGAAACCATCATTGCACAGGGATTACAGTACATCTCTGCCGAAATTGGCGAGGGATCTCACACCGTACTCCTTGGATTCATCGATCTTCCGACCGAGGTGCTACTCCTCATTTTCCACTGGTTGGACGAGGAGCTATTCTCCCTGTCGATTCTCTGCCGGCGGCTTCATTTTCTCGCCCTCCCCATCTTCCTAGAAAGGAACGCTATTCCTGATCCGTGCGGAACGGTCCTGGTGGATTTCGCAACAATGCCGAATTTGGGAACGTTGGCCAGTCCAGACGCTGTCCAAGCGCTCTCCATAGCTCTATTCGTCCCGTCAATCGAAAAACTCACTTGTGTGTTCCCCGCTGCACACACATACCAGCGTATTGCTGGCATCAGGCGAATCACTCGTCTCGTGCAGCGCCTGGCAACTCTGAAGAAGCTTTCTTTGGAATTCATACCCCACTACAACAATCCACACGAACCCTTCAGACGGAAGGAATACAGCCAGGGTCGACTGTGGCAAGGGTGCTACTCCGCCCTGCATGACCTCTTGGACATTGTCAATAGTAAATTATGCACATCGTTGGCGATTCTAGGCTCCCCAGCTTCCAACGCCACAGAAGCTCCTTCTTGCCCAGCACCGAGCATCCGCTCTGTCAGCCATCTTTCCTTCGACGCGGGGTTTTCTCCAGGGTACCTTGCCTGGATATTTTCTGCTCTCAAAGATAGTCCGATTGTTTCCCTGGAACTCAACGTCACGGACGATACGCAGCTGAACAATGGTGCTGTGAATTTTCCAGCTACATTGACCTGCCTTTCCCTGGACGGTGGACATGTACTGCGACCAACAGTTCTAGCCTATCTTGGGAGGCACCCCCTTCTGAAGAACTTGACTCTTGGGAGGGCCTTGCCCAGCACTCAAGCTAGTGATATGGACCCTCTCCATCTAAACAACCTCGTCGCCTTGACTGCATCCTTCTCCTACGTTTCCCACTTCTTTCTCCATGTGTCTGACTCGCCCTTTCCCGTCCTGGAGCGCCTCACCATACTCCTGGACAACGGTGAAGATGTGGGCTGGGCGCTTGCCTCGTTCATTGAGCGTGTACGAGAAGGCTATTCCGAATCCCGGCCGCCCGTGATCGCCGTCGAAATCACTGGTTTCATGCTGAACCTGGATTTGTTTGCGGATAGCATTGCATTCACATTGTCCATGGGCGGAAAATGGACGCACGCGGCACGGCACATCAGTGAACTGAGGGTAACGTTTGAATCGACGTGGTTCACGTTCTCGGACACAGGCACCTGGGTGGATCCTGCTGCCGCGCAGCTCCTGTTGAACTGGTTCAGACTATTCAGCTGTGTGCACGACATATCAATTGACTTGTGGGACGGCGTCTCGAGCGCTGCGAGGGTCGGGGCACTGGTGGATTTCGCCAGCTTGATTGGGGAGGCGCTTTCGAGTGTTCAGACTATTCGGTTCAAAGAGCAAATAGTGTTTGAACGCTTGTAGTTCTTTTGTTTTGTTTTTTCATGGTCAGTGGATCCACCTCACACGTTTCTATGAAGCTCTAAAGTTATGCCCGAATTCCAGTTGCTTTCAACGGATTCTTCTGGGCCGGCCCCCATCTTTTCACAACTCTTCTCGAAATATATGTAAATCCAAAAAATCTTCACAGAGCGTCGGCGGAGAATCGGGGACATTGTATGACCGTCTCGTTGATAAGTAGCTCCCGGTTGGTAAGTGACTTCCTTGGCTCGTGATGCGTGAGCTCAGCCGACGCGTTTAGCATTCGCTTTATACTATTATCCGGATCTGCTCAAAGCCAGTTGACACTCCGGCATCCGTTCTCCAATACCTCACCTCATCTGTCGCAAGTCCTTCCCATTTTGAACTATGTTCAGTAGATATGTTCAGTAGAAATCGTAATGGGCTTTCTATGAGCGTCGACGTCGGACACCCGGATAGTTATTTTACTTTGATGGCAAGTGTATTCGTTCTCAATGCCGCAGATGCTAAAACTTCGTCATCCCCGCGCGTCCTCTATTCCGTCTGTTCGACTCCTCCACAAATGCATAAATCGGCGAATCGCGATGACTTTCTTTGATGCTTTCCGGGCACGGTTTGAGCACCAACAAATGTCTGTCCCCCACAGCGAGTGTTTGTGCGGTTCTGTTTCGAGTACCTGCCCGGTCTCCGGCCGCAACAGGGGAAAAAACTATTACAGATGTTTGCATATCCTGCACATCTGTTGCGCAGAGATGGGAGAAAGATACCGAATCACCCAAAAGAACGCTACGCCCATCCGAACCACTGGTCACCGAGTTCGTCATCTTCCGGAATTCTCGTCAGTAATCGAACTCGGGATGCACCCACCAAAAACGTCGAAATGGGTTCTGAATTTCAGCATGTAAGCCGACATCCTCAGACAGAGACTCGCACTAGCCTCGAACAGGTTCATATTGACGGTGCACAATGGCTGCTTGTGAATTCTCACCCAGCGCACGAGGCGGACTTTCACCTGATTCGTAATTTTGCGTTTAAGGACGAGGTCAGCGCCGGGTCCTCGCAGCATAATGGATCAGTCGGCGCATGGCAAGGTGTCCGGCCTTTTCTTTGGAGAAATATCATTTTGCTCAGGTCGCGTGACAAGGTGGCTGGGTGCGGCGATCGGGAGCGAGAATGGAGGAGTCCAAAAGGAGGTCAGCTAGGTCATGGAAACGGAAACCACGAACCTCCAATTTTTCTATCGCTGCCGGTGCAGACGGAGAAGCTGCATCGGACGACAGATCCGGCTTCTTCAGCTCGAACATATCGGCGAGGAGTTGGAGCGCCAAGTAAGTAACCGTTCGGTCCGGACCAGAGAACATCTCGGAGTTTGGACTCGACAAATGCCGCAAGTGCCACCAGTCGATGGAACGACTACAGGGACATTTACCTGAACAGCAATCAAGACCGACAGCACAGCTTTGAAAAAAAATTGACATACGCGCAACACCCTGACATCGTACTGACGCTGGCTCAGGAGAGACGCAGCCTGAGCCCATGAATGGCGACAGGACTCCAACCGCGTCACGTAAACCCAGGGCTAGCTGCGCAGCAGAAGCTGAGCGAGCATAGATAAGGCGGACAAATCAAAAAAAGGAGTCAGACTTGCAAGGGTTTCGGGTAGTTGTACATGGATCGCAGAGCCCTTCAGGAGAGCATCAGTTGAAAGTGCAAGGCAGTCGTTCGAATCTAGGATACTGTCTTAGAAATCGAGACAGAAAAGAACGAATAAAGGGCACTTTTCGCCAGGGCATTCTTCCGACGGAGACTTTCGACTACCACGTCTTTCCCGCACTAGACACCCTTCATTTCAGCGCCCGAAGAAACAGTACTTCTTTCCACTTGACTGGCTGCTGTGGACCGACGGTGCCATTGTGGAGAGGCTGCTCTGGCGCAGGGTTTGTGGAATTTGGCAGAGGAGTCCGGAAAGCCGTGGTGCCGGCAGGCTGCGCACAAGGGTGCGTCGGGATGCTCTTGCGATATCATTAGCATTTGAAGACATAATATTGGTATCGGCCGTACTTTGCGCACACACTCCTTGTCCGAGTCAGTGAAAAATAGCATACATCCTCCATCACTCTGGAGCGATGCCGGAAACCACGGACTCGTGCGCCAGAAGTATTTTGGTCGTATTCGGGCTAGTTTGCGTGCAGGTAGAGGGAGAGAACGCTCGCAGACATGGCAAAGCCCGTTGGCAAGTTTCGAGGGTAGTGGCCTGTAGTAGCTCTGAAGAAAGGCGCGTCAGAGGAAGGACAGCGGCGGCTTGGCGGCTGCCGTGAGTCACGATGCCAACGTGATGCTCTTTCTTCCGGACCCCCTCCTGAAAGCCGGCACTCGACCTACTTACTCGAATTTACCCCGCGTCGTCATCGGTGTCTCAGGCGTCAGGAAACACAAGTCAACGAGACGCTGTATACGGCAAATTCTCTGTCTCATTGTCTCTTCTCCTCAAAAGTATTACCACGTAAGTAGTACGTGGAGCACCGGCTCGACATGCATTGCTGTTTGACTCAAATCTTACTCCGTGTCGACGTCGGGGTCTCACGGCGCCGGAGAAGGTCAAGTTAACGGGACGCAGAAATTTTAGGGTCCGACGGCCGTACTGGTAGTCTGGAACGCCCGTCGGACCCTTCGAATACGTTCAGAATCCCCCCCTCCAGTCTTGAAAGCGCCCGAACAGTGTCAAAACACAGCATACTCACTGCTCTCCTTATTCAACAATCATATGGATGGTAGAACTGATGAAGTGAGTCGAGGAGTTTTTTTGCCATCCATATTGGCGACGGATTCATAACTTCGCTGTGCTGGCGTGTACCTGTGGGGTTGAGGGGTACGCCGCGTTCCGTGGGGGTGGGGCATGGGCATTTAAGGCGGACTTGCGGGTGACCTGTGCTCAACCTTACGCGGTGTAACTCCGGGGACCACCCCGAGAGTATGCTACTATCTATAGCGCGCTATTCAGGGATCAGCCGTCGTACAAACTCGTATTTCAGGGCTGAATTCTTCAAAGCATTCAACTTCTCACCCTCGACTCTCGACAATGTCTCTCTACGCCTTCTCTGCCTCCGCTATAATTCTCATTTTCTTCCTTCGGTACTGGCGGCCCAAGAGCAAGTTACCACTACCGCCTGGGCCAAAGAAATTACCTATTGTCGGAAATTTACTACAAATGCCATCTGGACGGGAGTGGGAGACTTTCATGAAATGGAGTCAAAAATGCAGTCCGAAGTCATTCCGTCGCTTCCCTAACGGCTCTGATATATCTCCAGATTCCGATATCATTCACCTAAATGTCGTTGGGACGTCAATAATTGTTATATCTTCAGCCGAGGCGGCGAATGACCTTCTCGAAAAGCGCTCTGCCATATATTCCGATCGGTATGCAGAACCCTCCATGTCTTCCTCGAGTTTAACTTGATGGTGAATAGGCCCCCGATGCCGATGGTCGGTGAACTGATGGGGTGGAACGTTCTCATAGGTTCGATTTTGGGAAGTAACGACGGAACCCCAATACTGACGTCTATCTCACAGGAATGATGAAATACGGTATATCTTGTCTAATCCATTGATGAACCAACTTGAGCGATGATTGTTCCGCTATTATCAGGCGACCAATGGTTTGCAGTTTGCTTTCAAAAGGAATCCCGACCGACATTTTGGGTTGTAGGCGCAAGGACAGAGAACTATTCCACCAAGCGTTGAATGCTGTCGCTGCTCGAAATTATCATCCAAACGAGCGTACGGCTTGCCATGATCTCCTTCGACGCCTTCTCCGGGACCCAAGTAACATCATGGAGGAATTGAGACAGTGCGAAGTTAAACTGCAGATTCATTGTCACGACGGACTTTTTTGTTTAGTGTGGTTGGGAACACCATCATGTCGGTTACATATGGGATAAAGGTTCAGACACAAGACGACCCTTTCATCGCGCTGGCCAGGGACGCAATACATACTGCCGCAGATGCAAGCGTCCCAGGCCGGTTCCTCGTGGTGCGCGCTGCTTTCATACTGTACGGGATTACGGCTAATTATCCTAGGATGTCGTACCGGCTCTGAGATATATCCCTGAGTGGTTTCCTGGGGCCGGTTTCAAACGTTTGGCTAAAGAATGGGGCAAAATGCTGACAGACATGATTGATTTGCCCTTCGCGGAGGCAAAGCGCATCATTGTGAGTATCATTCTGTGTGTTCGCTCTTTTTCGCTCAATGCTGGAAGGAATCGGGGAATGCACCGACATCATTCACATCTGTTTCGCTCAGCAACATCGAAGAGTCGGCCGATAAAGAAAAGAAAGAGCAGGCAGTGAAAGTCATCGCGGGGAATATGTACGTCGGAGGAGCGGATACCACAGTGTCTGCGCTTGGAACGTTCGTTCTCGCAATGCTGGCCAACCCCGAAGCCCAGCGGAAAGCCCAGGCCGAAATTGACTCCGTTCTTGGTGACGGAGATCTTCCAGATTTCCAAGACGAGGAATCTCTACCTTACGTGTCTGCACTTGTGAAAGAAGTTTTGCGCTGGAGGAGCGTTACGCCCATGGGTCTGTGTTTCACTGACTTGAACTTGAACTTTGATATCACACTAAATGACCTCCAGCTATCCCCCACTTCTTGACCGTCGAAGATGAATATAAAGGATATCGGTTGCCCGCCGGTTCAATAGTAATCGCAAATGCATGGTATGTGTCCGTGCTGTCAATTGTTTGGACCTTGGACATCCTTTTCATCTCAGGGCCATGCTCCATGACGAGGTTGGTGGCACGTATACGTACCGGGAAAAGAGCTGAATTTTTCTAGGCCATATATCCAGACCCATACTCCTTCAAACCAGAGCGCTTCCTGCTGGATGATAAACCCAACCCGGTGGTCAGAAGCCCCGAGGTGGCATTCGGGTTCGGCCGTAGGTATGTATAGCGTTTCACAGCAAATCCCAGTTATTCCTCTGACATACGTACACTAGGATGTGCCCCGGACGGCACATGGTGCACGATTCTCTGTGGCTTAACGTAGTCTCTGTTCTCGCGACTTTTGATATCACAAAAGCAGTGGGAGAAGATGGCCAAGTTATTGAGCCCACACACGAATATTCCTCTACGCTGGTCGCGTAAATCACCTTCGCTCTGATGGGTTTGTGCTCATTGCACTGCATAGCATGCCTCTTCCGTTCAAGTGCAACATGAAACCTCGCTCGCAGCGTGCCATAGACCTCATCGTTGCCACTGAGGAGGAGTATTTTTGAGTAGGACAACACTTATTCTTGTCACTTGTGATGTTAAATTCCTCTTCGTCCCAATGATTTGATACTAGCAAGTGGGCAAAGCGATTTTGCCGCAGCGGCGCCGCAACAGTGCCGCTGCCGCATGCTGCGGCAGTTCTAGCGGCAATCTGCGGCACTCATGTTTGCGGTATATGTTGAACTGTGTCGCAACGCACTGGCTTGGCGATTTGTACCACCTCAGCATGTGTTATAGTGCTTAATAATTAATTTGCAATTGAGCTCGGGTTCAATAAAGCGTTGTGCGCGACGTTAAGAGACGAAGTTTATGTCGATGCAGCGGCAATCTAGCAGCAACCAAACATATGCAAACATTCTGCTGCGGCAATTTTACCAAACTTTACCGCGGCAATTTACACTTTGCAGCAGCAGTCATGCCGCATGCAGCGGCATTCAGCGGCAAACAAGCTTTGGCTGCGGCAGTCTTGAACTGTGACACAGCGGCAATGTGACCTCGCAGCGGCAGTTCAGCGGCACTCATGTTCAATGATGTCTGCAGCACTGAGCACTGGACCGTGATCTTAGTAGGGGGGATTGTTCAGCAATACATCCGTGTCCTTTGGACTCACCTTTACTCCAAATATAACGAACCACCCAATTGTTATTTTAGACTTCGACTACACTTGAAAACTCCGGGCATACAACAGGAATTCCACCATAAATGTGATGTGCAGTCCGAGATGAGATCATTGTAAAATCGATGCTCTCACGCTCACTGGCAAATGGTACTCGTAGGTTCCTTGTTGGGGATCTGGGGCGGGTTCTTAGATTAGTCGACTTCCCCTGACTTGTTTGTAAAACTTCGGGTTACACTAAGTTGAGGCTCAACAATTTCAGCGGCCACCATTGAAAATCTTGAATTCCCTTCTTTGTCATAAATGAGTGACGTATGGGATCGTAGTTCTGGCATTTCCACTGGCTGGAAGAAAGTGGCATGTTGAACTTCCTGTTCCGTATGTTTCCCGGTCTCCGACCCGGAGTCTCGTCACGGTGAACCACAAGACGAGTCACGACATATTGCCAGCCATGTATTTTAAATATGACTGGGGCTTTGGGGAAGGTGGAAATTGCTCATATCTGAAACATGCAACTTTTCTCCGGGCTTTAGGCTCAAGTTGTTCGTTCTTTCGTCAAGTATAATGGTGACGACTCGGTGGGCGCGGTATCCCCGCTGATCACTATTTTTGTGATATCTCAGTATTTGTGAATAATCACCCGAAATTTCCCTCGGACTCATATTTTACCAAGTCCATTCCGTGAATCCATGTGTTTACCACAAAACATGAGTTCACTACTAGTGCCGCAGAAAGTGCGGGTGCGTGACACAGCGGCAGTGTGACAATGCTGCGGCAGTCAGCAGCACTGCCGCAGCGGCACCTGCGGCAATTTGCGTCACTTGCAGCGGCAAAGCGGCACTTTCACCCTGCCCCTAGCAAGTGTTGGAACTGAAATTTACTGAAACGCGACAAGGAGCGCATTAGCATGTTCGACGACTTGATCATGCAAATTATAACCGACTCGGAGCGGATTCCTCGGCCCCCCGATTGTCCGCACAACTCGGATTTCTTCTCCCAACTCTGGCCCTTGTTTTTACCTCGAGCACCCTGATCCAACAGGGCTGCGTAACCACGCTACATTGACTTCAGAAGAGATGCGGGTTCATGATCAGTAAGCATCCTCTTACTTGCGAAATGGTATATGTTTGACGAAGATGCAACAGAACTGAAGATAGAGAAGACCAGTGCGCACTCAAGACAAACAGAACTTCCCGATCAGGAAAGGCTGAAGGTTGAACTGACAATTGAGCTGAAGATTTGATGTAATTGGGCCTTTCCAAGGTTATGAAATGGTGCGTAAAGCTAAGCGGGTCGATTCAGCTGGAATCTCAGGGGTCGCCCAAACGAATTTGAACTGCCAGGGCGCCCGCTGTCCAGATGGGTACCATCTAGACCGCAATATTCAGACCACCGTCGACGACAGCTTTCTGACTGTAACTCGCGCACGTCCAAGAGCACATTTGAAGGGCTGAACTGCTTTCAGCAAACCCCGATGTCTGTCTCCGTCTCCCGTAGAATTTTCTGGCCCAATACCGTCTATCTATTATAGTCTCACTCCAGCTTCCTTGCCTTCAGCACCATACACGGCCACGCCCCAAACATAACTCCCGCCCCACCCCACTTGCTATTCACCTCCGTCCATCCCAACTCCCTAAGCACTTCCTCATATCCGCCCACATACCCAGCCAAATCCACAATCACCACATACCCTCCTGGCGCGCACACTCTGGCCATCTCCTCCACGGCCTTCCTCCTCCCCTCCTTATCGACATTATGCACCGCGAGGCTGCTCGTTACGACCCCAAATACCCCATCCTTGAAAGGCAGCGTCTCTGTGAAACTCGCAGTGTGTAAAACGATTTGGGAGGTGAAGCTGGCGGCGGCGACGTTCTGCCATGTCGCCTCAGGAGCGTTGCCAGATTGGTCGCCGGTGCGGAATATGTCGATTCCGTAGGAAGTGCTAGTGGTGTACCCGAGGGAACGTTTGTGTGCGGTAGTTTTGAGGAGGACAAGGCCGCGGCCGCAGCCGGCGTCGAGGGTGGGGTGGGCAAAGGAGGTGGAAGGAAGGGAGGAGAGGAGGCTGGTCCACAAATCGTGTTTGCCTTTGAGGGTGGCGTACAACTGAGATGTAGGTTAGCGGGTTTTTGTGAGAGGCATGGGGAGTTTGTGTACGTAGAACGGGGAGAGGGCGAAGGAAGCGACCAGTCCGAGCGGTGAGTCGACGCCAAAGGATGGTTCGGCTGGAACGGACGGCTTGGTGGAGCTGGTGTTGATTGCGGCGATGTGGTCAAGGGGTGGGGAGAGAGAGGTGTATATTGAGGTCGCCATGGAGGAGGAACTAAATGCTGCAAAGTTGGAAATACACTAGACAAATAATGAATTCAGCACTGGGAAAAAAAATTGTCTTCAACATTTAAATATATGAAGAAAGGAAGAAACTCGTAAAGCTCACCCTGGCGGTCGAGAAACAACGTTTGAAGTGCGTGCAGGACTCAGATGTATATATACCAAGTAGCTGTGCAAAGGGAGATGGCTAACAGCATGTTGCTGCGGTGTTCCTTTCCTCAGCCGAGAAATGCCGGCTGCGGCGTTTGACAGGGCACAACTGCGCCTGTAGTACGTCGCAGCCGAAACCTTATAGTTGCGCTACTTGTGCGCCTCAGTTGTCTTGCCGCCATACGCCGAGTAGAGTTGTCTGACAACTTATCCTTTGGGTTGTCGGGAAAGTTGGGCGACCCCGACATTGATTGATCCTCAGGACATATGATACAGATCATATGAAACCAAGAATCACGAGAAACAGTTCAGTATTGCGTGAGAAATCTTTGTGTGTCCGAGTTATAGGTATGTCCGGGGCGGTGGGGGACGATGATATTCAGGTTATGTGCGGAGTGATCTTGGTGATCCCGTGGGCCGACTTCCAGAATAAAAACTGAAACAAGCTTGGCGAAAATCGCCGCCAGGGCGAATACCACTGCAATTTGTAGCGCTGGCACCGGGGCAACAAGTTGCATCGAGGAGAGGATCACGGTTCCGTAGACATAATCGGCTAGCGCAAGTACCTAACGGGTCTCCCGATTCAGTATACCGTGGTGTTGGAGCGACTCTGCGCACCGTCAGGATTATATCTTTTGACTGCATGGCCCATGGCCATCGAATTTTGAGCTCATCCACCGCGCTTAAATTCCAACGCCAGCGATGACGTCGTCCCTCAATGCACCACCGACTTAAGATAACATCGATGAGGTGGCCTACAGGGCCGAGGAGCACCCATATCAACGGATTATACCACGTTGGGCATGCGAAAGCCACGACACCCCGCATGCCCAGAACCGCTGCTTGCCAAATCGCGAGTCCGGCGGCGGCCATGGCGGCGCCGTGAAGCGCGACCGTAATGCACTTCCGGTGTTTGTACCCGTCGATTTCAACACGACCTTTCAAGAAGTAATCCTCCGGCGGAATGTTGGTACGCCACACTAAACCAGCGATGATCGTAGATGGGTTACAGGCGGATAGTAGGAGAGCGAGGATTGGGAATCGCTTGTGAATCCTCAGATGATCATTCCTGGTCGTGCCAATCATGGAGAGAATGGTCGGTATCTGCGCCGCCGCAGTCAGTGATCGCTACACTTCAGAATGACGATAACATGGCCCATACAAATCCCAGAATGGTGGTACCGGCAGCAAAGTTTGCCATCGTTCCGTTATCGATATTATTGAGGACACAGTGCAATATTGCGGGGCAAAATCCCAGCAGTGCATATGTACTTGGATCTGCGGTGGATGTATTCTGAACGCAGCTTGCAATCAGAGCATCTGTTTCTGCGTAGTCTGCGTAGGTGGGTGAACTGAATTTATAGCGCATTAAACCCGTTGTTCGGAGGCGGCGGAGAATGGGAGACCAATTGCGGTGAGAATGGAGGGAATAGAGTTCTGGCTTGAGGTTCCAGAGAAGTGCCGGGGTAGATGAAGCAGCCTATTATAGCGCTCAGCACCAGTTGAGCGCCAATGCGGGGATCCGATCCTAGCTTCATTCATACATTCCATATCCTATCCTAATACCTGCTATTACCGAAACAGAAGGACAGGCTGATGTAAGTACAACTTTCTGCGACTTAGTTTGGTTCCTGTTGGCCTATCGAGAAATTTTGGCAGGAATTTAATTAATTCAAACAGCGCAAAGCAACTATGTAAGATGAAAACTATGTAAGGGTGCTGTAACGTTTCAACCAAAGGTTCAGGTGACGGATGACGGGCAGTCATGAACTGAACAATTTTGGTCCAGGTGACGATGACGGCGTCATTTTTGGACCTGCATAGGCCTAAAAAAAGCGAAAGGTTTCAGTCCAGTTCCTTGATTTCGCCCTGTGTTCTGACAGACCTAGGCGTAGGCTACTGTTTCCCCCTTATGTAACATCGTGGATAGATGCAATTTATCCTCTTCTGTCCCATGTTTCCCATCGGAGCTCCATGATTGGAGGCATGTCGTAAATTCAACGTTATGTATCTGGCATGAAGATGGGCTTGTCACGGAGTACACTAGCATAACTTTAGTAGCCTTAGGCGCTCGTGAGCGCCTAATTTTGCAGTGAGCGCCTAGTCCCGCAGCGAACGCCTATTTCAAACCGGGGGCCTATGTTCCCTCCCCAGTTGGCAAATATCGGCCAGCTTCGTGCATCCTTAATAGAGAGTTTGCGCGAAAGCCATATGAGCGACGTCATGGCTTTTGGGCCGTGCGCGTCATATGGCTCCGCACGCCAAAATATGACGCAAATGCAGTGCAAATGGTTGGAGCCATTTGCCTGCCAAAATTGCGCACGGTGAGAAAGCCATGACGTGGGTCATATGGCTTCTGCGCAAACAGGTTAATGGTGCAAATGTCACCTTACTGCTTGACTCGAATCTCCCAGCGGTAGCGGCGGCGGCGATGGCTGTGGGTTAATTGGTCGGGATGGTTTTATTGGCCTCAGATGAGTGACAAGATCTGCACTCTTACATTTGTCCCGTAGGCTCACCTGCACTCTTTTGTCTTGGGATCGTGCGGGTGTCTGGCGATCTCTGCGCCCCGCAACTACGAATTTCCCCAGGGTTGGTAAATCTCATGTTATATGTGTATCTAGTTTATTACAGTGCCCGCATACGGCCGTACGCCAACACCGTAGAATACTGGCCTATGTTTATGCGGCACCCCATTGGTTGACCGCGACCATCAATGTAGATCCATTACAGCCGGTGGAAGTCAATAAATTTGCTTTGAAAGGCAGTATTCATCGAATATGAGTTCATGAAAAGCACATAGAGTTGCCGACCGTATGAAAGCAGTCGGTGTTGGAAGCTGCACGGCATTTGGAAAATAGGTGTTCAGCAATTGAGAAATAGGTGTTCAGCAATTGAGAAATAGGTGTTCAGATGGGAATAGGTGTTCGGGCCATCAATAGGCTTTCGTGAACGCCTAATGATGCTAACCATAAAGTCATAGCGCCCAAAACTCTTTTCTCGATAGCTCTTCTATTTGACCCTCCCCATCGAAATCACCGAGGAAATTTTGGGAAATCTTCCCCGTCCGATGGTCTGTCTAGCTAGGCCCGTCCTGTTGAGATCAGCTGGAGTGTGTCAGGAATAGAGATCGCTTGCGACGTCGACATCGAGCCTTTGGAGCGACCTGTGGTTTATTGTGGATGGCCCCGCTGCTAACCATCATCTGGTTGCCCAGCACGGCGTGATGGTGGATAGCAGGTTATCACCTTAGTGATTCTGGCATCGCCGGGCCTTGACATGCTGTACTATTTCAACCGAAGGTTCAGGTCACCGATCACCAGCCCATTGAACTGAGTCTATTCCATGGTCACCAGAGGGTCTGAACCAAGTGATATTTGGGTCTCATAGGGCGTGAAATTCAAAATTCTCCCTCGTCCTCCCACTGCCTAAATTCTAACAAAGCGCGCAACCCCATTTCCAAAAGTCTTTTTCGTTTCTTCTTTAAGTTGCGGCCCTAACACAGTGTACGAACAGTTCAATCTGCGGTTGAACGACTGAACCAAAGGAATATTGAACCAAGAAAAATATACTAAGAAGTTCTGAACACCGTGTTTGCACAATGGACCATTGAACCAACAACCAACCAAAAAAATTGTCAAAACTTCCGAGTCCGTCTGAGTCTAGCAAAGGGTGAACCAGCTTATGTGGTCACACGGTGAAAATAGTATAGTATTCATTTAATCCTCGCCCTACAACTTGAAGTCGAACGGCAAACGCATTCCGTTCCCGTTGCTGCGTTTATTTATGTAACGGCAGAAAGAAGTAAACATTTCGCAAGGCACCCAAAAGAGCCTGAGAAATGCAATACCTCCACTAGGGTGCCGGCATCGCATTGCGATTGACAATGGTTTGAAATGATAAAAGAAGTAAACAGGAAAAATACTCGTGAACATCGCTGCAGCGACACGACCCAGCCCCGAATCGAACGGGTGACTCCACTGTACACATGCTATCGGGTATACCAATACGTCGCGGATGCGCACCACACGCTGCCGAGCCTTTGACTCCTTCATTCCTCGCGTTATACCTGACCCAATCCCATCCCACCGAATCCTATCCGACGTCATTCCTTTCCATTCCAAAGAAGTATTCCTTTCCATCGTCTGTGGCGGCCGACTGCCTCAAACTATCAAATTGACCCTTCGGAATCCCGACGTGAGAGCACGAAAGTACCTGGTAAAGCTTGGCGCTAAAAGCCAACCAAAAGTCATATTTTTTGAAAAAGAAGAGAAAAAATGGTTGTGCAAACAAACGACCCGGCCCCGAAATCGAAAGGGGGACCCTCCAAGATTAGAGTTAGGTATCGCGGGTGCGCAACGCGCGCCGCTGGGCTTGTTGGGGTGCAGGCTCGTCGAGTGAAGTATGAGAAAATGGGCATTCCAGTGATCCTTCACGAGATGAGAAAAATCGAAGTTTCCATCCTCGGTGCATGTGACACACATAAATCATAACCAACATAACTTACTTCCGAGTCCGTTCATCCATCTGTAGCCGCCCACTCCTCTGACGGAGTTAGAGTTCGCTGTGAGGTCACCCGAGTCAGTAGACGTTGGAGCGTCGATGGAGAAGGAGTCGGTACTGTGAAGAACGGGAGGTAGCGAGGGGAATGGAGACGAAGAAGATGGAGGGGAGGGGAAGAGGTGAAGAGGGGAAGAGGGGAAGGATGGATGGGAGGTGGCTCAGGCGCCAGCGCACCACTTAGGAACGACGTCGAAGAACAGCCAGGATTCGCTTCATGTCGTGGATGGTCAGCGCCGATGTAGCGAGAGCCAAGGGCGAGTGCACCGCAGGCGAGAGATGGATACCAAATAGCTACTCACGTTATCTTTGGATTGTTTGGAACGCCGACCGACCAGCGGAGAACGAGCGGTCCTCCACACAAGCAAGACAATTGTCCACCTGACAGTAGCAGGAAACGCAGGGAAATATGTGCACGTAATGCCAAGTCGGATCATGGTCGTGAGGTCGTCACCGTTGTCGACAAGGAGGCACTGAATGTCCGCACGCGGCCCTAGAAGTAGCAAGGAAGAGGAGCGCACGTAACGTAGCTGAAAAGCCTAAAAGGCGAGAAATCGGCGGTCCACCGCGGTCCGCAGCTCCCGGGGGAAATCATCTCCAGAAAATAACAGGTATAAGGCGAGATTTTATCGGGTTGCACTGTTGGCGCATTCGAGGACGAATCGAGTCCCCCGCTGCATGGGCAAAATCGCGGCGGGAAGCAAGGGCGTTTTCGGATCACATCGGAAACAGTCACCGGACCGTAGTGCCGGATCTTGCTCATGCCACTTCGGAGGTACGCTGCTATTTAATATTTAATCTTTGGGGTCAAGCTACTCACCCCTCAGTGCGAGCGGTAACCGAGCGAACGGTGAGCCTTATGCACCAAATATCCTTATTTCTCTGTTTCTGTTACGTTTCTGTTTGCGGCCCGCCGCTCGCCGGCCTCTGGGTCATAGACATCTGGCTCCGAGTCATGCAGTCCTCGCTGGCATCATCCAAGGTTCGGCGTGGGCGCACCACGACAGACCAATTATGCTTTAAAGGACGGCGATGGAATTCGGAATTCCTGTCTTGTATAAATAATGACGCCAGGTCTGGACATTGAAGTCTAATTTTCTCAATTCAGTCGGGCGTCCTCTCCCCATTCTGGCAACGATCTACTTCATTCAAGACGTGATGCTGAGAGCGGCTGAGCAATGAGCGATGGCTACCAGCTACGATCACGTGGCGCAAGCATATTAAAGCCGCCCCTTCGATGCTCTGACCAACTTCAAGTTGCAATCCACTGCCACAAATACTTAGATGCAGTCTCTTCCTGTCCAACCGCTCCAGCCTGGCCTGGTCAATCTCCCTGGCGCAACACCGGCGTCGGCTGCACTCGTCGCGGAGCTGCTGCACAGAGATTTTGTTGGACACCACTGCTTCCACAACGACCGGCACTTCACCAATCACCTTTCTCACCAGTGGGCTTCTCTTTTTGCGGCTGCCGGCTATCGGTTGACAATTTTTACGTGCACAGTGTCCTGTCCTTGCACGACTTGGGGGCGTCGCCCGAGAGCATTCAGGCGATGTTCGACCAGGAAGCTGCGACGCAGCGTCCGCTGCATCATGGAAAGGTCGAAGCTAAGGCAAACGGAATCACGGATTCCAACTGGGCCAGCCACCTCGGAGATGCCAAGTACGTTCTCTGGCTGTTTTTCGTTCCGCTCCGTGTAGATCCTGATCGGACGGCATATTTCAAGTGCCCATATGTACCCCGATTTCCTCGAGTTTTTCTCATCTGCAATCGCCATACACGGAGTCCCTCGTGTGCTTGAGCTCTACGTCTTTTCGCCGGAAGCGAACGGTAATGGTAAGCTGATGCTCGCGCGATTCGTCGGCGGGTTGGTGCATCCCTACATCCAGGCCGGGGTTTGTGCTGGTTTTCACTTTTGCCCGAGGGTAGAAGCTAACGTCAGCCAACAGTTTGGAATTGAATTCGGCCAGGATTTCATGGTTGCCCAAGGTGCGCCAAGCTGCCGCTGTTTTCAGGCGCTGTTTAATTTTGTTACAAGGTCTCGCGCAGGCAGCTGTTACCGAGCCCGAGGGTGCCAGCGTCATGGATGCGTCCGGGGTGCCAGAAATCAGATCTGGCGCACAAGTATCGCTGCTGGCTCTCCTCCGCGAAATATACGACACCCCGAGCCTCGAGCCTGTTCCCTACCCCGCAGAGGGCATCCCCCCGCGGCGACTCGACCCCACGCGCAGCGCCGCGATCCGCGACATCTACGCCAAGTGGACATTCGACCTCCATGACAACGCCGGCTTCTCCGCCAAAATCGAGCAGTGCATGTGGCAGGCGGCGCTCTTGCTCGGCGCGACCGGCAAGGCAGACAGGAAGCCGCGCATGGACTTCTTCCTGATGCACTTCCTCACGAGCGCGCTGTTCCTCCGCGTCGTCGTGGATGCGCTCGCCCAGCCGCTCCACAAGGCGCAGCTGCTCCAGGCGTATGCGCGCCTGGTGGCGTTCTTCGTGATCCTCCGCGGCCGCCCGCGCATCGACTGCGCGCTCGTGATGGCGTACCCTGCGCACCCGGCCCCGCCCCCGGGACTGAATGTTGCTGGCACGGCGCTGGGTACGTTGGGCGGCAGCAGCGCGTGGCTGCCGATACTGAACAACTCTGGGCTGCACCCTGAGGCGCATGTCGTGAAGGCCATCCGCGCACTATTTTATTGCGCACAGCAGTATGGCAACACGCTCGCCGGTGCTGTTGTCGGCGCGGTGGACGCAGATGGGAACGAAACACATAAGGGCGCGGCGGATTTGGATGGGACCCTGTTCATTCGCGTCGCGGGTGTATTGACTTCAGCGTTGGGCTGGGTTGCGTATGGGGACGAGGAGAGGTCCTGGGACTTTAATGGTCTCGGGTGGGAGGAGTCGTGGAGCAAGGAGGATGAGTGACTGGGTTGTGGCGCATGCGCCTGAACATAGCGTTTACATCATCGCAGTGGAACATGTATCGGGGTTAAATATTAGTGCTGCGGACCTAGTCATGCCCAGCTACCACCAATCGACTCCCGAGAAGACTCTCGCTTCAAGACCGACGATATCGAGTACAACCAAAGTATTGCGATGAAACTGGTAAGGTTGGAATGACGTGGAGAACGAGTCGATGGAGATCAAATAAATTCTACGAGTCAGAGGCAATGCCTTCGAATGGGTCAATATGATAGAGAATGAATAAACCTAGGAGCATGGGGGATGTAATAAGATCGAATGGGTAAATTGTGGGACCGTCGCCTTCGATTCCCGAGCCAGATCGTGCATGCCTGATGAGCTTGGTGGCTCAGCGTAATCTCTGATATGGTTGGGCTGCAAAAACAAGATACGTAGCTCTGGCTTTAACTGAGCTCAAACCGGACTTTTCGGGACGTACCTTCGTACTCTCTAGGCGTTGGAGAAATAGCCGTAGCATTCCCAATTTTTAGGCGAAGTCTGAACCGTGAGATACATCACAGATCCCACCACCTGCAATTTGATGGCCGCGTTCAATGAGGTGGAGGCGCACACAGTATTTCCTCCACATTAGAGTCACGGCTCAGAGTTACGGACTCGCTCACAATGTCTCTTCTGTTCCATGCTCGAATTTCGACCCACTGAGCGCTCCCGATCCCGCAATTGATCTTCGACGTCCCATTTTACACAAGCATACACAACACAATATTTCTACAATTGAATAACAAAGTATCACCCGCGGCAGCGGTGGCGACTAGAGCAGGCAGAGCGCTGCGACCATAGGTGAGGTCGGGGGAGTTAGTGTCTTTGACGGGGAGGTTATTCACGATCTGACGGATGACGCTCGGCGCGGCGATGGGGGTTTGCTGGACTGGTTCGTTGCCTTTGTAGGACTTGCTGCCAGCACCCAGGTGTCCAAGCCAGCCATGTGAAGCGGTAGAGACAACGAGCAACAGGTGAAAGAGAGCGACAGCGATAGATTTCATGGCGGATGAGGAAGAGAAAAGGAGATGAGAGAAGGAGCGAAGAAGGCGTTGTTTGCGGCGGCGCATTTATACTTACCATGTTGATAATCGCAGCATTGTTCCCACGTTTCGAGAAAGCGTTTATTTAACCTTTCTTGTCTTCCCCTCCCGCTATCTCCTTCTTCCTTTATCCAAATGCGAACATCCGGAAACGGCTTGGAAGCTCTAGTAATTTAAACCCATTTCGTGTCTTTAATTGAATCGCTGTAACCTCGCGTAGTCATGTTGGAGGCAGAAAAGAATTTGACAAACATCGAGGTTGCGTGAGCTGGGACTGTTGAACACCCCCGCTGTTCCTTCCAAGCGTGTGGTTCTTCCGTGTTGTGGAAGATATCGATACGCTCACCCAGCCGCTTCACAAGGCGCAGCTGCTCCAGGCGTGTGCGCGCCTGGTGGCGTTCTTCGCGATCCTCCACGGCCGCCTGCACATTGACAGTGCTCTCGCGACGGCCTACCCTGCGCTCGGCCCCACCACCAGGGCTCGAAGCTACTGGCGCGGCGCTGGGTAGGTTGAGCAGCTCTCCCACCGGCCTCCAAGGAATTCAAGAGCGGGCCTCCTGTGGGGAGGCATAATTTGCGCCTACAATTTATTCTCGAATAAATAGGGATGATACACATGTGCCAAGTTGTGGTGTAATATCGTCTGTATGGAGACAGTGGAGTGTAACTGAGCTCAATCCAGTATGGGCCTCAGACGCGTCTCTCGGATAGTTGATATTTTGAACGGGGCTGGAACTCACAGACCACGGTGAGATATTGATTCCACAGTTCCCGAACACTGTCAGATCTCCGGTGTCGGGCGCGAGCATCAGCTGTCGTCCGGTGGGGGCAAGAGCAAGGGGGCACCAGCCGTGGTAGATTCACCACACGGCTGATGCCACTTTTGACCGTACATTGGAAATCAGCAGAGATGGCCGAAGGCAGATAATTCGTAGTCTCTGTAACAGAACCGATATACAGATGACGATCAAAGATGTATCTGTATATGGTCTGTTAGTAATCACGGTGCGCTTGTTGGCGGACCGTCAAATTACGTAAAAGGGACCGGTCATATATTTTGTGGCCTTGTTCTTGGACACCTTTTGGAGCAATAATTCTACGAATATTTGAGGTTATAGAAGGCATTATAATAAATCGATGACCCCCTCACAACTAAGCAAAAGGTGCAGTAGTTGTGATGATATCGGATATATGGTATTATCTCAACAGTTTCTGGGTTGATCCTGGTCGGAAGAATTAGGACAGTGGAAAACTTGATTTTTGCTGGACGATCTCTTCTAGTTTACATCATGAACACGAACAAATATTTTAAGATATTCTCGGTGAGTATTAGTTGTGATACAGAGGAGGAATGCCCACTGGTACAGCCACTCTTTTACGTAATTTGACGGTCCGCCAACAAGCGGCCCGTGATTACTATCAGACTAGATAATTCGCGTCTGCGCACTCTTCTCGAGAGGACTTTCATTCTTTTTCTGGTACTGCATGTACTAGACTGAGGTGAAAACATGAGAGATTAATTCGATCTCCACTTTATACACAGCGAGAAAGGCACAGCCGCTGTCCCGCTGGTGGTATCGTGTCATATTGGTAGTACTGAGCAAGTGAAGACGCAAATGGTCCGCCACTGTGACTGCGTGAAGTGGAATGATTAGTTTTCAACATGGTCACGTGCTCAACGTTCAACCTACCAATATTCACCCGCTTTTCTCCCAATTTAGTAAGATGGCCGTGCCGGCTTTCGATGAAAGAAAATGACGCTGTAGATCACGCCAGCCATCTCACACTTTCACATAAACCTTCTATAAATACAGTGTTCCTACTAATACATTCGTTCTACTCATACAAGAGCCAGATGCCTGCTCTGGCCCATCCAATATACAATTCACCGCTGATTGACCCGCAAAAAACGCATTGAAATAATTGCCAATACTGGAACTCTGCGGCTCTGGGCCGTCCGAGTGTCCCGTTGGCGCCGGGCCAAAAGAAAAAGAGAAAGTCATGAAACAATGAAGTAGGCACGAGCATTGGTGGATCCGGATGTGTGTGCGTGCGCGGTGTTCCGTGTAATTGGGCCGTTATTGTGCGGGAGATCAGAAGCCCCCGTACGGCCGCGCACCAAAATGATGCAATTTGCGCGCGTGCGATCGCTGTATCGAGGTGTTTCCGCGTTCCTGCTTCTTCCTCGCCTCGATGGGTGAGGAGGTACGGCGTCTGTCCTTGGCGGGGCACGTACTCGGAATCGGCATGGGCATAGACGTGGGCACAGACATAGACACAATGGGCATAGACATGGTCGATGAGGGCCCTGCGTCCGTCGTGCCGCTATTCGTTGAGGGCTGACTCGTGGTCTCAGTCGGCGTGGTATCCGTCGTTGGAGTCGGCAGCACAGGAGGGGAGCTCGTCGTGCTCGAGGCAGTATCGGACGCGGAAGCCTGCGATGGAGGCAAAGGAGGGGAGGAAGGAGTTGGGGAAGAGGAGGACGAGGGGTTTGCTGAGCCGTTCAAGGTGAACGGTGTCGCGATGGGTCCTCCAGGAAACGTATACGGTCCGGTCATGTCATAGGGCTGAGAGTCCTCATTTAAAGGGGAATGAGTGCATTGACAGGAGGCCAGGAGGGGAGGTAATGAAGAAAAAAGAGTGAGTTTACAACGGGTGTCAAGGGAGAAAGAAGATGAACCGAACGCACGTTGACGGTGAGGCCCGGGTCTGTAGCATTGTACGCGCCAGGGAACTCCAAGAGCTCCGAGTCGCTGGGCACACTAGTACCATCGCCGGTGACGATCAGCTGGGAGCACGAGGGATAAAACTCGGCGTCACCAATACCGCCTGATGTGACCCGCTGCAGGGAGATGATCTCGGTCCGGAGGAGATAATTGCCTGCCTCGAGCCCGAAGGGAATCGTGACGTTTGTGGGGTAACCTAGAGCTGCAGGGGGGGTCAGCCAAAGTTCATCGCCGGAACACAATGCAAGGGAATATTCACCGATGAAGTTCTGGTACCAGTCACCCTCACTGTCGTCGACAGTTCGGTTCTCAATCAGCCCCGCCTCGGCGATTTTGAAAAACAACAACTCGCTCGTATTGGTGACATCGGAAAAATTCCTATTCCCGCAACTTGCCATATAGGTCATCAGCGGGCCTACTTGATGTGGCCACCGGTCTGATTTCGTATTCCAGTACAGCTGCACTTTGTCGCCCGGTGCGGCCGAACCAGCGTGATCTGCAGGCAAGGCATCCCAGCCACAGGCGAGGTAGGGGGACTTGGTGGCATCGAGGTTCGTGATGGGATCAGTGGTATTGAGCTGGCGAACAATACCAGTTGCGTTGGGTGGGTTGCCTTCGCTGGGTGCAGGTCCATAGTAGGTCGTATTGGCGATGACGACTCTGCTGATATAGCCGTGTGCCACGGCAGACGCGACGAGCGACAGCGAAAAGAGAGTGCATTTCATGACGGAGGGAATGAGGGGACAAAAGGAGGGAAGAGTGGAATGTTTTGCTTTCTCCTCCGTCTCGTCTTATTTATACTGGATTTAGAGAAAGAGTCGCCACACGGTTCACACGCCATGCGTCCATATTGATCGCCGCTACGCCCAGCTTCAGCCACCGATTTGGCCGGAAATGCAAAAGAGCAAGAAGGTGCCTCCTGCAGGGCCATAGGACCACTAGTGCACTTCTACATCCACGGCAGATGACCAAGAATTGGAATTGCATTGAGCGTCTCAGACAGAATAAAGGGCGGCACCAGGATTTCGGCACATGCCAGCGGAGCTTCAAAACTAACGTCGGGTTACCCGGCGGTCCCTCCATTTGGATCTCTGCGCCTGAATTTCCTCGGGTGTGGAATTTATGGCAAACCGCAGGAATTTGGTGACCAAATTACCAAATGAGTTGAACTTCGGGTTAACCTCGAACGGTACCAGCCCGTAATTCCGCCAACTTATCTGGAGTTCGGGCAGGCATTTATGTAGGCTCAAAATGTCAGGGAAAGAATCCCATAAGAGGAGGCAGGTATCAGATCCAAAGTTCCGGTTCGAGCTAGGGTTAGTCCCCTGCAGGCGAAAGATCTTATCCACACAAAGTCGCTTTCTTTGGCACCCGTTTCCAGGCAAGTAAGTTCGTGCCGTATCCAATGTATTTTCCAATCCATGCAAAAGCATGTAGTCGTTTCTACTTCCAGTCCGGGCCACCCCATGATTCACGGCTTTTGGTTTTCCTTTCCTCCATAAGTATGCTCTGTGCCTAAAAAATATAGTCTTTTCTTTCTTCACCTTCGCGAGTCGGAAGAGGACAGAGACACTTTGATTGGAATTCGCCTTCATTCACTTTGCGAACGGCTGCTTTGCGCCGAAACTGTGCGGGTGGGTTGAATTTGTGGACCGAAATGACGTGAACAGATACATGACCTGGTCGTGGATATCACGCGGGTTGGTTTTATAATGCAGTGTTCAAGTTTATTAGGGTGTGTTCCCGGTTCGAATCCGAGCCAGGACTTCGGTGTTCTATTTCTCCCTGCCTTTCTTTTCCAGCATACACGTTGGAACACGGCATAGGTGAGGCCTGATGATATGAACGGGTCGAGGAATTCTCGTGGCTTTTGAATCCGATTAATGTGAGTCTGCCCGGTTCGAATCGGGGCAAGTCATGTGCTAGATAGCCATTTTCTCGCTGCGTGTTGTGATCCCCAGGCAGGAGAAGCGTAGAACATCAATAGCATCAAAGTTATACTACCCTGATCTCAAGATTGAGGCAACGAGAGGTGCGAATGGTTTGCTTGATCTTGAGGAAGAGACGCAGAAATTCTGTGGTCGTAAGGGATGGTGATGGAGCTATTTGATTCATTGTGGAGACAGTAATGCTCTGACTCGGCATTCAGAGAGTTTACGAAAGGTAAGGAGCTTGAGTCTTGACGGAGAATTGTTTGAGCCGAGTTGGTTGTGTCACGCTCTATCGAGAGGTCCCAAGGCTGTGCCTAGTTCCAGCGCCGCCTGGCCCGCACGACGGTCGTATTGGTGAATCGAATTTCTCAGCATCGGCGAACCTGTTTTGAAGCGTGGGTGGCATCCGGACCACATCCGGAGGTCGGTACGCATCGCCGATGGGCTATTCTGATCCGCACTGTTCGCGTTCCGTTCCCGCATGATCCGAGCCGGCGACTTAAGCTTGCTGTCACCTCTTCCGCTTAGCACTCTTTTTCGCGCCTGGTCGTCCCGGATCCCAGTTTCGATCCAGCACGACCGCGGGGCTCCTGCTCCCGATGATTCAGGGCCAACCGCCATGTTTCCGTTTCCCTCAGATGGGCATGCGAGTGAGTCCAGCGAGGCGCTTAACTTGCGCTCTCAGAGTCCGAGCCCAGTCAACGCCTAATGGTCTGCGGGGCGTTTGGGATCTCCGAGATCAGGAAATGCCATTTGATTTTAAGACTACGCCAAGACTTGAGTTGAGTCTCATGCTGGTGGTCAGCGCCTTAGCTTAGCCCGAATTCGGGTCGGACGCATACGCAATTACACTCGGGCTCTGAGCCCGCTCCCGACTCCTTGACTCGAGGCCCAAGTGCTAGGCTCTCCCCGAGCTGTTTCGTTTTCGCCGACTGGTCCTCGGACATGAGCGTCGGCGTCGTGGGGCTCAGCCGTTCTGCATTCTTCCGCGGGACGGACTAGGACGGACTCCGGTATTTTAATCGCACCATCGCACTCCATTTGTTGATTTGACGCATTTTGCTTACCAATTGGTCAAGGCTATAGCCTCTGGGGTTTCACCGCAGTCGAACTTAGTCCAATTGCCACTCGGTTTGTTCTGTGTCCATTTCTTCTGCGGCATCCCGAATTCGATCGGGGATGTACCTATTCGCCACCCACAGTATAAATGCGACTCGCGCTCTACTTTCTGCGCTCAATCCCTCTCACTGTGATATCTTTGCAATTTACTTCAATGGCTACGCACACTATCCCGACTACCATGCTCGCAGCGGTCTACCAGCCAGGCAACGAAAGGCTTGTGCTCGATAGGAATTATCCCATTCGCGAACTCGCGGACAACGAGATTCTCATGAAGGTCGCCGCCACCGGAGGTCTGTCATCTTTCGTCGACTAATAGGCTTTATGGTCCATTGACGTTCGACCCGCAGTTTGCCACAGCGATGTGGAACTCCTGACCGGCGTCGGACTGGATACAAGGACATATGTTTTCGGACACGAAAGTTCCGGATATCCCGTCAAGTGAGCTTCACGTCTATATATTTACGGTCCAACTTGAACGCGTCCTGACCCCCGAAGGCTGGGCTCCAAAGTCGACGCCAACGCCGTACAGATCGGCGAGCTCTATTCAATCCTCCCACTCGACAGCTGCACACACGGGATAAATGGCGGTCCCGCCCTCTTTAATGCGCTTGGTCTCGGCAAGGATGGGGCCTACGCCGACTACGTGATTGTCACTCCCGACCTCCTCGTCCGTGTGGTACGTTCCTCTCAACCCTGCGCGACTATGAGGTGATATTAATGAATCTCATCCTCGACCAGCCAAAGGGTGTTCCCCCCGAAGTAGCTGCTGTCGCGACTGATGCTGGTGTGACAACCTACCGTGCTGTTAAATATACAGCGCAGGTCTGTGCCTTGTTGCTCGCTGAATCGAGGACCACGACTGAAGTATCTTTCATTCCAGCCAAAGACAGGCGACAAGATCCTGATTTTCGGGATCGGCGGCCTCGGGCATCTTGCACTCCAATACGCGAAGCATTTCGGAGCAACTGGTACGATGCGCTTCCCTTTTCTTTCGTCCGATAATTGATCGAAGCCGGCAGTGTACGCCTGCGATTTCAAGCCCGCCGCACGAGAACTCGCGTTGAAGCTTGGCGCCGTCGAGGCCTTTGACCTCATCGAACTCAACAACAAGATAACTGCGGGCTTCACGGTGGACACCACCATAGACTTTGTCGCCAGCAACCAAAGTGCGCTATTACCGCCGCCCCTAATATTCAACGACAGAGGATTCATCTGACCTTGACTTCAGCTTTCACTCTCGCCATGGCCGCGCTGAGGGGCAACGACGTCAACTTCCCGAGTAAACCCAAATGCGTTATGGTAAGCCTTTTCTTGCTTGCAACTGGATTCAGTGAGCCGATGCGTTGTCGCATATAGATTGGTGTGAGCCCCGAAAATCTCGTGTTCAACACCCTCGATCTTATTACTACCGGCGCGCAAAGTATGTAAAATTTTTATCTCGCCGTTCAATTTCGCGATTCAACCTTATTTCTCACATCTAGTTCTCGGAAGCACCGGCGGAGATCAAAACGATCTGGTCGACGTCTTGGATCTCTTTGCCAAGGTGTGTGCTTCAACATATATCTGGTCGAAGGAAGCGGTTAAACTCTCGTCTCGATAGGGGGAGATTCACGCGGAAGTGCACTCGGAACCGCTGGAGAACGTGAACAAGGTTATCGACGAACTTCGGGCGTTTAGGATTACGGGGCGGAAGGTCGTCGTTCCGCAGGCGACGGATTGATTCAGTTGGTTGAGGCTGACTCATGCTGGATTGAGTTGTTCTTCGAGAACGTAATATGGTACTACCTAAATGAATGTGTTTGGCTATAGTGTATGATAAAATATAATAAGCTTGTTGGTTTTTGCTGTCACGGCCATTTAAAAGTTTGGTTTATTGACTAGTTGTCCCTTCACCGATAGATGTGCATGGATTCACCAAGCGAACTCAGCCCGGATTCGAGCTGGGAACACTAATAAATACTGAATCTGAGGGCAACTCTTTCTAAAGCAGTGTATGCGTGATCACCTTTCATCACCAGGTCTTGTGTTAGGACAGCAAATTTACAGAACTTAAGTTTGACATTGCAGCAAAATCAAAATCAAGCTCAATAGCATTCACAATTTGTTCACGATTGAATTTCGTCAAATGTTGCTTTCAGGACATGGACTCCATACCATACATATACCCATGAATTAATGGGAAAGAGAATGCAGAGTCAGTCAGAGGGAGAAACGAGAGGAAAAAACTGGTCCTGGGCCTGGTTCCCCTCCTCCAGGATGTCGGTGAGGCTCTCGCCGGTGAACCTTCAACCGGCAGCTCATGCAGTCAGGATAACATGTTGAATGATGGGCTTACCTTGCTATAGATAGGGTGCATGCATACACATAAAAACTCGACAAATCCATACACACATGCAAGAGATAAGCGGACCTAGAATACTGTACTATTTTGACCAAGTGTTCAGGTGACGCGTGACGCGGGCCTTTGAACTGAACCCTTTTAGTCTCGGTGACGGTCACATTCAACTTTTGTCGCCCAAATAAGCAAAGAAAACGTCAAAAATTTCGCTCCGGCATTTGCCAGATTACCATTTATGGTATTTTTCTGGTAATTGCCGAGAAAGGAACACTTGAGAAAATGAACACCTTAGGTGAAACATCACAAGGCCTGAACACTTGGTCAAATAGTACAATATCTCACATCAAAAGAGTTGTGAATTGGACTACCAAACAATCATCAATGAGTCCTGCATGAGGACGATCAGTCAATAGAGAGTTTGTGATAGCCACCTGTAGCAACGTAGGTGGCTTCCGAGGCATGTGGAGCGGGGTGGTTCCATTGCAGCCAGGTGGCTTTTCAAATGACATCACTGTTGGTGTGAATAGATCCCTCAGGTTCATATCCTTTGGCAAAAGACATGCACAAATGCTTGACAGGCAAGAACAGGCAGGAATGCAAACATATAAGCCTGGCAAAGGAGAATTCAGCATCTCCTGGCCCTCCAGAGGAGAAGGAGACGGCAATGATGACAAGGGGGATAAGGACAACAGCATTGAGGAAGGAAACAATTGAAAGGAATACAGGGTTACAATGGGACAAGCCATCTAGAAAAGCCACCTGGAGCTGGAGCCACCCCGCTCCACATGCCTCGGTAGCCACCCGGGTGGATCCACACAAACTCTCTAATGATTATGCCTGAACCATACATTAGCGGACTGAGAGCGGAATTCTAGTTTGGAGTTGCTTACCCGAAGCAAGTTCCATAACATAGCCCGCAATTCCCTCGTCGACGAATCCTTGGTTCACGACCGCATTGTCCCTCTCCGCTGCGGAAGTCGTATAAAGGTAGTCCGTATCGGCACCAAACAAATGCGCGCGGTAGAGCGGAACACTTCCACAGACCTGGAATAGACATTAGATTTTGTTGGTTTCATGAATTCCAAAGCCGTGGTAGGCGACAAACTTGGGTGGGGTAGATATAGCCCGCGGTACCAACATTCAAGTACCCGGCTGCAAGCGCATTGGAGCGTTCGGTTGCAGAGGTAGTATAGAACCAGGATGATATCCCCGTATTGACAAGACTGAAAAAAGGAACCGTAGAAGGTTCGAGGGTGGGAAAAATCAGGGCTACGACGCCGTTAAATAAGTACACGTCCTGTTGCATTGCGCCAGTGACTGTGGAGTCATCTATTGTGTAGAAATGCACTGTGTTCGCCGGGGCGTACAGCTGAAACAGCGGAACCAAGTCTGGGATATTGCCGCAAGTTTCTGGCGATTCCTGGGAGACATGAATACGATAATATTCCACAGAACGAACGGAAAATACTACTTGAGCGCGAAGATTCACTACTGTAGAGTCTTCTGAGACGGGAGCTGCTTTCACGCAGGATATGATGGCGGGGAGCAAGGAAAACAGAGCGGTCCTCATGTTGTTATCGACTTCGATGGGATTATCAGTAGCAATGAAAAAAGCAGGTGGTTGTCCAGTATTTATACTAGAGGAACTAAGGCACCAACCGGTCAGTGGCCCCAGATAAGTTAGCCACCTCCGTCTCGCCGGTGAGTGCGGAGTGGTCGAAGTAGAAGTCGGATTATATTAATTGGATTCCGCATGCCAGTTACATGTCATGTAGTTAAATATATGGCGCCTATTGGGCGTCTCGCTGTAGCGATAGGCCCCAATGGCCCGGAGTGGAGGTAAAGGATTCGGAACCACACCGGACGCGGAGGTTGTTGAGGACCAATGAATTCGATTTCCAACCAATTCAGTGGTCAGCAGTGCACCAGGTTCTGCTCTTCGAAAATGACAGGTTACCTGGGCCAGTCCAATCTGGTGCCCAGAGCCAAGTGGAGGGAGGCGAAAATTCTCTGGTGGCCTGATTTCATCATCCTGTTCGCGGCGCTCGTGTCCTGTTCCTAGTTAGCTTATACCCTTACATCGAGCCTTTTTATCGGCCAGGAAAGCGGGGTGAGTGAGTTTTGAGAACGGCACGCGGCTCAAATCCACCATGGGCGTATTTAGACGGACCTATATTTCTTCGAGCTGCGCTAGATTCCAGCCGCCAGCGTTGTCGGAGTGGTTGCGACATTGTAGGCCATTACGACGAAGAGCATTTGTGACTTTGATCCTCTGCCAGGTGCGAATACCCTGGGCGAAAAAAGCCTCACACAGAATTCTAAAGTCTGCGAAGAGTGTCGTAGTGTTACGTGTCTTCCGGGGCCAAAAGTTTGTAATAACCCTGTCACAGTTTAAGACAGACTTTAGGTTATAAAAACTATTGAATAGAATGGATTTTATAGGCGTCTGTCTATCACAGTGAAGCTGTGCTTATGGGCGGTTGAGTGTCGAGTAGCTCCATGGTGTAGCGAGTAGCGCGCGTCTCTCTTAACAACATCCCGGGCAAGGGGGTATCACGTGAGCGAGATGTCATATACTGATGGTCGGTTGGTCCCCCCAGCGGACCCTTAAAAAACTTTTTCCAAAAAAAGTCAGAGCGGCCTCCATGGGATCATAATCGACCCTGGTACACCTCCTTACATTTTCTTCTGGTTCTAGATGCAATGCAGACATGGGCATGGCCGTAAGTGCTGAATATGGAAATTGATTTCGGCAATCATCTGTCTTCTGACAGGTGGCAGTGTGACTTCCAAACAGAGGTAAATATTTTACTGAAGTTACCCTGACCTTCGTACACTGTGTACCTGACTTCTATTTACTTGTGAACAGCATGAATATGAGCTACACCTGAACTGAGCCAAATTCTGAAGACTTGCTGAAGACATCGGAAATAAAGCATGTGACAAATTCCCTTAAAAGGAAATATTATGTCATCCGGTGATTGCCGTGGTCGGTCAGTCCCCTGGTCCAAGGCTTAATGCGTAATTCAACGGGGTATGCTTAATTTTTTTTTTGCTACCCCCTTGATCCCGGGTGTGTCCAAACCGAGGATATACCAGATGCGACATGCACGGCACTTTGCAAGTGCGACACATCGTGTACAGATGCGACACACGTGTCGCACTTGAGTGAAGTGCAACCACATATCCTAAAACGTAGTCCGTTTTTAAGCGCGGAGGGTAGAAGCTTGTTACATAATCTACACAGCCACTTCCTCCTTAAACTGCGATGAGGGCAGCACTATAGATGGAATTCACGCGTTTTAGCATCTAATATTCTTTATCCAACCCCTCTCAAGTTCCTCAAATTTATTTGAGCTTTTTCCGTGCCATTTGGGCTTGGAAGCTGAAAGTCATGTGAGAATCAATGAGATAATTGGGGATTTTATCCAGTGGATTCTGGTGTGTTAACGGAAATTTTGAGTCAGCAATAGGGTGTAAACAGGTGTCCAGAGTCTATCCAAACTTAAAAATCACCCCAAAACATGCAGAGAAATGAGATATAACATACAGAGCCAAAACCCGGATCCGAAAAAGACCTGGATCCGAAAAAATTTTATTTTGAGCGGCACCCGTGGGGCCTCTTAGCTGGGGTTTTTTCCGTGGATCACCTGCAAGGACTAGAAGTATTCTGGTGCAAAAAAACTGGGTCCATCGCACTGGTTTGCGCGCACAAGAAATCAAACAATTGCTAAAACTGGCAAAATTGTCAGTTGCAATTAAGAGTTGAATGCTTCACACCAAAAACATGGTCATTCATATCTATGACTTTTTGTAGACAGTTGGCCTCTAGTATTGTGTGAGAGAGGCATCTGGGCATCTACGGTTGGTGCCTGGGCGTTAGATGTCACTGTGATCTCACATCACCGGCATTTTTTCGGATCTAGGTCGAACTCGAAATTCAGCCAAATAAGTACAGGCGCCGTGCCATACAACTACCCAATCAAAAATCTTGAAAATATTTGAGGGTACACTTCAGGCTATATACTGTACCCTAGCACACTTGGAATTTTTGAAATTACTTCTCACAGCCATAAAACAGGGGGTAAATTTTTTTTTTTTTCGGATCCGGGTTTTGGCTCTGTATGTGGCTGTGCAGATTATATAACAAGATCCTACCCTGATCGGACCCCCGCGCTTAATAACAGACTTCAAAAAATTGAGGTACGAGATCACTTTGTTGAAGCATCTGTCTGCGAGAGACTACCTAAAACAGCAATTAGATCGCATTGATCGGGGATCACCAACACTTAGCCTTTCCTCACTCTTTCCTCACCATCGCCGCTGCCACCACCTTCCAGCTGTTCAAGGCTTTGAACGACACTCTAACGCCGATACACCACTGTAGACATCACAAAGGTATTTGAGCGCTGGGGAAGGGCTCAATTTTGATACCAGGTATGTTATTCTGATGTGTCCGGTCTCACTGACATGACCGACTTCATGCCTCGCAACTTCAGCAAGGCATTGTCTTGGGAAGGGCTCAATTTTGATACCAGGTATGTTATTCTGATGTGTCCGGTCTCACTGACATGACCGACTTCATGCCTCGCAACTTCAGCAAGGTATTGTCTTGCCCACGGCTCTATCCGCAGATAGAAGAAATCTGAAAAAAATCGACAATATGATGGAGGAATCGACGGCGTGGATACCATACTAGAGCAAACGGTTTTCTATCGGAAGTTGGTGTGTCATTCTTTTTTCTCCGCGCTCAATCGCAAAGCCCGCCATTTCAACAGCCTTCCCCTCCGTCCTCTGACAACCTCCGCAATCTAGGTAAAGTCTGCGTTCACACCGACATTTTTGTGCGCTGGCAGCACACCCATTTACTATTCAATATTTGACTGTACCAAAATACTTGATGCCGCGTGTATTTTCCAGCTAGCTCTTCATGCAAAAGACCAGTCGCTCTTAGGCGGACATTACTCTATGGGAAGGCCAAGTCTAAATGCCCGACTAAATGGCCGGCTCAAAGCATTACAATAGATTGCCTGCCAAGGTTGAATCTTTGATAAGCGCCATGGCAGATAGCTGCCCTCTTTCAACTTTTCAGGGCACAGATATTGACTTCCTGCATCATGCCACTCAACCTCCCTGAAGTTCCTATCCAAATGTTAGCGGTAATATCTTATCTATTTATCTTCATACATTCATTCATCCCATCATAGCCTACATTCACTCCTTCTAAAAAGTACGGTAGACTTCACAGCCTCAGTTACTTCTTGCTCCGTAACTGAGGCGTACATGTATATATTCTCTCCCAATATCTATCTTACTGATTATCCTGTGGACTATGCTAACAGGTACTAGATATAATAATAGAGTTACTCCCCCTTGCTCCGTAACTGAGGCACTATGCTCACAGGTTTTGGAACCCCGACCGGAATGGCATCAGAATTCAGACTGCTCAGCACGACAGGAAAACATGCTATCCCCAAGCTAGCTCAAGGGGAGCGAAGTTCGTCTCCTACAAGGAGAAGATGGCTGAATTTCTGACTGACCGACCGGGCTTCTGCAAGCACTTGATGAGTTGTGTAAAACAGCCTACCAAGCATCAAGGACAACACTACAAAGGACGAGAAGGATGCCCACAAAAAAGCTATGGACACGCACGAGGACGAGATGGATGAGTACCTGCAGAAGCAAGCAGCCATTGCGAGCATACTCACTAATTTTTGGCCTGATGACATCCACCAGCAGCCTCTCAGCGTCCATCCTGTCCACAAGCTCTGGGATTCACTTTGCGCACTCTTCGAGAACAAGAGTGTTCTCCTTATGGTCGACCTTCTTGTCGATCTTCTCCGAATCGAGTGCACCGGCAAGGAGGACGAAGACATGCTCGCCATCATCGACCGTTTCATCAAGAAACGAAATGAGTATATCAGCACCAGTGGTCAGCTCCTGACAATGTCTTCGCCGTGTTCAAAGGCCATGCCCTCCACATATTGCTCTACCATTCTTACCACCATTACCACAGCAGCAACAATGGGCGCACTGCTCAACTTCAAAGTCATGTACAGACAGCTCAAGGAGGTGATTCAGTTCGATGTCGTGCAGGCGAATCGCAAGCGCGAGGAGGCGAAGCCATGACAGCCAAATTTGAGCGCCACAGGCTGAAGTAGCAGCAGAAGCAACAACTGCAGGTGTGTAGTAAATTGGAGGGGAAAAACTGTATATCCATTGGGCGCGCTACTGTACCGGTATTTATACTCCCCAGAGAATAATGGGAATACAACAATGTACATACATATAATGCTGAGTCAGAATGAATAACTGACTCGGACAATAGTTATTGAGTCTGAACACAGCATAGTGAGGCACAGCATCAAAGATCAAACACGTTGCATCGTGTCTCTAGGGGTGTGTGTCCTTGTCCACATCAGATGCATACATGGTCTTGCTGGGCTGACACGTATCACCTTGTTCCTCTGAAATCTCCAACAAGGTGAAAAAGCCAAAATGTGCAAACTGCTCATATACTGGTCATACCAAAGAGGTTGGTTGGAAACTGGGCGGTGACATGGAGGGCATCCTACTTCTGAAGAAGGACAAGGGATCCACGAAGGGGAAAGGCAAGGCAGCAGCAGGAGAGGACAAGCTGTCTGACGGAAGCGAACAGCACACATACATTGCAGCAGTCATCGCTGACAGAGCACTTCACGCATTCGGTGGGAAATCTATCTGTCTTCTCGACATGGGCATCTCGCAGCACTATGAAAGAGACAAAACTTACTTCATTGATATGCAACGATGGGAGCCGTATCACATTGAGACTGCATCTGGGATCGAGTATGCCACCCAGATTGGTACAGTCGGAGCTTATCCGGCAGGGGAGGGACGGGAGGCTCATGGTGGACGATGATGGGGGAGTGGAGCAAGATGAGAAGATGGAGAGCAATACTGAGGAGGAGGAGGAGGAGGAGGAGGAGGAGGAGGAGGAGAGTGGTGAAGAGGAGGAGGCGATACCCAAGTTACCACCGCAGACAATCAAACCTACCTATGTCGACAAAGTACTAGTTATGTAGCTGATCTGGGGCATGCCCAAGTAGAGTCCGAGCACCCCCATTTTTGCTATATTTTTCCGAATTTTTCGGTGTATTTAAATGCTCATTGTCAGCGACGGCGTCGAGCTTTGCTTGACGTTGTCGACCAAATAGGAGCACTTTTGATGAGATTCCTACAGTTCTTGCTCATTGTGCACAACAACGAGGACATTATCTTGAGCGCTGCCCATCACTGCCCATTAAATTAATTTATTGCAGGCAGGTACTCTGGAGTGAGATATTAAATGGACCCCTAGGTAAGAGGTTTTGATATATTACAACTCTCCGAAGCTTAGTGATAGCTGATATATTGCACTGCCAGGATAAGGTGCAGAGCGAATGAGGAGGTTCCAGGCAGAGCGGACGAGGACGGAACAGAAGGCGGTGGTGTGGGAGAGGTTCTCCTGACAGGTTCCCCTCCTCCGGGATGTCTGTGAGGCTCTCACTGGTGAACCTTCAACCGGCAGCTCATGCAGTCAGGATAACATATTGAATGGCAGGCTTACCTTGCAATAGATAGGGTGCATGCATACACATAAAACTCCTCGACAATCCATACACACATAAGAGGTAGGCGGAACTAAAATAAGTATCTCATATGAACAGACATCAACCTTGTGTCATTTAGATAGTCGGTGGGGGAGGAGGCCTACCCAGAGATCAAAAGTTTTTGGTGTGCTTGCGTAATAATCTTGACTCACGAAGTCCTTCGACGATCGCGGCCAAGGAACAATCAATTTATTTTGACCAAGACACTGTAATCATGCCCATGATCATGTTCACTTACCTACGGGCTCAAGGCCAAGCACAGTCGCATGTAGATTATTCTTTTCTTCTTGCTCTCTACCTCAACCTACTCTGCTGTACTCTAATTTGCACCTCAACGCTGCCAACCCGAAAAGGGATCTAAATTCTCCTCGTGTGATTCCTTCTGGGTTCTCATACTCCTCTGGTGTCTCGCTTGGTGAGCCTGATTCCAGACACAGGGTAAAAAATTATTTTGGTGACCTAAAGATGAGAGAAATATATACAAATGGAAGGGTAGCCAAAATCCGGAGGCAATCCAGAAGGAAAAAATCCGCCTCCACATGCGCTCCAACTTGGGAAGTTATTTTCAGCAGCCTTGGCACTCCAGTTGCCAACATTGATAGCCATTCCTTGAGCCATCATGTTCTGTCATCATGATCGCACACTTTGGCAGTACTCAGAACATTCTGCCAGCTATTTGGTGAACTATGCATCCACCTCACTGGATTACTTTTCTGACCTCTGGAGAAACAGATAAACCCAAGCTGGCTTCTGAAGACATCATGCATTTATACAAATTATATGTAGCTCTAAACATTTCGAGGAGGATGATGGTGTGGTGACCAAGGACGACAGGTGATGCACGAAGTTGTCGAGCTTGATCCCAGGCCATGTGTGCTTCCATGCGGCACAGTCTTGAATCCCAGAGATTGCGGCTTGCTGCCTGATGTGGGGCCAGTAGGCAGTGGGCTGGAGCAGGTAGCAGAGAACGACTGGAGAAGGTAGTGGACTGCGGAGGGGATGGATGTGGGGTGGAGACACCTCGGGCCAAGCACAGGGTGTAATCGCGATGGCAATTGTCTTGTGACTCAGTCAGGGAAGGTGGTAGGGATGGGAGGGACACAGTGAGGGCAGCCTCGCCCTGATGGTTGTAAACAAAGGAAAGGTTGGCTTGGCAGATTGTCTGGTCCACAGGGGCATGCATGTCAACAGCGATTCCATGTAGGCCAGCAAGAAATTTGGATGTGAGCTTGTTGTTGGCTGAGGCTCCCTGAAACCCGACACAGCGACACTTTTGAAATCCGAGACACTGCAGAAAATGCGACACACCATGTTGATATCTCACAAAACCCGGCACTCTCTAGGAAATTCTTCTGTACTTGGTTCGACTTACTTCCAGCTCACGGATCGCGATCCTCATGGTGATGGGATCATATTTCCAGTAACCTAGCTTTTGTACATGGTCCACTCCTTGCTCATACACACCGAAACCACACAGAGTAGCCTTATTGCGACTGTTCAATTTGATCACTGACCCGGGGCATAGACACGATGAATATGGCCAAATTTCACATTGAATGGTAACTAGATATTACAACTTGAAGGGGACATACTACATGTAACATGTGAGAGATGCACAATCGGCCGCAATAATCGCAACCCCAGAGGCAAATGCAGCCGCTTCGCGCCACTCAGCCCGTGTATGGCGGTAAAAATGTACCACCAGACTGGCTTGCAATCACCGCCTCGTGCGGCACTTCTCCTTCCCTCTGGTGCGCTTCAAAAGGCAGCCTTACCGGAAAGACCATCCACAGAGCGCTCCGTGCTGCCACGTGTCGCCCCCGTGGCCCTCCCAAGTGCTTCCAAATAATGATGAGAAGGGGCATGCCGAAATGGCACCGGCTACCCATTCCTACGGAGTCCGCATGCATTGCTATTGTTGCGAGGTGCCGTGTGTTGCTTGACGGCAGCAAAGCTCTTTGGGCTAGCACCAGGAACTGCGGGCCTGGACACAAAAGGATGGACGTACCGCGGGTCCCAGAAATGGCTGCTCAATGTGACAATGTACTGCGGGTTTGGTGGGCGCCAGTGCATTGCGGATGGTGGTGCGAGAGAGGAAGAGCGCGGGTCACACCGTGACGCAGATTTCAACGACCTTTCCAAAACAAGCTGTGTCGGGTTTGCTGAAAGCCGTGTCGTATCTGTTGAAAGCCAACACAAATGTGTCGGCTTTTGTGAGATATCACCTTTGTGTGTCGGATTTTCTACTGTGTGTCGGATTTCCTGCCGCGTGTCGGAATTACAAGGTGTGTCGCTGTGTTGGCATTGGTATATCCTCTTGAGCTCGCCAGGTTCAAAATAGTGCCACATTTGCATGTAAGTCCTGCGAAAGGCACTGCAAGGTGGGATCAGCTATCACCAGGGAGAATCAAGCACCATGCATGGCCAAAAGCACTGTACAGGATCCAACGAGGCACATCCATTGGGGGCATCAAAATGTTCGGGGTCGTTGATATTGACACGAGGTCCGAAGGGCATGGTATCACGTAGGCAGAGGGCAGAGAAAAAGGAGGATGATGGCGGGAGGAAAAAGGCGTGTTGTTCGGTGCTTGTTTGCCAGAGAAGCGGTCGAGCCTCGGGATCTCGGCAGATGAGGATGAGCCGCCGAGGCTGCCGAAAATGATTTCCTCATTTAGAATTCACGCGGAGGCGGAAATGCAACAGTGAGGCCATCCGCACTGGCCCTCATGTAAGAAATTGCAGTTCGCGTTTTCTCTGCCTCGAAACAAAAGTTTCACGTAGCTTTCCCAATTATATTTTAGTATCTAATTCAATCAATTTAATTTAATTTTAAACCCCAGCTACCCTGGTCCACTTGCTCCCTTTCCATTCTGATTCAAAGGAGTGGGGGTAACCTCAAAGGTTTTGGTACTTTGGAGCCCGCTTTCCTCGCTGACCAGATGCATCGGCAATTCCACTGCAACTACTCCCTCTGTCCGCACATGCCTGGTGGTCGCCGATTGTCCATACCAAAACACGCTGCTGAAAGGGGGAGTTTCACTGGTCCGAGATTGGTCTTCGTCACCGACAATGTTTACCATTGTCGTCACGACTACTGGAATGTTTACGACAATCAAACTGACACAGTCCTGAATTTCCGACAGTTAGAACAATGAAGATTCCCGGACTACGGGCTCGCACCTCTACTAGTGCAGCAATGAGGGCCTGTGGGTCTCCGATAATGATGAGGATCGAATGGACGAGGGAGATCTGGTGTGCCGTTAGCTTTGCTAAAAACGGACCTGCGAACATACGACGGTGGTCACAACGCAAGTGGAGAAAATGAGTGTCAATCTACGACGTAACCCCTTGTTGATGAGATTCCGGAATAACGGCCATGGGGCGAACAACAGGATCGAGTCCGCTATGATATCCGCTGTGAATGTAATGTGGGTAGAACATCCGTTCAAAAATCACGAGCACTTACTGATTAGCTGACAGACAGCCATTTGTAGCGGCGAGTGACAACGCAGGTGCGTCACGTTCTTCCCCGAGGCGAACGAATTTTCCGAGTCGCAGACCCAGAACTGTTGTGCAATTAAGACCAGTGAAACGACGATGAACGCCACAGCAGCCCAGAACAGTCGTCTGCGTCTCTCGGAGGACGGATCGATTCGAATGATGCTGAACAGGATGCTGACTCGGGACCCCCACACAATGGCATAAAACGCTATGCCAATCAAATAGAATACTAGAAATTAATCAGCCGTATAGGAGTGTGATGCTCCGGGCAACTTGCCCGCTACTCCTCCTTTATTGGGAAGATTATACAGAGATATAGCAACTACCTGGACAATCAAGACCAGGAATGCGAACATGGCCCAATAATCATCCGCTCCGAACCTGCCTCGGCGCTGGTACAGTCTAGAAAGAAGAATCAGAAAAATTCGGAAGAGTAGGCACAGATGGCACACCTGTATAAGGTAGTCCCCAGAGCGAAAAAACTGCATGTTGCGGAAGTAACTGTGGATTAAGCTCAGATTTACGGTCAAATGAAAAGCTGGGAGAGCTTTGCTGACTCCATAACTGCACGAGAGGGTCGTTGAGATTAATCATGGTAAGCTATGTGCACACTAGATGAGGGGACCGAATTATGAGAGGATAGCACCCGAAAGTTTTATATTACTTAACTCCGCGTCGGCCACCTGCTGCCGTGCCCAGCGATGATCCCCGAACAGTGCTGTAAGCGAGGACCCTTGGCGACCCTACTTCGTCACACAGCGGTGACCCGGTCTGCGTGCGTGGAGGAGAGACGGGGATACTACGCCCGGTGAACTTGGGGACTGTTCTCAGGCTTTATCATGTTGTTGGTATTGAGACGGTAGACCAAGACTGAAATAATTTCAAAGTTACCTTCTAGCACTCGGCTTTAGTTGCTCAAGAGCACGACAGGCTCACGGCAGCCGAAAGGGCAGGAAATGCAGCCCTTAGGCTTGGGAAGAATCGGTCGGGTTTCAAGTCCCAAACGCCGCCGTGATGCTGAAAGCAAAGACGTTTGCGGGCCGGGGAGATATCCGGCCCACAAACTTGACCTTGCTTTACCGCGTGAAGTCAAGATGAGATTTTTTTTTTTTTACATGATGAGGGATGAGACGAGAGACCGGAGGGGAGATAAGGCTGAAGATGTTACGAGGGACGAAATGGACGTATGATCCAAGCAGCCAGAAAATCGTCGAGGCGGACAAAAAAAGAAGGCTGAAGCAAGTTTTGGCGCACACGCACACGCACACGAGAAGGGAGAAATAAATAAAGGGGACACACGAGGAATTCTGCACCGTTGCATCAGGTCCCCTCGAAGGAATGCAGGAGCGATCTTAAATAATAATAACGATGCGAGTTGCTAACTTGCTGGATGCGATGGGATGCATCAAGAATGGAATTTCCCAGAAGTCCAAAGTGAGGACGTGCCACTGTTGAAGGACTGCAAATTGCCGGCTCATCGCTTTCCATTCCGGGCCGGTTAAGTACCCGTGCCGACCAAATTCGGTAACTCCGCGCCAATCCTTTTTTTCTTCTTTTGCCCCACGCCTATCACGCCTATTTTACTTCTACTCAGTTTTTCTTCCCTCTCTCTTTCTTAGAACGCGTTCATGGCTACATAACCCCTTTATTAATGACACACCGTGAAGATATTGGCTTCTCATACCACACCCCACATTACTAATCCCCGCAGTGATGTTAAAGGACCGGCTTGGCCTGAAAGGCCGGCGGGCTCAGGCCCCAAGCTTTCAAACAGGTCTTGGCCGGGCCGGGCTTGGGCCTGAGCCAGGGCCTGAGGTGAGCAACCAATTTCAGAGTCAAGTCCGAGTTGAAAATCTTATAGTGAATTTACCCAAGTGCAAGAAATGGTACTTGGTCCAATGACTTCGTAATTGTGGGAGAACTCTGCATCTGGACAGTGATTGGTGACATTTTTAGAAGTATGATTTGTCTCAGACAATGAAATAATATCCACAGAACCTCGAAAAAAGCGTAAAATCTACCGCTCAGGTACTTACCTCATTTTCAAAGATTCCAGGAAAGTTCACAGATAAATTTTACTGACTATTCTATCTCTAGAGGTTTCGTCTGGCTTGCTCAAGTAGGGATTTTGCTTCACGACTCAGCACCATTATCAGTCAGTGAACAGATAAATATACTGAGGGACGAATAAATTCGGAAATGTGCGGAGGTCTCTAGCAAGCATAGTAAAGCCAACCCAGCAAAGATCTGCGCTTTTCACTTCGGGGATTGCACGAGATTCAATGAAAAAGTCGAGGCTTGAAGGAGAGCATGCCATCAATGAAGATTATGGCCGCGGATAAACCAGAAGTGCGCAAAAGGTAGTCTCTGTAACAGAACCGATATACTGTACTATTACGACCAAAGGTTCAGGTGACGGTGACATCCAGATTTTTTTGATGTGTTTAAAAATCACCGTAATTGAAAAGAAAAATTTTCGGTCATCTCGGTGAGTGGAAATTCTAAAAATAGTGAACCTTTGGTCGTAATAGTACAGTACAGATGACGATCAAGATGTATCTGTATATGGTCTGTTAGTAATCACGGTGCGCTTGTTGGCGCACCATCAAATTACGTAAAAGGGACCGGTCATATATTTTTCGGCCTTTTTCTCGGACAGGTTTTGGGGCAATAATTCTATGAATATTTGAGCTTATAGAAGGAGCTCTAATGAATCGAATACCCACTCACCACTAAGCGAGAGGTGCAGTCGTTGTGATGATATCGAATGAGTTTGGCAACATGGTATTATCTAAGGAATTTCTGGGTTGATCCTGGTTGGAAGGATTAAGGCAACAAAACACTTGACTCTCACTGGAGGATCTCTTCTATTTTATATCATGAACATGCATAAATATTTCAAAATATTCTCGGTGTGTATTAGTTGTGGTACAGAGAAAGAATGCCCTCCGGTATAGTCACTCTTTTATGTAATTTGACGGTCTGCCAACAAGCAGCCCGTGAATACTATCAGACTACGCGAAAGGAGTCGTGGAGAAGAGCAAAACGGGCATGTGCTGCATGATGCTTTCACACTCGCCATCACAGTCGTGCCACTCTGTGTCTTTGGTTTTCTATGTTGTTGGGCTTAGCATCACCAACCGGGCCACAATAACTACTTCAAATCTCATAATCCACTTGGACACCCGACTCGACATGAAGTGGCTCTGAATCTACCTGTCATCGCCTTGATCTCTTTGCGGGACTTCGATGTCGACACTGGCAGCTGCAATGGCACCATGGCAGTTATTCTCTCAAGGCAGGAAATGGTGGGAAGAAGGAAGGAGAGGGGAACGAGCCCCAAGCAGATTGGCTTTGGGCTGTATGTGGTAAGCACTTTTCATCATCTTTCTTTTCTCAAGTCTGGGCTCCAGTGGGTGGACAGGCATGGATGCCTCCAAAGTATAGGTACATGTGTACTATCATAACTCTCTGTTTCCTGGCAGCAGTTCACTGACACATCCTTCCTTCCAGTCACCCACCCTGCATCTCTGTGAGTCGCAGCTCGAAGGTAGGGTGGAAACCGGACATCACGAAGAAAGGAGTTTGTTTTGTCAAGGAGTTCTCCGAATTATTGAAGGCAAACTCAGTGAGGGGAAGATAGTCAACCCAGTTGTCTTGTTGGTAAGAGACGAAGGCGCGAAGGTAAGACTTGAGCATCTGGTTGGTACGCTCAGTAAGTCCATCAGTTTGTGGGTGGTACACCGTAGAGGTGCGTGCATCAACTTGCAAAAGGTGGGTGAGCTCTGACCAAAATTGAGAAATGAACACTCCACTGTGATCCAAAATAGGGAGTCTGTAAGGGCAACCTTGAGGCTTGGCAGAAGCTCTGAGACTAGTGAGGGAGAATCCAAAGCTTAATTGACAGTACTAATACAGGAGTGGGAATAATACGCACCTAGCTAGGAAGAATCCAAAGAGAAGAAAGGATAAGGATTCCCATGCTAGGTGAAGCTTTATAAGGTAAGATACAGCTAGCCAGTAGTATGTGTCTGGAGTGATCCTGGGCCTGGTCACATAACACATGCCAGTGCAACCGGAGTTTGGTGTAGGCAATGCCTAAGCTGGAGCCTGGCGGAGTTAAGCCAGTAAGGCCAGTGGTCAGCTGAGCAGCGGAATGGCGGAAAGCAAGGGTTCCCCTCACATTACCCCCCCTTGGATTGTGGCGCCTCAATGCAAGAAGTGGCTATTGATGGACGGGTCTCGGAACAGGAAAGAGTCGAAGTTCGCGATGGCCATATGTCTTGGAGCATTAGGGTACCGGCGGTAGAAGTTGGCCATGGCCTCATTGGCAAACATGTTGGTATGTTTAGCCCACCTGTTGTTCTTGTCGCCGTAGCCTTTCCACTTGACAAAGTACCAGAGCTTGCTGTACCAGTATTTCGCTTCGAGGATCTCGTCAACTTCCCATTGCACATTGGCCAGCATATCTAGGACTGGTGGCAGCTCTTTGTTCCTATGCCGGCCGGCAAACAAGTCCAGCTCTATGAGCTCAAGCTTGACTACTGGAAAGACTGGGTGGAACTGGGAGTACTGGGGGGAGGCTCGAGTTTGTATGTGCTGCAGCCAACAACCTTCACGACCTTGAAGGGACCAAGCCAGCAGTGTGAAAACTTGAATGATGGACACGTCATCTGGATGTTTGACGCGTCAAGCCAGACCTGGTCTCCTACCTTGATCTCTGATGCCAGTGTGTGCTGGTGGTCATAGTAGCACTTGAACTCGTCTTTAGCCTTGACGAGCACAGCCTGGGCCTCCGAAACGCCTTTGGCGATGCGATTGCGGAACTCATTTGCTGCTTCCACCTTCGAGCATATGCCAGTCAGTCATGAATGGGACTTGTTGCATCAAAGAGTGGATATGATTGTTGCAAGCGAATTCGGCGATCAGAAGGAGCTCATCTCAGTTGTCCTGTTTGTAATTGGTGAAGATCCGGACGAACTGCTTGAGTTCCTAGTTGACGCACTCAGTTTGGCTGTCAGTCTGCGGGTGGTATGCTGTTGAGGTCGCCGGTGTAACACCGATAAGCCACCAGAGCTCTGTGGTGAATTCCGCAACAAATTGCGGACCGCAGTCAGAGATATACTTCCGAGGAGTGCTGTGGACCTTCCAGACATGCTGGTAGTGAAGCCGAGCTGCACTGACTGAGCTGAGGCCGGTGTGACACTCGATGAAGTGGGTGCACTTACCAAGGACGTCAATTATGACTGTAAGAACTCACTATATCTTAATTAACTCCAAAGGCAAACCTTCACAATATATGTGGTATTGGCGCGTCAATGTAGGAGTACAAATGTAAGAGTTATAAGTTGTCTAGTATTTGCCTATGCACTGCCCTTTATGAATACTGATAGCCATTCCCGGCACATCACAATCCAAGAATAATAACATTCAATACATATTATATTTTGAATGGAGGTGCGGACTGGTATCCTAACACTCTCACCCTTTAGACTGAACCCAGTCTATAACATTCAGATCATAGTACAGAATTGCCCTGGCAAGCATAGGGCACAAAAAAATGACTAGACATAATGCCAAGAGTAATACATAGTCGTGCACTACACTTTCCCAATTCCAAGAATACTACGGTTGTGTCCACAGCTTGGAGCAGCAAGATAATAGTTGATTATATTTCCAATTCACTGGAATTGTTGCTTCATGTTAGATTAATATCTTTGGGACATGAAGTGGGGAAGCCTACAGCATGTCCGTTATTCAAAGGATGTCTGCCGAATATCCCTGAGCTGGGTGCGCAAATAGATGAGGAAATACCCTCATGGTTACATCAGCGTTCTGCGTCGATGTCAAGCCATCATTTTGTGGCACGCCATTGAATACTCAATATTGAGTGACGTGTACCAGCAGGGCACACTGCTGGTTGCGATATGCATTGCATTGTGTGTTGCGCTTGGTGTCACATTGAGCTTTCAAGTACAGGTTGTACTTGACAATTTTATCTGTTGACCGCGATGGCGGTTTACATTTTCCGAGGGATATAGTGTAGGCAATCCCCGACTGATGTTCTCACCGCATCGGTGCTAGTTCAGGTGCCTGCCAATTTGACATTTCGTAGATTATGATGTTTTCAAATTCCCGCAGGGATGGGACGAATGGTGATCATGCGCAAATATCCGTTGCTCACTTGAATCCCAATGGCATGTCTTGCGGTTGGTGTCCTGCGGGATAATTGAGGATTTGATCCACCTTGGCTTGTGTCCATCCAGACGGAACAGTAGCAAATTGAGTATCGTGTGCCCAGCTCATGGCAAATAATAGAGAGTTGTCAACAAGCTCGATGTCATGAATCACCCGGGTTCTACTTTTTCGCGCGACGTGTCTGCATCACGGGACTCTCATGACGCGACCATGGGACCTTCTCACGGTTGAAACCCGCGAGCAGGTTTCAAAGGACTTGGGCAAGAGAAGACATTAAGGGTTAGGGAACCCGCACAGTCGGTTCCCCTAACCCTCTGACGCTACATACAGGAGCCCGATCACAGGCTTCAGGGATCAAGATATTGGAAGACGTTAAGGGTTAGGAATCCCGCACCATCGGTCCTCCTAACCCTCAGACGCTATGGTGATAACACACAGGAGCTAGGAGCATCACACATTATTGCTCCTTAACGTTGCTATACAGGAACTAATCATGATCCCATTAATTTATTCATAATGTATATAGGCATGGTAAAATCTCCTTGTACAGTAGATTCTACCTCGTCTAATCTCAGGCTTCTGCTTTGGCTTGACTTAGGGATTGTCTCCACCCTGTCCCACTTCCCCTCCATTCTATTGCAGGTTGCGTCCACACCCTGGGTATTATACCTGAGTGGATATCACACCCTGTTCGACTTGTTCCAGGTTCCGCCTCGCATCCCGACCCACAATATACGGCCTCCTAATGAGGAGTCCGTTCGGTTGGTCTTGCTGCTCGGGGACCGCACCAGTTATTAGCGGCTGTCGGGTTTCTCCTGGTTGGGGTTCTCGCCAGGTTGCTCGTCGTTTAGCCGACCCAGAGGCCGTTGCTGACACTCGACGAATATTCCACTGGTGGCCATATGCCGTACCACATCATCCAGCGTGATGTTATCGAGTTCGGCTACTGGCTAACATTGTGCATCGAGTAACGGTGCTACTTTGAGCTCCAGCGTTGATAGTCGTTCTGCGTACAGCCCTGCTGTCCCCATAATCTGGAACAAGATCTTTTCTAATCCTGCACATCGGTCCTGATCCAGATCCGAGATGTTACCGTGGCTGGGGATTGGTTCAGCTCCCAGCACGGTGTATAGCATGTATCCTCATACGTGCGGCATGGACAGTGTGTAGCAGTCATCAATGAACTCTACGCTGCATGGTTCAATTTCCCGATATTTTAGTGCACCATGAATCATGAGTTGTATCCAATGTCATCTTTGCGGACAGTGGACCAGTATTCTCCGGCGCATTTGTTGCTTCCGCATGATTTCGGTCAGAAACCAGTCACGGCATGCATAGTGGTTGATTGCAAGCTGTTGTATGGGGGTGCGTTGTGCCAGTGGTACTCCTCGCAAATAGGCCCAGAGGAACATATGTTGTATCACATGCACCATGTACCAGCCGGTTAGTTGCATCTGGTGCGTAACTTTCCACGCATGTTCATTAGCCGGGTATCAGTGATCCGCTTTCGTCGCATTGACCTCATATTCTGGTTTTACGCCTGTCCAGCGCACTGTGAATTCCAGCAGAGTCGGTACGCTGCGCACCACTTCAACCACGGAGGGTAATAACATGGGAGATGTAATCACCACACTTCATGCCTTCGAGGACGCCTCCAGCGTACTATTAATCGTTCCTGTAGTTTCTGCGTCCATCACCACGTCCGCACGATCTATTGTAGTCGGTATTAGCTGTGTGCTTTCGTGCATATTCTCTATACCAATACTGTAGGCTCCCTGTATACCACAACATTGCATACCCATCCATACTGGTATGCAATTGTTTCTGCATCCTGTCGGCGTCCTGCCATTCCAGTGCTTTGTTCAGCACCACAATCCTTTCAGTGCATTCATCTGCAATTCCCGGCATTATTTTTACACAACCACACTGCCATTCCAGGTCAGTTTTGTGCTGTTCGGCAACCCGAATCATCTCCTCGTATTTCATCTGAGTTTTTTCCAACTCCTCCGTAGTGCACTCCGCTTCACGCTGCACCACCTTGAGGTCGACGGTGAGCTCCATCACACATCATTTGAATGAGGCCACATCCGTTATTTCCAGCGCTTCATCCAGCGATGTCTTGCTATTCTCCTCCTCTTCTTTGTGCTCATCTTCATCTTCTCCCCCATTCAAGGTCACACCTTGATTGTATTCAACTTCTGCCCCAGCCGAATCGTCTCTCTCTGTGAGGTCCTCCACCACCTCTTCTTCGCCAGCACCCGGCAACCCCGCTGGTTCTCCTTCATTTCCCTCAGTCGCATCCCCAGCAACCAGAAACTCGAGATTAATAAATTGTGTACCTTGATACACCACCTCCTCGGTCAACAGCGAGTTGCCTACCACTGCCTCGTTTCCATACTCATCCCAGTCCTCCAGTTTAAACCCCAGAGTGTCTTGGTCCAGGTCCATATTCATATGTGCTGTGCTGCCAAGTTTTTGTTTACCATAAACATGCACGCAACTCCAAGAAATGAATATGGAGGAATTGATGGGAAAATATAAGATAGCTGTTATCAGAGCTGTGTTGAAGGCTGTCACTGTCACTGCATCAGAAGCTGTGACATTGCTATTGGGCAGTACTACTGCTTCAGGGCTGGACTAGAAAAAGTATAAAAGAGCCAGACTTTTGTAGTTAGTAGATTAGATTTCCCCTTTGTACAAACTTTTGGGCAATTAACTATTCAGTTCTTACCATCTCTTATTCATGTGCTTGAGCTTCTAAGTCTATTTTGAACACTCGACATTGTTCAATTCAACTTAATTGAGCTAGATACCAAAACTATTGTCGTCAATGTCACTTACACAGCCATCGCTTACTTAAGCAACGCCTTCCTAACTTGACCAACTCAACACCGAATCCTTGAAAAGGAAGTTTGTTGGGGTTTTCGAACACAAAGAGTTATCTCTCGAATAAATTCTATTTTGAGCAACTCTTGGGAAACATATTTTCCACTGCACAGTGTGTTGTTATTCCCAATGCTGGGTTCCAGAATATTGCCTTTAGAGTCGGACATGGTGGTTATCACCATGAGGGGGATTACACGAAAATTTTCCTCATGTGTCTCTTATACCGTCTTGCCTTGGTCCAGCCCATTCTACTGAGCACTTTCTCAAAGGTCGTGGTTGCCGTCTAGTATGTCCGCTAATATGTTTTGTATATCGTTGTAGGTCCCGCATTGCCATCAAATTGATCAGCACTGAATACTGATGCTTCCGCGGTGATTACCCACCAGTTCACACGTTCTTCTTCGACAGCTGCTGCCAGCATTTTACGCTGTGCAGAGCATAGTAATCATCAAGTGCCTCCAACAGCTTGACATTCCCGAACAGTTCCCACATTGTATTGCCCAATGTCCACTGGAAATTAGATTCAACCCGAGTCCAGTTCCACCAGTGTCCGATTATAGAACTAACCATCCACTCATCTTTGGTGGGCACCCCGAAATCGTATCCCTCTGGACGTCTTCAGTTGGGAAATAAGTCATCACTCCTCAGCTGATATGATCTCAGCAAGCTTGCGTGGAATCGATTATGCACTCTTCACGATGCCAACACCTCTGGCAATTCTAGCTCGTAGTCAGAGCACTCGGGAAATGCCTTCTGAACTCTGTATGGCCCTACAAATCACGGCCACAATTTCTTTGCCTGTCCCTTGGGTAGTGCCAGATTCTTTGTTGATAAATATAATAGTGTTCCGTCTTCAATCTTGGGCTCTTCATGGTGATGCTTATTAGCCTGAACCATCGCAAATACTTGTGACACAATTATGGTGTCATGCGCCTCTGCCAAATTGAGCAACACCTGCTCAGCAAATGTTTTCACTCCCCTGGCTACCCAAGCATCTTTGGGAAGTTCCTTTATCATCGACGGCATGCAGCCACGTCCCAATTCAAACGGTGCAAATCTGGTTGACACGTTGATACTTGAATTAATGGCAAACTCCACCAATGGGAGCTTATCCTCCCAGTCCTTCTGATCTGGCTGAACTACTATTCGCAAAATCTGGCCAATACATCAATTAATGGCTCCATCCGTTTGTGGATGAAATGCCGTAGACATCAATAATTTGGCACCCAGTATCCGATGAACCTCATGCCACCAAGCCGAGGTGAATTTTGGATCACAGTTGCTCATGATGCTTTTGGGCAGCCCATGCAACCGTACAATCTCCCAAACATATAGCTTGGCCAACTCCGTGGCCTTCATTGTTGTGTTAATTGGCACCAGGTGTGCCTCACTGGTAAACTGACAAAGTACCACCCACACATAGTCAAATCCCTGTGATTCAGGGAACGGCCCCAAAAAGTCCATCGAAATTGACTCCCACAGCTTGGTTGGAATCGGCAATGTATGCAGCTTCCCTGCAGGTGGTAAGTTGCTATCCTTCCCTGCGAGACACCCTTGACAGTCGTTGCAGAATTGATGCACCTCCTTGGAGATACCTGGCCACCAGTACCAGTAACGAAGATAATCCCCACATCGCTGCATTCCAAAGTGCCCGAGACTCAAGTGTGCTTGCTGGATCAACTCTCCCCGTATTCTGCGCTCTCGAACGCACACATCAGGTACACACAGTACCTCTGCTTTTCCCCGATTTCGTGAATATAATAACCCTTCACATAGCGTAAACATTCGAAACACATCCGGATCCTTCATTACTTTACCAAACAACTTGTCTTCAGCATAACCCTGCTTTATTGCCTCCACAATTTGTTCATCAAGTTGCGGATCCCCCAGTACCAAATTGTTTCGTTCACACAACTCAAATATTGTTGAATCTGGGGCGGTGGATTCATCATCCTGAATCCCGTTATATTCTGGAGTCACCACCATCCTTTCCACTTCCAGTGTGCGAGGTTCCACCGCATTCTGTAGTTGCATGCTGCGCCTGAGTGTGTGCAGCTGTTCATTATGTTTCACTTCTCCAGTTATCTCCTCCGTTCGATTGAGTGGGAGATCCTCCATCTCTGGATCCAAGCATACATCAGCATTCACATAATTGTGCATGTCGGGAAACATGATTAATAAAGTTGAACTGCGAGAATTTGACATTGCCTGCAAACTGTATAAGTCGCTCACAAAGAAACCCTGACCTCAGCAGGAGAGTCTGAATAGGGCTAAGATGAAGAAGAGACGTGTCTAGACAGGAGCGTCACCCGAGCTGTGAGTCGCGAACCCAGCATTATCACCAAGATACCATAATATTTCAACTTTGATCAATCGAGTCTGAACCGGTGTTTGATCTACCGGTATAGGGAGCCAATGGCATTATTCGAGCAAGGATTTCGAGTCAGAATTCATGGGTAAACGGACCAGTGTATATAATATTATTTAGTCATCGCAATAAGAGAGTAGTATAAAAGAGCAAGCAGTTTAGCAGTACAGTAGCAGACCCCGCCTCTAGACACAGTAGTGTTGTAGACAGGTTTGGCTCAAGAGCTCAGTAGCCTTGCACGACTGTTCTTTCACCTGATATAAAGTGACTTGTGGTTTTAAATTAATATCTGTGTGGACTTGTGAACCTGAACTGTGGAATTGTGTCCGTGAATATGGGTGTCCTGTGTCTTGTGTTTGTCTTGCCATTGTGTCCATGAACGTGTTCTTGTGTGTCCTGTATCCTGTGTCCTGTGTCCCTGTGTCCCTGTGTCCACGAACCACTGTTGTGTGCTTGTTAAGCCAACATGTTAGCAAGAACCCGTTCCTCGGAACAAACCACGCCAGACCTTTGAGTCTGTTTTTTACTTTAAACAACCTACTTTCATCTGTGAACAAAGGAAAGCGCTCCGCTAACCAACAAAACGCACCATGCTCAACTACGAGGCTTCCTCAAATGGTTGAAACCTGCATGCACTTGGCTATTTGACCTAATACTTGGTCTACACCCCTGAACTTAAACTATCATTTCTATTAAGGAAGGTGTTGTTGAGTGGTTTTGGTTAGGGTTTGGTTTTATAGAAGTTATCTTCGTGAACCTTTCTCGAACATGATCCATCTGCACTAGGAGTGACTGTCTTTCAATGTATTAATCTAGCCCAAACCTACTTTTGGAACACGGTCACCGCTGCTCGCGCCCTGATATACAAGACAGCCCTCACCATTAACAACAAGCAGATAGATTTTTTACTCCAGCCTTATTCATTAGTTCTGACTCTGGTGTGTTTATGTTCATTTCACTGTCGACACTGGGTGTTAACCCTTGTATTTAGAATGCATTTGGAGAGAAATTGGGTCGTTTTGGGTTCAACTTCCACCCTATGTTTGTTGTTGATCACTTGCATGAATGGTCGCTTGGGGTATGGAAAGCTACCTTTGCGCACATTGTGCGCATTCTCTTTGCTACTGCGCCTAGTGGGGCAGCTATTTCAATACTCAATTTGCGGTATATAACGTCGATATCATCCTGGAGTATGCTCATACAATTCTGTCAGATTTAGGCAGATCCCCAGCTTCTGTCGGGGGACCGTTCACCATTTCTGTAGTGGTGTATCAGCAATGAAGAAGCTTGCAGGCCATAATTATGAAAATCTCCTCGTGGTGTGTACCTTTCCGTCACTGATTCTTTTTGTATCCTCATGAAAATTGCAGAACATTATTCCGCATGTCAAGGGACTTCTTCATGAGCCCTTCAATTCATGACTGATGACAACACTCTTCCATCTATCTGAGTGGAACACATTTGCAAAACTCCGCATGCACACTAATACCACACTGGAATTGTTTGAGCAGTCCATGACTGTCATCAGCTGTGAATTACACTTGTTTGCTGCAACTACTCAGGCTGAATACAAGATGGTGGAATTACCCAGGGAAACCATGTCCAGAGCTCGACACGGTGCTCATAAAAAGGCTGCTGGAAACCCACTGCCAGCTGGGCCACCACCTGCTCCAATGGTTCCCACAAAGGGCAAGTTTCTTAATCTGCACACCTATAAATTTCATGTGTTGGGTGACTATCCCTCAACCATCCGTCTCTTTGGCACCACTGACTCCTATTTTACTCAAATTGTATGTCAATCATACCTATGGTGGTTGAAAATTAATATTTTCCTGCTCAGGGGGAGCTCGCCCACCGACTCATCAAATGACTGTACAGTCGGACAAACAAGAGAGACACTACCAAGCAGATAGTCTGATTGTAGAGGCGCGAGACTCGTATTCACCGAGCCAAACAGGCAGCCGGCACTCCGAAAAATTGTGCTGCAACCACCAGATTCTCCGAGAACAATGGATCCGTGTATATTGGGTTCAACATGCACCACCACATGTCCAAGCTGCGCAGAAATCCAGTGCATCTGCTGAGGTTCATCCAGGAAAACCCACATGACCCCACCAAAAAGGTATGTGTCCACAGTGTATGTCACTCGGTATTTATGATTTAAAACAGTGCTTCATTCCCAAGCTGAAGGATCACCTACTGTCCCGGCTGGTTGGCCGTAGCTTTGATGGCGATGAAGTGGAATACTCCGAAGCTGACCGGAACACAATCAAGATTATGCAGCACAAAATTTTTCCGGTTAATACTCTGCATGTCAATTTCACTACCTACAATATGCGACGTGATCAAGACAACATTAATCTGTGCGGTCAGCCCAACATAATGGTCCTCTCACCGGAAACGACTGCCAATGCCCACCCTTTCTGGTATGTGCGGGTTCTTGGCATTTTCCAACTCAGTGTCATCCACACTGGTGCTGACTCCAGAAATGGTTTTGTGCAGCACATGGAGTTCCTCTGGATCCACTGGTATGGTACTGAGCCTGGATATTGATCTGGTTTCAAGGTGGCGCGTCTGCCAAAAATCGGGTTTGTTCCCAATACAGATGAGTAAGCATTCGGGTTCCTCAACCCATCTTTGGTGTTGTGGGGGATGCCACATTGTCCCAGCATTTGCTGCCCGTTGGACATCAACACTTCTGACCATAACTGACCGAGAAGTCACAGCCACACGTGCTGTAGGGGAAACAGATGACTGGCAGAATTTCTACATAATAATGTGCCTCAAATCTTCTTTCAATTAAAAACCCATACTTACTGTTGGCATAGATGGGTGGACAGAGATATGTTCATGCACTATCTGGGTGATGGCATCGGCCATCTGGCTCACAACAAATCGGCCTGGCAAGGGAATAATGCCGGTGATGTCAATGGCCTCCCCAGCGACAACACCGAACCAACAGCCCCGACTGTAATGTGTCCAACGGATGACACAGTCAATGCTGATGTTGATGTCAAAATGGAAGAGCTGGGGGAGGAAGAAGATGTGGGCTATGAGGAGGAAGATATCGAGCTCGGTGGCGACAACGATAGGAATGAGGATGAGAGTGAAGAGGAGGATCAAGATTTAGATGGGAGTGCCAACGAGTCCGAGGACAGGGATCTCTTCGACGACAAAGGTTTCCTGGATATATAATCGACACACATACAATACTATCTGCGATGTATAAACCCTTGCGACCCCCCACAATTCTTCTGCCTCTAAGATGATTCATTACCACACTTGTGTGCTGCTTGTCTGTAGCTCAGAACAATTGTGGAGCAATTGTGAGCACTTGCAAGTGCTTGTGAGCTGCCATCAGAGCTGCCAAGAAGTCACGAGTCTTGCCCGGCTATAACAGTTTTTGACCGATTCACTGATGTTGGCGCTTGTTTGTCAGAGAAGTGGTTGAGCCTCGGGATCTTGGCAGATGTAGTCTCTCATAGACAGACACTTTATATAAACACTCGTACCTCACTATAAAGTCTGTTGTTTATTGTGGGGTGATCGGAGTGCATTGTTATTATGTAATTTGGAGGTAGCTGAATCACGTGTAACTCGCGTTCTCAGCGCGTCCGTTCTCTTGGACGCGCCTGCTTCCCATATGACCACCACAAAGAGGATAGGCCAACTGTATGATGAGCCTAACCACCTGGGGATATTAAATTCTCCTGAGTGCCGCAGAAAATTGTGAAGTATACTCAATTTGGCAGATTTTTGGCAGGCCCGTCGACCGGGGTGGAGTTCACGCTTTCTCGGGTGTCGAATTTCAGTCCCATGGAATCCTGTTGTTTTAAAGCACGTGCGGTAAACAATAGACTACGGCAGATGTGGATGAGCCGCCGAGGCTGCCAAAAACAATTTCCTCATTTAGAATTCACGTGGAGGCGGAAATGCAGTGAGGCCATCCACACTGGCCCTCATGTCTGTCTCGGTAACCCAGACGTTATAGTGTTACCGTGCCTCGCGATTCTTATCTTATCAGCTTCGGAATGATGCGGCGGAGTTTGAATAAATGATAAGAAAAGTTGGGGCCCGGATCACGCTATAACGTCTGGGGCATTTGGTATAGCAACCCCCCCCATACGGTCACATGTCACAATTCACTTTCAGCCCTCAACATCCACCTCATGACCTCAGAGCACACCTCAGATAACCTGGAACCTCTTGTATTACACATTCAAACCTAATCCATTTTTTATTTGCCTTAGCAGAGCTTGAATTGGGCCAGAATTGACTTTGATGACCAAATTGATTTCAACACAGGCCAACTTTTGCGACCCACTACAGTCCAGGGTGCACGAAAGAAATTCAGGAAAAATATGGAAGTCCAGCTCAAGACCTAGGAAAGCTCATTAAGAAAGCCATTGGGGCCAAAAGGCGGGCTGAATAGACTGAAAAAGCGATGTGACTGTATGGGGGTGTTGCTATACCAAATGCCCCAGACGTTCTAGCGTGATCTTGGCCCCATCTTTTCTTATCATTTATTGAAACTCCGCCGGATCAATCCGATGTGCAGATAAGATAAAGATCACGCTAGAACGTCTGGGTTACCGAGACAGCCCTCATGTAAGATATTACAGTTCGCGTTTTCTCTGCCTTGACAAAAGTTTCACGTGGCTTTCCCAATTTGGGGGCCCTGTCCGAGAGCGATCGGATATTCCCGCATGCCTCTTGCACATATTTCTGTAATTATATTTTACTATTAGATTAAATTAAATATTTAAACCCCAGCTACCCTGGTCCACTTGCTCCCTTTCCATTCTGATTCAAAGGAGTGGGGGTAACCTCAAAGGTTTTGGTACTTTGGAGCCCACTTTCCTCGCTGACCAGATGCATCGGCAATTCCACTGCAACTACTCCTTCTGTCCGCACATGTCTGGTGGTCGCCGATTGTCCATACCAAAACACGCTGCTGAAAGGGGGAGTTTCACTGGTCCGAGATTGGTCTTCGTCACCGACAATATCTACCATTGTCGTCACAACTACTGGAATGTTTACGACAATCAAACTGACACAGTCCTGAATTTCCGACAGTTAGAACAATGAAGATTCCCGGACTACGGGCTCGCACCTCAACTAGTGCAGCAATGATGGCCTGTCGGTTTCCAATAATGATGAGGATCGAATGGACGAGGGAGATCTGGTGTGCTGTTAGCTTTGCTAAAAACGGACCTGCGAACATACGACGGTGGTCACAACGCAAGTGGAGAAAATGAGTGTCAATCTACGACGTAACCCCTTGTTGATGAGATTCCGGAATAACGGCCATGGGGCGAACAACAGGATCGAGTCCGCTATGATATCCGCTGTGAATGTAATGTGGGTAGAACATCCGTTCAAAAATCACGAGCACTTACTGATTAGCTGACAGACAGCCATTTGTAGCGGCGAGTGACAACGCAGGTGCGTCACGTTCTTCCCCGAGGCGAACGAATTTTCTGAGTCGCAGACCCAGAACTGTTGTGCAATTAAGACCAGTGAAACGACGATGAACGCCACAGCAGCCCAGAACAGTCTTCTGCGTCTCTCGGAGGACGGATCGATTCGAATGATGCTAAACAGGATGCTGACTCGGGACCCCCACACAATGGCATAAAACGCTATGCCAATCAAATAGAATACTAGAAATTAATCAGCCGTATAGGAGTGTGATGCTCCGGGCAACTTGCCCGCTACTCCTCCTTTATTGGGAAGATTATACAGAGATATAGCAACTACCTGGACAATCAAGGCCAGGAATGTGAACACGGCCCAATAATCATCCGCCCCAAACCTGCCTCGGCGCTGGTACAGTCTGGAAAGGAGAATCAGAAAAATTCGGAAGAGTAGGCACAGATGGCACACCTGTATAAGGTAGTCCCCAGAGCGAAAAAACTGCATGTTGCGGAAGTAACTGTGGATTAAGCTCAGATCTACGGTCAAATGAAAAGCTGGGAGAGCTTTGCTGACTCCATAACTGCAGGAGAGGGTCGTTGAGATTAATCATGGTAAGCTATGTGCACACTAGATGAGGGGACCGAATTATAAGAGGATAGCGCCGTATATCGAAGGTTTTTTTTATATTACTTAACTCCGCGTCGGCCACCTGCTGTCGTGCCTGGCGGTGATCCCCGAAAACTGGTGTAAGCGAGCACCCTTGGCGACCTTACGTGGTGACAGAGTGGTGACCCGGTCCGCGTGCCTGGAGGAGAAACGGGGAGAATACGGCCGGTGAACTTGGGGACTGTTCTCAGGCTTTATCATGTTGTTGGTATTGAGACCAAGACTGAAAAATAATTTCAAAGTTACCTTCTAGCACTCGGCTTTAGTTGCTCAAGAGCGCGACAGGCTCACGGCAGTCGGAATGGCAGGAAATGCAGCCCTTAGGCTTGGGAAGAATCGGTCGGGTTTTAGGTCCAAAACGCCGCAGTGATGCTGAAAGCAATGGGACGCAGGCGCAAAGACATTTGTGGACCGGGGAGATATCCGGTCCACAAACTTGACCTTGCTTTACCGCGTGAAGTCAAGATGAGATTTTTTTTTGTACGGGATGAGAGAGACCGGGTGGGAGATAAGGCTGAAGATGTTACGAGGGACGGAATGGGTATATGATCCAGGCAGCTGGCAGAAAATCGTCGGGGCGGACTCAGAGAAAGAAGGTTAAAGTTAATGCAAGTTTTGGCGCACACGCACACGAGAAGGAAGGCAAAATAAATAAGGGCAACACACGAGAAATTCTGCACCGTTGTATCAGGTCCCCCTCGAAGGAAGGGCTGGGCTGATTAAACTTTCCTGGAACACATCAGGTATTTCAAGCTATACGATGAACTTGGATAAAGGAGCGATCTCGAATAATAATAAGGATGTGAGTTGCTGGATGGGATGCATCAAGAATGGATTTTCCGAAAAGTCCAAGGAGGACGTGGGATCTGCTAGGCTCGAATCCAGCCTGTCGTACCAAAAGACACGTCTGTCGGTAGACAGGCTGGTCGATCTGAGTTTAAATCCTCGACACACATAAATTGATCGCATAATCACCATAAAAGGTTATTCCGGCCCCGACAGGCTTGCCTTTTGATACGACAGACAGTAACTGGTCTAGGGATCTGCGTATCACGCATATTTCACTTCTACTCAATTTTTCTTCCCTTTCTCTTTCTTAGAAGGCGTTCATGGCTACATAGCCCCTTTTATTCATTACACACCGTGAAGATATAGACTTCTCGTACCACACGCATTACTAATCTCCGACGCCGCTGCTCACTCGAATCGCGCTAGGGATTGATTTCGAGATGGCCTAGGCACTCATACTCAACCCTGAGCGGGCAGCGTATCTCCCTATGCGTCTTTGCGCGTCCCCCGGCGTTCATTCTGCCGAAGAGGTGATTTTGAAGGGTTTAGAACGGCCATTTTACGTACGCTCCCTAGTTTCATGTGTTTCTCAGTTACTTATTTCGCTTGCGGGCTCTGGTGCCGTATGCAAACGCGAACCATCCCATCATGTACTTCCCTTCTCTCCCTCTTGCCAACACCATAATTCACAGTTTTAGTCGAATTTCCTCCGCCTGCACCTGAGTTTTATCAAGCATTGAGCTACCTGATATATTGTTCCTTTCCTACTGACTGTTCTATTTCTAGAGCTCTCGTCTCGCTTGCTCAAGTGGGGACTTTGCATCACGACTCAGCACCATTATCAGTGAGTGAACAGATAAATATACCGAGGGACGAATACAGAAATGTGCGGAGGTCTCTAGCGAGCATAAGAAAGCCACCCCAGCCAAGATCTGCGCTTTTCGCTTCGGGGATTGCGTGACAGAAGGCTGGGAAGAACGAAAAAATTTCGGAACGGAGTCACGGTGCCGAGCGATGTTGGCCGGCGAGCGGAAGGCAAGGACAAAGTGGGTAGGCCTGAGTGAAAAACAGGCATCGAGGAAGATCTGGAGTACTCGCGGATGCGAGTTAACTGTTTCATGTTATGTGCCAATGTGACAGCCCCACACCAAGGAGATTGAATAGATTCCCTGAATGTGGGAGTGAATCCCAGGCAGAAGTGCAAGAAGGTTGCGAATTGCAGAAAAGTCGATAGCATCCAGATATTCGAGCCCCCGGGGCACAGACACAACACAGGTTCCGGAATTGTCGCCAGAGCATGAAACAGAATCGGAGATGTACATCAAGGGAGATAGAAGACGCAGCAGATAAAGGATGTCGAAGGCGATAATCAAGGCGTGCCAGCCGGCTCAGCGTGTAATGGCGCCTCGGGAACAAATTCCATTCCCGAACGTGCAGAAGTAATATTGACACCGGAGATGGACAACGAAGGAGTAAGCCGGAAAAGATGCGAGTAGCGAGAAGGGATCGGTCTTGATCAACGTGTCAAAAAAAAATTGAGAACGTGCCAGAGACTCCAGTGTGTATGAAATCGGGCTTACTGGCATGATATCTGAGAGAGAGTTTTCTTCGAAATCTAGGAGAGAATCTGATTACTGAGTAGAATTGTTGAACGAAATGCCGCATTCCTGGAAGGAGGGCAGAAAACATTCGAGATTCAATATAAAAGTCGGGGCTTGAAGGAGAGAGCTATGGAGAGCATGCCATCGATGAAGATTATAAACCAGAAGTGCGCGAAAGGAGTCGAGGAAGAGAAAAACGGGCACGTGCCGCGTGATGCTTTCGTGAGTCGTGCCACTCTTTGTCTTCGGTTTTCTACGTTGCTGGGCTTAGCGTCACCAACCGGGCCATAATAGCTAATTCGAACCTCATAATCCGCTTGGACACCTACTCGACATGAAATGGCTTTGAATCTACTCATCGCCTTGATCTCTTTGCCATTGCGACTTCGACCATTTTATTCTCTCAAGGCAGGACACGGTAGGAAGGAGGAAGGAGAGGAGAACGAGCCCCAAGCAGATTGATGGGCTGTATGTGGTGAATACTTTTCATTATCTTTCTTCTCAAGTCTGAGCTCCAGTGGGCGGACAGGCAGGATGCCTCTACAAGCTACTATGGGTACAGGTGTACTATCATAACTCTCTGTTTCCAGGCGGCGGCGGCGTCCTCGTGTTCACCGACACGCCCTTTCTTCCGGTCTCCCGTCCTACGTCATCACCCGCATCCAGCAGTCGTCCTTACCTCTCCAGATGGACTATATCCGAAGCACCAGCGACACCCCGATATTTTCCTCGCCCACCCTCGTCCCGCACACGTCTATGGCAGCACGGGCGTCCCATCATCGTTAACCGCCCATCGCTGGCGCTGCGCGGCTGTCTCTCACCTTCCTCACCAGGGCATTGAAGGTTGCTGCTGGAGCCTCGTGGGCTGGGCAGGAAGCGGGAAGCGGGCGCGAGCAAATGTTGGTTTAAGTATGGGATGGCGTATTCGCGTTCGAAGCAGGGGGGTTGAACGGTCGCATGCGCAGAGGACGATACGAGGGGTGATGCATCCGCCCGACTCGCGGCCCGCGAATTTGTGCGCATCAGCGTGTGCATGCCTGCTCGGTGTGCTAGGCTGGGGTCAAGTGCGTGTGGTGCTGGAGGAGGTGCGTGTGGTCTACCGCGGTATGCACGCAGATGCTCTTCGTGTATACATGTCCGTCGTACTGTGAGTAGTCCGCGTGCTCTCTGACCAAGCGGCCCGTGATTTGTGCCGATCTTTTTTGGCAGCGCCGATATTCTCATCTCGCCCCCGGCTGGCGTGCGTGCTCCTCAACGAAAACGATCTCCGTCAACGGCCGCGATCCTTGGTCGCGTCAGAACACATTCGTCCTGGCTGTCCTCTTTCATGGGACTCGCGAAATTTCTTTTTGGAATCACCATTCTCTTTTTTCTTTTGTCGCTCGCTCCGTCCCTTATCTTGGAGCGATGCGTCGCTGGCGGTACTTCCGTGCCCCGCCCCTTCCTCCGAGGTCCTGCATTATTTATGTGATGGTGCCGCTAATTTTCTTCCTAGATTTTCCTTCTGCCTGCCACTGGCTTTACGGCTGCGCTGATGGTGCGGACTTCCCAGATTGTGTGTTCGTTTGTTGCGCGCTACGCTGGTCCCGTACGCGACATTCTTCTCGTCTTTTCTTCTTTGTCCCCTCTGGTCGGTAATCCTGGAATGGGGAGCGACAAAGGGGATCTGGTGGTATCACAGATATTTCTTTTGCGTCTTTTGGGGCTGAACCCTTCTGCGGGAAGTGCAATGTTCGTGCTTCAGTATAGCGCTTGTCCTGGCAGTCGGAACGCTCTCCGTATCACCAGCGTGCGTATCACCAAGACGGCTGCGAGGACGGTGACTCGGACATTCCAATGAATATTTGTAATTATATTTTATCTTTCTCTGCGTTAGATCTCTACAAGTATAAATTTTGTCCAGCCTAGTCCACGCCTCCGACAGGATAATTCCTGGTCATTTGAGCATGGCTTCTAGATTAGGCGACTGTATTTCTTTCTCCACCCCGAATCAAGCATTTTCCAGCTGTGGTGTCTTCGACGAGGAATTTCGCACGCGGAAAATAGACCACAGAAAATTCTGTTGAATACTGCTGTGGTGGGGTGTTGTGCCTAGGTTTTTGTTCTCTCACTGTGTACTTCAGAAATGCATTTAATCGAGATACCTATGTGCAAAGTTTGTTCCGACGTCTCACTTAGGCCTTGAAGTTTCTCATTCAACTGCAATTATATCCTGTCAGAGGGCGAGAACACCAAGACTTGTTTTAACTGATGAATTCTTATTGGTAGATTGTAATTCCTGCATCGGGTGATATATTTTTCATCCCACATTGGATTTGTTTACTGCATCCGTGCAACTGTCATTCAAGGGCGACCGGAGGGTCGCTCAAAAAGTGGAGTGTCACCGGAGGCAGCGAAAGCCTGCCAATTCGGGATATTGGTGTCAATCTAACAGAGCGTGGGATGAGAACGGAGTCTAGTTGGGAAGCAAGAAAGATCAAAACAGTCAGGAAGGAGAAGTCTACCGGAAAGACAACAAGGGTGAGTGCTGGCCAAACAAGGAAGGCGAGGGAGGCGAGGGAAGCGAGGAAGGCCAAGTAAAACCGCCAATGATCTTACACAGAAAGCCAGCAGTAATGCACTAAAGATGACCGAACTATAGAAACACAAGAGACGAGTGTAGTTGCACAGAAGTACAATGTTATCGCAGTTTGATCACAGTGCAGGCTGTAAAGATGAAGCCATATATCCCAGGCAGTGGTGAATGATGGGAGCGAGAGGGAAGTGAGGCCGAAAAATTTGTGATATTATAGGGATAGTATCGTTTTAGACCCTGGGTACGAACGACCGGTGGGCTGGCACCAAATGGCTACGTGGCGACAAGGGGTGGATTTTACCGGACAGGAGGCGAGGGAGCCGAGTAAGAGGGAAGCAAAGCAGCCTGGAGAGGTAAGGAGCACAGTAGATACAAAGCCAAGAAAGGAAATATGATTGTATGAGTATGGGGAAAGACCTAGGCAGCAAGCAGAAATTATCCAACAAAAATGTAGGCGTCGGAGGCGGACGCTTTTAGCTTCAGTTATGGCTCCGAACCAAAGCAAGAGGGTGGCCAAGTTAGGGGATATTGAACTGGAGATGATTGACACGAGATATGGTACAGGTCACAGCGGGGGTGCAAGAAGTAGCCCATATCGTAGGCGCCACGGCGACGTTGAACTGTGGGAACATATCGGGAAATGCCGCGAGGGGCGCCGCTGCTCCAGCCAGGATTACCCAAATAGGAATTTTGACTAAGAGAAGCCTGGCCCAAGGGGAACTCGGGATTCGAAAATTGGATATAGGGTCGAAAAGTTTTTTCGGCCCCCCCTCCCCCCTCCTTCCTTATAGGGAAGGAGTTTCCCACCCCTAGGGACGGGCCGGTTTCTCCGAGCCCAGCCGCCGATCTCCGGCTTACTTCAAGCTTGCTTCCTACCATTTCCGTGAGCTTGATCATGCTTATCTATGCCATCTAACAAGGCAGGTGATAAATTTAATACTCGGCACTCCAATAGCTTAATAATTTCCGACCTGAGAACTGATTACAGTTGACTTCAACTGGGCTAAGTTGGCGTCAATCACAGAAGGTACGAGGTCTAACTGATAAACCTTATTCTGTAAAGTCCCTAGGCACTTATATGTGTTTATTACAACCACCTGACACCCCTCTCATGGCCTATGAGCCATTTTCAAGCTCCAAACTTTATATACTGAAAAGTTTTTTTCAGCCCACCCTGGACCCCCCCCCTCCCTACATACGGGATTTTAATCCCGATTTCCCCTTGGCCTGGCCTCCAGAAGGGGCCTCTTAGGTAGGTTGTGCTACCACAAACTAACCTCCCTCAGAGGTCCCATACATAAAATAAAGTAGCTCCCTAGGTGCGTATTGGGTTGGTATTGGGAGCAATGCATGCAATTGTCGTTGAGTTGAGCTCGCCGCTCGGCACACCCTGCCGGCGGGGCGTCGGCACGAACATGAGGTGTTTACAGCATTCGGAACAGAACGGAAGAGGATCAAGCCTGTAGGCTGTTAGTGATCATCAGAGCCAATTTTAAGTCCGCCTCCAGGCAAGGGAATGCACAGCTTTTGCGGCAGTGCATGCCACCAACCTTCTTTCCTCTGCACCACCATGACCACTCAACCAAGCCCACAGAATCACTTTACGGGCCTTTCAGATTCGAGCGTCCGGTGCATCCTTCAGTTTCTTGATGAACCTGAGCTTTATAATCTTTCCATGACTGGTGTACAGATGCACCAGCCTGCGCTTTCGATGTTACTTGCGAGGCATAATATCCCGAATCCGCTCGACGAGGTGGAAATACGGCTTCCTGATATAGAGGTGCTCCGGGTGCTCCGAGTCGCCCTGTTTGTCTCCACGATCAAACGGCTTTTACTGCGATTTAGCCCAGGCATATTTCCGTGGATCGCTTCACCGTATCCTCCTTTAACGATGGACCAATTGCAGGCAACAGCTGATTGTCTGTTGCGTGAAATGCGCCACGTTCGAACCCTCTTTTCAAGTCTTACATCCATCGATGAAATCACCATCATTCTCCCCGGAAGTCTGGAGTGGAATCTCCGCGACGTGAATCTCGAGCGGGGTGACAGTGCGGACGTTTTTCCGTGGCCCCAAATCGTCTCCTTCCTTCAGCACGCTCTCGCAAAGCACTGCACCTTGCTAAAGGTCGAGAATTCGACCTTTCGGACACAGACTCTCGTTCGCCCAGGAAACGCAACGAGGAGATCGTTGTCTGGTCTGTTCAGGAAACTCCTCCAGCGGGACCGACGGATGGACATGAGCGCTCTGGCCAGATGGGATGGCGTAAAATATCGCCCTTGCATGGAGCCGCACGCCGCTGCTGGTCACTCGCACGGCAGCCTCACACATTTCTACCTCCAATCCACCTTGCTTCTTTTCCCCAGTACCGCCGGATGGACATTTTCAGTCCTCCAAACTTCCCCCATTGTATCGCTCCACATTTCCGGTCTAGAGATCTCTCGTTGGGATTGGGAACTGATTGGGCCCAAACTCGTCGATGCCGTTCCCAATCTTCTGGAACTTCATCTGGATGATCAGAGGCTAGAACCTGATTGTCTTGTGAAGATGCTCAGACGCTTACCGAGGCTCACCAGTCTGACCCTCGTAACACACATGTCCATCGAACTCATACACCCTCACCTCTTCGCCCCACTCCATCGCTTGTGTATTCCGGCGTTCCACAACTTGGTCAAATTCTCATCATCAACTTCCTACGCCTCCCTCTTTCTGATGTTCCAAAATCCACCTCCGGCGCTCACCCAGCTTGAACTCGCTCCTATCGACATCTACAGAACAGCTACACGTCATCACCAACCACTCTACATCCACATACCGCACATAATCCGTCGCCTTCGGTACCTTGGCCACCCTCTTTCCCCTCTACCCATAACCATCTCTGGGTGGAGGGGGGAAAGCTCATTGGGAATGTGCAAACATATCGACGCGTCGTTGGCCTTGAATCCCAAAACTGCGCATAATCTCCGCGAGATCACGCACCTTGTCTTATCAGAGGGGCTGGACTCTTTAATCGATCTCCAAGCATTGTGCCGCTGGTTGAGACTGTTCCCATCTCTCCAGCAAATTTCTTGGAATGACTCAAGATCGGACCGGGTGGCAATCACGAACGCGCGTCTCGCTCGCGAGATATTCCGTGCTTGTTCTACAGTCGATACGATTGTCACCCAAGGAGTGCGGTACAGTAATATTGAAACCGTCAATGTACCTCCCACAGTGCTTCCGGGATTCGTTGAGTTGCCCTCAGAGGTGCTACTCCTTATATTCAACTCGCTGAACGAGGAACTATTCTCCCTGTCCATTCTTTGCCGTCGGCTTCATTTTCTCGCCCTCCCAGTCTTCTTCGAAAAAAACATCATTCCCAATCCGTGCGAAATGGTTCTGGTCGATTTTACAAGGATTCCGGATCCTGGAATGGCCAGTCCAGGTCCTCACGATGTCGTCCGTGCCCTCACCGTGGCGCTGTTCGTCCCGTCCATCAAACATCTCACTTGTGTGCTCCCCACTGCACACACATTCCAGCGTCTTGATGGTATCGCACGAGTCACACGTCTCGTGCAGCGATTGACAACCGTCGAGAATATTTCTCTGGAATTCATGCCTGACTATCATCGCCCCGGAACCTTCACGTGGAAAGATTACAGCGAAGCCCGAGTGTGGAACAAATGCTACTCCGCCCTGCGCGATCTCCTGGATGCTGTCGACGGCAAATCGTGCACGTCGCTGACGATTCTCGGTGCCCCAGCCTCGAACTACGCCACAGAGGCTCCCTCTTTCCCTGCACCCAGTCTCTGCTCTGTCACAAATCTTTCTCTCGGCGCAACCTTTTCTCGAGGGTACCATTCTTGGATATTTTCGGCTCTGAAGACCAGCCCAATTGCTTCGCTGAAAATTGACGTCACGGACGATACGCAGTTAAATGATGATGCCGCGAATTTTCCAGCTACGCTGAGAAGCCTTTCCCTTGATGGAAATGCGCTGCGACCCACCGTTTTAAGCTATCTCGGGAGACATCCCCTTCTAGAAAACGTGACTCTTGGCAGTGCCCTCCCCGGAAATAAAACAAGTCATCTAGACCCTCAGGCTCTTCATCTATACAACCTCGTCACATTGACGGGATCCCTCTCCTACATTTCCCCCTTCTTCCTTCACACAACCGACTCGCCGTTTCCCGTTCTAGAACGTCTCACCATTGTCCTGGATAGCGGCGGTCAAGGTGTGAGCTGGGCACTTGCCTCGCTTATTGAGCGGGTGCGAGAAGGCTATTCCGAATCGCAACCGCCTGCGATCGCAGTCGAAATCACGGGTTTCTTGTTGAACGTGGGTTCGTTTGCAGAGAGCATTGCGTTCACATCGTTCATGGGAGGGAAATGGACGCACGCGGCACGGCACGTCAATGAACTGATAGTCAGGTACGATCCGACGTGGTTCACATTCTCGGACACGGGCGCCTGGGTGGATCCTGCTGCTGTGCAGCTCTTGTTGGACTGCTTTAGGGCATTTAACTGTGCACGCGACATAACGATTCAGTCTTCCTACGGGATCATTCCCGTCGATGCCCTGGGGCATTTAGCCGAGCTGATTGGGGAGGCACTTTCGAACATTTGGACGATACGCTTCAAGGGGCAGATACTGTTTGAGCGGCTTTAGTCCTTTCTTCGTTTCTTCATGGTGAGTGGGTTTATTGCTCGGCATGTTTGAGTCCACCTCACCTGTTTGCAGCATTCACTATCTTTCTCGTCTTTCCAAGGCTAGTCTATACCTCGCTATCTAACTCAATGTATTGTCGTTTGGATCGGACACTAGTACTGTACGAGCGTCCCATCCTTTTGTAAGTGTATCCGTTACTGGTTATGACTGAGCTCGACTGACGCGCTTCCATATCTGTTTCGATGTAGCCTCTACTATCTGGATAAGAATCCCTGTTCAAACTGCGACATCCTTTCTCCAAACTCGTTCCGCCTTCAAAGCATGCTCAGTAAAATGGCTTTCCGTTTCCAGAGCGTTGGTGCTGTTCGTTCTTACTTCGGAATGGATGTATCCAGAGTGGATGTAATGGGTTATCTGTAACTTGGTTACCGCCGAACTGAATTGAACTATCGGAAAATGAAAGATGATGTGATATTTTCTGCCCTGACACGTTTAGATCAAGCACGAAAAGGCTTGCTTGTGAACATATGTGAACTGTAGTATTACGAGTTAGAAAACTCCGGGTCTACAATGAAATTAATGAAACGCAAAGTAACAATGGCCATGGGCGCTATTTACTCGTCTGACGTGTTACATAACCGCTGATGGTTACTGTCTGCGTAGAACACTCGCATCTCGTCTGTAAGGGATGTCCGTGGTGACGGAGGTGTGTACGGAAGTACATCCTTCATCAAATCATGCGAGCCACCTGATCCGCGGGACATTCTATCGTACTCCCAGTAGCGTTGGCCGCTTGGCTAGAGATTACAGCTGCTCAACGTTCAGCCTGCACAGCGCATTGAAACAGACCGTGATGATTAAAAACAGGATTAGGGGAAAATCACGGACATGATCAAGTTTGGAGGGAGGTCGTTCCATGCGATTGCCGAGAAAATAAATGTCAAGGGATTGCACTCTGTCAGCAACGACGAGGCGGGATCATATCACTTGGAAATGCCTCTGCCTTCGGTCCATGTAGAGTACTATGCAATTTTTTTTTGGGCAATGCATGCTTTCGAGTTGACTGATCGAACATCCGTCTGGATCATCCATTAGAAGTCCATCACAGTCTAGAGCTGACGTTGACAGGTCATGAGGTTCAAATTTACGGCAACGGCCACTCTTTTCCCCACAGCCCCGCACTCTACCCCGCACTCTACCCCACACCACCATGTCTTATCGTTTCGCATCCTCTGCCCTCAAGGTCCGTTCGACGCCTATGGCGCAGCTTGGAAAGAGATTCGCCTCTGGTCATGGAGAATACAGGGTGCGCTGTGCCCTCCTTGTTCCCCATCGCAACGACTGACGCCCCTACCCCAGCACTTCCCCTTCAACGAGAAACAGGCGGTGACCCACCCCAAGACGTTCGCCGTCAAGTGCGCAGTGTTCGTGGGCACGGGCTTCTTCATCCCCTTCACCGCCATCTGGTTCCGCTGGTGGGTAGAGTTTTATCGGTATCGTGCTCGGATGAGCTCATCGCGCTACAGGCACCGCCCCGGCGGGTTGAAGAACCCTTAAGCGTGCGATGACAACTGCACTGAAGAGCCATGAAATTTATCGAAACCAAGGCTCAGCGATCTTGCTGTACTTATAGATACCAATCACTTACGTGTAAACGTCCCAAAGAATATCATCGGGCAAATACTTTCATTGAACTTTTATGTGCTGTTTCGGAAGAGAAGAAACTCGTGAGGTCGATAGATGCGCATGAGATACATTGCTGGGAAACTATTTACAAGGCGGCGCTCTCCAGCGCAGGGAAGCTCGCCTTAATTTCGTGCCTGAGTTGCCCTCCTAAAACAGCCGGTGCGTGCTTGCTCGTATACACTCGCAGACCAAGCACAACCGTATCGTTATCATATCCAGAGCCCGCCGCTGAATTTACTTGCCCATACTCATCCTCCGAGTCGTCCTCCGACGGCGCGTCCACTGGAGCGGGAAGCAGAGGAAGCGGAGACCCAACCCTGGAGCGCAGACCGAGATCCTCGCTCGCAAGGGACGAAGGGATATTGTCGAGATCAACTTCGTAACCACCTCCTTCTTCCTCCGTCCAGTTCTCTTGGTCACCATGAATGTACGCAACGTCGCGAGGAGAAACCCCAACAGACGGCTTGGCGTGGTGCGTGTTCTTTCTTTTCCTAAAGATCGTGGTGTCTGAAGCCACTGTGATGGTAGCCTCTTCTTCCTTCTTGAATTCTTTGCGTTCTGGCTCTTTCCCTCCCCACGAAGTCTTCTTTCTCTCGGGTTTCCTCAGCGCCTCAGCCGCCTTCGATTTCTTCTCCGCCGCGTTCGCCTTGGTCTCCAACTCAGGCATGGTGTCCGAAGCCACTGCGATGGTAGTCTCTTCTTCCTTCTTGGATTCTTTGCGTTCTGGCTCTTTCCCTCCCCACGAAGTCTTCTTTCTCTCGGGCTTTCTCAGCGCCTCAGCCGCCTTCAATTTCTTCTCCGCCGCGTTCGCCTTGGTCTCCAACGCAGGCAAATCCTGGCCCGCGAGGATCTCGAGGGGAATCGGGACGTTGTCCAAAGCGACACTGCAGAGAGGATCAAATTCCGCGCCAGATTACAACACAGATAATCGAACCCAGGTGTGAAATCTGTAGTATTTGGATTAAAAACCAAGCAGAAACATGCATAGGGCTGGTTAACTCACTGGACGCGATAGACTGGCTTTTCGCGCGCTGGGTCTTGACACGGGAAAACTTGCGCGTGTCGCAATTGCCAGGGTGGTACTCCTGAATGACAATTAAAGATGTGCATTTTTCGACGAGAATGCACCGCAATTCACCGTGAAATCAGTAGTGTTCAACTGGCGATCCAGGCGTACCTACAGGAGCAACTCAGTCGCCGTGGGCAAATAAAAGTGATAAGAATGAAAAGGCGCACATGCACAACATAGTCCCCAGCTTCGAGCTGTACCTCGACGTTCACGCTCCGGAGATAGAACCGCGTGAGACTGCTCTGGGCGACAAGTTCTTTTTCTCCTTTTTTGAAGAGAGTAAAGTCGAACGTCCAGCAGGAGTTACCGGAGATATCCTGAAAGTAGCGCTCGTCAAGCTTGGAGAGGACGATCACGGCTTTGGTCGAAGCGGGGACGAAGATTGTAACTACAGATTTATGAGTTCAGTGAGTTCACATCGGTCGGGAGAAACGAACATGAAACATCGCCGTAACTCCAGGCACCACTGGGCGGGCGGGCGGTCACCTGAAGCCATTGGTTCGCCATAACCCACGTGTCATCAAACAACAGTGTTCGTTCAACCAGGTCCCAGTTATCCAAGAAATCCGAATCTAGAAAGTGACACGTCAGCTCAGCATGCCTGTAAAAACCAAAGAAAAGAAACAGAGAGGAACAACCACCCACACTCCATAACAAACTCGCCGTCGTCACCGAACTGGTGTTGTAGCACCCTGAGCGCGGGGAGCCACTCCTCCGTCCATTCCTTTGATCCGTCCGACCACGGACCTGTCCACTCCGAGTCGCCCCAAGGGTTGCGCAGAACGACTACCAGCAAGTCAGTCAACCTTGTATGTAGGTCAGCTCACTGCTGGGAACACGAACCAAAGCGTTTCCCATTGAACTCTACAGCGCGCAAAACCGAGTAAGCGTGGCTGCCAATGAGCCCGTTGACAGTGACGCCCTCCTTTTGGTTCCGCGAGCTATCGAGGGTGTCGAACCCACACCCGAAGAGACGATCCTTTGTCGCGAGGAGGAGTTCTTGTTTCCAAAACAGATCCGGGTCAAGAATGTCCTATAGCAATTCAGCCAGCCGCGTCTACAGGGAAAGAAAGTACAGACCTTGGTGGGAATGAATGTTGAAACGCCGCTGTGAGGTATTAATACGCAGCAATGCCGCAATGTAAATACGCACCCGGTAAGATCCTCTGTTCAAACAGTAAGCACGGAAGTGAGAAGCAGAACGCAAACTGTACCTATGGCTTCACAGGAAAACCCCGCAGAAATTGCGGTGTAATCTCCGTGTAATTTTGCAAATGCCTTCGAAGCGCGCCCGCTGTTACGAATGGGGAAGCCAGGCTTGGATAAACACACCTTTTCGAACAAAGAGACCCACGTCTCGCCTTCCTGGGCAGAACGCGCGAAATAAAGGCTCTTGCCACCCTTGCGCGCAGACATATTGAAGAGATCTTTGTCGCGGTGGTACAGGCCTTGTTCTTCCTGCGTCAATTGCTCAAACTTGGGGATTGCCTGGAACAAAAGGCTGAAGGCTTATATCAACCTCATTGCATTGATGAGCCAGAAATAAAACACTGACTCGTCTATGATAACTGTGACCCAGCTCGAGTCGCGGAAGAATATCCACCCATAAACGCCGACCTGTTCATCGCGGGCAACACAGAATTTCTCTATCAATCCCTTGGCTGTGGTCATGGTCGACAGCGCCGACAGAAACCAACAATCACCCAGCCGTCCCTGTACGATATCGTTCGCGCTTGCTCCGTCGATAAAGAGGGACGGAGACGAGAATATTTTTGTAGCGCGCTGCACATCCGAGGGTCCGGTGCCGATTTCGCTGTTCTTTCGGGAGAGCCCAAAGAGACATCTGCGCCGTGGGGATTAGCGCCTGGCCACAACTAAATTAATGAGCGCCCGTACAGCTCCCGGTCATTCTCAAGGTCAAACTCGACATCCCTGGAGGGGGTGAATGCAACGTCAGGGACCGCAGGAGCCTCTGAGCATACCTGAAGCAGCGATTTTGAGCGCGGCAGTCCCGCGCGATGCGTTCCACCTGAGCTTTACAATCCATGCGCGCCTTTTCTAGCTCGCTGGTCACCAGCAAGCCCACGCGCGTTTCTTCTTGGGCAAAGGACGCTTTCGGCGGCTTGGCCTTGGCGCGACGTTTCTTGTTTCGCAGGGTCATGGTGGGAGTTGAGAAGAAGGGACACGGCGTCGGCGCTTCAGCGCTCAGCCCTAGATGGCTGTACGCAGCATGGAAAGGTCTATTATTGATTGGCCCGATCACACGGCGCCCTGACACGCCGAGATGTGTCAAGTCATTTGATCGGCGCAAGCGAACAAAAGACGCTAAGGTCGAAATAAATCGCGGTCATGGATTCGCGGGTGAACTCGCATTTTCCAAAAACGTAAGAAAATTAACGAGCGTCGGGTTGAATTGAGCAGAAAACAAGTTTTAAATAGATATACACGAGGCGCGGGCCGAAGGGGGGTATATATAGCCGCCCGCATATCAACAAAAAAAATCGCAGCAAGTTCGCACGATTCAAGGAGCAGGGATGACCGCAGTGGCGACATTACTTCCGTCACCCGAGCTCGGCGCCATCGCCTGGAATGCCGGAACCACAGATGGCCCAGTAGTGTGCGACAGCATGCTGAAGAAACATCAACCTAGATTAAACAAGCACAAGGCAGGACGCTCACTTCGCAATGGCGGCCTCGTCGACAGGTGGAGAAGCGCCCGTACCCACGATTGTCTTATGGCCGAAACTTGGTGCACCCGTGTTAGTGACGACGTATAAGTAGGCGGGGCCAGGGGGATAAATCGGTGCAGTGGGTGGCGCTGTGACAGTGAGAGTCTTCTTGTCCGACGAGAGCGTCGAAACAAGTTGCACCATGCGCTGGTCCATGTGGACCCCGTGCGTCGCAAACCCGAGGTCAATGAGAGCCACTGATATTTGTAAATTATATTTAAATGACTGGGTATACTGCAGTCACATACCGGTGACGTTGATTGTGTTTGCGGGGAGAGTAACAGCTAAATTGAAGGTAACATTATAGTTGATCGTGGCTGGCAACCCGGTGTAAGATGGCCGGACAACGTTCATGTACGGGGGAGAGTAGAATTCAAGTCTGAGCAGAGCCCAATGAGCGGCTCGTAATTAACACGAAGCGAAAACAGTTACCGATATTCAGTTGGATACTTGACGGTTGTAACGTCGTTGTTTGGGTTAGATCCCGCTGTATTAAATTTAGCTTGAGTGTTCGGGAGTTACTATCAATCTACGCGCCAAGCATGACAGTGCCATTTGGTGTGAGCGACGCAGTGGAATGATACAACCTTGGGAAACGTAAGATATTTTATCATTTTAATTTCAGCACAAAGTACCTGGGGATGGTGGATGCGACAAGCCCGGCCGTGGAGAAACGACTCCCCACCGGTGCCGCTGGGTCATAGATCACTGGGGTGAATGCGGGATTGTCCGCATTGCTCTGTCCTATTTGATTGCCAACCTGCGATATCGGAGTTACTTTCCAAAGAACTTCAAAATGAGCAAGAATAGAGTATCGCACGTTTCCGTATCCTGCAACACCTGTTGTGGCGCTACAAGTATAGTTCATCATTTTCACGGCTTGCAGTATCAGCCTAGGGCAACTGCCTACCCATTCACGAGCATAACCCGCCCGTCGGGGAGTAATATCATGTCAACCATGATTCGACCTTGAGGCATTGTTTCCACTTTCCACCCAGCGGCAATTCCGGCGGCGTTCAATACCATTCGGATACACTGGGCAGACGTCGGAGCCTGAGAAGAAATGGAGGATGCTGCCACTTTATCGCTGACAGTTGATCCACCGCAGATCATGACTTCCGGAGTGTAATTATTACTCGGCGACAATGGCAACAGCACATGCCCGGCAGAAAAGGGGGAACTAATCGGAAGATGAGCTCATAGCCGGCTCTATGGCGAACATATCACACCTGATTCGTACACCGTTGGGGATTCCAGGGAGGCGCGTCTCGGTGTTTGTCTTCCAATTCAAAATCATAGCGTCCTGATTGGCAGACACGAATAGAGTTCCATCAGGAAGGGTGACAAGATTAGGAAAATGATTGCCGTTCAATGTGTCTGTCAAGAATTGGCTCGGAATTTTCAACCCGTTGAATCCTGCAACAAGGGTTTTCAGGATTTGAATGTGAAGGGTAACCCAAAGCATACCGTTTATGTTCTTGGGAGGAAAAAACTCGTATGAAGGGTTGTTTATACCTACAATACAGCGTGAGTTCAGGACCAGTGGGCGATTTTGAGACATACCGGCCCCGTTGATGAATCTTGCATACGGTACGTCAATCATACAAGTGAAAAATTTTGTGAGTCGCCTCACCCGCCGGCAACACTTCCACCAAAAACTATCATTGATCCATCCTCGATTCGTACCTAATTACGAGATGGTCATGTTGTTCCACACCGAGAATTGGACAGAATCTCACAGACGACGGGTACCAGCGAGGAGATGAGAGCCGTATACGAGTGGGGTTCTCGTAAACATCACAAGTTCCGTCCGTGCACGGTGTAAAGAGTCGAAGTCCCTGCAAGCCATTGGCACCTCAACAGTATCGTCAGTTCCCGCCAAGTAACTGGAACGGATGCTCGACTACCAGTTATGACAATAGGATTTCCTCCGGAGTTGACCAAAGTGCCGTTGCCGATGAAGCTACCTGTGGCGCACCACGAGTTGCTCAACGGATTCAGAGCTCGGACTTGATGGGTATTGAGGTCCAATTCGACGGCCCATGCGACATGCCCGTTGACGGTCAGAGCGTTGTGCTCACTAGCCGGGAGGATCAGTTGATTGTTGAGAGGTGTAAGGCGCTCATACACTTTGTCGTAAATGATTGCTTTGGTCTCTGAAACAACCGCGAGCTGCATTCCACTTACACCGGTGGTCCTGAGAAATGTTGCGTCAAGACCGCCTCGATAGAGAAGACATTGACCATACCCATTCTGTACGAGAGACCATGAGCCAGCAATGGAAGCCCGAGCATCTAGCTGCCCTGAAGCCCACACGACAGAGCAGAGAGTGAACGCGACGAAGGAAAATAAATGACAACTGCGGGGAGGAGGCTGCATGACGAGGATTCAGTTGAATGTCTGAAAAGACGGGCCAGGTATTGGATTTATAGGAAAGCTATGAGAAATAAAAGATAGATCCTTGCAATTGAATGCGTTCCTATTACTGCATGCCGAGACAGAGCGTTGGTTGAAAACAGGCGAACGCATGGTTCCTGACAACAATTTAGAACCAACTGGAAATAATTCGAGAAATGGCATCCAGATATCACCGCACAGGGAGCGCAATCCACATTGCAATGGAGCCATGTCAAGGGAAGATGTCGATATCTGTCAAAGGCCAACATGTGAAGTCATATGAAGGCAGCTTAAAGTGAATAATTGTACTGTACCTCAAATTTTTGTTGTGCGTGTGTGGAGTGGAAGTATCAGAAAATCACCACCACAGCGACCTAGGCGGAACATTGTGCAGGTACGAGTCACAGTTCGATGATGCCAAGCAAACTGGTGCAAGCCACCGACAACCAGGAGGATGGCGACCAGGGGGTTAATGCTATGATATGGGGCGAATTCAGCTTACCGCTGCGACTTATCCAGCTTCTTCAAGAACTTTTCTGGAAGGGCAGGATTAACACAGCCGAGGAAGGTCCACCGTTCGTCCGACCAAAGGTCCCGACCATCTGCTTAGAGTATAAAGCGCGAGAAGTTTCAGGGACGGAGGCGGGCAAATGACGCTGCCAGTGCCAGTGATGGTTTGGGACAAGATTTGGAACTCCGCTCAATCAGCTCATCTTTTCGGTGCCGGTGCAATGTCACGCAGCCCCGTGGCCATTCCTCTGTCATAACTCTTCCACCACTAAATTGCCACCAATCTTCCACTGTCACCACACGTACTGCATCCCAGATTTAGTTCGTGCGCAGTTATATCAGCTATAATTCTATCCTTCTCAGTCGAATTCCCATCACTGTGCGCTCCTGGAATCCACTGGACTCTGACTTGATCTTTGTTAAATCGGTCCTACATATCGCGAACCAGCACGCGTTTGGCATCTCGACAGCGAGATAGCACGACTTCAGTCGAAGTCGCATGGCCTGGAAAAGGACGGGGCCATTCTATTCCCGCTCAGACGAGTGCTACCGGGTGCCGCTCTGCGAAATATTCTCATGCGCATCGCTTTCACGCGATTCTGCCCTGGCTCGTGACAGGCTTGACACGAGAGGGATCCCATGGGTTTTGACGCAAATATGTGAAGAGTCGTCGCCGTATCTGTTCCTTCACTATGGTCACTATTCGCTATAAATTTATGTCACCCGTCCCACTCTTGTCCCTTATCCGCCGCCAAGATCCAGCCTTTCGGCTCCTAATACAACATGGTCCACGATAGCAGGAAGTCGGTCTTCGAATTGACTTCGAAGATATGCCTCTATCATCCTCCTTTTGCGGCTGCATTTCATTAGTGCGCTTTGCTTCATCCTGACCCTTTCGTCTGGATGGTGCTCCCTGCCCTGCAGTGCCGCCGCAATTACACATCCGTTGGATGCCAGGAAATACATAGACCTCAATGCATCAATCGCGATGAGGTTGCAGTTTCCCCGAAATAAACAAGTACCGAAGCTCGCCGACCTTCTTTCCAATTTCCAATTCCGCAACAAATCTCAGTATGGGATTAATTTCATACAAAATTTCCGGTCTATTCAGAACGTGTATTCTCATGGAGCTTTCCTAAGGCACCGAAGAGAATTCTAACTGTTCGGCTGTCCCGAGCGGAGATTTGCTCAGATCACATGGCCACAGTTCAACTACAGTCTCGTATTCATTAAGCAAACTCCAGCATGTAGTGTTGTATGATGTATAATGGAACAAACAACTGTAATAAATGAGCGAATCAACACAGTACTATGTATTGGCCTTGCATTGAATTGCATTGAATTATCGTCCTCTTCATAAAATTACGTGTATCTGTTGTTGTAATTGATCTGAAGCTCAAACTCCGCTACTTCTCTGCTGCTTGTTGCACATGCCGAAAGAAAGACAGGCTGTTTCAGTTGAGTGAATGACACCGTGCACTATGTTGAGATGATGGTCTCGCTGGAAAGCAGCGGACATTCGATGGCTAGAGCCTTGGACGCCTGTCGCGGCTGGAGAGACGACAGGCTTCGAAAGTCATGCACTACTGGATTTTCACAGAGCGATGGAACTAGTGTCCGGATTCCCTATTGGAATGTAGTCAAGTGTATTTTGGCGTCAAGGAGTCCGTCACAGACGGAACCTTGGTAACGAGCATCCGTTGATAGCACAAGCTGTCTTCTCCCGTTGATAACACTTGGTCATCGACTACCTATGATCTTCACGCGGACCGGCAGCGACGGCCGTTGCTGGCTCATCATGAGTATTGTGCTAGATCATAATCAAGTCGCGCTTGTCCACGCCCGCAAAGATATCCACGTCAGTCTACGTCCTTAGGGCTAAACCCGATCCCAGTCGCATGGTAACCTCATGGTGTGCGGCGCACATGGTCCCACCAAAAATCGCTCGCGTAAAATAAGTCACCGAGATAGAGTGCGTCGTGCAGGGTGTCACTCGGCATGCTGAATTCGAACCGGTGGGCGAATCAAGGACGAGCACTGGGCTTCGGCGAGTAATTTCCCAGGAGATGCCCAAGAGTAAAGACACGAGAAACTGAGGGAGGCTTGCAGACCGGGGTCAGGGCGAGGATTGAATGAAGGTTAACAGGAGAACGTCGACGTCCTGGATTGGGAGGTAGTCCCAGTGCCCAGTACTGCAGAGCCTTCGTTCATTAGTGTACAGCTGCACGGTTTGCTCCGGCTCGTCGGAGCGGTCACCGTGGAAGCATCGAGTAGAACAGAAGGTCGTTATATGTGCCCCTCCGCTCTGGGCACTCCGGGGACAGCGACAACTGAATACCCTGGGGCTTCTGCCGCCAAGAATGCAGTAAACCCGAACGGGAACAATAGTAAGATGCAGATAAATTTTGAACCGATCAGAAGTTCTGAAAATGCCACCAAATGTCTCACACTTTGCTTGTGTCCTTCCAGAAGCATCGGCATCGGTGAAATTTATGATGAAGCCCACTATAACCAGCAATAACGCGCAACCACGGCTAGATGCTTTGAAGAATGAACTGCCGAAATCAAGAGCGACAACACTGACGGTTGCCCACGACGACGACCGAGAGTTTTATTCGAGTGCTGGCTCAGCGTTGAGATTTCAAGAGAACGTAGAGCGCGACCTATTCGCTCCCAATACGCTTTCTTTGAATAACGCAATCCCTCAATCTTTCTAGATATGGTCAATAAAAAAGGAATTTGACGGTTGATTCATCAAAAGGTCGAACCTTAAACAGCAGGGATTAATCGGCTCTACGTTGAGATTCATTCACACATACTTACATCTGATTGAAACAGTAGAGGCAGTTTTTGTATTTGGATGAAATTTCAACCATATAAGTAAGCCTCCAAGTCATGAATGGTCTAAAAAGAGCCTATGGGTACGCACTTGGCTCGTACGTGTGCCACCGTAGCGCGCAGAGACCGTAATTTGACAGTGCCAGTACGAGGCGCGTCTACGGTACACCGATTGCAGGGGAACTATGTCGCGAGTGTTCCACGGGACAGGAAAACGCGCAGCGGGGGGAGCGCTCCTCGCCAGCGTGGTGGATGAAATGCAAACCCTCGAGTAAATTCCCGTGGGGATATCAATATTGTGTCTGATTGGGCAGGCGACAAGTTAGTTACTAGTTGTCATCAGAATTTTCATCGCAGGTCGGAGAAGGAATGAATGCAAAGGAGACGCACTGAGCAAATATATAGACTATGTCGACGCGGGCAAGGTAGCCGATGCAATGCGCAAGGTAGAGATTTCAGACCCAGATTGAGTCCACGTAGCGGGAGTCATTGCCCTGCCGCCGCTAGCCCTCCTTGGCGGCTATCTGGGAAGGAGCGTCCGGGATGAGATGTGGCGAAGTGGACCAGTCTCTGTGGGTTTAAGGTCCAGTGCATGCTGGAGCTGAATAGGAGAGAATTCAGGGTATGTTCAACATACCCGGAATGAAGAAAGATGAACTCGGAGACGCCACCCCCTGACGTCTCGTTCGCCTTGGGCGAGCAATCATCGCAGACGAACCGGGGGTCGAGCGTATCCATGTGGTCGGCGGTCGTCGTCCGCAGATCCAGTCCGACCAGCTGCACGAGTACGCACGCGCCAGTGCTCGGCAGTACTAGTTCAGCGAACGTAACCCGGGACACACGACACTTGGAATAACTCCAACGCGCACTGACGTCCTTCCAACCGGCGAGGCAATTCTGCACGATACTTAGTCTGCCGCGGCAGCGAAAACACTCTTCGCCAGCTCAAGCACCGCATGATGTTGTTGTGTGGATTCAAGATAGCCGTGGAAACGTTTTCGGAAAGCGAGATCTATTCCGCAACGGACCAGGCGTCCAGCATTGCAGGGAGCCCCGCGAGTAATCAGATCGTCCCGCGCGAGAAGTGCATCGAGGTTGTGAAATATCAGTTGCTTGAATTAGGGAACATCCGGGATGTCGTAGATGTTGCGGGCAGCGGCCATAGGCCTACGTAGAAGCTTTTTGGCACGCATAGTGTCCAATATGCCGTTCTAAACGACTTCACGGCGTGCATGGCGCTCGGAATCAAGGGCCTCAAGAACGCCGGGGATGGTTTCCCTGCGTGCGTTATTCCAATCTGGAGTCAGTTTACCGCGGTGAACGTACGACTGTGCACGCTTCGAGAGCCGGAGTATCTCGGACTGGATTGTAACCCTGCTGGTTAGCTACTGCACTTGCCGAGTATCCTGCAAATCGCGACCTTTGTTCCGGAGCCGTTTCTCGGCCCTATATATGCAGAGCGGATCTCTTAGCATTTCGAAAAGATGAAGGGAATATAATAACGCACTTTCTTGAGGTTCTCAGTCTCCCGAGCTTAGCGCTGTTTGATTACCCCTCCCTCCCAGGCCTCGCTTTGTACCACTAACCCCTATCTGCAAGTCAACTGCCTCGATCCTTACCCTGGAGTCCTCAACAGTACCGCTCACCGTTTGTCTTTCCCGCACTATTTCAGATCTGGTTTGAACAAATGCCGCGAGTGCCGCAAGACCTCCGAGAGCTTTGTTCTGTAACAGCTGTTCTTCTCGAGGCTTGTGCTCATCCGTCACCGTGATCCGGTGCCGCGAACCGTTCATTCCCGCAGACCGTAAGTATCTCAAGGCCAAAGGAACGAACGCAAAGACGTACTGGCACGCGCTGTGGCCATAATGAGGTTATGGACAGTCGGAGGGTTACTGTAGCTGGTGAAGGCCCAACGCTAGCCCGCGATATCGTTCGGGCACGGTTCGATAAAGGACTCACGCCAGAGTGTGTCCAACGCAGGGCCGGGGAGTAGCGCTCTGAACTTACAGGTGGTGGAGAGATGGAAGAAGTCGAGTGGTAAGTGTCCCGAAACCTAGCATGCAGCTATCAGAACTGTGTTAAGGCCGGCGCAACAAACCTCGAGGACGATGTCGATATGCATCTGGGGAAACATGTCCGGTTTTCCCAGACCATTTCTTCAAAATACACACTATCACTCTCCGCGTCGTGTTCTGAGACACTCGGCGCCCGTAAAGTTTCGAGTGGAGGTATTTGCATACAAACATGTTAGCGTTGCGCCTTTAAAGTTCTGCGGCTGCTACCGTTCCCGCTGGATCGGTAGTGGCGTTGAAGTAAGTACATTGTTTTGGACTGGCACAAATTCTTCCCTCATTTTGTTTACGGTCATCCGAGTTGAAGTTCAATGGGTCCTCGAGATATGCCACAGCAACTCCGCTCAATCAACGGCCGCCTGGCGAAATGGCATCGCGTCTGACTACGATGATGGAAGCGAATTCAACGTGATCAGGAGATTGCAGGTTCGACCCCTGCGGTGGTCATTTTTGGCACGGTGGCCTCTGTCTAGAGGTTTCCTGGGCATCGTGGCGTATTCTCGCCAATTTCATGGCCGTGTCCCGGTGGTGCAAAAAATGTTTACTCTTGTACTTTGTGAGAGACCACACTAAACATTGTATTATTACAGCGAGGTTCTGCTATGTTTTTGAGTCGGTGAAGGTTGCCAATCATGGTATAGATCGTCAGATTGGGCCCATCTACGTGCTGCGTGGCAAAAAAAAAACAGTACAAGAACAAAAGAGAACAGTGGCCCAGCGCGGCATGCACCCTGCGGAAGAGCAAAACCTAATGTTCAACGGCAGAACAAAAGCGAATAGCCCACCGCGAGGGTCGAACTCGCAGCCTTCAGATCCCGCCCTTTATAAAAGTCTGACGCTCTATCCGATTGAGCTAGGCGGGCATTGTCTATGTTCCGTCTTCCAATCCCATCTCGGTCAACCAGGTATAAACCGGGGGTCTTGAAGCAACACACACCATTTGTGTTCAGGGCTTATAGACTTACATGGACATTTATAGAGGTTGTGTCAAGTCGATTGGGGGAGCAGGGAGCAGCAGAAATAAATTGAATTCATGACACAACTGCACAGACATTTCGAGTTGAAGGAGGGTGTGTGGTGAGTTTCAACTGTGTCAACGTAACACTCACATAGATATTTCCTCTGTGGTCCCTATTTACAAGTAATATTCTGCAATGCAGGTGATAAGTGCCAAGTCCTAGAGTGGTGGAACCAGAACAGAACTGACAATTCTGTAAGCAAACCTCTGATTCTGGACCTTCTGCACAAGACTGGTATATATGTAATCAATTCTTACACAGGTACGAGGCTGTCAAGTGATATTGTCTTTACCAGGTAATTCCTTCACCAAAATGCATCAGATTTGTGAAACATCAATAAAAAAGTAAGTTGAAAGAAGGTTAGGCCACAGGCTTAATCCAGCACTTGATAACACACAGGGGAACTAATTACTCCTCAGTTTCTATAGAGATTTGAACAGTTGGGATTTGGGGTCCAACCTGTCTCAAATTGGAGGGCTTTGATATTAGGGGCAGTCAGAATAGATTTCTGAGGGTCGATTCTGGGGTCGATTCTCGAAGTCAATTCTGATTTAAATAAAGCGTGGGAGAAGCACATTAAACCAGAATCGACTTTGAGAAGTGAAACAGAATCTCCTCCAGAGGAGCTTCTGGATGCGATTCTCGATTCCGATTCCGATTCTTGGCTGCGAAATTCACCTATTTTTAGAGAATCGTTTTTCTAAGCGGGGCGGTCAAAACTGAGGCGATTCTGACAGTCGATTCTGATGAAATCAATTTTCAGAATCGCTTTCAGAATCGACCCCCAGAATCGCCCTCCAAAAGCTATTCTGACTGCCCCTATTTTGTGAAGCACATAGCTCTAGTGGAGTTTTTGAAGGTCTGCTTATGGTTGATTGACTTTAAATCCGGAAAAGATATGTCAACCCAACACCTGTCTAGGAGATATGAATGGTATCAACAATACAATATGTGACTACTACTATATATTGAATGCTGCCCTGTGCAAAAGTGTGAACTCTAAAAAATATGGACTTTACACAGAGCTACTAGGTGTGGTTAGGGTTTCAGCATCCATGCCAAAGGCGAGATGCATAGATCATGGCCTGAAATAATTATCTTCAACTCATACAAGGCTTTGCTTTGATAATTCAGGTGGATGTAGGCTGCTGGTGGATTTACAGGGTCATTCGTGTTTACAGCTGCAGGAGATGATCATTCAGATGCTTCTGGATGCAGGGTCTGCTGCAATTAAACTCTGTCAACCCTGATAGACCTACTAAGGAGGAAACAGGTCATTTTGTTTGCCCATTTCATAATCAAGGAAGCTAACCTGCAAATCCCAGAAAGTTTTACCAAGCTCGAGTACCATCCTTTTAGATGTTCAGCTCCATCAGCTGGCTGGATATTGGCACATGTTTGGTGGAAATTGTTGCTCCCACACAAACTTCTCTGTCAAACCTGCCTAAGTCACAAGCTGATAGGTGTTATTCACAGTGTGACGGCGTGAAGCATCTGACTGCCTTTCAAACGCCAATGCTCCTCACTGCATCACCGAACACAAGATACAGAAGGGAGAAATTACACCATAATGCAGCTGATTTGAATAAGTGCAACCTCACCATGAGCATGGGGTGATCTTACAGGCCGCACTGCCCCAATTGTGGAAGCCCTCCTGAACTGTCATTACTTTGTTCCGCGAAAAAGGTTCTCACATATATCAGGGGTCCTTTGACTGCATTGTAACACAGAATTCATCCCCCACATGATGCAGGGCATCACAGCTGTTCCTGCCAACCTTGTCCTCCAAAGTTTTCTCTACGGACTGCTCCTGCTCTTGCACATTTCCACAGCACAACGAACTCTGGCGGGCAAGACTGCCACAATAACATCACTGTGATTCCATGGCTAGCAAAATCTCCAGACTTGTTGCCGATCGAGAATGTGTGGGCGCAGCTGAAGTGCAAAGTTCGGAACCACCCTTGCTATTCTGGAAGCCCTCATTCAATTAGCCCGCGAGATCAGGTTGTCTGCAGACTTCCTTCAGTATATTATTACTCTTTACCAGCCTTTTCCTCATCGTTTGGAGCAGTTGGAGCTGAATAATTTTTACTGGTGTGGTAGGGTCAGATGGCTGGTGTGTGGAAATTTATCCACACACTGATTTCAGTTCTATCATGTTGCTATTTTTATTTTCAGTTACATTATTGTTTGTACCGTAAAGACGGACCTACCGTGCAATTTTACACTCATACCATGACAGCCGCAGCCAGTGCAGGGTAAATGCCTAGAGAAAGTGTCGGAGCTCCTTGCCCCCTACTTTCGTAATGCCGCCAGTGGGCTCCTTAGCCACCAGAACCCCTCGAATCACTTCTTACAACCTCACCCTCTTCGGACGACATTATTACACTCTTTTCTCACCCTTTTCATACTCTACCGCTTGGGACCAGTTGCCGAATTTAATCCCCAACATGCACTCGACCTCTAGATGGACCACCGACCCATTCCAAGAACCTACAGGCTGGGCATATCCCTCTTCCACACTGGATTTAATACTAGATAGTTTGGGTTGTCCTACCTACAACTTATTGCATTCAATGGCTGTATTGGATCTACCTCCCACGTGACGTCCAAATCGGGTAATTCTCCGCGTGACCTGGTGCTTGACGTCGAGAGAAAAGGCTCAATCTGTACTTCAGCCTGTTTCTCAACATGGAACACTATCAAGGATGCATCTTTGAGCCCTCGGGCCACTCATGTACACAATTTATTCCACTAATGTAAGGGACATCATAGCCAAATATGACCAACATTGATTGCCCTAAGTGGCAGAAGCTGATCCAGATCATCCTACCATGGAACGAAACAGTAGTGGTGAAGGGGGAGGATACTTGGAAGCAAGGGAGCATAGTTTGAGTACATTTTGAACTCATCTGAGCTCATTTGCACTCAATTTGGGAAACTTTGATGGGGATGCACTTTTTTTTTTCGGCCTCACAGCCGACCCTACCTGCCTCCGGTGCCCGGCTTGACCGGCCCGAACCCCTTGGGATCAAAGATCGTGTAGTAGACAGGTTTTGATGGGAAATGAATGACATGACAGGCAGTGAGACATTGCGGCATTTCTATTGTAACCAATGTCACCCAAATGGGGTCTTGCATCTAATTTCGCCGTGACTGTACCTGAAAACTCACTCCCCAGTGTGGAACAACTCAACAACAACCAATGAGGCCCTATGCTGTCATATGTAATCTTGTTTGTTCCTGCAGCTCTTACCATATAAGGTGCGTGGGATCGTTACATAAGCGGCAAAATTCGAGGGGGTATGAAACATCAATTTGAGAAACGAAATTCAAAGTATGCCCCAGGTCTCTTTGATCAGTTGAGCAGCACGCTCAGCAACAATGTAGACCTCAGCCTGTGGAAATCCTCCCACTGCATACGGCTGAAGCACTATCTCAGTAGGAAACTTGGAGGATGAGGTCATTCAACGCACAAAAATTGATGCATCAACAACTCTCACGCCTTCGATCCCCTTGACCTGTAAATGCGGACACACAACACCACCCTTTTCTGTAGCCCGGGATATTGCTGCAGTACCAACGGGATGTTTCAGCGTGACTACTGCCGCTCGCATGTAGGCTTCAATTTCAGCATCGGTAGTCAGGTTGGTGGTGAATGGCGAGCCAACGAATCCTGTCCATGACGAGGTGGTGAGGAACGTTTGTAATGTTTTGAACGCTTCTATCACTGTGCCAATGTCGAAAGCAGACATCAAGAACCAGGATCTATAAAAGGGTGGTCGAAAGCTGAGTTACTGGCAAGTGTCACCGATCCACCTAGAATATAGTTCAGCTGATCAGTTGTTGTGAAGAATGAAACATTTTGAATTTACGTGACGTGGGGGACTGGAGGACAATCGAAACAGTTATCCACTGTCCTGTCGTTGGTCCCACCTCGTCGATATTTGGCAGAAAGGTATCCTGAATGAAATTTCTTGTATGAGTGACAGTATGGCATATTCTAACTTGAAGAGAGAGAGAGGGAAATGAACAATGAAGGAAAACTGGAAGTGGGCAGATTGAGGGCCTGCAGAGGGTCGCCGTATTCCTTGAGCAGAGGTGAGCCATCAGGCAATCTCAGAAAACCTATCGTGTTGAAGAGAACACTGCTCGCAGCGATCCCGGTTCCATTTTCCTGGTACTGGGCTAGGGCGGCGTTGATGGCGTCCGGATCGTTGAGGAATGGAGAAAGTGTGGTCCCATTGACTTGCCATTGCAAAAAAAGTATAGGTTGATCCTGCATGTTTTGTCCAACGTCAGGGGAATCTACCAGAGTGGTGATGCCATATTTATCCAGTTCTTCAGAGGGACCGATTCCTGAAAGTAATAAGATTTGAGGTGTTCCAACCGTCCCGGCGGACAGGATGACTACATACAACATGTAAGCCAGGACGCAGAAGCGAGATTGAAATATCACCTTCTTTTATCGCCGTGAAGGTGAATGAGAGTGCTAGTGACGAGGTAAGTGGCCGCCAGGTAATTTGAAACATGAAATGAGAAACCTGTCTGATTTTGAGCTACTCGGACACCGTTGAGGGTGGTGTTCGAAGGACCGGTAGTGAATAATTGCGTGACCTGGGTATTCAGAAGAAGGTCCAGGTTGCTTCGTGAATTCAGTGCCGGATGAAGATATGCGGTGGAGGAGCTGCTACGGGCGCTTTCTCCAACAGTTGTCTGAAGCCACCCTGAAAAAAAAAAGTCTGGTATTTACTTTTTGATAAGCGGTTCAACCTACCAAAGCCCAAACCATCCCCTGAATTTAAATCCAGATTGAAGGGGTACTCCGAATCCGGTTCGAATTCTGTTGTCGCGTTGATCACTCGGTTATCGAGCTCGGATGGAGTGGCAGTGAGGCTGGTCATGAGTGGCCCATGCCCGTGGAATTCGGGATTGTACTCGCCGACGTTGCTTCGATTGTTCCATGCCGGAACGTGTTTTTCATTCTGTGAGCAGAAAATTAAAAAGATGAATTTGAGTTAAAGGAAGAGCAATTAACTCTCACCCGGAAAATGAATTCCTGAATATTTTCCCAAGACCACCCCGAGTCGCCCGCCGTGGCAGCAATTCGATCCCACTCCTCACTTGGACCGCGCATGTAAACCATGTTATCTGGAATAAATGTGTGGTTCAGCGACCCTGACGATTTGAAACAGACCAAACGGGCTTACTGATACTGCTACTCCCACCCACGATGAAGCCCCTTGGGTATGGCATTGTGCGGCCGTCCAATCCGACTTGGCTCGTGGTTGTGTAATCTGCCAGACAATGAATACATCCGAACATGAAGCCATTCACTTGACTCACTCCAGTCGAATGTCGTTCCCACTGCTTGGCCGGCAAGGAAAGGGATGCTGAGAACCGCCGAATTCGTTCCGTTATCCCTTAGAGCATTTAGAATGGCCAGTGGGCAATACATGTGCCTGAACTCACAAACCCCCGGCCTCAATCAAGAGGACCTTGATGCTGGAATTCTCTGACAAGCGCGATGCAACCACGCAGCCAGCCTGAATCGACTATCAGGGCTACTTCAAGTCAACGCTGCAGGGAGTACGTACAGTCCCGGCTGCGAGAAATAAATGACCTGATATTGAGCAGGATCCACAGGTATGTCAGTACAGTATGCTTACCGCCCACGACAACGAAATCATAATTTGTTGCAAGGACCTGCTCTGGTGCAGTGAATATACGGGCCAGACAGACTTGCGTGAGCCGTAGCCATAAGAAAATCGTTGACAGCTTAAAGAGGAGGGACTTGACCATCGGAGTCTAAAGATTGAAGGATCCGTGAGTTGTGGGTCCTTATACAAAAACGGTTTGGCCCGTGCGTGAGAGTCCCCGCGTTGCGCGGCAATGCTTTTTTTGAATGATTTAGCTAGAAGCCCACGCCGGTGATGCGAATTTGAAATTGATTGATGCCTCATGGCAACATTTGAAGCTATGAGAAATTGCAACATCAGGAAAACCGTTGCCGAGCCATAGTTGTGCCTATTTTGCTATAGCGTCATAGCGTCTCATAGCGACCATAGTGCTTCCTAGCACTCGACTAGTGCTAGGATATCCTGGCCTGTCCACTATGCGAGCGCTATGCATCGCTGGGCGCTCCTGGGCTACTTGGTACCACCAGCACAACTACCAGCACGTCTTGGGAAAGGAAAGCACTTGTGAACCCGTGCGTTGCCGAATTTTTGCAAAGTGATCACCTTTGCTCAAAAGTTACCATAAGCTACGATGGCGCTCGGCGGGAGTTCAGCAGTGCACATCCAATGCTCTACCATCTCCTCTGCTCCCCTCATTCCGTCCGTATTCAAACCCGTTTTTTCCCTTTATTCTTGCTTAACTTGTTTCGCAGCCAGACACCAAGCAGCATCACCATCCACCCCGTCGTGCTCTTCTCCATCCTCGACGACTACCTCAGCCGCAATGACGAGCAACCGACGGTAATCGGTACGCTTCTGAGCACCCGCTCGCCTGACAACACCCAGATCCACGTCCGCTCGTCGTTCGCTGTGCTGCACAACGAGAACGAGGAGCAGGTCGCGGTCGATATGGAGTACCACCGCGCCATGTACGAGCTCCATAGCCGCGTTATGCCCAAGGAGACGATCGTCGGGTGGTTCGTGCCAATCTAGTTTATATTTCATGTGGACCGAATCACACGCGCAGGTACTTGACAGGCTCGAACCTCAACACCTACCCGGCACTCATCCAAAATTTCTACTCGCAGGAGACGGCGCCGCATCAGGCCATCCACGTCGCGCTCAATACCGGTGCAGAGGACAGCGAGGAGGCAGGCGTGCAAGCCTATGTCAGGTGCGTACCAATTTTTGCTTTGTACGTTTTGAATCAACTAATAAAATGTGGGCAGCTCTCCGGTGGGCGTATTCCGAGTCCCCAAACCCGAAAACTGCATATTCGTCCCAGTCCCTGTCCGCCTCCAATTCCAGGACGCAGAGCGCAGTGGTTGTGCGTATCCAATTTCCTCCTCCTAGTTCACAGCCATAACACTGTTTTCACTCGGCAGTGGACCTGCTCATGTAAACCGTCGTTAGGCGGGTGCGTCGGCGCAATGTGGGAATCGACGTGAACGCCGGTGCTAACGGGGACTTCTTCGGTGCGATTCTTTCCTTGCTCCTCCTCTTGCCATTCACCCTTGTGCTCACCCACCACTCGCTCCCCGGCCTCTGACAAGTTCGCGAACGCGCAGCTGGTCAGCAAGAGCTCCCAGATCTTCCAGAAATGCTTTGGAGACGATGCCATAGGCGCCGCCACTGATGACACCGTATGTTCTTGTCCTTTCTTGTTTATTTTTCCATGCCCATGTAGCGGGAGCTGGTACATGTATTATATTCATTAATATATCACATTGTTTCATGCTGCCAGTAATGAGAACTGAAATGAGGAAGTGGAAGCGGCAACCTGAGCGAGCAGCGAGCAGTATGTGTGCCAGGCACCTAGAGCCTTCCACCCTAGCATTCGCCTAGCGCTCGCCTAGCGTCGCCTAGCATCGCCTAGTGTCGCTTGTTGCTAGCCTAGTAACTCTATAGAGGGGTAGTAGCTAGGGATGCTATGCGCTGCTATGTAACTAGGCGAGTGCTAGGAAGCGCTATCAAGTGGGGGTCGGTTTTCCTGATGAACAACGTATTCAAGTTCTTTGGTATTTGTCTTTACATTCTCCAAGACCCAAAATGTCTCTGATGCTTCTGGTCCAGCGATCTAAATGGCAGACTCCGCTTCAGCGCAATCATGTGTCCCGGATGAAAATGTTTGTGGGTCCCGTCCGATTCATGGGCGCTGTACAAACTGATGGTCAGGTATACAAGGTACATTCCAATTTGCGGGCTTCCGAAATCGGGCATCTTTTAAATACCGAGCTGAATCCTGATGTGTTTCCTCTCCTGTCGGGCTACCCAGACTTCCTTTTCCAAGACAGAATAAAGCGGCCTGGGAACTTATTCCCTTGATTTTTCCTCGCATTTCCCTCACGTACCAAGGACGTCTAGGACGACCCGGGAAAGAGCGCTACGCCGTATCACCTGGTGTATTACGGACCAACACAATTCATAGCATGTGTTTACACTCGGAGGAATTCACGCGAGCAGTGACTGTTGTTGGCGGACAGCTCGCTCGGTGACTCCAGCGGGGACCTTGTGTCATTGACTTACTTATACTGTCACATCGCCTTTCACAACATTCTTCTTTTTGCCTCTCCCACTCACTCCCTCACTAGCTCGACTCACTCCATACCTACTTTATCAGCTCCAACTCACTAGTTTCCCCCAACCATCATCCCTCTTTCCGGTCAATGGTCCCTGCTTCCCTACATTTTTTCTTGTCAACTCATTAGTGTTTGTGTTTTGTATAATTATGTTGCAGCTTCGCGCCGGCTTAGGTTTCAGCCTAAGAGCGCTTGCTGCGAGGGGACTTGGGTGTCTCTCCACTCGAAATTCATCTCTTTCTGCGCGCACGATCCCGTGGCATTCCTTCTGGATCATGGGCTGCAATCTCAACTGTGGGAATATTTGTGACAGTGCTGGGCCTCTTCGTGCCCGAAAATTGAAAGGGGTGGGATGCTATACCCACTCAAGGTCGAATTGGAAATTTTCATGACGTTTCGGACGCAACCAAATCACAGCCAAAGCCGCCGGAAACTCGAAAAAAAGGGATCATTCAGCTGGGATGGCCCAGGCAGGAATCGAACGAGCAGCATTCTAGATGAGGCCAAGACAAATTAGGTGTGCACCACGCGCCTCGGGGCCTTATTTCGCTTGGATCGCACCCGTTTTATCATGGCCAGCTTCCAGTGCGCAGAGCGCTTTAGGAGACATTACCCTTGGATGAGTCAAGCCTCGGAAGAAAAAAAATTCCAACGCTCACACTTATGACCCAGGCTCGAATCGAATTTAACGAGCAGTGCTACCACATATTGAATTCCTCAACCATGCGTTTAGGGAACATCCCGCGTCTTGGTGCCTTATTCTGTTCCGAAAAAAACCAGTTTATACTACTCAATCTCGGGAGTGGCAAGAAAATACTGCACAAGTAAAATGGCAAATGATAAGACCAAAACTTGGGGAGAAAAATCCCTTGTCCTTCATGGTCGAGGCTCGAATCAAACGAGCAGTCCTGCTGTATTCTCGCCAGCCCTCAGCTATTCAATGGAGGTGCACACCAGGCGCCTCTGAGCCTTATATGGCTTGAGTCTCCGCCATCTTATTGTGTTACTCAACTGCAGGGGAACAAAGGAGGAAAAAAGAGTAGGAAAATACAAATGGGACAAAATTACTCGGATTCCGCCCTGGCCTCCAAACTCGGTGGGAACTTGAAGGATAGTAGGCGGAAAAGAAAACGAATTAGTCTTCGGAGGAAGGCCCAGGCCCGAATCGAACGAGCAACCTTGCCGCTGTACAATTCCAACGGACAGTGTCGATTGAATACAGGTGTACATCGCGCGCCTCTGAGCCTTATTTCACTGTGGTGGTCAGAATTCGACATCAGACCTTGAAAGGAGATTCGAGGAGTATTTCGTTCCAGCGCGACAACTGGTAGAAGCGGGAAACAGAAACGGCCATTAGCGCGCAAGTTCCTGTGGGGAACGCAGCAGCTTCAGGAAAAGAAAAGGGATCTCTGAGGCACGGCGCAAAGTTCAAGATAAAATGTAGAGGGCAGCGGGAGTAGTGCGTAAGAGTTGCTAGCTCTCGCGGGTTGGATCGTCGTCAACTTTCTTGGGGCTGGACAAGAGAGGACGAGCGGAGTTGCTTGAGATTCCAGTCCTGCTTATCAGCAATGGGGGCATCCCGAAGAGTGGGAGAGACCATGATGATGAGCGCGCCAGTGTGGAAATGTGGGGTATGCAGAGCAGAAGACAGAATACAGCAGCAGCTCAACGAGTGCTCGGTCTGGGACGGGGAAGGAGTTCACAAAGCGAAAGGAGGGCTTACAAGAACTAATACACATACAACAACTTGTGCTAGAAATACATCGTCGTCATCTAGATCTAGAGAGGCAAACTGGCGAACAACGGGCTCGCATGCAGCCCTTGGGCATGACGGAGAGCGCGCGGGGCGCGGGTTCCCTGTGACGCATATGTTAGCATGCTACGAAAGAAGGGAACGTAAGAAAAGAGAAAAACTTACTACAGCACGGCGCTTCCTGCGGCTCTTGCAAGGGATCTTGGTGGTAGGTGCTGGGGCGTCAGCAGCGGAGCTCGCACTTGCGATGGGGGCAGCGCTCGCGGAAGAGTTGAGCTGGCTCACGACGACGCAGGCGCCGAATCCTGCAGTGGTCTTGACGGACTGCGAGGCACGTGAGTATTATGAACAGAGAAGGAAAGGCAACAAGACGGACCAGAAGACACAAATTCCCCGCCGTCCCGCCCGTGCACTTCGTCCCCTTGGGAAGGGCGAGTGTGACTTTGTCGGTGCCGTCGCTGGTTGGGTTCTACATCAAACGTTAGCATCGGGCGAAGCAAGAGAAAATAAACACGCACGGCATTCCCGTTCTTCGACACAGTGGCCTTCACGAAATTTGCGCTTTTCCCCTTCCCAGTGGGATCCACCGTGACCGAAACCGAACGGGAGCCGTCCGCGCCCGAATTAAAATTCGTGACGTTCATCATGATAGTCATCCCGTTCGCCTCAGTCGCGATGGTGGTGGAATTGTCGAGGTTGGCAGCAATTGGAATGGTGCCACAGGGTTGGGAGGTAGAGGGGCGCTGGACGTCGGCGCGCGCGGGGGCGCCAGTAACGCCAAGCGCCGGTGAGGGCATCGCGTGTGCGGATGCATGTAAAGCCAAAGCAAGGAAGGTGAGGAGGGAGGCAGAGGAGAACATCGTGGCTCGTCAAGGGATTGAACGGGATTCAAGCGGAGAAGGAGCGTTCGTTGAGAGTCGTAATTGAATGGAAAGGATTAGAAAGCTGAAGCGAGACAAGGAACCGGTCCTTCTAGTCGTGGGTCGTGGTCGTGGTCGAGACAAGCGGGAACTGGATTCGCCTGAAACCCGAACATGGCTTTATACGAAATTCAGAGCCAAGGCCGCACACAAAGATCACAATGGGAGAGAGAAAACAATGGCAGAAGTTGGCCTTGTTTGGTTTGCTTCTGTTTTGGGAAATGCCAGAGAAATGCCCATTTGTTTCCTTTTGTTCGCAAGTCGCCAAGACAGCGTGGCAGCAGTTCATTCATGCCACAAAGGCACTGCTACGCTGTATGAAGGCTTCGAAAGGCAACGTAATTAACTTCTTCTGCCGCAAAAATCTTAGCCTCGTTGGTTGCAAGGCCCCTCACTCACATATATTTGGAGGTGATGCTCAGCGCTCATCTCCCTGCCAAAAGAAATCAGTTGAACAAGGACGGCTTCAAAACGAACGGAATAAGACTCATTTGCGCATGTCAAATATGTGCCACGTTCAGTGAAATTCGAATATAGGGGCGTCCGTTCGATTCGGGGTCTCATCCTTCTCTTCCATGTCGTCGCCCCTTTTTTTCTCTTGGGTCGCCTTTTAGTGTTGTGTTGCGTCGGTGGTAAGTGACACTTGAATACATAGCGGTGCCAGGACGGTGTCCAACCTCGAGAACAGCATGTTTTTTCCCTTCGTTTTTGTTTCTAGGTTGGAATTTGAAGAGCAGTAGTGAACACTTCGGAGACGAGTCAAACAACTTCAATTCGCACCTCTGAGTTCTCTCACTACATCCACATATGCACGCTACGACGTGACGAAGGCTGCCTCCCACAACACACATGACCCTGCGGTGGCCGCACCTCCGAACCATAGGTAGGTAGATAGGATTACACGGCCGGTCCAGCTCATGAACGCCGGTTAGAAATTGGGGCTGGTCCAACCGAGGAGGAAACTCATTCGATTCGGGGTCGGGTCATTTCCGGTATGATTTTCTGTTTTTCTTGACATAAAGGCGGATTTTCCCAAGGGAACGAGTCTGATTTCATGTCATTGCATGCGTACAAATAAACAGTGCTCGTGGGCTTCTCCATTTTTCGCATTTGGTGGTTTTATAGCGGCATTCGTAGTACTGGAGCAAATAGGACCCCTCGAGGTCCCTTAGTGTCGTCATCGAAATGTCAATGTGGGAACCAAACCTTCGCGGCGCACGGTCGTACGGCGAGGCAAGACCTTGAAAAATACTAGGTTCTCACTTTTGTGAGAATCTCTCCGTCCGGGAATGAACAAGGAATGATGGATTTGTATGTCAAGAGCAAATTTATACAGAACCGGTAACGGTGGGCCGCTGCGACACATGACCTCTTGTTCACCAGACGCTTTCTCGGGCTTTATTGTTTATCACACGTGGAAAATAACGAAAGTGGGTTCGGCCTCCAAATCCACGCTCACGGTACGGGTGTGGGACAGGTTGATTAATTGAGCCAGTGGTTTCTTGCAATATTGATCAAGAGCTCCAAATGTGCGTAAAAATGACGATATAAAACCTCGGAGTTCGATTCAAAAAACGACAGATTTTGGCTCATTATGGCCTCTATGACACTACTGTTCCAGTTTGACGCCGAGTGCATCACCATGAACAGCTTTCCTGTCATCCTAGCTAGGCATATCGAATACTCTAATCCATGCGGAAGTGGGACTTGGATGGTCGGAGCATTCCGCTGGTACACAGAAGTAGAAGTCCTCTGAAAGATTCCCGGGGAACGCTGTGGTGTGTGGTATCATGTGTGGAGAAATGAAATTGATCCGAGGCGGCCTTTTGCCCACTTGCCAGAATACGTACTCGCAATTCCACGCAATTCTCACCTAATTGAAGACCAGAAAGGTTACTCGGATTTGAAAGATTTTATTGAAAAGGTTGCACGGACGTTGCAAGGACAGTCGTAGATCATACGGAATTGGTTGGCATTCAGTGGAGCCTAGTATGCGCATACAATGTATAATCTAACCTAGATTCGATGGGGCACTGTCGCATGTAGCTACCAGTCGGATATCGACGGCTCAGTTGGAATTGTCTGTGTATGAAGTCCCGCCGGAGACGGACAAGCAAATACTGACCGATTTTTTCGGAAGAAAGCTCATGTACTAAGTACCAGCAGAAGAACGACCAAACGACATGGGGGAGGGCGGGGCTCCACTAAGAGATCTCAGAATTCCGCACAAATGTCAACCAACTACGCAGTGTGCGCCCCTGCCCATGAGCAACTGAAGCCCTTAATCCGCATAGCAGATACTTCGATGCATGCCGGTTAGACAGTCGAGCTGCCAAGGCCGATGGGAACTCCAATTTCTCGATCGCGGAGAGAAAGCAAGAAATGGACAGGCCAAGAGTTTCGGGTGGCACTGGGTTTAGCGCTCAAGATGTGGGTTTGCCTCAGGTCTCCCACGGTTGAAACGAACTAATGTCATATGATCTCGTATTCAAACAGATTTATTATTGCTTTACTACATCTCTTTCCGTTTAGTTGCTGCCAGTGTGCTGAATCCAGATAAACATCGTGAACTACTTGTGATGAAAATTTCCATACCATAACTTGGGAGCGAAATAGTTGATGCCTTCAGGGACAGCAACCAGCACAGTCACCGGAGCAGTTCTGCATCGGGTAGCAGTCAGCGCTCGTTTGAGGGTGACCATAAAACCATCAACTTACGTCAGGGCAACCGCAGCCCGGGGGGTCCTCGCAGCACTATATGACAATGAGCGCATGGGCAAAAAAAAGAAAGACTAAAGCAAAGCAACTGACGTCTTGGCGGACCACGAGCTCACCCCTCTTATTGGCGCTGGAGCTATGGGTTGCACCGACAGCAACGAATAACGCTGCAAGAGAGAACAGGATAGTGGAGAAACGCATTGTGAATGAGGTTTCTGGGGAAGATTTCACTGGGGTTTTATATCCCGCGTTTACTAAGGCGCTATTGCAAATTGAAGGTAGAGAACTCCGAGAGCTCCGGGAGCTCCAAGAACGATATCGATGCTCCACCTAATCTATCCGTGCATGGAACATCCGGTAACACTGAAAATGGGGGGAGCAACTGAAACAGGATGATCTTACGTATTTCATCTGCGCATTGACGTACCTTTCTAGGTTGATACAACTACCTCCAGGGAGACTAACCTGAAGGATATGCACCAAGTCACATTTTATAATGTTATACAGGCGGTTCGTCTGTCATCCGAGTCATTCAATGCCACTTGAATTGCTGGAAAACTGGAGAGTCAAGACGTTATGTCAATTTATCCGCTTTGTTGTAGTCTCCACCCCATACTGGCGCATACTAGCCATCTGGAGGTACGGCAGCAATGCCAGCAAAGGGTTGTGCAACAGCCATTATTCCGTGTACAATGGAATGGCGCCGACGCCGCAGCTCCATTCCTAAACCTTGTATTTCTTTAACGAATTGCAGCCTTCCTCGGCTACGCTAACACCACTATTCTGATCACAATCTCCACCGTCAACTCGCTCCACCATGCATGTGATTCATCATTGCATTATTCTTTTTTCTCAAGACATTGAGCGACATACCTTCCTCCCAAAACAATGAATACCGAGTGTTCGATGCTGTTGTGGGCCGCGCCAAGCCCCTTGTTGGTGAAGGACGCGATATTTTGAGGCCGTGCTACTGGAAAAGGCAGGTGAGGCGAAATGCGGGGTTTCTCAGTTGGCTGTGACGTCGCCATGGGATCCCGTATTCAACCGTGCTGATATAAATCGGGCAATTGGTGGTCGCTTGCCAGCGGAGCGGAAGAAGTAACAACATACAGTAAGGGTCGGTTGGAGTACGAGCTGGTGGAGTGTCAAGGAAACACGGCGCGGGAGAACAAACCCGGTGAAAACGAGGAGCACGGTTGTCATTCTCGACGACCTAATCTCAATTCAATTGAATGCGCCACTCGGTCTCGTTTGAAATCAATCTGAAGGCCGCATGGTGTGCGGTTAAAATACCGACTACGGCAAGAGGAGACACGAGTGGCGGATGGGGCAGTCCCAGAAGAGCCGAGTCAGAGCTGAAACTCCGGGCTCGATTCTTGACCTAATTCGCCAGTATACGCCTCCAAGTGCCGCGAGGTTGAATGTAGAATGTAAAATATAGCAGGAATGGTCGGTCCGGGAATCTGAAAAAACGGTCAGCGATCGCGAGTTGGACTGTCCACTGGGTGTTTGGTTTTGGGATTCGCCGGTACACAGTACAGAATGGGGCTAGAATACAGCGCCCTGTCGCAAGGCGAATCTGGTGCGCTGCAGGTCCCGACAGCCACGGCGTGAAGTAGCGTGTAGAATCGAGTGCAGAAGATAGGAAGAATCGAGGAGCTCGGTTTCAGCCAAAGCGAGGAGACCAGCATAGACGAGCCCGTGACAATTTGGTCCTTGGTCCAGTCTTGAATTAATTCGAGTCTGCGGGGCGTCACGAAGAAAAAGAGTTGCATGCCAGGCCTGATCGAGAGAGATCGAGAAGAGACGCCGGACGAGTGAGCGAGTTGGTCAGTTTTTGACTTGTTCGGGGATTCGATTCGAGGTCTGCGCGGTCCATGCCGATACTAAAATGCGGAAATGATAAATCTTGAATGGCTCCACAGCGAAGGAGCACAGTGGACCAACAGACACGTCAGATCGCATTGAAATATAGTCTTGAATTTCGGTCTTGAATAATAATTCAGTCTCAAATTCGGTGAAAGACGAGTGAGTTAGCGGTTCATGTAGACGCAGCGTCGCGTTTCTGGGACGGAATTGAGCAGCTCGGCTCAAGGGAGACGGAAGGCCAGTGGCGGTGAATCGACTCGCAGTGTCGCCAAATTGCGAACGTCGGTAGTGGAGAATGGAACAGCTTGCAGCCTGAACCCAAGAGTGCGAGACCATGTCTCGAAGGAGACCAAGACAAACGCCAAGAAGACGAGGCCGGATGCGATGGATTCTTGTCTTGAACCAGGACGAAGTCCAGCGCAACCCGCTACTCATCGACGTCGCCCTCTCCCATTGGCCTGCCGTTCCACCGTACTACTTTAAACGCCCAACAATGTGTTACGGCTGCCTGCGTGGGCGAGAGGATGGAGGATTTCGTGCTTGCAGGTTTCGCATTGGATTTGGATTTGGATCTGATAAACATGCCCAGTTGCGGCGGCGCGAGGTCGTTCAGCAGACGCGGCGCAGAGAGCGTGCGTCGCGCGAGTTCTTGGGGGCGCGAGGCGCGTTTGTCGACTGGTGTGAACGCGTCGGCGTCCAGCACGGGTTTTGATGAAGTTTCTTGAACGTAGAGCCAGAGGGGGAGCAGCAGTGGTGACGCCCTTCTTGGCCTCCGCGCGGACGGTCGCGACCGAGTACAGCACGACAGAGAGCACGAGCCGCCGCATGTCCGTTTAGATTCGTCTGCTCCCAAATCCATGTCAGGCCAGCATTGTAAGTCAAATCGGGGACGAGCCAGGTGCAATTATGTAAAAAAAAAAAAAACCCACTTATTGAAATACTCCAACGTCTCCCCCGGGCGGATCCGCATCTCCTTGCCCTCCAGCTGCGGCATTCCTCTACCTTCCGCCGATTCGTTTTCTTCCGCCGTCCATCTCCACCCGGTACCCTCACCCTCGTCTTGTCGCGCGAGGCGCAAAGGTTCGGCCGAACCTGCATGGCGTTTATCGCGCAAAGGCCTCGGGTCAGAGTGGCACCGAGGCGAGAGTGTCGCCGCGAATGAGGTCGGGGCAGAAGGGAGAGCGCTCTCGGGCTATCGGTAATATGACGGGAAGAAAGCACATTTTAGAGTGCTCCTGTTCACGGAACTTGAAGGACAGTAGAACAAGGACAGAAAGGAAGAGGGCCGCTATTTGGTTCCAAGGGCGATGGTCTGTCCAGACTTTGATCTCGGCAGAGTCGGCACCGCGGGAGCGCTGAATCCATGAATTTCGGCAGAATCAATGGGTGCGACAGGCGTTGGTCGTGGTTTTTCCTGCTTCAATACTCGTTGACTAGCTTTTGCCGTCACTCAAGCTGATGGCATGTATTTTTCATAGGGCTTCCGCCCGTGACCGTCGCGAGTGTTCGACGGCACCCGTCAAACGGGTGCCATGCCCGTCCGTCGAAGATTTTTTGCTGCCTCCAGCCCGTTGAAGAAACGAGTGATCTGATTTACGGTTTAAAACCAAGCATGTAGGTGATTATTCTGCACAGGGATCCATTCAGCCTGAAGAGACCTTTTGAATGCCCTACGACATTTTTGGAGCCAGAATCCGACAACAAATACAATTTTTTGTGATATTCGGCAAAGCCCGCAGATGATTGCCGAATTGCCGAGGTTCAACCCCACAGCGTTTGCGTGGTTAAAGGGGTCAGTTAGGGCCGGAATAAGAAGATAATTGAGTTGATGATATAAAGTCGAAATGGATCGATACGCGAGTGCAGCGTTCGAAGAATAGCAGCAAACAAACGGACACAACCCGCTACCGTTTTTACGGCCGTCACGACCGTCCCGTTGCCCGTCCCGTCCCGTCAGATGTTTGAAATCGAGAAAAACGACTGTCAAAACGACGGCCGTTGCCGTCACGGTAACGGGCGGAGACCCCAAAATTTTTTCAACATCACTCGGGCATTTCGGCCTCTGTCATTTTTGCCGACAAAAAGAATGCGAATTAATTTCGTACCCTTCACGCAACAGAGAAAGACCTGTGGCTGTTATGCCTCCACAATATGCTTGCCAATCGAGTATGTATATATAGATATAATTTCGGCAGAGTTTCCCGTGAATCCCGTTTGATTCGGGTACGGGTCATGTAACATGTTCGTGGTGGTTTCTTACCCACCCACTCGACAGATGTAGTCAAAAGCTGAGTGCTGATAAATCTCGGTCACCTCACAAAAAAAACGAGGATCTGGAACTCCCTATTAGCTCTGTGCACCCGCAATCAGGTCCAGGGCATATGGTGTATGTTCATCCAAAAATAATGCGACTGCGGCAAAACAAGAGCTTGATGCTGAAGAACTGTGGCCCAGGCTCGGATTGAACGAGCACCTGCTGGAATCTCAAAGAATCACAATTGAATACAGGCGTACATCTAGGGCCTCTGGGCCTTCCTGGGCTTCGATCTCAACTGTCACGCTGTACTACCGAACTCCAACTTCGAGACTCCGATAACACGAAGCGGGGAGCACGAACAGACAAAATCGAACTATTTCCTCATGTGGAAAGCTCAGGAAGCACAATGAGCGAGGAAGAAAAACTTTCCAACTCACCGTCTGGGTCCCAGGTCGAATCGAACGAGCAGCAACCCTGCTGTAGAACAGTACTGTTATAAGGAGGTGCTACTTGCAAGAGCTACGAAAATTCCCTGCCCTGTCGCCATCCCTGAGCAGCTGCTCGCCCTGGAGACTGAAAACATGCTACGCGTGATGGCGGCGGTAAAGTGCTGATGTGCAGGGATGCCGCCTCGCCACTGAAATTGAATACATACTCTGCCTATGTGCACCTCGAAATCGGTCTTGCTAGCAGGCTTAGATGGAGGCATGTTGAGGTACGTACAGGTGGCTCGACAGTGGGACTCTAGGCAGCCGTCGCGAGGCTCGGCGAAACTAGACAAGGCTGTGATCTGCCTACGTTTTGATCAGCCGAGAAGTCGGCTGAATGCAGTGAGTGAGGCCAAAAAATCTCAATCAACCAAGAGCCAGAGACAGGACGCCTACGCTCTCAGACTTCGAGGTCTCACTCGGATTTAAACCTGAAAGGTTCTCTGCTGCGGAGCACGGATACCTGCTAGTGTACCACCAATGTACAACCAGGACTCGTAAGACGATGGGACAAAAGTTTGCACAGAAAGAATTCTGAGCGAAGGGTGCTGAACCGCCGAGATATTCTTTGAAATCTTCTTCAAATTGCGTGCCAGTGAACTTCCGAGTCGATGGAGAAAGTCGACGGCTCACGTTGCTCCAAGGCTGCTCACTGAACACTCATGCCGAATTTGGGATTATCATAATTACTTCTTTAAACAACACTCAAAACAGCTAGTTACGCCAGATGGAGACTACGTGTGTTGCCGCTGGGAGAGAGCTGGATTTACAGCTGTAAAGTACAGCTGGAATCCACCTCGGGGAAGACTGGTATCAGACGTGCGAAAACGTGGCCGCCAGGTGAACTTTAGCTGCTATGAACCTGACGGCACTTTGGCGGCGTAAATCAACCACTGTGAAGTTTTGACGCTTCTGATAGTTAAGAAACGCTGTCTAAGAAGCCATAAGACCAGTGGTTCAAGGGAGACAAACTCGTGCCGCGCTTTATCGACAAACGCTTCCGAGGAAGAACGGCTGAATGCATACATCTGATACATCATACACTGCTCGAAACTGAATGGGGAAACTTCTCGTGTATACAGCGGCATGCATTGGCAAACGCCGGGGAAGCTCGGAAGCTAGTCTCATGCCTTGTTTAAACTCGACGCTCTGGGCCCCCACGTCAGCTGAAAGTCGTTCTGTGTTCTGAACTGTCTCACGGAAGCGAGATCATTACACCGTCGTCCCTACGCACCTCCACCATCGTGGTTCCCTAGAGATATAAGCCTCTTATCAACCAGAGAATGGTGTATATACCTTAGCCACCGCCACTACCCGGCGTACTGTTCCATATACAGTACGTCCGTCACCATCCCAATAGAAAACTCGTGTGCCCAGCCGAAAATGGCGCGTAATGACATCTTGAGTGATGTAGATAATCTGAACGAGTCGAAACAATTCGTCCGTATTCTCGTGCGTTCTATAATGGAGTTTAGCGAACACCTATCCCTTTGAGAATGCGTACTGTATTTCAGGCGAGTAAATCTCCTCGTGTTCCAGGGACGCCTGTTCCGAGGTGACTTGATATATCGATGCGCATGCCGGACTCAGACTGCGAGAAAGGTTAGTCCTCTGACATTCGAGCATGTGTTGAATCAGTGTATACCACTGATTCCAATCGCCTATTTCGATGTCTGAGCCGCAATGGGGGCAGCTGTGCGAAGCATTCTTGATACGGTACCTCATTCGCTGGACAATGCTCATGCCAAACCGAACTCCGGCTCGGAGTTTTCCTGGGACCTTCCGAGGGGGGATGATTGTGCCGTCGCTGGACACAATGTTGTAATCCCCACGCTCGACGTAACTGCTTCCCGCCTGGGGGCGACCGTGCAAATAGGCCTTCAGAATTCGATCGAGATCCTATACGGTGGGATGAGATCAGGCGGTTACTGCGTATGGTGGTGGGCCCACATCAAAATTATGGCAATGGGATAGCTGAATAGTTATGGCTCGTCCAACAGGATCCAGGACCAGAAAGACGGGTTCCGAAATACTGCGTGGCAACGATTCGCGCAGCTCATCGACATTTCGTCGTACTAGGTTCATGTGGGATTCCATTCGAGAAACTTGTCGGGACAAGTAGGTGGATGTGAGCCTACATAGACGGTCTTCACTGGCCAGATTAGTCAAGGGTTATCATACGAACCACCCGAGGGTTCCGTAGTTTCGAACACTTTCTTGAAGGTTGCCGACCTCGGAGGCGATGTGCTGCACCTGGGACTGGACATGTCCCAGCTGGTGACGACCCTCGGCGGAGTACAGGCTGTACACAGCATAGGTTAGTTCAATATTGACGCAGCATCAGCTCACCAAGTGAGCGCCGACATCAGTAGCTGGAGTACCTGCCGCCGCGCAGATAGACGAGTCTCCCATGATGCCAATTCTTTATCCTCCGACCACGCCCTCCATATTCTCCGCATGAGATTCGATGGATCGATGGTGGTGTAGAGATCCTTGAGAAGCAAGCGACACAAGGCCACTTCCGTTAACAATCGTTCGCGAAAGTGTTGAAATTCTGGGGATGACTCCGGCGCTGTGATGGTCGAAAACCAAGACATGTCTTCGCACATGCCCTTGAGAGTGGATATCATTTTTTGACGCTCGGAAGAATGCCCTTGATTGCGAAGAATGTCAACGATTCGCTTCGCGAGCTTGGCGGTCTCCAAGATATCACCAAAAGATCCAAACGTGAGGGCAAGTGCTGCAATGGGCATGAGGGAGGATGAGTCGCAGGAGAGAGATGAAAGTATAGAGGTCCCATTGTGACGCGTGACGATCAAAAGCTGTTGAGGAGGCCCCACGCACAGCTCTCTAGCTTCTGGAAACAAAAGAAATCTGACACCCTGTAAAATAACAGACACAGGTTTAATGGTGAGGTTGTGGTTCAATTTCTTGGCACACTGAAAGTGAGGGGAACAACACTTGCTACTATATCGAGGGAATAGAACCCAATTGCACTGGTGCGCAGCTCTATTCTGTATTCCACTGTTGCTTTGCACACCGAGAGAACACGGGTCATTCATTTTTTTTCATCGGTTATTCTGGCAGAACAGATGTCAGTGTAAGTACCAGTGGGATCGGAAACAATGAGGTTCAAGCCTTCTTCATTACACCCGATGTGTGTTTAATTTCGTTCAGGTTGGGGTAAGTGAGAGCGCTGTGTCAAGGTCGAATCGGAAGAGATTTAACATGACCACGGTGCCAATGGCTGCCGCATGTTCGGCGTCATTTCTGGCCCTGTTTCGACTTGTCGCACGCCCCGAATCGCAAAAAACTACTGGTTGCGTGATGAGATCTTCAGAGAGGTATGAGACCCGACTAGGTGGGCACCTCCTCACAATATCCACAAAGATAATGATTCAACCAGTATAGCATGAGCCCCAGTTGCATAAAGCCCTAGGAGTTTCGCTTAAACAATCCCTGTTGAGATACTAATCCTGGATTATAATCCGGTTGCATCGAAATTGGAAACTAACCCGCAGCGCGAAGTACTTGGAATGTAAAATCGAGTGCGGAAGACAAGAAAAATCGAGGAGCTCGGCTTCAGCAAAAGAGAGGAGACCAGCATAGACGGAGAGGTAATCAGGAAATGTCCCTCGGAATCATGAACTGCTTAGAATAAGGATTTTTATGGAAAGCCGGAGCACCACGCTTTGAAACGAGTGATGTTATCAGTCCCGGCATGATAGCCGAAGCCGTGCCGTGACTCGTCCCAGGGTGATTGCTTTTGTTGTAGAGTTGTTCACGCAGGTAAGACCAAGTGAAATACTACCAGGGACGAAGGGCTGAAGAACTGCGTCAAATCTAACCTGAAAGAAAAGTACACAGCCCCGCTTTTTCGGATTTTTGACAGCATCAAGCACGTCGCAAAGGACAATGCGAAGTGCTAAATGGACTTTCGGGCTTCCTTGAGCTCTAATCGGGTGCTTTATCTCGTGATCCTCAGCATTGGACTGGTGCGCAACCTCATCCATTGATTGATTTCTCATTCTTGAATTTTGATCAGTTGAACCATCAAGTCATTGTTCACAGTTGTAGGAGGTGAATGTTCTCGCTGTACTGCCTAATTTGATCTGAAGGCCTGCAGAGAGGGGTGGTCCATCAGTAGAGGATCTTTAGTGTTGTAATTGGGGTGTTCTGGCCAAAGGAATAACTCAACTCAAATGATATAGTGAAGCCCTGTCGTCGAGCTAAAATGATATTCCAGGCCAAGAGGCTAGCCGGGGATCCGCCATATTTAAGCCTAGAGCATACTAACAGTTAATTAACGCCAGGAAAACTCGCTCTAACCTGTTCTCCAGGTATGTAAAGCATGACATGTATTGTTCGACTCACCTCGGGCATCTCGGGGATATCAAAACCCGCACTTGAAGGAAATCATAAGGTGCCTTATCGGGCGCGAGAGGATGGAATTGAACGCTTTATATTTGTATAGATGTAATGAGACCTTAGGAAGCCCTGAAATCACGGTATTAACCGTCTCTGTGCCTGTGCTTCCACAATAACAGGAAATATTACCTCTCCGCAGTTTTGGTCCCTTCTATTGAAAGGGGATAGAAGCCACCAAATCAAATGAGTTTCTGGGCGTGCATAGCGCTACTCGGAGCCTCCACAGGACACCATGAAGCTAGTTTGATCTCAAATCCACTTTGGGAAGACAGCGGCCAACGTTCGGCATTTGATAAAATCATTTGTTTCAAAGCGTGGTGCTCCGGCTTTCCATAGATTTGCGTCACATAGCGTGAAAGCGAACCAACAGTTGATACCTTCAGGGGCAGCAACCAGCAAAGTCGCCGGAGCAGTTCTGTATCGGGTGGTAGTCAGTGGTCGTCTGAGGAAAATGAAAAGAACATCAACCTACATCAGGGCAACCACAGCCAAGGGGGTCCTCACAGCACTGCATAACATTGAGCCGCCCACTTCGTACTCACTACCTGCCGCATGGCCATGGGACCAGGTATGCCTGCAATGCCAGATCCCTTTGGGTCTCCAGCTCTATAATACCCTAATTTCAAAATCTTTTCCGAAATGCCTCCTCGGCTGGGCTATTACCCCATATATACATCTATCTCCACTCTCCACTCTATTCCGTACTCTCTAGTGGTGTCGGCCTGGGATCTTATGTTCTTTACTTAGGCATGCTGAAACACCACTGTTTTGCGCTCATCACCGTCTACTCACCCCATTATGATTTATCCCCACTTTCTTTTCTTGAATCATGGTGCTCAACACATCCTGCTACTTACCTCTCTCCCAGAACGATTGTCGATGAATACCTCGTGTGCAATTCTGTTGTGCGCCGCATCGAGCACCTCATCGGGGAAAGCACGCGATGACTAACTCCATCTTGAGGCTGGGGTACGGGAAAAAGCAGGCGGAGCGAAGTGCGCAGCTTCGTATCGGATTTACTGAGGAATTAACTACAGACAACCGGGAATTTATAGTGGACTAGAATGTAATATGAAATAGATGATAGAAACGGGAGTCAAGGAGTGGTGTGTGATGTCAAGCAACAGTGTCAAGGTCGCAATCAACGGGTGTCGATGAAACAATTAATGAGAGTGTGAAGTGGGGTGATGGTGGTGGGAAGATAATTAATGGAAATGCGCACAACGCACATATGGCCAGGCATACCAATGTACCATCTCTGCCGCAGACCTCCACCGACCAATAGAGCGATAGAACCACAGGCCAACAGACATCTAGTATCTCGTAAACAGGCGCTACAAACAATTTTTTAGCTCATACCTCGCTTGTTTGTAACAGACATCCACACTGCAGACCGATCACCATCACTGCAGCGGTTCACATCTTGGCATCAAATGGTAAGCTGTGACGTTTGTTCCTAATTTGCTTTGTCCGGAATCCCGCTCTAAAATTCCCGAACATGCGAGGATGGCAAAGAAACCGAAGAGAAAATTGAAGGTAATATTTCGTTGAAATTCACAGGTCCAGATTCTTAAAAAGCGCACGGCCATCGGGAATGGGACCGTCGGGAACGACTCTTGGAAGTATGATATCCGCAGCATCATCCCAGGACATTTTGGGCGCTGATGTCGTACCTCATCTTGCCAACAACTAAATATGTGGGGAGTTGAATTTCCCACAGACTTCCGTTGGATTTTTGTATTCCCGGATGAGCTGCCGACGTAAGAATTGAATGAACGAATCTTTGTCACAGTTGTTTATCCACGAGTGTCGAGTGCGCATACAGCTGTAGTCGAGTGGCCGTCATGTCCTCTGCTCTGAGCCCCGACACCATCCCGAACCTCGTCGCGTGGAACTTGAAGAACATTCCCTCGGATCCATTCTACATCTATGCGAAGCTGGAATCCAACGAAATCGTGACTATCACGCATCTGGAATTCGGTCGCGCCACTCACCGCGCTGCCCATGTCCTACGTCCAAACCGCGAAGGTCAAGACGGGAAAGTGGTCGCCATTCTTGCCGAATCGGATACTATGTTGTACCATGCCATTCTGGTCGGCCTCATGACCGCGAATTTCATCGTATGTGAGCTTAATCTTCTTTGTCGACATTCTATTCAATTTTGGACGATCAGCCATTTCCCATTTCTCCTAGGAATTCAGGCCCTGCGATCTTTCAGCTCTTGCGTGACTCTTCTTGCCACCACATCATAGCCACCCGTGTCACCTTATCACCTCTTTTGGCTCGACTTCAGAAGCATCTTGCGGAGGTCGATTTCGCATTGGACATCCAAGAGGTTCCGTCGTTCCAGGAAATTTATCCCAATATCGGCGCGGAAACCCCGGACCATGCGTTCCAACCTTATCCCAAGCTACAAATTAGGGCAAATTTTGACGATGTATTCATGTATATTCATTCCTCAGGGAGCACTGGGTTTCCCAAGGCCGTTGCCCAGACTTATCGAGCATTCGCTCACTGGATGTCCGGTCTGTCGCCATTTGGCACTGATTCTCGTTCGCTCATCATTAGCTCCCTCTTCTAGGTGTAGTCCCCGAGGTCCGAATCCACGTCGAAGCGCCGATAGGGAACATGGGGCTTCCGGCGTTCCACCTCCTGGGTATCAACTCCCAGCTGCTGCAGCCACTCTCGGGGATATGCGTCGCGGTGTATCCGCCGACTGCCACTTCTCTGGATGCCTTTCCCATGATCCCGTCACCCGATAGCATTTTGGAACACGCGCGGAAGACAAAGTGCAGGTCGCTCACGACCGTCCCGACCCTCCTCGTTACCTGGTTTGACTCCCCCGATGCGCTCGCATATCTGACGACGCTCCATACGATCGTGCGTATACTATTCCTCGACATATATAACATCGAATATTGGATTTAATGCAAATAATTAGATATGGGGAGGCGGCCCCCTCCCGCAGCGAGTAGGAGATGTTCTAGTGAATGCAGGTGTGCATCTTCTCACCGGGTACGGAACCACTGAGACCGGAGATATTGCCGCCTTGTGGCCACATGATGGGGACGCGACGGACTGGGGGTGGTTCCGGATCTTGGACAGATTGAATGTGAGATGGGTGCCTCAGGGCGACGGAACATTTGAATGTCAAATTCTCGTTCGTTTTTCAACGCGTCCTCTCGTGTACCTATTGAACGTTGAACTTCCGCAGACATCGAAGACATGGGTTCCAATGGTGCAAAATCTGCAAAACCCTAAAGGCTACGCGACGTCTGATCTCTGCATAAATCACCCGCAAAAAAAGCACTTGTGGCGACTGTACGTAAAAAGGACGAGAATGACGGTCGAACTGACCGGATTGATTCAGTGTTGGGCGCCTCGACGACATAATTGTCCACACTTCGGGGGAGAAGACGGTCCCCGCCCCCATGGAGAACATCATCACGGGTAGCCCGTTGTGCGTTTTATTTTCGTTGACTGCACGAGCTCAATACACACGGAAATTTATGACAGTGTTACTGCAGCTATTGCATTTGGGCACGAGCGCGCACAAACAGGAATACTCATTGAAACGCCTCCAGAACTCCAAATCGATGTCAAGGATCCAATTAAACTCGCCGATCTCAGAAACACTGTTTGGTACTTATCAACTTCCATCTCATCAGTTTGCGCCACTGAATTGATTCTAGGCCCGTCATTGAAGAAGCCAACGCGATTGCACCAGGATTCAGCCGGATTTTCAAGGAGATGATATTGTTCACTTCCCCGGACAAACCCCTTCCCCGCGCAGGCAAAGGCACGGTTCTTCGCAAGGCCGCGATCAGTCTATATGCGATCGAAATTGACGCTATGTGAGTGTCACAATTCCCGCGCGGTATTCATACCGATAAATTACAGTTATAAGACAGTAGAGGAACAACTGAACACCATTGACTTCATTGAGGCGCCTACCGTGTGGGTGACTGCAATTATTCAACCGTGGCTGCTCAAGGTCGCCACGAATGTCTGCAATTTCACCAAAATATCGCCGACGGTGGACCTTCGCCAGCAGGGATTTGACAGGTTTGAGGATCAACCTTTTGCTGGTGCGTATGCTGAAATATTTTACAGTTTGACGGCGACCGTCTTTCGTCTCCCCATCGCGAAGGCTTTGCGATCTCGAGACCTCGCGAAAGCCGCCGCCGCGATCCCACAGAACCTTGTTTATTCCTGTCCCACCATCTCCCAGTTAGCGTCTTTCTTGGAAGCTTTGGTGGGTGGAACTTTGACGGATATCGAAATTCAGAGGGGGCCTGGGACAGACTACAGCGTTCCGTTCTCGTCGGAGACAGTCGTGGAACTGCGTTCAGACGGGGGAATTCCTCTGATTATGTTTCCCGGTATCAGGGGGACTATTGATGCCGCCATGGCCCTTCGAGCCAACTTTTCTGGCACGCTTTAGGGTATTCAAATCATGGATTCCACACCGATTTCTCCGTTCGCCGCCCAGGCCGCATTCTTTGCGGACAAAATCCGCGAGAAGCGCCCGCACGGTCCGTACCGCCTGACGGGCTATTCCGGAACGAGTGTCGTCGCCGTCGCCGTCGCCAAACTGCTGGAAGAGAGCGGCGAACAAGTCTTGCAGCTCTCCTTCATCGATCACTTCCCCCTTATGTGGGCCATGGAGTCGATGCAGGCCTCGTTGCGAAAAACAGGGCTTTCCGCCGACTCTACCTTTGCGAACACCATCCAGCTGCTTCGCTACGATCCCCTCTACGGCCCAGAGAGCGATCGACTGAAGCAATTTGAAGCCGCATCGGCAGGCTCACCTGCAGCAGCCCCTGCCGATTTGGAGTCTCTTGCGATTGGTAAACAAATGATTCTTTCCCTTTCCAACTTCCTCCGCGACTTCTTTCCGCCCGACGTCCCTATGTCGGCCAGCGAGTACACGGAGTCAGTCAACCACTGGCTTTCCTCCGTCAAAGCCCCTCTCAGCGCGCTGACGGCTGAATTGGGCGTGGTAGCCACGATGTCTGATGTTGTGCGGCGCGACTGGGGGGATCTTGGCGCTAGTGGGTGTCGGAAGCCTGTTAAACATTATTTCGTGACCGGCGTTGGCCATTATGGAATTCTGGGAGATAAGCGAACGGCGGGCTTTCTTCAGCAGTATTGATTTCCATGTGGCTCGACAGATGCGTTTGGCGCACGTTATCCATTTCGCAGTAGATTTGTTGTATCTGTCTGGTTGTGATATGATTCATTTCAACCTGATCCCACCCTAATCCAAGGAGAATTACAAGTCACACTTGCTCAGGTTGGATTGAGAGCTGGCCTAAATTACTTTGGTAATTTATTTTGAACATTACTAGAAAAGTAAAGACATAATTCGGCCAGATTATTTTACACGTTGAGAGAGTCAGCTTACAGCCGTTCCCAGAAAAAGTCTGTATGGGTTTGATCAAGTGAGGCTGTCCGATCCTGAGCAGTAAGTCCAATCCCCCGTTCCACTCAACGCTTGAACCGGAGTTTGCCGAAGGCCTTTCCACGGTTGATTCACGGCCAAACTTAAAACTCAAACATCGTAAACGGAAAGAGCCGGCAGATACACCTCCGCGTGGCGTACCTGTGTTGTAAAATTTGGGACGGGTGCCGAACTACCTATTTTAATGTTGGGACTTTTGTGAACGAACATTACGTCTTGAAACTAAGGACATTGACTCGCGACTTACTTCTCCCCTCGACTTGGGTAATGTCCAGAAAGACAAGTTTGGGTGTAAAAGATTTATTCAAGCGGGAGGAAAATGGCAAGTGCATGAAAGTTGTTCAGAGATAAGGGTGTACCGGTCGAAAGAGACAATTGTCGATGTAAGAAATGCGAGAATGTTTAATCCTACTAATAAGGTCACGAAGAAACCATTGCGTGTGCGATAGACCAACGTGGAATCCCAAAACCATCTAGTATCTACGAAGTCTGATTCTACAGCGAGAACGACTCCGCGCCGTAATTCAGCTCAAGAGGCCCAATGCTCTCATTATTCGTTTGGACGAGAAACTTGGCCAGTAGTGCTTGCGTCACGGGCCCGTTCACCAGGGCAATGAACATCTCCTGGGATTGGATGATTCGTCCCTCTGTGGTCGGCTTACCGCATTAATTCGCGGCGGCGATGCCCGCAGCAGGGAACAGTGCGATGCGCACCGCGAGCGTCTCAACGTAGTCTGCCAGCGCGGACGATGTGGGAAATGCGCGGTCGACCCGCCCGATGCGCTCGGCAGTGGCGCCGTCGATATAGCTGAGGACGTACTCGAACGTGCGCCCGCGGCCAATCTCGTGTGCGAGGTACAGGGCTCAGCCCGCGCCGAGGGCCATCTCGAGCTTGCCGAGGAGAACGGAGGGGGCGGTAGTGGCGAAGCGCATATCGCAGGACATGATAAATGACACCGCGCGCGCGCTGGGAAAGAAAGGACGGTAGGTGAGTGAGAAGATAAGTAGAAGATTCAGAGGGCTTACCCCTTCGATCATAGCAATAGTGGCCTGGCGGAGCTGAGTGATGCTCCACAGCAGCGACGCAGCGAATTTCAGGTGGGGCAATGCCGGATCGAAAATGGGGACAGGTGATTCTGTCAGTGAGATTAGCCGGAGAATTTCTGGGGACGTCAGAACCAGTCCGACTCACTATATTCAGGGTTGAGCGATGAAAAAATCCTTGTCGCCGCTGGAGAACACGACGACACGGATATCGGTGTCGTTGGCTTGCAGCGTCTCCATGAGGTTCGCAAGATCGGCTTCGACGTGAAAGTCCAAGACATTGGTCGCAGAGAAGGTGTTGATCACCACATTCAGCACACCCGATGAATTGGTTGTCCGTATTGTGCCAAACGATGGGTATCTCGCCGCTGCGCTCACAAAGAGTGCTAAAAAAGCGGTGAATTGAAGAGAGTGAAGCATTGTTGAATCGACGCGCATGCTTTAAGATTTCTTATACCCTGCGCTCCGGCAACCCCTGGATCTGCCCAACCGGAAATCTTGTGCAAATCCCCTGAAGCTGAGTGAGGCCGACACGGATCACCACATTGGTTGGAAAGCGTTTACGGACACTGGCAATCTTCTTCAGACTCCTTTCAGGGTGCCTTGAGGCTTGAGGTGACAGAAAGAAATTACGAACTTTAAAAGGCCGCCGTTGTCAGGCTGGTGCGGACAATCCGCCCAAACCGTCCGCAATATCGTACCTGGTAAACCCAGTGAACGCGCCTTGGGCGGCCTGGGGGTAGAGAAATTCCTTGCGGACTGGCTCGGGAAAATATTGCCCAAACATGTCATAAAGTCCATAGGACACCAGAGAACAAGTGGCCGTCGTCATTTTTAACCTGGCAGTCGCAGAGAGCGTAATAGACTCGGAGCGCATTGAAATGCCAGGAGGTCGTACCATTCATGGGAGTAAAATAAAATAAAAAAGACGGAAGCGTGCGGAAGATAAAGAAAAGGTGGTAAATACCATCTGCGGAGAGGAATGTTGCAGGACTCGATGATAACTCGTAGAGTCGGGTAACCTTGAGGTTTCCAGCAGAACAGACTTTATTCGCCAGAGTAGTTAGCACCAAACTAGTAGTGCGAGCTGTCCGGTCAGACCAACGCGAATACGACAGATGCCGTGTCACTGAGAAGGTGTGAACGAGCGAGTTGGAATCGTAAAGTATGCAAGTAAGTACTCGCCCTCAGTCGGTCGGCTCACCGACTCGGGTGCTCTCGGGTGTGGCACGAAGAGAGGCAGCACCGCCACTAATGATCCGCTTGTCGCACCGCCACTGATGCCGCGTCGTCTGAGGGCTCTCCATCTCACAACCGAGTCGGATTCAGCATTGCGCAAGAAACTCTCTGTCGACAGCTTACTGTTCTTGCCTCGGACTGCAGTCCGAATTCTGGGAAGGTTTTCGACGTATATGATGATGTCATTACTTAGGCGCGCACCTCGAGTTCTGGTGCTTCGACCATTCTCGACTTGCGGCAGCATTCCCCGAGCACACAGGGACAGCAGGGCATAGTATTGAAACACAACTTTCGGCCGGTCAGCTTGCTCTCGCCGCTGCGACTTGGTATAAGGCCGTGACCACGCAGTCATATCAGCAAGTCGCCGCGGCAGCCTCGAATTAGGACGCCTCGCATTCCTCTCGTACGTTCTCATCATCCCCTATAACTTTCCATATTTATCACACCTTTTCTTCGTCGTGGACTGGGACCCCAGTGCTCAGCACTCACTGCCTTCCTCCATTTTCGAACCCTCTTGATTCGGCTTCACGGGCAGCACCCTCCGCGATTTAGGCGCAGACGCGTTTTCCCCGTCAGCGCCAAGGCGATGGAGCGCTTGCGGCGTGGTCTCCGCCTTGCAGCAACAGCCTCCTCCATCAACCATATTGGAATCTATCGCTGCGCTGCTGGCTGTTTCGAGATAGCGAATTCTCTCTCCAAGAGGGCGCGACATTTGACAGTATCAGAAATTCTATATAGCCTTTCTTGCGGCTGGCCCCGGGTGGGAAGCAGGCGTCACAAACAATTCGGTGATCCGTGTTGGGCTCACTCAGCTGAACGAAGTTCGCTGTCGGTCAGCCCTACAGCGGGCTGCCGGAGCGCACGGTATAAAAATTTCAAGGGTGGTGAGTTACCTCAAAAAATGCTCCTTTCTCTTCTCCAATTCACCATCGTCGTCTGTCTCGCACTCTCCGCGAGCGCAGCGAGATATCCGTCCTTTGGCGCGTTACAGATGACAACTCTTCAGGCGTCCTCAATGGAATGATTAACAACACCTTCTCCGAGGTCAATGTCTTTGACTTCCATGTCCAAGCTGATCTTGCGAACCTCATCGAGACGCTGCAAGGGAACGACACCGATATCCGCACTGTCGTATTCTCCAGCGGCAACCAAGATTTTTTCATCGCTCATTATGATATCGACTCTCTCTCTCTTGCGTAATTCCAACGTGCCTGGAAAATTTCGCTGATCTCACAGACAGAATCGCCCGTCTCCACCTTTGACCCAGCGTTGCCTAACATGACACATTCACCACGTCCTTGCCTTGGAACCTCACACAGCTCCCGCAGGCCACCATCGCCGTCATCGAAGGGCAAGCACTTCTCTCACTTCCTTTGACTAACCGACCTCTGACCCTTCCCAGCGCGTGCAGTGGCGGTAACGAATTCATCATGTCCTGCGACATGCGCTTCGCCACCACCGCCCCCTCCATGCTCGTCTCCCAATCCGAGATCTCCATCGGCGTGCCCCCCGGCGCAGGCGGCGCCATGTACCTCGCACACAAGATCGGCCACGGCCGAGCGTTCGAATACGTCCTATATTGCTTGGGGAGAACGGATCTGATTCTGGTCAGCGATACTAAGGCGCACTTGCAGCAGGTGCTGAATATAGTTACACTGCTTTGCAGCACCGGGCGTCTCGTGGTGCGACCTTGACGAGGGGGAAAAGCTTGCACCATCAAGGAATCGGAATATCGTCGTAAGTGTGCAGTTTCTGCTCATTATCGCTAATAGCATTGTATCTTTGTATTTTCACTGGTCTGGTGGAACGTAGTAACTCAATTCATGCAATGGATTTCTTCCTGCTGCCAACTCTTCACCTTGTTGAGCTCTAGCTTTTCGCAAAACAATCCCCCCAGTTTATTTAGTGTTTGTTATTATCGTAAGCGCGAATAAAGAAAGAGCGACTTTACTGATGGCACGACCTGATCCCCAAACAAAGTTGAACAGGGACCCTCTTTGGGTTGGGAATGTGCCGTGTATATTGTTCCAAGCGTCACATTATTCCCAACTCGAACAAAAACTTCAACTCCTCAAAACTTTTTTCTTCAATGTTCAGATTTAGGTTGTAACACACCAGGGTAGACTATGTCCATCCAGTAGACCATTCCTGAGAGAAATCTGACTACAGTAGCAGGCCGTACCATCGAAATACAGGCGCCATCACATTCTGCTGGCTCTCGGCGCCCTGGCGGTAGATTTCCGGGCCGGCAGCAGCAAGAGAAGTGAATGGGGGCATTCAGAACGTTCATTTATACCAAGTGAAATCGCTGAGCGGCAAAAGGAAAATTTGTGTTGAGTGTCCAAGGTTTTTTTCCTTTTTTTTCTTTGCTCAGTTGGCTGCCAAAATAGTCGTCCAAAATCTTTTTCGGGGTCTAGAGGGTGAGTTTGGTTTTATGGTTGATCATAAGGCCATAATGGGATTAAAATACGTGGAGCACTGTCTTTCACATGGTGTATGCATGATTTTGAACGGTATAGCTCGTTTCGGCATATCCCGGCAGTCACCAAACACTGATGCCGTCAGTGTTTGCACAATACAGCTTGGTGTTACAGTCGGATTGGCTTCAGAAATGGTGTATTAGGTTAAATAAGTTACCCTAATGCGGTACAGCCTTAATCTGAACCTCGAAGAAAAAGATTTTCGAGGAGTTCAAGTTTTTGTCCCCGAGTTTGGAATAATGTGACGTTCGGAACGTCACACGTGGGCGTTGGGCAACAGCCCTGGAATAGAAATTGCGGAGCAGTCTGATTATGTGTAAGAGGTTTTTTCAATACTACAATGTCGTAGCGTGATACGGCATACAACGCCTTTTGGCTGACACACCATATCGGGAAATATTGTATCCTGGGTTAAAACATGAACTGAAACATTGAGGGAATTTTGCCATTGGTGCGGAAAATGCCGGACCAATGGCAAAATTCCCTCAATGTTTTGGTTCATGTTTTGAACCAGGATAAAACATTGCCGTATATGGTGTGCATGAATGAATGGTGGCAACGGCTTTGTGTGAACAAAAAGAAATGCAGCTCACGTAATTCCCAAGGGGGAATCAATGCACCAAATAAGGCCAACTTTTGCCATTGTTCTCTCCCATTGTGGTCTTTGGGCGGCCTTGGCTCTGGATTTCGTATAAAGTCATGCTAGGCTGTCCGTCGAATCCAGTTCCCGCTTGTATCGACCACGACCACGACCCACGACTAGAAGGACCGGTTCCTTGCTTCAGCTTTCTAATTCTTTCCATTCAATTACGACTCTCAACGAACGCTCCTTCTCCACTTGAATCCCTTTCAATCTCCTTGACAAGTCAAGATGTTCTCTTCTGCTTCCCTCCTCACCCTCCTTGCTTTGGCTTTGCATGCATCTGCACACGCAATGCCCTCCCCAGCGCTCGGTGTCGCTGGTGCCCCCACGCGCGCCGACGTCCAGCGCCCCTCTACCTCCAAGCCCTGCGGCACCGTCCCAATTGCTGCCAACCTCGACAAGTCCACCGCCATCGCGACTGAGGCGGACGGGATGACCATTATGATGAACGTCACAAATTTCAATTCGGGCGCAGATGGCTCTCGTTCCGTTTCGGTCACGGTGGATCCCACCGGGACGGGGAAAAGCGCAAATTTCGTGAAGGCCACTGTGTCGAAGAACGGGAATGCCGTGCGTGTTTATTTTCTCTTGCTTCGCCCGATGCTAACGTTTGATGTAGAACCCAACCAGCGACGGCACCGACAAAGTCACACTCGCCCTTCCCAAGGGGACGAAGTGCACGGGCGGGACTGCAGGAAATTTGTGTTTGCTCGTGAGCCTTCACTGCACTTCTTATTCGGATCTGGATTGGGCTGATCCTCACCTCGTAGTCCGTGAAAACCACCGCAGGCTTCGGCGCCTGCGTCGTCGTCAGCCAGCTCGACACGTCCTCCACTGGCTCGGATTCTGTCCCTGCAAGTGCGAGCGCGGCTGCAGGTGCCCCCGCCGCAACGACTGTCAAGGTCCCCTGCACGAGCAGCAGGAAGCGCCGTGGTGTCGTCAGTCCTTCTTCCTTACTTTTCACCTTGATGATTGCGCATGCTAACTCGCACCACAGGGCACCCGCGCGCCCCGCGCTCTCCGTCACGCACAGGGATTGCATGCGAACCCCCTCTTCGCCAGCGTGCCTCTCTAGATCTAGACAACCATAATGTATTTCTAGCACAGATTGTTGTATGTATAATTTTCTTTCTTGATTCTGCCCTTGGGATTCGCAAGGCAGGTATCGCCACCCGCGCCGCAAGACAATCACGCATGCTATGCTGTTGCGTCCTTTCTCCGAGCCGGTGGATTCCTACTTCGCAGAAGCTTCGAGAGTCAAGACCAATTTGTACCTCGCTGTATTGACATTTCTTTTCTCCCAGCTGCTCCGATCCCTATTTCGCTTGACCTCTAGCTTTCGTACTGTCTCGCTCACTGGGCCTGCAAGTGACGTTATTCTTCTGATTCGTACTCGGTGCTGTGCCTGCTTGGACCACGCGCTTTGACACAATCGACTGCTTTAAGGGACGAACTGCATACACACTGCACTGGCGAATCAAAGCTCGTTCTGTACGTATTCTTGCTCTGCTCCCTACTCGGACATCCTGTACTTCCCTTACTCAACTCGAATACCCCCGCTCGCCCGCCTGCCCTATCATTCCGACTGCCTTGTGCATTTTACATTGTACCTCGCATCATTCTGCTTCGCCTGCGACGGCTTCCGCAATTCTCTTCGGCGTGACCGTCTCTTCGGTGTCGTCTCCCTCACCAAGACTAATATTGTAACCTGGTCGATCCTGTGATTTTTATATTCTGCCTCCTTTACTCGTTCCCTTGAAAGTTTCCGTTCCTTCGCCTTGATTCGTTTGCCTTACGACGAAAACATTGATAGCTTAGTGATAGCTTTCTTCCCTTGACCTAAGGGTTCATCGCATTTCGCGGGCCCGAGTGCGAGAATACCCTTCTTTTCAATTGTTATCAGAATTCCGGGGAGTCAACAGCGGATTAATCACGCTCCCTCCGACTAGACCGGTCACCGGTCTATCTATGAACTATCGTGTCTATCGACACTTTTCCATAGACAGGTCGGTCACCGCCGGTCTACCCTCCGACTCAATTTCAGGCGTGCTGCTATCAATGACCGACCACCACTGCCCGCGGCTCGCCTCCAGCATGGTGCGAAACTGATGGACCCTACCGTCGCACTTCGTGTAAGAGATCATTTCCATGGTTTGGGGTATTCAGCGATTTGAGCTCGGGGCGCAATCAATACCACCATCGCCCCTGACGACTCGAGTAGCGATGGAAAGTTCGGTTCAAAGAATTCTCGAACCTGAACCTGAACCGAACCTCTTTGCCTGCGAAACATTACACGGACAGCAGGATACAAAAAAAAAGACTCTATTCAAAGAGGCGGAGGCTGCAAGTATGACTTTGTCGTCAACATTGTAGAAAAACGGCATTGCAGAGGCACCGCTCAGAGAGCCATCCAATTTTGGGGCGCACCAAACATTAGAGCGTTTGCGGTGGAGCCACCAGATCAACTGGTGGCTAATGTTTCTCAGGGACTCCCCATCCTTGGGGGCTAACATAGCCACCATTTATAGCTCCCATAGAGAGGATGAAATAGTGGCTAAAACATGAGCCACCAGTTGATCTGGTGGCTCCACCGCAAACGCTCTATTGGGCAGGTGTGAAAGTGGGAAGTGGGAAGTGGGAAGTGGAGGTGAATTTGTTGCAGAGCGTTGAATTTTATACAAGAAAAAATGCGAGATCGTCGGCCTAGATCCGAAGTAAATGCACCTGAATTAGACAGAATTGGACAGCAAGGAGAGAGTGTAAGGGTACACAAGGTGATTCAAGTCGCTGTGTCGATGTGGACAGGTGTACAGTGACATTTCCCACCACCCGGCCCAGGTTCGGCGTTCGAAAGCGTTCCGTAAAATCTTGGATTTATCTGCACCTGAACTAAGTTAAGGTTCAGGTTCGTCCCCGTACCTGGCTTTCAGTTCGGTTCGATTCAGGTTCGAACCTAACTTTTCCATCACTACTCCCGACTCGGAGACCCGGGGTTCGACACCGAGTTGAGGCACCGAGTTGGGACCAAAGTCGGATGTCAGTCTTGGCACTCTTTCGGCGCTGTGTTGCGTGTTCCTCGAGCAATGTATGTCTCTGACGAGAGCGTCAGCCGGCAACTTAGTTACGCAAGGTCCTTTTGACCCCCTATCCGTTTTTCGAATCCCGACAGCTCCTTGCCGCAGTCTATTTATTGGATGTATGAAGGAGATGGCTACTGGGTTCACCGCCATGGTATCCAGTGAACAGGACAGAGAGAACGAAGAAAAGTATCGACATCGGAATCAAAGAAAAGACGAAACTACTGTTGATGCACGCCACATTCCCTCAGACCGCCCCTATATAGGGAAAGAGCTTCCCAGTGTTAAGTACTACCCAAGTTGATAACCTTGGAAACGTCCTGCCCCGGAGCGGGGGATAACAAGGAGCAGAGGCCTAGCGTACGTACCGCTCGCGCGTGCGGTATCGCAACTTGGTTGAATCAAGCTCTGCAGACTCAGACTGGGGAGGTCAAGGGGTTTGTCCTCTTATCTCTCGGCTTGTCCTCTCTTCTTTCGATTTGTCCTCCCGTCATTTTCTCGGTCACTTCCTGGTTACTTTGCCTACTGTTCCGTGGCTTGCCGCCGTGCTTGCGCCCACAGCCGGTTCACCGGGACGCGCGCGAGACCGTCATGCAGGTCAACACGGGACGCGTTACACGATATTCCGGAGTCGCTGAACGCAACCCTGCCAAGGGTATCATTTCATAAGGCTCCAAGTCTCGACATTAATCTGTACGTACCAATTGCCGACGTACGGCCCAAATAATTGAATGAGAAAATAGGGCTCCAGGCCTGGCCAATACGTTCCAATTACTTACCCCGTGCACGGCCAGGGGCAAGGAATGATACCCGAATTGATACTTATCAGGCAATGCAAAACCGGGAACAAGTGGCATTCGAGTGTAGTGATGTTGGGGGCCCGGCCTGAAGCCCTCAAGCCCGCCCCGCCAAGCCAAGCCCGTTCAGGCCAAGCCAAGCCAGGCCTGACGCCGGGCCTCAGCAGGCTTAGGGCTTGGGCTTTGAAAATTTCAGGCCAGGCCCGGCCCTCGCGCCTGGGCCTGTGCACCTGTGCATGAGAGTGCAGTGAATGTCAGAAAATGAACTAATGTCTTGTGCCGCATATTTACACTTTGTTCCAGGTTCTGTAAATATTATTTCGAATTACAAAATGAATCTTACCCAAAAGATCACCAATCGAGATGCAATGGAGATTTCTGCCCGGATTGTGAAGTCAATACATAGATCAAATAACATTCCCTGCACTTGATAAATTGATTTTACAACTTTCAACTCTCCCTCAGATATCAAATTAACTGCTCACCTCAGGCCCAAGCCCGGCCAAGCCAAGCCCTGGTTGAGGGCTTGGGCTTGGGCCTGAGAATTCCGAAGCCCGAGCCCGCCCAAGCCCGGGATTTCAGACCAAGCCGGGCCTTTACCATCACTATTCGAGTGTGCTCAGGAGAATGGCATCCAACGAGGAATCTCTGTGCGTTTATGATTCTCTGGCTCATGGCGCATCACAACCCAGGCGAAACGGTAATCCATAGCTCTGGACTGAGGACTGACCACAATGTGCTCCGCCCTTCGCGGCCTTCAGGGCTTGTACGTTGTGTCTTGGCGCCGTATTGACGGGATCAGCAATGTTAAACATCCACTGTATTGATTGACTCCACCCGCAGTTTCCGCAAATTACAGGTCAATGATTTGATTTTGGGGCGAGAGTATAAATACCTTCGTGGTGAAGGCTTCCCTCCTTATCCGCTCTTGTTCGCATTCATCCTCTGAGAGGTATGATCCCTCATGTTTTTCTTTCCTTTACGCTCTCGCTTCTCGCTAATGCTCCTTCTCTATAGAACGTCCTTGAGCTCAATATGCGTTTCACCTCCCTTGCCTGTTTCCTTGCCATCATCACCGCTGCCTATGCTGGTACCATCGAAATGCGTCAAGGCTGTCCTGGCACCAAAGTATGCCCCACCAACACCGTTTTGATATGCTGCAAGGGGATCAACGTGAGTGTTTCTCTGTCCGTTTTCATACTCTAGCTATAATCGGTGACCTTCATAGGGGCCTGTTGATGCTTGTTTCCCTCCGGGCGTAGTCTGCTGAAAGATATGCGGCGGGGGACTCTAAGAAGATCGATAGACACAGAAAACAGATGTTTCAGATGGACTGGTGGAATGAACTGGGATGGATTCAATTGATTTGCCGAAAGATCGTGTAATGTTGGTGTAATGTTGGTTGAATCTGCACCGCGACCAAAGGAAGGGGATGCGAGCCGCCTGTACATCCATCAAGATAGGGACCGCAGCCCGGGCATTCAGATTATTAACAAACGCAACAACAAGCTTCAGGAACTTTCCTTGACCCGAACCTGTAGGGACTTGTGAAAAGAAGCTGGTCATTGGGGAGTTGATTGTCCACAACATTTGCGAGAATGTCGGTTTGGGGCTTAAGCGAATGAGCGAGAGTAAGTATCTGCTCCTTTCTTCCGGTCATTTCAACCGGCGGTATTATATCGCCTGTGATAAGTAGGTTCCTGCCTGCCAACATTTGCGAAAATTTGCGGCTCACGTGAATGAGCGAATGTATTTGCTCCTTTCGTCCGGTCATAAGTATTTTAACCGGCGATATTAGATCGCCAGTGATAAGCAGGTTTCTGCTTTCCAACTTGTAGGCCGGTCAGGTCTATCCACCCTCATCTACCCTCTGGAATCTGACAGAATGTTCCTATCTGCCGAATCGGAACCCGCTTCCATTCGAGGCTCTACGAGCTCAGTTTGAGCTCCTCAAATTCAGTTGAAGTGAGTGAAATACACTGTTGTGATCGGCTTTAACGGTTAGTCGGTAAAGCTTAGCGCCTGCAAAAAGCCTTGACCACATAGAGAAAGTCCTGGAGGAATATCCTTACCTCATTCCGTCCGTGGTGGACGCAATTGGGCCATCGGCGCCTCGCCTTGCAAGTTCAAAGTAAGTAATGCTGAAATTACAAGGAGCGGGACGGCCGCAGCTGTGGTTGGTTGGTATCAGGGAAATTTCACAATGACCGTGTAATATATCCTTCTTGGGAAGTGTGAAAAAACCCCAATGCTTTTCCTATAAAAAAGGCCCTCCTTGTCTTGGACCGACTGTGTTGGCCAGGGTCCAACTGGGGTCGGGGAAATTTTAGTTTCAAAATGACCGCGTAATATATCCTTCTTGTGTAAAAACCCCAATTATAAAGAGTTTCACACCCCATTATTGACGTCAAGATGTGCGTTCTGTGGCGTCCCCTCAAGCGCTAGACTCGAAATCAGTCTCTATGTTGAGGAAATAGTGTTAGTAGTAGCAGCAATTTATTTTAAGTGAATCCAAGAAAAACTGACGGAGAAAAAAAAAGCGCAAGGAGTGAATTAAACATACTTAGGTTCGAGACTTCGAGTAACAGTTCCGCCACTTTTTTTCTTGCCCAGTTCTTATCAGCATCGCTTGAAATGAATTGGAGGCTAACATTACAGTCTACTAGGTCTTGTTACTCAGCGTAGGGACTGGTCACGAGTCTACTCAAGGGCTGGTGTCGAGTTCAACTTTCAACCGAAGTAGTGGGACGCTTCGTGTATGTGCCAATTCACAGGCGACAGACCAGGAGGACTTAAAAAGGGACCGGGTAGGATGATGGCGAGCATTGGCCTTGATCGGACCAGGCATGTTGAACTTCCGGGCTCGGCGCGAGGCAAGTCCGGCAGGCGCCCGGGCCCCGAAACATAAGAAATTGATGGTCCCACCCCTGGGATCAAAATCAGACATGCCATAGCTGTCGATCAACCCATCACTTTGCGGTCCCATTGTACTTCGATCCCGACCAGCAGAGAAAATCTTCAAGCATGGTGGCTGTGGATATCAAGTGGCCAGCTAGCTAGGGCGGCCAGGTAGGCAATAAAAAATAGTAAGGTCGCATATCATTCCAGCACATTGGACTGCCAATAATTTTATTTACAGGACAAGACATAAGAATCACCCCCGAGCACTGAGCGTCTGCTCCACTCTTCTTGAGTTGCAACTCGCCCAGGAACCCACTACGACAGTGGAGCGCCTGCCGTGCTCTGCCGTATGAGACCAATATTCAATTATCGTCAGCTGCTGTTCCTGCCTCAGGAGAACTCGAATCACCAGGTCACTAACTGCGCAACAGTTGCTTGAAGTTGAAGTTCATGATGAACTTTCTGAAACCCCATACATCCTAGTACTGGATCACGAGCGAAAGTCCGTAGCGTTTTGGTCCGTCGGTATTGGATTCAGGATGATCTGCGATAATCGGGATGTTTGCCCAATTCCAAGCTTGACTCTGCTGGAGGTCGGTTTTCTCTCAATGTACTCAACGATCTTGTCGCATTTCATATTCCTCCATATGGATGTGTTCATTAAAGCTGATCTTTCGTATCGCGGGTGTAACTTGATCGACAGCGCTAAAATCCTCTCCGATCTTCGGTCGCACGACGACTTACGCCGGACCCCGGTGGCCGCTCTCTGTGCCTGGCAGACTTCATTGAGTCGCGTTGCGCTGTCGGCACTCATGTTAAAAATAGGGATGGGGCAGTATGGGGCCCCTCACTTGCATGGTGGGTTACTCTTGATTGGAACAATATTCACTCGATCGCCGAATCTGCGCGGGTGCCGTACCTCATCAGCAGTGTAAGGCTGAATATTTTACTTCAAGATCCGGGACTGAATTTGTTTCCAGTCCGTTCACGGTAAATTCATATTTGTTGGCCCGTTTTTTTGTTTCGTTTTTTGGTCCAGTCACGCTACCCCGCTTCCAATTCCCCTCGTCGCGCAAATCAACATCTTGGTTATGTTGCTGGGCAACGAACCATTCAAATAGTCGGCTAAATTGGAAACGCCTTGGGCTCAACGATGACGATCGGTGCGTGCATACGCTTTTTTGCACATGCTCCGCATTTTCTATTTTTAATTTCTTGTCACATATGAAACACCCCCGCAGTATTTAACAGGCGACTTCAAGTTCCGGCCTTCCGCTTTTCTTCTCTTGAAAGCACCCCACCCTTTTCCTTTATTCAATGGCCGGTGGACCTTCAGGAACAGCAGAGGGTGTCTCCAATGCCAGCTTGGCATGGGCGGTGATCATGAGCGCCTTCGCCGGTGTGTTGTTTCCCTTTTCGCGGCTATACCAATGATGTTGACTTGTACCCGATCTAGCCTTTGGTGGTATTCTTTTTGGGTGAGCTTCTCGATGATCCCGCTCAGTTGCTTTCATAATGTCGGTCCACCAGGTATGATACTGGAACGATCGGTGGCGTTATTGCCATGGAAGATTGGCTGAAGGTTTTCGGAACCTACGACCCTACTCACGTACTTGGCACGGCTCCCGATTACACGTACTTGCCTACCGCCGACAAGAGTTTAGTCGTAAGTTTTGCGATTCATTCCTTGCGTTTCGTTGACTGATTGTGCCCAGGTCTCCATTCTGTCGGCTGGAACCTTCTTCGGCGCGTTGCTTGCTTTTCCGATGGGTGACATGGTTGGTCGCAAGTGGGGCATCGTCTGCAGTTGTTTGGTGTTCGCACTCGGTGTTGGTCTGCAGCTTGACACCAAGTGGGCAACCTTCGTCGTTGGGCGAGGTGAGTCTCGAAATATTTATTTGATACAACTTGTTTGCTCATCGCCGACAGTAATCGCGGGTCTTGGTGTCGGCCTCGTGTCTTGCCTGGTACCCATGTATCAAAGTGAATGTTCCCCAAGAACATCCGTGGTTTGATTGTTGGGCTTTACCAGCTCGCCATCACCATCGGCGCTCTTCTTGCTGCCATTGTTCTCAACGCTACGAAGAACGAGACCAGCCACGCCGCCTGGCGCGTGAGTTTTACCACTCTCTGTAATTTGGATCCCATTGATTCATGCATTGTAGACACCTATCGCAGTCCAGTTTGCCTGGGCGGCCATTCTCGGCGGAGGCATGATGTTGCTCCCCGAGTCGCCGCGTTACCTCCTCCACAAGGGCCGCATCGAGCAAGCACGACGTGCGCTCGGCCGCCTCACCAACCGGCCCGCTGACTCAGTGGAGGTTGATAGTGAGTGCGCGGAGATCACCCTCGCCCTCGAGGAGGAGCGGGCTATCGGCAGCGGTACCTATGCCGACTGCTTCAAGAACACCAAACTCAAGAACGGCCTCCGCACCTGGACGGGTATCATGCTCCAGGGATGGCAACAATTGACGGGTATCAACTTCATCTTCTATGTTCGTGCATTCAGCTTCCTGTCCCTTCTCCCGCTGAACTCGGCATCAGTACGGGACGACTTTCTTCCAGAGCGCCGGCATCAGCAACCCGTTCATCATCACGTTAGTACATTCAATTTCCTGCCATTCCTCCCCCTGCTAACTCTTCATCAGTATCATTGCCGATGTTGTAAACAGTACGCGCCACTTCTCTTCCTGTTTCCCCGGTTTTATTCATATAAACCTCTTCTAGCTTGCATGACCATTGTTGGTATCAATCTCATTGACCGAGTTGGACGTCGCAGACTCCTCTTGATTGGTGCTGTTGGCATGATGGTCTGCGAGTACATCGTCGCCATAGTAAGTCGTCCTCGTAACAATGTGTGTGCCTCCAAATTAATGGGTCCTTCTTAGGTCGGTGTCACGGCTGGTCAAGTCGCTGCAGACGGATCCGTCAACAAGGTCGCTCAGCGTGTTCTCATCGCGTTTGTCTGCTTCTACATTTCGTTCTTCGCCACTTCCTGGGGCCCCGTCGCATGGGTCATTACCGGCGAGATTTTCCCCCTCAATATCCGTGCCAAAGGCATGTCCCTCTCGGTTGCGTCTAATTGGCTGTGGAACTTCGGCATCGGGTACGCCACCCCTTACCTCGTCGACCCCTCGACGAAGGGTCAGCCCAATGGTGTCGCGACCGCCGCCCTCCACGTCAAAGTGTTCTTCATCTGGGGCTCGACATGCCTGGGATGCTTCATCTTCACGTACTTCTTCATCCCCGAGACCAAGGGACTCTCGCTCGAGCAGATCGATCTTTTATACATGGAGTCTACGAGTGCGTTTTGTTTTCGCTCTCAAGAGACGTTTCTGACCTCCCTCGTAGTCACTGGCTCGGAAGCGTACCGCAAGCAGATGATTGCTGCCAACGAGACATTCACCCGCCACGAGAAGGTCACTTCCTCATCAGACAACGCGTCAGTGGAGAGGGTGGACAAAGTATAGGGACACCTTGGCGACAAAATACACATATTTCTGACTGGTATTTCTTAATTTGTGCTACTTATTATGATAATTATTATCTTTCCCTCCATTGGCTCTGTTTTTGCGCTCCATCGGATTGGTAAAGGACAGGACGCCAACTGCCTTGAGCACTTCACTGATCCAGAGCATCTGGGTCGCAAAACGACTGGGGCCAATATAGGCCGGGCGCCGCACATGGCCCCGAGTACACAGCGCCGATTGCTTCGGTACAGTCTGAATTAATGCGCATCGGTTTCTGTGGGGTACACCCGTGCGCTTATCGATGCTATTCATTTCTTCCGTGTTCTTTGTGTCTTCCCGCATAACCTCTGGATGCCCACAACTTTTGACAGGTAACAGACGCGGATTTTCGTCGGTGCTACAAAAACGAGGCTGAATTCAATTGGCTCCTTTTAAGGAACCCCCATCTTGAGGGTGCCGAGGACGGACTGGGATTGCCCTAGCTTCCAACGTGTCTGCGTACGATTTTGCCTTCCCTCGAATCGGCGCTGAAAAATGGTGGTGGTCACGTCAAGCGTGCGTGGACTCGAAAGAAAGCGCGAGGAGATATATCCTCTCCCCACAAAATTGGGAGCAGGGACGAGGATCGGTTCTATCCAGGACTCAGTCATTGAGGTCGGTTATTTCTTTCATTCCTCGATGATCAAGTCTTCATTTGGAATTTAATGGGCTATCCGGCTCTTCCGCACAGAACTTCAGCTGGTTTTTTTTTTCGATTCGAAGTGGCAGCTGGAATCGACCAGGGACGGTATAGCAACTTACTCGGCCGGTGCTATCTGAGGTCGGCGTGAACACCGTCTGATGTCGAGCCGTGGTACGTTCCCCGCTGTTCTTCAAACGAAACTACAGAGGTGCAGCCCCTGAATGACAACGAGAGTGCACATTTTTCAACACTTTTGTGTTTTACATGCTTCTAAACCGACATAACCCACTCCCGTAAACTAATCAACACACTATAAGCATATTTCGACAATTTGGTCAAGGAGCAAAGAGAGGACCCATAGGTCTGTACTCAGATGTCTCACAGAGAAGCATGGCCGCGCTTCCTTAGGACACTTGTTCAAGAGCTCAAGCCGACGCCAACCGCCGACAGAAAAACAGCATTTGTGGAAATATTACATACAAGACATTACACTGGATGAACACGACAAGAAGGGTCTTCGAAGAGTCAGCACCGACCTCGACATATCTCTGATATTGGTAATAGTGTGTATCCATCCACATCTTCTCGGCACATGTCCAATTGAACGTTATAACCAATTCCCAACTAGGAATCCAGACACATGGTGCACGTTCCATCGTCGCCTGGTGGAAAAAGAATATTACATATGGTGCAGCGGAAAAAGCCCTCTACTATCAGAGACACCTACCCCGCCACAGAAATTCTGACCAAGTTCAACTCCGAGTCGGTGTTGAATTTTCGGAGCCGACGCATAGTTTGATCCGGCTCTGCCTCTGCCTCTGACTCTTCCCGATCGACATTCGAGTATAAACAGTAAGAATTGATTCCTGTCCTTTACGTACCGCAATGTGGCTCCACATGATATCTTCCGCTGCAGTCTCCGAAAGCATTGCGGAAAAGACGGAGCTTTTCAACGGCGTTTACCATGATATTTCCCTCCTGCCACCGACACTCGCGACCCAAATTCCAACAACAGTTCCCGACCTGAGAACGACCTTCTACGGGCCCTGGAAGGACCTGATCGTGCGGCTGCGGAATATCAACCCGAACGAAGTCCACGTCGTAATTCTGACTCCGAGTTATGCGAAAACGCTGCTGGACGCAAGCACTATAGCCATGCTCACTGGGCGGATCTCAGAATTGCACAAAGACGATCTCATGGATCCCTCGCCGTTTGACCATCTCTTTCAACCGTCGGACGTTCCTCGCCGTTATTTTGCCCGTTACGACTCCGTGTCGCCTAAAGACTCACCACTTCGGACGGCTTTGACAACCGTGCAGGCCGTGGTCGAGCAGTTGGCGACAAGTCAGAGATCATGCGGCGCCATAATGAGGGCGCTCGAAGACGACTCACCCATCCGTCTATATTTCATGCCTTGGGATGATATGATGGATACCCGGGGCGAATACCGCGTCTTCTGCGCGCCGACGAGCGCGTACCACCCGCGGCCGAGCCGGGTGACAGCGGTCAGCCAATATTCCTGGCATAAACGCAGCCTCCTAGCAGATCTACCTCCCGCGCAGCTTGAGGCGGAACTGGAACATTTACTCAAAGGGATAGCGCGCATCCATGGGGAGATTATGGCGTATTCGGTGGAGAACGGGATGAATGAGCGCCTGACCACGGACGGGTTTGTGTTCGATGTCTATGTGCACACGGGCACACGCGAGGTGCAGCTGCTGGAGTTGAATCCGTTCGGTGTCACCAGCAATTGCGGCAGCTGTCTGTTTCATTGGGTGACCGATGCGGATACCTTGTATGGGGGAAAGAATGAGATAGAGGTGCGCTTGTCTAGTTAGGCCGCCTAGACCGGGCAGGTACGGGCATCTGCTTCATGAACAACATTCACGATTTGAACGTTTTCTTGGATTTCAGGGCCGACGACGAACGCGGAAACTATGAAAGTCTACCACAGTCTTGAACCACAAATTTATTTATTCCTCAATGGCTGTACTTACATCAGGCTGCCCCATGAGATCGGGTTCCTTGCTGGATGATATTTCGGCGTAAGCGGGATATACCTCGACGTACAGGTACCCCTAGGTACCCCCGAGAGAAATCTTATACCAGTTTAGCCCGCCTCAATTAATTATGCTGTAATCCCCGCACAAACACATGCCCGCCGCCGCTAAAGTTACCCGCCCCAAAAAGTTGAATCCCCAAAGAAAGAAATTCACATGCTCCGGAGTCATTTGACGCATCTGGCAAGATTTTCTCATCCAGCCGCCGCGGCGAAGTGCACTATGTATACCAACAATTATAGGGATATGGTCTACTTTATTTTATTTTAGCGAATATGTAGTCTAATAGAAAATAAGTTAACCCAAGGGATGTCAAGTATGTGCGTCGCGGTGCACATCACGGTGTACATGTACAAGACGAGACCAGACGAAGGAATGAGGGAAGGTTTAGCTATAGATTCAGAAATCAAGAGAGGAAACCAAGATCGCGATAAAGAATGTGCAGAAGGAACGTGGTGGTAAGAGACTGCGCCAAAACCAAGGTAGACAAGAAGAAAAGGGGAATATGGTATGTACAGTGGGTATTATGTGAGTGAGCGAATGTAATACACATGGTCGATGGAGGAGGATGGGAGGAGGAAAGTTGAAGGAGTGTCCGCGTGTGTCCGTCGTGGAGGGGAGAAGAGCAGGGAACACAGAGAGTGGCGGCGGCATGTGAGCGAGGGAACGCAAGTATATATGCGTGGCGAGCACCCACACCCACAATGTGGACTAGTCGTGAGGGAGCACAAGGGAGAACACTGAACAGATTCAGAGCAAGTCGAAAGCAAGTCGATCGAAGCCGGCAGGGGTCGGAGGAGCTCGTGGGGCGTTGTGCTATCCATCCACATCCATCCGGCCCTCCCCCTCTTCCCGGTCTCGTTCTCGTTCTCGTTCTCGCTCCCTATCCCGCTCCTCCTCCCCCGCAGGCGTCGAATATCTCGACGACCCCAAACTCATCCCGCCCAGCCCAAACCCAGGACTCGGCGCGCCAGACGCATACGGCGACCCCGGCCTGTGCCCCGACGCAACGTACGTCGTCGGGCTGCGCGCTCCCGAGGCGTACCCAGCGGAGCCGTACGCAGGGCTGCGCGCGCCGGATGTGGAGGTGTAGTCCCCCGGGCTCCGCGGCGGGCCCGGCCACGCCGGCGTCGCGCCCGCCCAGTGCCCGTGCTCGCCGTTACCGTCGGGGAGCGCGAGCCCGTCCATCCCGCGCTGGATACCCACCGTCCGCAGGCGGTCGACCCATCTGTGCACGAACGAGCGCGTCAGCCACCATCCCAACACGAAAACAAAGAGGGAGAAGAAACAAAAAGCCGACTCACGCATCCGCCCGATCCAAGCTATCCCCCACCACCGCCGTCACCCCGCGCATCATATCCAAACTCTCCGTCGCCAGCGTCAGCACGCGCTGCGCCGCCGCCAGCGCCTTCCCCGCCTCCACCGGCGGCCCGCCCGCGACCGACCCGCGCCGACTATGCCCATGCCCATGCAGCGGGCGCAAATGCGTATGCGGGCTCCCCGGCGCAGACGGCGTCGGGCTCGGCCCCTCTGCCCGCTCCCTCTCGCTCCCGCCCGTCCCCCGCTGACTGCGCGCCGCCCCTGCCCCCCTTCTCGTCGCCCCGCCCCCGCCCGTGCCCGCCGCCACCCCCGATGCCGATGCGCTTGCCCCGCCCGGACTCACGCCCCCGCCGCCGCCCTCCGCGCTAAACCGCTTCGGCAGATCCAGTATAAACCCCCGCACCGTCCCGCGCGCGGGCTCCGGCAGCGCGCCCCCCGCGTACTTCGACACGACGCCGACAACCTGCCGGATCGTGTGCACGATGTCGCTCCGCAGGTGCGCGAGCGTGCGGAGGTGGTCCGGCGTCAGCTCGAGCGCAGGCCCGGTCGCAGAGGCGGAGGTAGAGATGGTGAGGGAGCTGGAGTTGGCGTTGGCGTTGGAGCCGGGCGGGGGGAGCGGGTGCAGCGACGCGATAAAGTCGCGCAGGATGAGGATCTGCGCGTCGATGTGCTGCGTTGCGTACTGTGCAGGTAGGCATTTAGATGCATCCGACAAAAAGGGAGAGGAAATAACGGAAAACTCAGCCGTACCTGCAACCAACTCAAGCAATACCTCAGCCTCCGCATACTCTCGTCACTCAGCGCTGCGCTCAGCCCCCCCGCCTCGAGTAGCACCGCCTGCCACCGGCTCCGCTGCCCCACCGCGACCTGCCTCTCTTCCCCACCGCTACTTGATCCTGCTCCTCCCTCCCCGTCGCGTTCGCGTTCTCGTGCGCTGCCTCTGCTACTTTCCCGTTTGTCATTATTTTCCCGACCGTTGGACACGCCTACAGAAACAGAAATGAGATACATGGATCAGCAAGGAAGGATCGAGCGGGGAGAGAGGGCGAGACGGACCAGCATCTCGCGCTTTACTCCGCCCCAGCGGCGGCGGCGGGCCCGGCGGGGGGACGAAGGGGGACGTAGCTGGATAGTAGAGTAGCACGTCAGTATCGCGGAAGCACCCAGGAGCAAAAACAAATGGTGACGCAGAAAATGCAAGACACCCCAGACGCCCAAGACGCCCAGAAAGAGAAACAAAAAGACCCACCCTCCAACCACCCCGGCACCCTCGAGCTCGAGCCCGGCTTTCCCCGTCCCTCTTCTCTCTGCCTCTCCCCCTCCCCCTCCCTTTCCCTCTCCCTCTCGTGCTGCTGCTCCCCTTCATACTCGGCCTCATGCTCATACCGCCGCTTCCCTCCCCGCTCGTCCTCATCATACCCACCGTACCGCCGCACCGGCTCGTACGCGCGCTCCCCCCGCGCGTCGTACGGCTCGTACGGCCCCGGCGCCTCCCCTCGTTCTCGGTCTCGGTCTCGCTCGTCATATTCGTCCCCGTCGAGCGTCTTCTTCTTTGACATTGACCTTGACTTTGAATTCTGATTCTGATTCGGAACCGGAACCGGCGCGGAGGATGAGGACGAGGACAGCGGCGCAGGCGAGGCGCGGCGGTATTTGTCGAGCTGGAAACAAAACGCGTTAGTCTCCGCAGGCGCCGTCAAGTCAGGGAAGGGAGCGGGCAGAGATACGCTAAAAAACAAGGCGAGAATCGCATCGGAGGCAAAAAAAATTTAAATGTGAAGTAGGAGAACGAACGAACGAGAAAATCGAAATCAAAGCGAGAACGAAATCCAAAGTCAAAAGTGGGAAAGAACAAGACCATAACGCAACGCACAGAAGCACCCGCCGCCGCCGCAAACGCAGTAACAGTAGTAACGCTCGCGAGCTGCGTCATCATCCTCGGCGCGCTGCGTGTGCGCTAGCAGTATGGATGGAGTATGGGGCGGCGCGCGCGTAGAAGGGGCTGGCGCGCGTCAAGGTGGTGGGTGGGTGCGGCCACGAAAGCCAAGGGACGAGGCGAGGCGAGCAAAGCAGCAGGAAGATCCGCGCAGGAAGGCGCCATGCCATGATAAACCTGAGATATAGATATAGATAAACCGCCCCAGCTCCGTCCGCACCCATCCGCACCCATCCCATCCGCACCTATCCTTCCGCACCCATGTGAATAAAAGTGCATGGGCGTCCCTCATCTGCTGCGTCGCGCCGCTCGCCGCTCGCGCGTGAAATCGAAACGAGTCCAGGGATTCGCGGGGCACGGAGGTCAGATTACGCGCTGACGAGCCCTCGCTTAGATGAGATGGCGCCAAGCGAAGCGCGGACAAGACGAAATTCGGGATTTCGGAAATGCAGAGATGGCGAGATGTCCCCGCGCGCGGGATACTGAATATATGCCGGAATAGGGCCATGCAGCGAAGCGAAGCGAGAGAGAGGAGCAAAAGGAAAAACACGGGCGTCCGAGGGGCGGCACCGAAGGAGCATGGGACCCAGCGCGACAGGTGAAAGAAAGCACGACCCGAGGAGATGCGGCGATGACACCGCGAGGAGAAAGAACCCAACATGAATAACAAAAATGAGCGAAGAAAAAAAGGCGGGCCCTCTTCGCCCCTGCGCGTGCTCGAGATCTCGTCGCACCTGCGCCACCGCCGCAGAGGAGAAACGGCGAGGTACCAAGACCGACGGGGAGCAAGAAGTGAGAATCACATGCGCCGTGACCCGTCCGTCCATCCATCCACCCATCATCCAACAGGGCGGGGAGTAATATTTCTCCCAATCTAATCTCCAAGTCCAGGAGAATCAAGTGCCACCCGCGTACGAGCACGAAGCACGACGAAAAAGGAAAAGGAAAAGGCACGATAGTCTCGAAACCGAGCGACGCCGCATGAGGGTGGACGAAGGGAATGTGAAGAATGAATATCTCTTCCTCTGCCCCAATCCAATCGCAAAAGGAAAGAAGAGAAGCGAAGAGAAGAAGAAAAAAGCGAATCAAGATCCCGCACCCGACGCGTCCCACCCAAACAAAAAAGCCTCCGGGACCCGAATGGAATCGAGTCCTCGAAACCAATGCGCGCCGACGCTGAACTGCTGCTGACACCGTCACCCAGCAAACAGCGGCACCATTGAGATGAGATGCAAGGATGCTGTCGAATCGACTCGACGAATGTAATGTCCACCGTAAATGGAAAAGCAAAGAAAATAGGTGGCGCCACCGCCAAGCCAAGACTAAACGCCTCGTCCCCGCTCGCATTCAAAAACGCAACGGCGACATGCAGCGACCGACACGGTGCCGAGACGAGAATCACATGCTCGGCGACGCCCGCGCGTAGCAGCGAAAATCACCTGCTCGCCGAACGTCAAGCGAGACAAACTGTCCCTGCAAGTGACAAATCCCTCGGCGCTCGACGCAGGGACGGCCGAGCCTCGACTCGGAGTCGAGTGTGAGATCACGGGTCGGTCAACTGGCGAGGTGGTAAAGCCTCCGTTGGTGTGTGTGAGGCCGCACTATGCCGAAGAAGACAAGGACGCCCACACTCCGAAGAGAACAAGGAACTTCAAAGAAGAGAACAAGAGGACATGAAATGAAATGCCAAGATGAACGAGATGACGAGAGAAGGAAAGGAGAAGAGAGGAAAGGAAAAGACGACTCACACGATCGAGCATCCCGCCTGCAAACTCGTCCATGCGCTCGCCGGAGCCGGCGGGGAGGAGACTCGTGCCGTGCCGCAGCGAGGAGCTCACGAGCGAGGATGTGTACTACAATATACATGTGAATGACAATAATCAACAGAAAAAGATCGTGAAAACAAAAACGCACCTGCACGACCCGTGAATTCGTCTTTGCCGTATCATACACCCGCAGCGCGCCGCTGACGAGCGGGAGACTCTGCATCCGCGCGAGCGAGGGGTAGCTCGTCGAGGGCCGCTCTTCCGTCGCCTCCATCGCCTCAGGGGACCCCGTGGCGTCTTCGTCTGCGTCCTCGCCGTCGCCGTCGCCGTCGACGGGCGTATGCGGTGCACTCGACGCAGGCCGCGTGCTCGCGAGGCTGAGGCTCAGCGCGGGGGTGTGGCTCGTGCTCGTACTCCCTTCCGCTGCCTTCCCGTTGACATTCCCATTGTGCGCAGTCCGCGTATTCGTATGTCCATGCCCCCCATTGCGCATCTGCCCCAGCGCACGCACCGCTATGCGCACGTCCTCGTCCTCGATCTCCAGCGTGTCCACTGGGTCCATAGTCGTCCTCGTCGTCGGTGAAGGCGGTGGGAAGGGAAGCAAACGATGAGGGTAATATTAATTGATCCATGTGTTTTTCGGCGGTGCCAAATTGGCTGGCATGTGATTCACTGATCCTTACATACTGCTAGACCGCCGCGGCGTACGTTCGGTTGACTTGGCTATGAATGTAAACAAATGGTATTAATATTAATACAGCTGGTAGAGTGGCCGCTAGGGATATACCGGTGACCGATCCGTCTATGAAGTATCTATCGACACTTTTCATGGACAGATCGGTTACCGGTCTACGCTAGGCAGTCTCACCTCACACCTGATGTCATCGAAAATCACAGGCAGCGGAGATCTTCGGTGGTCGCTGACAGCCTTCAGCTGGCGTGTCAGCTCCCGTACGTTTCCGTGCGATGATAAACGAAGAGACGATCAGCTATTGAATCCAACCCCATTCAAGCACCTGCGTGTGTTCAAACCACGGTGATGGTTTCTAGAAAGCCATGTTCACCGCGAAACCGCGAAACCGTCCATTCAATTATGTATGGCCCCGATCCATTTCCCACGTCCGATATTAAGTATTCCGAGGTGAATTATTACTGGGACCAGTGACAAAGTGCGTTGAATTTTCAAAATTGGTTGCATTTACGAAAATATTATTATTCCATCATCCAGCTTAGAACCTACTTACTTCCCCGTCCTTACACCAATTCACCTTGAACTTGAACTTCAGCCCGGTATTTATTTAATACATTGTCAATCACGGGTACTTCCGCGTCTCCGCATCCAACTAGATTTTCACACATCCTTAATACATTGATGATTCAGCGCTAGCCTTACCCCGGTCCTGATCCAATATCATAGATTGGGAGATTACAGTTTACCCTACCCGACCCCGCCGAACGCCGTCGCACCCGATTCAATTTCTTGGCTTTGACGTGGGATACCTGGTTGTATGTATGTATAGTTGTACACCCGCAGTCTAGATCACGAAACGAGATGTCGATGTCGGAGATTTATCAAGCACGCGCAATTGGCACCTCAAGTTGAAATCCCTCCACAGATAAAGTCATTTTCAATTCCACATTCAAACCAACTGCGACACTGGCGTACTTGAATCTGTCAGTTTGATGTTGATTCTGAATAACACTTAAATAAGATCTCTCACTCAGCTCTGAGATCCATTTAAAGCTCTCAAAGTTTCCTCGAATTCGCGCAAAGCAAACAGCGCTTGACAGGTTTCCCCACCCCCCTCGTTACTTTCGCCCGAGCTTAAGTATCTGACCTCATTTTGTACTTGATCAGTACAGTAATTAACAGCACGTTCAAAAACAACAACAACTCCGCTCTTAGACTCCCCACTCAACTGCAGAAGAATATATATATATATATACTGTAAGCAAATAGAGACCGTTGATAACCGATGCCACTGGTGTCATACTTACTCCGGACCAAGAATCAAAATTCCAGAATTTAGTGTCGTGTTTACTGCGTTCTGTTCTGTTCTGTTCAAAAAGACTTACCCAATGCGAACCGCAAACTGGAATCAGATTAAAGAACCAGTTGGCCCGTCATGCGTCAATGACGAGTCTGGGTCTGCTTGAACACAAAGGAGAACTCTAATCCCGAGGCGCGGGGACATGGGTAAACTCTGATAGGTGATGGTCTGTTGACTCTGTTCACCTGATAACAGTACACAACACCATAATTAGGCCCTTGAACAGGTCGCCACCACAGCGGCGGCGGGAATCGGAAGGTGTCGAACACGGAGTGGTATCTACACAAGAGCATGGTGCAAAGTGATGATTGCTATCAAGCAAGTCATTAAAAGTGAGACTCCAGTCTGGATGATAACCCAACACAGTTTTAGTCAAAATTCAAGTGAGCCCGAGGTAAAATCTATTACTTCTCTCTAATGTAACCGCGTTTCTCTAATTCCGCCGCAGCGTAGTCCAGTAAATTCGGAATTCAAATTTCCAGGCTACCTACGCTTTGCGGCACTGATGCAGCTTCTTGTGCTCATTCCATCCCTCGCGCAAACACGTCGTCCCACAGAAAAACACCCGCCCCTTGCAACTTCCTAAAATAAAGGCGCATGTTAATGGACAACCAACCTATCTCGAATCGAAGACGCACCTCCACATTTCTTCCACGGCCCCGCCGACGCACACGCAAAGCACCTCTGCCACGGCCCCGCCTTCGCCACGCGCGCCTCCTCCTCAACATCAACCTCCTCAAAGTGCCCCCCCTCCATATCCGCCCTCAACTCCCACAAATCCCCAAAACTGCGCGACATCAACTTCGTGCGTGTCGGAATGAACTGGCAGTTCGTCCAGCCGCCGAACATGTACGTCCGACCCGTGATAGGATCGCACTGCAGGTGCGCCTGGCAGCGGTACGTCGGAAAGCCCGGAGTCACAACCTGCTTCCACTTGGGTGCAGACCGCGTCGGCTCGGATATTGAATCCGCACTAGTGACTGCGCCCGGGGACGGCGACGCCATGTCGTAGATGAAAGTATCGGCAAAGTAGGAATAGCGGAACATAGTCGGTTGCTCCGGTGTGGAGATCAGAGTCACTAAACTGGGGTGATACCCTCCAAATATAATCGTCTTCCGGAGTTTCTCGTTCTGCGTCAACGATTCGTTCAGTCCGCGTATGTAATATTCAGTGAACCAACCACTCACATATGCATAGGCAACCTCCGTGCGGGCGCAAGGCGGGTTGCCCGACATCCGTTCCTGTCTCCACGTCTCCTTCTCCACGCTCCAACTCCAAAAATCACCATATCCGTACGCCTCATCGCCTCCATGCGGTTCACCGTGCGACTTGGCCGCCTCCCGATCAAACGATCCAAAGACCAAATAAATCCGCGTCTTATCTTCACTCACCCAACTGGATGCGCTCTTTCGCGGTCCAGGGCACGAATAGTCGCCATGCTCCGTGACGCGCACCGTCCCACTAAGTCGGCGCCATTTTCGCGTTTCCAAATCGAGCACCATAAAGAGATTACACCCCATACTCGTCGTCCTGTGATGCCCTCCGAACACGTAGAGTTTATTGTCGAGGATCTGCATCGTCGCGTCGCCGCAGTACATCCCAGGGTACGGCCAGCCACCGACCACCCCGGCCTGGATGTCGGCGGCAGTGGCCGCGTACGTCGTTTCGAATGAGCCCCACGTCTCAGACCGAAGGTCAAACGTGTCGACCGTTGGGCGCCCAGTGAAGAGAATCGCAGTGTCGCGGTGCACGAGCATATTCCATCCAAGGAACATGCTTGATACCTCAAAAGGGATCGGATAGTCCGGTAGTCTGCGCCAAGCGTCTAATTTCACGAGATCGAGCGCCCACATGTTGCGATACCAGGGTCCGGTACTGGTTTTTCTACCGCCAGCGACATATAACTGACCTGGATGGGAGATGTAAGCACTGGAATCTCGATTCGAAAACCTGGCAAAAAAAAGCCGCACTGTTCCAGATACAGCTCGCGAAGTTTTCCCGCCCTTCCGTGACGCCGCCCGGCGTGCGCACCTGAAGTCGTTTCCAAGAGCCCCGAATTTGCAGCTCGGGCACAGTGATTTCACGGTTCGGCGCCGCCTGGGGATCGGGATGGCGCAGCTCGAATTGTTTGTACAGCAGTTCGACGTCAAGAACAGCCTTCAACTCCCGTGTCTGATGAGGCTCTGGTAAATTGATCGTGGTGGTGAGGGCGGTCCAGCGACGCGTCGTTGCCGTGCCGGAGTTGCCCAAGGCCGCGAAGATCTCCGATGCAAGACAGAGGCCAGCAGATCTATTGAATGTGAGCGGGGGGAGATCCATCATAAAATCCTTCCAATCTAAAGACGAGATACATTTTAATTTAAAAGGCATTGAAGCCGCAGTTTGAATTTCGCATCGAACTCGAACGTACCGTATAATGGGTGCGGAGCCGTATAATACCCGCAGCGGTATAAAGAATTGATCTCTTCGCACCACGCAAGGGCCTGCATGTAACACATCAAATAAATAATCGTACTTAAATTGGGTAATGTCAGTAATGGGGCCCGCGCACCATTTCAATATCGTTCTCGAAGCGCAGGCATTTCGCCATCCCCACACAGCAGCCCGCGAGATTGGCGAGTTTGAAGGGCTTCAGAGCGATGTACACATCCGACTTGACGCCTCCGTCGCCTGCGCCTGGGGTTCCTGGAATTGTGAATGTTGGGCCTACGATTTTGCGTGCCTCTTGCATGTAGAAGACTTTCGCAGCCTGGAAACGCCCAGCCTCAAACATGCGATCACCTTCTCTGCTAAGTTAGTAACGTGAATCAGCTTCAACAGATTACGAAGAGGTCGGGGTAAAGGGAATCACTAGGTGAGGGACGCTTGCAGTGCGAATCGCAACATGGGATCGGTTGCGAGTGCCGATGAATTCATTGCTGGTGTGAGTTAGAGAAGAGAAAACTGATCGGCAAACAGTGCCAAGCAGCCCCATTCGGTTAATTTCAATATCCACATTCACAGGAGTTGTCTGGCAGCCAACTGGCAGTTGACGTAGTGTCGTAACCAACCTCTCTCTTCCTGGTCGTTCTTAAGGGCCGCAGCAATCCGCAGCCGAAATGATTTCCTTTAATAAGGCCAGCCACTAAGGCCACTGGCGGCGTCTGAATCCCTATGGCGGCCATCTTCCTATATCGATACATCAAACGAAAGCGCAATGAGCGCAAGGCCGCTGACGATGGTCTCGGCCGCGAGGTCCAGGATACATCCGGACCGACTTTATCCTCTGGGCAGCAAACCGATACAGCTGCCAGTGGCAATGCCTCTGGCGGGAACGCAAGCGTTCCTCGACCACAACCTGCGAAGAAGACGGATTGGAAGAGAAGGTTATCACTGAGCGCTGCATCGGCCACTTCGCGGCGCAGGCATCCGAGCCAGGCCCATTGGATGGCCTTGGATGACTGATTTTTTGGCGCGGGGGTTGACCTTCAAAGGTAAATCTTCACATTCAAAATCAAAATTTCCGAACAAGTTTTCACTGATGATGCAACAGCTATATTGGAGTGGCTTCTGTGGAGCCGGACGGCGAAAAGAGACGCTGGTTGAACATAGTCTGTATATCGGCAACGAGGTTCCGTAAATATGTAAATCAGATGTGTGGCAGGCACGTCAACATGGACTCCTGGCAATGTGGTGATTTTTTTCAACTGCAGCGCGAAAACCTCCTGCTAGTTGAGGCAAAAACCTTTCGGTCACCAGCTGAGGCGACTCGGAATCTCGCGTAGAAGTGCAAGGAGCTCTGGAGGCTGTTGATTCTCATGGAGCACTAAAGCCTCCAAGGAACAGCCTAATCGCTTCAAAAGTGCCGGGATACACGAAGGATTCCATGTCTAGCAGCAGGGTGTTTCAGCATCCAGTGGACGAGTTTGGGACGAAGCATATCCGGTGTGGCAGGGGCAGAGGGCCGACGTGTGGAATTGCTCCGCACGTCCGGTTTCTTGGCATCTATCTTGGCAGGGGCCATTATTTTGTTCTAACCATACTTTATTTTTCCACCCAGCTTCAATCCCAAGCTCGCAAGAGGTGCCAACACAAGATCTTCATGCCGGAATGGTTTTGGCACATTGAATGCATGCTGTATGTCATTTTACGTACCTTTTGTTGACGTTTATTCGGGTGATGCGCCACCTCATGGCTCACAGATCGTAGGTCTTGCACTTGGAGGTGTCTTGTGGGGGACATCGGACTGTTGGTGGGCAGTACCTTACCCAAGTTGCACACAGACTGAGTCTTTGCTCTTGAAGCATTCCGTGGGTTATTGGGGTGGTAACTCAGTCGGATGCGCGGCTTTTGCCTTGACATGGGCATTACATACATTAGACAGGTTGCGCAACAGCCACTGGAGCCACCTGGTGGCTGATTTGGTGTGTGTAAAGCAGTGGCTGGTGGCTCGCATGGCTGATAAACAAAATGTGAAGCAAGTCGTATTCCGTGTTGGAATGAAGGATGGCAAAGGGGTATGTCATGAAACTACCCCCACTATTGCTATAGCACCATTTTCCCCCCAATAATCAATATTTTTGGCCCTACTTGACCAGCCCCATGTGTGGAGGAGACTGTGAGCCTTGTAGATGATCGGGAGCACTTGCAAATGTATTGATTCATCGGAAAATGGTACAGGTATTAGGTCATTTGAGCCACCAGCCACTGGTTTGCGCACACCAAATCAGCCACCAGGTGGCTCCGGTGGCTGTTGCACAACCTGTCTATTTTGTACATAATGGCAGCCCCAATGGTCCAGGAGAACGCACACATTGGGTGGGATTTCGTTAGATGGTTATGTACACTTTCTGGACACCGAAAAATGGGGATCTACTCTTTGCCTCTTACCACCTTCTCCCAACTTTGTGGGAGTACTTGTGCATCGAAACCCAGTATTCCTCTCGTCTCTCTTCGCTCTCACAGAGTGTGCGATGCACTCTACCTCCTTGCTCTATCGAAAACTCGTGTCTGGTCTTCTCAGCGGTCCTCTGACCGTGCCTCTGCTCCCCTCAGCTTGTCCTCTTGGATTTGACTTCACGTCATTCCATCCTACTCTTGACTACACGTCAAGATCACTACTTTTCCCCTTACTCCGATTTATTGTCATTTTTCTTACCTACCTCTCGGCACTCTTTTCATTCTTATCCCTTTTATTACGAACCTGCTACCGGGTACAATACCCTACTTCAGTGGTGACCACCGCAGGGGGTAGTTTTATAACTATTCTCTGCCTACTTAAAATTACTTCCACTGGATTCCTTTGTTGACTGCTTTGCTCTGTCGTTCATGGCACATTCCCTTCCACCTTCTCCCTCTCTCGAATGATCCTTATCCATAGACGAAGACAACCTTCAACCCATTTCACATACCATACCTACTATATCACTTACTCCTCCTTCACCTACCTCGTCGTCTTTCCCTTCTATCTCGAGCTCTTCCTCTCTCACCTCATCTCTCCCACCTCCTTTACTTTTACACCCTTACCTATTCCATTTACCCCCACATATATCTCCACTATGTCGCACCCGCCGCAATTCATGCAGGCGGTCATCCCTCTCCTAATTCCTCGTTTGGCCGATGCACCTAGCTTTGATGGCTTGAATCTTACGGATTTCTTAGCTCCAGATATCCTGCAATATTGCACAGAGGATGTGAAGCATGTCATGAGGTACCTTCCGGAGCTCGGTCCTGCTGTGAGCAGCTGGGCTGATGCCGAGGAGGAACTCAAGGGACTTTATGGCTCTGAGGACAGACCAATTCGCTTCAGCATTGATGATCTTCGTTCATTTTGTGCGGAGACTCATGCGAGGCAAGCGTTCGAGATGAAGAACAATGTGGAAATTTATCTTTGTCGCTTCATGGAGATTTTGGGATCGATCTGCCAGGACGGTCAGCTCACGGAAAGTGAGACTAACCTTTATTTTGTCACAGGTCTCCCAGCCAAGACCTTGGGTGAAGTCATTGCAAAAGTCCCTGCTGTCAATCACACCACAATGGTCCCACCGTCAATTAAAGAGGTGCGTAGAATTTTTATGGCTCTTTTCAAAGAAGATTCGCTGCAGAACTTCGCAGGCAGTTGTATATGGATTATGATACACAGACACCATCGCCGCTGGTGTCTTCAATGAAGCCAGCCCAAAGGGTGGTTCGTTTTGATCCTGTGCCTACCACAGTGCCAACAGCGCGCTCCGAGATGAATATCGAGGACTTGGCAGCTCGCATGGATCAATTGACCATTCACCAGGCAGAGATGCGCTCTCTCCTGGAGAAAAGGTTGCAGCAGCCATCGCGCCCAACTACGCCTGAAGGGCAGAAAAGGTGCTTTGTGTGCGGACTTTCTGGTGTTCACCCCATCGGATGGAGGAATTGCCCCACCACCAAGGAGCTTTTTAACGAGAACCTTGTTATGGGTGACCCAAATGGGCATCTCATAGCTCGGGATGGCTTGGACCTCCCTTTGACCCATGATCCTGGTGGGATAGCAGCGGTTTTACGGGCTCGCGCCCATGCAAATCCCACCCACAGCTCTACTGCTTCTCTTACTGCTCAGTATAATGGGCGTAATGTTCTGGGGGTGAACACTTCCTTCATTTCTGATCACGGCTTGTATTCCGATCCAGCTCTTTGGAGTGGTCGAGATACCTCACGGCCAGAGCCATATACTCGTCCTCTGGCAAAGCCGAGGTCTTCTGTTTCCAAACCCCCGGTGCAGATATCAAACCCCCCTGCAGGTGCCTCCATCTGGTGCGGGGGTGCCTTTGAACGAGTTTCAACTCGATCCTCGGTGCGAGGATCCTCCGCACGCTACAGCGCCACCTCCTTCTGTTCCAATGACACTTCTGCCCATGCACCCTCTAAATACTGAGGATGGATGGCGCAAACGCAAATGGCAGAGGAAGGGCGACAAAGGCAAGCAGAAGGAGGAATCCGAGATGCCCGATGCTGCACGTAAGCAGTAGCACTTTTCTTCAAAGATCCAGGACAATGTCTTGGTTGACAAAGTCTTTACGGAGCTTATGAATGCGCCAGTCCCTGCTGGGCTTACCATTGGCAAAGTCATAGGAGTTTCACCTCCGCTCCAGAAGAGGGTAATGGACTACACTCAGCGCCGGCGCGAATATGTGACCAGCACTGGTGAGTACGAAATCCTTTCTCTGGAAGTAGCCAAATCGGCTGCATCTGGCTTGATACCAACGGGTCTTACTCGCACAAATGACTCCATTCTCGAGGACGCAGATGATGGTGAAGCAGTTGCGGAATTTTTCACTTCTTGCCATGCCTTCCCCTCTCATCCCTTGAGGTACCTTGCTTTTGCTACTGGCATGATTACTGTTTTGATCAACGGGGAAGAAGTGCGGTGCTTGGTTGACACCGGGTCCAAGCTGAACTTAGTCTCTCTTTCGTTGGTCCAGTCACTTGGATTGCCCAATGATACTGAGGGAACTCGGTGGTCGTTATCTAGTGTGAACAGCGGCTCAGATCAGCTTATAGGACTCTGTCGTAATGTTCCCATGCGCCTGGGCGGACATAACTTTGACCACCATCTTTTCGTCTCGTGCCAGCATCCTGGTAAACAGGAGATTGTCCTGGGCCAGCCCTGGATCCAGTGGTACTCTGGCCAAATTGACTTTGACCGGGGTGGTTCTATGGACCTCCGTCTCTGGGAGGATGGTGATCGTTCACATCCTGCAAATATCTCAGTCCGTCTTCTGAAGCCTGGTAACGAGCGTAACCAAACGGGATTCCACCAAGGGTCTCATCGTGCAGCATATGCTGAAGAGGCTAGTGATGATGACACGGATTTTTACTGAGCGATACACTCGGCCTTTCCGAGAGAAGTGTATTGTGCGCGACCATAGGCCGTTCGCTCGAAGCACTCATTGGTAACCCTAGTTTCTCAGGTGATGTTTCATTTCTTTCTGCTCTCCCACCGGACTCCTACGATTCCCTTTTAATGGAGGTCGTGGCAGCCTCAGAGGTTTTTAATCCTGTGGATACTCCGTGGACTCACCGCATCTTTGCTTCTCATGCTACCTCTCTTGAATCTTCTGTTTCCTATCCTCTCAATTTTGATTGCTTCCCTGTTCGACGGCGCTACAAGTGGGTCAACAGAAAAGTGCACTCGGTTCCAACTTACATGCTGAACCCGAGTGCACAAGACTTTAAACCAGTCATTATACCCACTCCTGAACCACTTCCTACTCATCCTCCTCCTATCTCCAATTTTGTCCCTATGGACCATCTCACAAAGGAGCGATTAGAGATTATTCTCTCATTGATTCCAGTGGGATATTTATCCCCAGCGGAGATGGATCTTTTTGCTTTCATCTTACACCGGCGTTAGCGTGCAACTGCATTCACTGACTTGGAACGGGGATTTTTCTCTCGGGAATTTTTCCCGGACTACAAAATTCCTGTCATTGAACATACCCCTTGGCAGGACCCTCCAATTCACATTCCAAAGGCAATTGAGGCCAAGGTGTGCAGGCTTTTACAAGAGCAGATTGCAGCTGGCAAGTTTGAACCTTGCACGGCAAGTTATCGCTGCTCCATTTTTGCGGTGGAAAAGACTGGTGGTTTGTGCCTTGTTGTCAACCTTGAGTCCCTCAACCAATATGTTGTCCATGATGCATCTCTACCACTGCGGGTTGACAACTTTGTGGAGAGTTTTGCAGGATATGTCTGTTATGGTTGTGCCGATCTTTTTGCTGGTTTCGATGGCCGCATTCTTGCAGTGGCCTCGCGTCCTTTAACAGGCACTCATTCACTCATCGGTGCTGTGCAACACACCTGCTTACCTCAAGGGTATGCCAATGCAGTGCCTGAGTTTCAGCGCTGTACCACCCATGTAATCGCACCCGAAATCCTGAAGAGTCTGAATGTCTTCATGGATGATGGCACCATTAAAGGCCCTCGGACAGACTACAATGGAGAGATGATTCCGGAAAATCCTGGGATCCGGCGATTTGTTTTTGAATACACTCAAACCTTTGATCGTTTTCTTCTTCGTCTCGAGATGGCAGGCCTCATGGCCTCTGGGAAAAAGCTCATGCCTATCACCCCTCATCTCAAGATTGTGGGATCGATTGTCTCTCACAAGGGATGGCATCTTTCCCATGGTATTGTGGCGAAAATCCTAAAATGGGGACCTCTTTTAAATGTCTCTCAAGTACGCCAGTTCCACGGAACAGCTGGTGTCGGACGGAGATGGATCTGGAATTTTTCACGCATTGCAAAACCACTCACCTTTCTGCTTCGTTCGACAGAAACCCACTTTGTCTTTAATGACTTGGCGCGTGTAGTGCAGGAGCAGCTCAAACGAGCAGTCACCTCTCCTCTTGTCTTGGTTACAGTGGACTACAAGCTCGCATGCTTGTTGCATCCTAAGCCTCGAACCTCAGACCACGGACTCATAGTGGTGGCGGTCGACTCCTCCATCCATGGCTCTGGCTGGGTCGTGTTCCAGATATTACTGGCGGAACTTCTATAGAAGAAGCCAGCAATTTTCGGCTCATGCACCTTTGGTGCTGTTGAGTCTCAATACCCGCAGCCCAAGGTCGAGCTCTATGGTGTTTTTTGGGTGTTTAAGGACTTGTGGCACCGTATTTGGGGCATGTTATTTCGCCTCAAGACGGATGCCCAGTTCCTTGCGAAAATGATTTGCTCCCCGGACCTCCCAAATGCGCTCATGACTCGGTGGATTAACTACATCCACCTCTTTGACTTCGAAGTCCAGCACATTCCCGGGAAAGATCATCCTGCGGATGGCCTCTCGCAATGTCCACGCATTGAGGATGACTCTGATGAGTCCGATGCTGAGGACTACCTCATGAAGTTCCTCGGTTCAACCTCTCTTTTATACAACACCTCCTACTCCTCTTCCATTCCATGCCCTCTCGATTTTTATATGCCCTTTTTGCTTGATCCCCCAACCATTAAATCCTTCCTCTCAGCTATTTCCATGCTCCATGCTTGTTTTTCTATGCCCCATTCTTACTATACCACTCGCAATAATTCGACACATCCCCCTACCATTGTTTTTTCTTCACTTCCTCTTTACCATACACCGCCTATTCCGGACGCTCCCCTCTTTTCCCTTTCGCTTTTACGCCACATTCCCGACAAAGCGCTCTCGTTTCTTGATCCTCAGATCCAGAAGGTCCCTAGCGAGTTCAGTGAATGCTGCTTGCTGGGGAACAAGACATTCCCTTGTTTCTTCACTCAATATTCGAGTGGATTCGATTCATCAAGTACTTTACCCACCTGTGTCTCGCACTCGCATGCAGTGAAGATGGAGGACTCGCCTGCTCTCTGGGAGGAGATCATCGCCTTCCTTAAGATGGGACGGGTTCCTGCACGTGTCTTGGTGTCACGAAGCCCCGTGAAGGCAGAGAAACAATTTGTCAAACGGGCAAAGGGGTTTTTCTGGCTCAGCGGGTGCCTATGGATGCACGGGACTCAAGGCCACCCTCCATGCCACGTCATTATCGACTTGGAGCGCCGCAGAGACATCCTAGCAGAGGGACACAATAATGTCGGGCACACAGGCCGCGATTCAACCTTCCACTACCTGTGGGAGCGGTATTATTGGCCTAACCTTTATGACGACGTGGCGATGTTTATTCACTCGTGTCTGGTCTGCCAGATGCACTCAAAAATCAAGCTGGTCATTCTATACTCACCTTCTTGGGCAACGACGATCCTGCGGCACTTCCACCTCAATACTATTGAGATGTTGTGTGTTGGGGTCGGTGGGCTCAAGTATGTGATGCACACAATTGATGTAGCTTTGTGTCATACAGAGGCTAAAGCTGCAGTCCACAACAATGCTGAGACTTGGGCAAAATTTATTTATACTCACCTCATTTGCCATTTCAGTTGCATTCCATTCATCACGGTCGACGGTGGTGGCGAGTTCAAGAATGTTGTTCGCATTCTCATGGATTGCTTCGGAGTGACATGCATCGTCTCATCAGCTTACCATCCGCACAGCAATGGGCCGGTAGAGCGTTCTCATCGCAATTTCCAGGAGGCTTTGGTGCGTGTGTCTGCAAACCATCCAGGACGGTGGCCGGAGTATATCCCTGCTGTTTTGTTTGCAATGCGTGTCACGGCACACAGAGCTCATGGGTACTCACCCTATTTCTTGCTCTATGGCATCCACCCGGTATTTGTGTTTGATATTACTGATCATACTTGGCAGACTTTGGACTGGCACAATGTGAAATCATACACAGACCTTATCACCTTGTGTGTGCAGCAGATCTTGCGCCGTGACGAGCTCCTCACCCCTGTGCTCGAGAAATTGACGCAGTCGCACCAGCGGTCTATAGACAACATGAATTGATGCATGTGATTTCATTCGTTCTCAGACTTTGAGCTGGGGATGTGGGTGTGGCGTCATGAGACAAACTTGGAAGGACAGCATGGCAGGAAGGAGGAGATGTGATGGTCGGGCCCATTCATCATTCATGAGGTCCACCCACACAAGGTTTACACCTTGCGCAAGCTCAATGGTGTTGTCATCCGGGGGACAGTCACTGTCCATCGTCTCAAGCTCTTCTACTACTGGCCGGATCACCAGACTCTGAAGAGCGTCGGGGCATTGCTCGGGAATATTTGCGGAGCCATCACCACTCAGCAATTCGATGGCGATGTTTTGACATTAATTACTGAGTCCACCATTCATCCATTTGACAACCCACATCTCGCATCCTTTCCTACTGCTACTCCTTGATTCCACACCATCGGCCATCTTTTCCCCTACTTTTCTTCTCAATGTCATGGGCGACATCAAAACCCCCCGCACTGTGGCAGGGGCAGAGGGCCGATGTGTGGAATTGCTCCGCACGTCCGGTTTCTTGGCATCTATCTTGGCAGGGGCCATTATTTTGTTCTAACCATACTTTATTTTTCCACCCAGCTTCAATCCCAAGCTCGCAAGAGGTGCCAACACAAGATCTTCATGCCGGAATGGTTTTGGCACATTGAATGCATGCTGTATGTCATTTTACGTACCTTTTGTTGACGTTTATTCGGGTGATGCGCCACCTCATGGCTCACGGATCGTAGGTCTTGCACTTGGGGGTGTCTTGTGGGGGACATCGGACTGTTGGCAGGCAGTACCTTACCCAAGTTGCACACAGACCGAGTCTTTGCTCTTGAAGCATTCCGTGGGTTATTGGGGTGGTAACTCAATCGGATGCGCGGCTTTTGCCTTAACATGGGCATTACATACATTTTGTACATAATGGCAGCCCTAATGGTCCAGGAGAACAGACACATTGGGTGGGATTTCGTTAGATGGTTATGTACACTTTCTGGACACCGAAAAATGGGGATCTACTCTTTGCCTCTTACCACCATCTCCCAACTTCGTGGGAGTACTTGCGCATCGGAACCCAGTATTCCTCTCGTCTCTCTTTGCTCTCACAGAGTGTGTGGTGCATTCTACCTCCTTGCTCTATCGAAAACTTGTGTCTGGTCTTCTCAGCGGTCCTCTGACCATGCCTCTGCTCCCCTCAGCTTGTCCTCTTGGATTCGACTTCACGTCGTTCCATCCTACTCTTGACTACACGTCAAGATCACTACTTTTCCCCTTACTCCGATTTGTTGTTATTTTTCTTACCTACCTCTTAGCACTCTTTTAATTCTTATCCCTTTTATTACGAACCTGCTACCAGGTACAATACCCTACTTCACCAGAATCTCCATGCAGTTGAGGGCGTCCATGACTACACAACTGGCTCCAGCCATTTATAACATCCAATCTATTATGGCTGCATTATGCAAATGAATACATGGTACACCCTCCACAGTGGACACATAATATGTACTCCGATCACCTTGCGTTAGTGGTACGTTCTTTACCAAATGAACAGGGAGGTCAGGCTGGTGGCACCACGAGACTCGGAGTCAAAATGCCAGAAAACGAAAAATCACTCAACAGACTCACATTGGTCAAGAAAGGCCGCCCGAATGTGATAATCTCACCTTGTTCAGCATGATCCAGTGCCGAGGTGCGAACTTGGCCAGCATACTCTGGCACAAACTGGGTGGCAATGCAGCCAGAACTTGCTAGATCGCTTTGAAGACTGCTGCAGAGCCAGTGTGAAATACATATAAAGTACAAGGAACCACTTAGCTCAACGGGGAGCCCTCACTGTGAATATATTAGGGTGCAGTATGACCCTTGCCTCGTTTTATTGCTTCATTTAACAGAACATCAGAAAGGTTTGAGGCCAACATTGGAGGAGCTCTCCAAGGTTTAGGCACGGACATAGCTCTTGTGCTGGCAGCGATGACGCTTTTTGCATCGTCATGCCACTCGTGTGACTCTTACATCTGCGTAAGTATTCTCGCACTATTGTAATACCATTTAAGGTTCATGCTCATTCCATTTGTGCCATTGCAATTTTCCCCTATCCCCGTGTTCTGAAAAGGTGTATATGCCACTACCAGCTTGCAGCCTGGTAAAGTCAGCCTCCAGCACTGCCAGTTCTTGGAGGTGTGAAAGTCGAAGTCGCACGCAAAGGTGCGTTGCAGGGAAATGTATTTGAGGTGCGGGGACACAAGCGCAGGGGATACAAGAGACTACAGATACAGGAATACAAGCCAAATGTAAAGGATAAGCTGTGCAGTGCATAGGGGGGTAGGTAAGGTAACCGGGCAATGCGGTGTGCGATGTGTGACGATCCCATTTCCAACAGGAGGATGTTGATCACTTTTCAGGACCAGTTCAGGATCGCACTGTCAGAATCTGACTGGACTTTGATAATCCAAATTGGACATGCACAGGTCACCAACCACTTTCTTCAGATGTCTTAGGATATGTTTAACTCATCCTCATATCTTTATTTATTACTTATTTCATTCATTTTTCGCCCCAAGATATTCTTGTCTGCCTCCTGTTACTACTGCCACCAGCATCGCCTTCTGCCTTAGCTATGCCTCCTGTGCTGCCTGTAAAAGAAACTGGGGCCCAACAAGCGGAAAGCCCCTCAAGACACTAAAGGTGATATTTGACTGCAAATCTAGATATTTGATCTGCTGATACAAATATGGTTGGTCCTTCAGGAGCAAAGGCAGAAAGGATGTTTTTTCGTGGCAGAGATATGCTGATACTGTACAATCTATCAAGAGATTGTGGAGATGAGATGGCCTAAGAACTATGTAGAATGAAAGTATTATACCCCAATACATATCAACCAAAAATGCGAAGCATTCAGGCAAGTATGAGTAGATATGATTTTATGGAGTGCTTGTGTTGCTTAGAGAGACTTTAGTTGACCTAAGGGTAAAGCTTGCTTTGTAAGGGACAAAAAAGTTTAGTTGGTTGGAGTGAGAGTATCCACAGCGGGGAGGACATGTCTATGACTTTGTTTGGTCCTCGTGTGGATGTGTCCATGACACATCCAAAAAGCCATGGACATGTCCAGGCCATTGTTTGGTTGCACCCTAGATGTGCCCATGGGAAGGACGGACACATCCATGGCATGAAAAATAAAAGGATGGATGCATCCACCCATACTGAGATGGACACATCCATGACAAGAAAAAGAAAGGGTGGATACACCCAGCTTTCTATGGACATATCCATGCATTCAAAAAAAATGAGTGGTGGATATGTCCACAGAGGGTGGATGTGTCCAGAGGAGAATAAAAAAAAGGGTGTGGATGCATCCACATATGGTGGATACACCCAGAGCTTTAAAAAAAGAATGTGTGGATGTATCCACGGTAGGTGGACATGTCCACCCCATGAGTATAAGTGATAATGGATGCATCCAGACAGCATGGATACATCCAGCGAAATCAAATAAGGCCGTGGATGCAGCCATGGGTGGTGGATATATCCATGGCTGAATCCATGTGGGAGATGGACTAGTCCACAAGTGGATATAAGGGAGGAAGCAAATGTGTACTACTGGGATATTGTGTGGGTGTGAGCTCATAGAGGCTTATGAAAGTCAGGAAATATCAGTGAGCAAGAGGGAATATGGCTGAATATAGGGAAGCAAGCCCCGGTGATGGGAAAGGATATTGGATATTGGTGAGAGACTTGCAATACAGTGGAATGTCAGTGAGTGGCATGGGGTACATCAGAATATTGGTGGGCAACCAGCAATACTGGGGCATACCAGTGAGCAACCTGCAATAAGAAAACAGAATATTGGTGGGCAACCTGCAATAGGGGAAAGTTTTGCCAAGAAACCTATAATACGGGAAATATAGCAGTAGGTGATCCACAATATAGGGCACCATTATGAGCTATCCACAATATGGAGAGCATATTGGTGAGCAAACCGGATACAGGAGGGGAAAATGGGACTGCAGTGGGGCGCCAAAAATCCAAAATCAGGCTGGCCCAGCCAACTGAGACACCAAGATGACAAGGAAGCTGAGATAGGGCAAAGCAAGGGCAAAACATAAATGTAGAGGGGGCCAAAATCCAAAATTGAGCTGGGCCAGCCAAGTGTGGATGCATCCACAGAGTCACATCACGTAGGTTTGGACATATTCAAGGCCATTTCCTGGATGTGTCCACCCATGGTTGGATACAACCAGGGTATGGAATAATACCATGAAAATAGGCCTCTCTAGGTGCGATACCCCCAAGGCCAGGATCCCCCTAATGAGGTCTAGTTCAGGGTACCCTGAAGTGAAGCTGGAGGGTAAATAGCCCCGTGCAAGACTTTTCTACCAGAAATCTGACATTGATGACATACAGGATGAGAAAAGGGACCCAGCCAACTTGGCCTGAATTAAGAACGAGCTTGAAGAGAAACGTGTGTGCCGGTATGGCATCGGACTTGTGAAGTATTGTGCCGTAGGTGAAGTAAAGGCAGGGTACACCAACGCTCCCATATGCCGAAGTAAAGTGTCAGTGCTCGCAGGTGATAACAGAGAGGGTAAAGGATTGCGCAGGTGGATGGAGATCACACAGGTGGATGGAGCAAATATGAATACCATTTCCACCTCAATGAGATCAGTAATACCAGTGTTGGCGGGTCACTGACCCGAAACGACTAGTCAATTTGGACAGTCGGCGACTAGTCGGTGACTAGTCACCAGGTCAGCCAAACGGCCTGACCTTGCACAGCCTTCGCACCGCATAGCCGAGCTAGCCGAGCGGCAGTTCCCACACGGTCAGCAGATCCGTAAATTAATCTGAATGTGCCATAACAAACCAAATAAAATTGCAATAATTCTGGAAGTATTCAGGTGCATAGGAAGTCTCCAAATATAGGGTGTCTTTACGCCATACCTGGTCCACAGCAGGCACGCATTGCGAGAAATTTGATCAACTTATGTGTGATTTCAGATATATACCGGCACAAGGGCTCGATATTGCTTACCGACACGCAGTGCGTAAACTAAGGCCACTCACAATTGATATTTCATTCCCTTCGCTATATCTGTGTTTGCCGGGTATCATAAAATTCACAAAGATCATCTGAGCGAGCCGGAATACCCAGAGCTGCCACAATGTGAGATATGGCTTCATTTCCGTGCTCTTGTCGGGATTCTTCAGCCAATCAGTGTATTTCATCATTCCATCTTTAATTTCATGCACTTTACAAAATGCACGGGATGTAATTTCGGACAAACCACAGTTTCAAATATGGCTGGATTCCTGGCACATATAAGCTGTCACTGCACACTGATTCCAGCCGGATAGCCCCACCGATTCACTTACGTGCATCTGTCTATGGCCCAACAATCTTCAGCAGCCAAAGGATGGCATCGTGCCTTTTACGAGGAACACCCCCTGAAGCACAGTGATTCCCGGAATGCCCGGACAAGTGGCGGGAAACTCCGCATCATTTGCAAAGCATGTCTGACACAGCGGATACAGGCGGATCAGACTAGCGACAGGAATGCTGGTTTCGAGCCACAAACTGTGCAGGTATTGACCCTGTCCTGTATGTCTTTTAAATCTAAATCATCTCTTGAATTTGAAGTCAACTGATGCTCTGAGAATGTAGATTTCAATGAACCAGAATCAACGGGAAAAATGTGGAAGCAGGATCGAGTCGACAACCTGTTGAATCATCTTTGTAGCTGCACTTTCCAGCCAACCCACATCCAACAACAAGCTGCTAACGAGCATGCAGCTCGCAAGGCAAAAGATTCAGATCACACTCCACGTGCCAATCGTCTTGCTCCTCCCTCAGGGCTTGGACCAATTCAGCCTGGGATATTGTTTTCTACAGCTCCAGATGTGCATGGACAAGATCAGACAGGATTTCCCCCTTCATTTCCGATGGCAAGTGGATCTCATTCAGGTCAATTCAATTATGGGCAGCCTTTTGGGCCAGGCTACAATCCATTTCCGTCAAACCCAGTTGGGCTGGGTGGAAATCAACGGCCTTCACCTCCTGGATCAATTTCTCCTTTCGACTCTATTTCTCAAGTTGGCACTCCTACTCTTCCATCTCATTCCCTTTCACATCAGCCATCCTTCTATTTATCGGGCTCCGATGGGTCGTCTGCATCCAGTGGTTCGAACAAACACTGCAGAGTCACCAGCCAATCACCATCTTTTGTTAATCCTCCGTGGACTCCGGGGCAGCAAACCTCGTTTGAACGTGGAATTGCTCGAGTTACAGCTTCTGCTGGTTTCTCTCTCTCTTGGGTTGAGAATCCGGAGGTGGTTTCATTTTTCCAGACATTTATTCCACATGCAACTCTACCTAGTAGGGGAGTTTTGACCCGCCGAATTGTGCCACAAACCCTGTCAATGCTTCAGAAAGACATCCACCAGCAGATGCAGGGTGCTCTAGGAACAGTTCAATGTGATGGTTGGACCGGCCTAAACTCCCACCATCTAATCGCCTTCATGTTTGCTGCAAATGGGAAGGTGTATACGGTTCGCGTTCACGATGCTTCATTGGAGCGGAAGACAGCAGCCAACCTGTTAAAACTGATGCTTGAAGTCATTGAAACTCTGTGGAGGGACTGGGGTGTTGAGCCTATTGCATTCACTACCGATGCCTCTGGTGAATCCAGAAAGGCTCAGCGTCTCCTTCTGAATCTGATGCTCCAACTCATCACTCCCGATTGCTATGCTCATCAGGTCAACCTCATTGTTGGTGACTATTTCAAGGTATGTTGACAAGAACACTTTGTTATGCAATTGAATAATTAATTTAAATGTTCCCAGGTGAACAAGGGCTTCCTTAAGTATAGCAAGCAAGCCACCGAACTGATTGCCTGGTTGCGCAGCAAGACCTTTGTTCTTGCACTCATTCGCCAGATACAGCAAGAAAATGGGCATAGCCCTCTTTCAATTATTCGAGCTGTTCTTACGCGCTGGACAGCCCACTACTTGGCATATTGTAGATTGTTGCAGGTCAAATTGACACTCCAAAGCATTGTACTTCAGGATTCAATGCGGCCAGCGAGCGACAAACTGATTACTCCTGGTGACAAGAAAGCAAAAATCAAAGCTACAGAGATGACAAAGCTCATCAAAAATGAAGACTTTTGGCTTGCAATTGAACGGTAAGATTTACAGTTCTCAGTGTACGCACTCTCACTTTTATTATAGAATGAAGACCCACCTTGAACCACTGGCTATTGCAGCCAACCTTATGCAAGGTGCCTTCTGTCGGCTGGATCAGGTTTCCCTCACATTTGGAAACCTTTATCGTGCCTTTGACAAACTCAACGACAATGTTGATCGTCATGTTCGGAAGGCTGTGCTAGACAGTATTGAGTTGCGTTGGGGCAAATGCGATCAAGATGTTTTTATTGCAGCATGGCTTTTCAACATGTTTCTCTCCCCAACTTGGTTTGAAAAGCACACTTTCTTGACCATCCAGGGCATCTTTACTCTGTTTGCTCGTCTCCACTGCCGGTTTTTCTCGTCAGGCCCCGAAATTCATCTCAGTCTCATGGAGGACATCCAGCAATTTTTCAACAAGACTGGCCAGTTCAAGGATTTAGATAATATTAAAAGCACGGTGAACACACAGGCACTACAGAATGGGAGTCTGAAGAAAAATAGCTACTATTGTTTGCCCTGATTTTTCTTCAGAAGCAGAGCCCCGATCCATTAATGGTTTATAACATGTTTGCCTTTCCTGGTCAAACAACTCCAGACCGGCCCTTTATCCAGCTCGCAAAGTGTTTCCTTTCTGTGACTGCCAATTCTGCTTCATGCGAGCGGCTCTTCAGTGTGTTTGGCAACACATTGACCAAGCTTCGCAATCGACTTTGAACAACAACCTTGTCACATATGGCTGAGCTCAAAATGCTTGTCCGTGATGAGCACATCAGATCTGGAGAGGCCAAGAACAGGTTGAAACGCAAGTTTGGTCAGGAGTCACCAGCAGATACCAGTGACCCCGGTGTTGTGTCCCCCTGATCAAGTTCAACCACTCCATCGGAGCCTCAATCAGCCGGGTCTGATGAGCCACTAGAAGAACCTGCTATCGACCCTTCTCTCTTAGGAGCTTCCGCCGAAAACAGTGAATTTGCTTCTATGGCAGCAAATATGGAACAGATGCTCGAACAGGACAAAGATTCTGCTGATCTTGTGCCTCTACCTGGAGGTGATGACTGCATTTCAGTCAAAATTGCGGACTTGTTCAATTTTTCAAATCCGGAATGGGGGCGTTCCCATATGGAAATGGCTCGCCATAGTCTAGATGAAGAGGCTGAATTGTTGGAGCTTGTTGATCGTGGTGCAGCATCAGATGATACAAGTGGGTTAGATCCTGTGACAGAAGCTGTCTTAAGTACTTTCTAGTTGCTCCATATGGTGTACTCATTCTATGCATTTTCTTTTATATCAGTAGGGATTTAAGCATTAATCTGTGAAAAACCGAGGTTGAACTTTATTTATGACCGGTCTCTTAAAATTTCTGTCACTCAAAAGTGTTTTCCCTTGCAGGAATGTTAACATTTTACATCTCATTTCGTTGGAATGAATTGAATATTTTGAACAACCAAGAAGGAGGTTGGCCAAATTAAAAGAGAAAACAGGTTCAAGCAGGTGTCTGTGACTTTTGTGTACGCATAAAAATACCAATAAACACTCAGAATAGTCGAAATCCGTCCCAGATTAGTTTGATGATGAACAAGTAGCCACTATGATAATATCTTGCTGAGTTACAACTCTGCGTCAAGGTCCTTCCCGATTTGGAATCCCGAGGTCCGGGTCACGCCGCGGCGGTGACCCGACTGACCCGACTATTCTGACTTTCTGACTATTCACTGACTAGTCACTGATGTGCACAACACTGAGTAATACAGTCACCTTTCACTTGGCATAGCTCTCAGCATCCCCAAGGTTCAGCTGTCTGCCTCAGAGAGGTCTAATCCAATGTCATACCATTATCATGTGGTTCAATATACATATATGCATTGCGTGGTAGGTACTCTTTCCTACTGATGTATATAGCAGTTTTTCCACTCACTTCCGTGCACACAGTTTTCAAATGAAACCTGATACTGTTGTTGGCCAATAACTAATTGGGTAAGTGGGGTCCACAATCCAATTTTATATGGACTTGGAACCCATAACAGCAGGTTAGAGGAAGGAGAGCAGATCCAACCCCCATCAAGATGCCAGAAATGCACAGGCTTAAAAGTACAGTCAGGGGTAGTGTTGGGAAGATATAGTAGCACTTACACATAAAGCAGAATTAAGAACCAAGGTTGGCATACTTCTCACATTATTGGATGGGGAAGTCGTCAGCAGGCCATTAGGTGGCTCAGCAACCTCCTCACTCTTGGTGGCCCAGATTTGCACAATATTGTCAGGGGAAGTGGAGACAATCTGGGTGCCATCAGGGGAGGAAGCAGCAGGCATGACCTGCTGAGTATGGCCTTCACATAGTTCTGCAATAGCCTTCTCACTTTCCACATCCCAAAGTCGCACAGTGTGGTCATTTGAACCTGAGACAATCTGCTTGCCATTAGGGGAGAAAGCAACAGAGTTGACCACACTATTGTGGCCTTTAAATGGTGCCCCAACAGCCTTCCCACTTTCCACATCCCAAAGTCGCACAGTGCGGTCATATGAACCTGAGAGAATCTGCTTACCATCAGGTGAGAAGGCAACGGAGCAAACCCAGTCATTGTGGCCTTCAAATGGTTCCCCAACAGCCTTCCCACTTTTCACATCCCAAAGTCGCACCATGCAGTCATTTGAACCTGAGACAATCTGTTTGCCATCAGGGGAGAAAGCAACAGAGTTGACCCAGTCATTGTGGCCTTCAAATGGTTCCCCAACAGCCTTCTGACTTTTCACATCCCAAAGTCGCACAGTGTGATCATCTGAACCTGAGACAATCTGCTTTCCATCAGGTGAGAAGGCAACAGAGCGAACCCAGTCATTGTGGCCTTGAAATGGTTCCCCAACAGTCTTCTTACTTTCCACATCCCAAAGTCGCACAGTGTTGTCATATGAACCTGAGACAATCTGCTTGCCATCAGGGGAGAAAGCAACAGAGTTAATTGCATGATTGTGGCCTTCAAATGGTTCCCCAACAGCCTTCCCACTTTCCACATCCCAAAGTCGCACAGTGCAGTCATTTGAACCTAAGACAATCTGCTTTCCATCAGGTGAGAAGGCAACAGAGCGAACCCAGTCATTGTGGCCTTCAAATGGTTCTGCAACAGCCTTCCCACTTTCTGCATCCCAAAGTCGCACAGTGCAGTCATATGAACCTGAGACAATCTGCTTGCCATCAGGGGAGAAAGCAACAGAGTTGACCCTGCTATTGTGGCCTTCAAATGGTTCCCCAACGGCCTTCCCACTTTCCACATCCCAAAGTCGCACAGTGCGGTCATTTGAACCTGAGACAATCTGCTTGCCATCAGGTGAGAAGGCAATGGAGTAAACCCTGTCATTGTGGCCTTCAAATGGTTCCCCAACAGCCTTCCCACTTTCCACATCCCAAAGTCGCACAGTGTTGTCATATGAACTTGAGACAATCTGCTTGCCATCAGGGGAGAAATCAACAGAGTTGACTGCATGATTGTGGCCTTCAAATGGTTCCCCAACAGCCTTCCCACTTTCCACATCCCAAAGTCGCACAGTGCGGTCATATGAACCTGAGACAATCTGCTTACCATCAGGTGAGAAGGCAACGGAGCAAACCCAGTCATTGTGGCCTTGAAATGGTTCCCCAACAGTCTTCTTACTTTCCACATCCCAAAGTCGCACAGTGCAGTCATTTGAACCTGAGACAATCTGCTTGCCATCAGGGGAGAAAGCAACAGAGCGAACCCAGTCATTGTGGCCTTCAAATGGTTCCCCAACAGCCTTCCCACTTTCCACATCCCAAAGTCGCACAGTGTGGTCATCTGAACCTGAGACAATCCGCTTGCCATCAGGTGAGAAGGTAACAGAGCGAACCCAGTCATTGTGGTCTTGAAATGGTTCCCCAACAGCCTTCCCACTTTCCACATCCCAAAGTCGTATTGTAAGGTCATTTGAACCTGAGACAATCTGATTGCCATCAGGGGAGAAAGCAACAGAGTTGACTAGCTGCGTGTGGCCTTCAAATTGTTCCCCAACAGCCTTCCCACTTTCCACGTCCCAAAGTTGCACAGTGTTGTCACATGAACCTGAAACAATTTGCTTGCCATCTGGGGAGAAAGCAACAGAGTTGACCCCTGCAATGCAATGCAGTACCTGGACCAAGGCTGGCCACTGAGTCATCTGTCCTCTTTTGGTTGACGGTAAATGCTGAAACTGTGGCCAAAATCTTCGGGCAATTTCAGATTGTGTTGGTGCTAGTGCCAATGCTGATAAGTAGATATGTGGAGCACTTTGGCTAATGGCATCTGCAAAAAAGGCAATGAATCGCTTCCCATCCATGGCCAAGCGAACACTTGGTGATTCCTGCAAGAGTTTCCATTCATTTGATGTATTGCATGAAATGAAACCTTACCCCCCTTTTGTGCCCATGAAATGAACTTTGATAGTACATGCTGTGCAGCTCCCACAATTCCCAGCAGACTTAGGGTCTCAACCCAAAACAGGAACTTATCCAGCAGAAATTCTTCTGCAGTATGTGCAAGTTGCTGATTGTAGCTGATAACAGCAAGATGATCTGCCCAGTGTCGAGAGGCATAGTCAAGGTGCTCTGGAATGTATTTACGGATTGACTCTTGAATATTCATATCCTCATTCCGAAGGTATGAGGTTGGCAAATCACAGATGTTGAACTTTAGTTCGCTTTGCAAAACATCCAAGATCTCAGAAGCTATCTTCAACTGTTGTAAATCTGTGCCACAAAGAAAATCTGGGTGTCTGGTCTCAATACTGGATGTGATAAATTCTCGGAAAGAGAGATGCAGTATCTTTATTACATCTTGATCACAGGAATTTGGAATATGAATGACTGCTTCAAGGGGTCGCAGTGTTTCTGTCACTTGTTCTGGCTGCATCTTGAGTATTGCTGCCAGAGACTGGGGACTCTGGGGTTCCAACAGCAGAATGACAGTGCTGAGAATCCTTCGAAGTTGGCCATTGAAATCTTGTTCCATAGCTTCCTCGGAATCCTTTGGGATTGCTATAGCATCACTGACAACTTGATGGTAAAGCTTGTGGAGACCAGAAAGAGATCCTCGAGTTAACAGATCATCAAGAGCCTTCTGTGGTCCTGTTCGTGCTGATCTGATGTAACGAACAGCAGTTGCAGCAAAGATGAAAAGCCCTTCAGCACGCTTGGCTATCTCAGCCACTTCACTCTCAGATGCCTTCCAGAGCTTTATTGTGTTCCAGGTCCTGCCATCCAAGGACTTTGAAACATAACGGTGGATGTCATCCCAGACCTGAATGCCATCAACCTGGAGAATTATTTCATGTATCAGAGGGTGCAGAGGGTCAGACTTCAGGTGCTGTAGAACATCTGGCCGCCCAGTAAGGAAAAACTGAACATATGCTGGGATGTCATTGATAGAGTCTGAAAGCCATCTGAGAAAAGATCGGCCATGATCCTGACATTCATCCAAAGCATCAAGACAAATTATCCAAACTGGGTTGGATGCTTTAATCTGCTTGAGAGGCTCTGCAACTAGTTGCTGGAACTGTAGTTTTGGATCTACAGAAAGAAGACTGGCATTGCTCTGCAGGATGTTGACAAGACAACTGGCAAAGTCTTGGCTATATTCTGCCATCTGAGAAGCAAGTGTCATTGGAAGGAACTTGTGTTCATTGCGTTCTGTATATTCCCGAGAGAAGAAGAAAGATGCTGCCAGAACCTTATTTGCTTTGTTATCCAGAATTGAGGCCACTGTCTTTGCAATGGTTGTTTTGCCAGAACCTGCAGGGCCACTGAGTAGAACAATTCTCTGCCCCAGAGGATCTTGTGGGTTGACCAAATGGTCAACAATATCTTGAATTATAGCAACCCGTGTCTGTTCCGTGCACAGGTCCCCTGTATTCTCTGCATTGTAACGTGCTGAAGCACATTTGAGACCTGCAAGGATGGTTTTGCTGTGTGCCTGATCCACTATCCAGTTATGAGCCTCATATTTGTTTGAAACAAGGAATAATTGTGTGTTCATACCTTGGGGTCCCATTACTTGAATATTTTCCTGAATATCTTGAACTGTTCACAATTAATAATAGTAGCCTACCCAATGAAGGAGCAATATTCACCCTGGGGTGCCATGACTTCAAGATTGTTCTGGATGGCTTGGACTGATCTCATTTAATGCTGGCTACTAGATAGAGGAGATATGTTCACCTCTCGATACCATGGCTCGAACCAACTCCTCAACTGAAATGTTGCTGTGGAACTGAAAATCAACAGTTTGAATGTGTGACCTTATACGAGAGCAGAGTATTCTCACAGTAAAGGCTTGGATCTCGGATGCTATTGAGTCTTTGATGCCCTGGATTGCCTCTTGGTGTTGTTTGCTGAACCAGAGCCACTCAAGTCCATGCTTTCCCCCAAGTGTGTGGCATTGTTCTGCAAGTGGACAAAGTTTGCTGCATAGTGGGCCATCAATGTCTTGAGAAAATAGAACCTCAGTCTTAATAACTCACGACGTCAACACAGTGAGCCGCTCCGTCAACTCGGGTGCAGAATCAATCAAAATAGTGGAAGCGCCAATCTCAACCAATTTCTTCACGCGTTCCCCTAGCTCAGAAAGATCTTCTCGATTCGCTTTCATGGTCTATCTGTGCCCTCAGAATTCCAATCCGTGAGCCGATCTTTTCACATACCAGCACCATTTCTGCGACTCGCACCACTGCGTTCATCGCGCCCTCGACGCCGGGAATACCCAATCCCGTTACCCCTGCTGCGGTGAGATCCAACGCAGGCTTAAAGGTGACGAGTGCCCCGTTAAGGATGGTAAGTGCTTTCTCCAGTTTGCCCTTGGTCTCTGGGGGCATAGGGGACGAAGGTCTTGAACGCAGATGCAGCGGCATTGGTAGACTATTGGCAGGTGGTAGTAACGAGGAAGAGGCCAGGCACTGTCAAAATTAACTAGACAGCTGGAACGATGAATCAGCCTGATCTCATGATCATCAGTCGTGATTCGACGACGGTTTTAGCTCGCGCGTCTCGGAGAAACATCGGTCGCCGGTCCGAGGGCATATAAGTGAGTGTGTAGTGAAGGTGTAGAACTCCGATCAGCCGGGCTCCTGTCATGTCCAAGTCATGTCGGTCATTCAAGCTTTCGGATCTGCACGGGCCGACCGGCACAACTTTCCAGTGAAGCTGAAAATGCGACTTGGGGACTGAACCGCGCCTATGGCAACAACGCGCAGACGTATCATATCTCTAGACCAATAAAAACCGAGGGATTATTTTGTTTTATTTTTTCTTTGGTGTTTTCTTGAACGCGGCCGCGGCCCGCTCGGCAAGATGCGAATATTTGACGGGGGGAAGAGCGAGTGGGACCAGCACTTTGGCAAGAGAACAAGCCAAGGACTGAGAGAGAGAAGGTTTTTCTTGTTGGAAAAAACATCCATTTGTGGCGAATAGTGGTATGTATGTTTGAAAATGGGATAACGGATGGGAGCGGCCATCACGATACGCGGAAAGGTCCTCTGCTCCAAACATAACAAATTGGGTTGACTGCCGATGGCTCTTTGTCAAAGCAAAAAATATTGCCTGGGAGCTTGAAGGTATGGGCAGAGAGTCAGTGAACGAGTACTGCTGAACGCGATGCCGGCCTTCGCCGAGCCGAATTAATGGCGAAATGAACTCCGTCTTGATCGGAGATCTACCCATCGACTCAACACAGCATATAAGTATGTACAATCCGAGCTAATCCGAGTTTCCCTCAGTCAAAAGCGCGCAAAGATATAATTCATTTTCGCTTCCATTATATAGGTACACGCAGTACTCTCGGAACATCTCTGTAAAATTGTCAGCAAGGCTTGAAGATAACGAGGAATGACCCGCACCACGATGCAGGCAGCCAGCGAACGGGATGCCGGTCCACACCTCAGACGGGAGAAGCAAGTGTCAAGATTTGGGTAGGTGGGCTCAGCGAAGAACGGGAAACCTGCGACCGCATCATTCCCATGCTTAGAAAGCCTCGCGGGCGTTTCGCGGTGAGACGAGACAGGCAACGCAGCATTACGGTCCACGGTACAGTGGCCGAAAGGCACCGGCGCCCCGATTTTTGACGATGGCGCACAGCGGGTCCCATCGCCTCAATGCTGCCCTAGCTCAGTTCCTTCACCTGTGCAATCCGCTCCCGCGAAGAAGTCGCCCCACCCTCCCTCCCGACTAAATCATCCCCGCGCGTCTGTGCCTCTCCGTGTAGATCCTCCTCGAAAATGGGCCCTCGCGTGCACTTTTTCGCAGCGTCGACATCGAGTGAGCACCAGCCACCGCATGAAAACGACTCCTCACCCGCCATCGAAAATCGTGTCTCGACGAGGTCGCGTACATCCCCGCCTGTACCTTTCATAGCCAAGGAGGTCACTCAATGCCGAAGAAAGGCTCATGGGATTCACTTCGTTCTCGATGAAGGCTTGGGCTTGACGCCCACGGCCTTTCCCGCCACACACCAGGCTACGGCACCCACCACCGAACAGGCTCACGCAGTCCATCCATACCTGAGGCAGAACCGGCCGGAGCTATGCGACCTCTGCGCGTTGGCCCAACCCAGTGTTTTGAAGTAGAACGGGATTCCAAGGCGAAAGGAAGACAGCACCCGCAGAGTATTTCGCCACCAAAAACTCGATAGACCGCGCATATAAGACGAGCGCCGCCCTCCGAGGCACGTTTCTCGTCCCTCCACCCTCCCCGAATCCGACGTCAGACAGGGTACGGGAGGCTGGCGCGCAGAAGGGACACGGCCCATCGATGGAATTAACGGCATCGGGGAGGGCAGCGTCGCGCCGTATGCGCAGTACGCAGGGTATAGCGGCTCTCAATTACGCAGAGGGAGGCGTCTGCGGCAGTCCCACTCGACGTCGGACTACGTCAAGATGGAGATGAAGGATCGCGGAGAAGTAAACGAGAAACGCCGGTGGGGACAGTGAGAACAGGATGCGGGGCAGACCGGGATAGTGGAAGCGGTGCGACGGAAAGCGAGGACGGAATGATGTAGTGTGCGATGAAGATCAACGAGTGCAGCGCAAAGAATTCGGAGTGTTATTGTGTTCGTAGCACCGAGGTTAATGCAAGGGGAGTGAGACCCGGGAGCAGGAGGCGAAAGCGTACTAGACAAAGATGGTATGGTTAGCTCGAGGATATAGAAAAGAGTCAAGGAGAAGGCGTACGTACACTTGCATGTCATTTCGGTACTCTGTGGCCGCATCCTCGTCATCCTCGTCGGAAGCATGCCCATGGCTCCGGCGGTGAACAACGGTTGCAGCGCCCCAACCGAGGCTTCTAATGTACAGGCGAGGTCGATCCACTCGCTCGCTCGATCGCCCCGATTAAGCTCCTCCGTCCAACGTCCTTTTCCGCGCACTCCCCGTGCAGAAGTCATCCCGACGACCCTCCTCCTTCCGCATCACCCCCGCGCGGCCGCAGCCCTCCGTCGAGATCGCCGTCGCGGAGCGCGCGTTCGACCACGTCTTCCTCGGCGCACTCATCGGCTCTCTCTGAGTACCCTGCAACTCGACGCTTCCGCGAAGGCGAGTAGCTGCATGGATCGTGGTCGAGATGGGGTGAGAGAAGCGGAGCTGCTCGCGCACTCGCCTGCGCGTTCAGAGCGAGGGTGTCCCTGTTCTCGAGGGATCCGATCCCGATCGCGAAGTACCACCGCATGCTACTCGCACGTCCACCGGTCGCGCGTCCCCCACGATCCACCCCGGGAACGTCCCGCGCGCCGCCACTTGTACCCCGACTCGCACTCTCGCCCCGACCCGTCCATGGAATGCAGCCATGGGCATCGTCGAGGTCGAAGGAAGACGTACGACCTTCTGCGCCGCCTCTGCCACATGCGACGGAAGAGGGAGCTGCGATCGTTCCCACCGTGCGCGACATTGAGAACGTGAAAGGCGAGAGAGAAGCCATATACGGGAAGGTCCCTAACCCTCGTAACACCGACGAGGAGCGATCACCGCCCGCGTACTCGTACCCGTCCTCATTCCCTCCTCAGCATGGTCGTTCCACCCGAATCCCTCGCGCTCCTCGATACAGGCAGCTGAACAAGACGGCGCGCGGCGCTTCCCAATCTCGGCCGCTTGTCCACGCGACTAGGAGACGGCCTTTCTACGAATCGAGAGCGAGGATGAGCGGGAAGGCGTCTCGGAGACGACACTGGCTGCGAGCACCGCGACTCGTGGGGCATTGCGTCGCACGCAAAGGTCAGGTGCCGCTGTGCGCGAGAACGCTGCGCGAAGACGCACGGCCGATAGACGTTGGTGAAGAGTGGAGCCAGACGTCATCGCGGAGACGATGTGGATGGAGATCGCGCGTGCGGCAGCAGTGAGAGGATGCTAGACGCCTGTGATGCACAGAAGGGTAGTGGGAGTAACGCGCAGGAGGAGAGGGCGTCGCGACGACGCGCGGTGACACCGTCAAGAGCCATAGACCGGTAAACGGCTACTGGATCGGGGAGCGTGGAGATCGCGCAATGTATGGAGAAAGCACGAAGTAAAGCGCGTGCTTGGGCGTCTAAAGAATTAAAGGTACGCTGCAAAGATACACCGGGAGCCCGCCTTCGAGACTCGAGAGCGGAGGCGAGGACGCATACGCGTATGCGCACAACATCTTGTATGTATTGCTCCATGTAAACTGCCCAGCGGATTAGCGGCACGAAGCGCAAGCTCGAGACGCCCGGGTGGAGTGAATGGCAGTATGCGGCACGAAGGGGCGCGACGCAGTGCAAGGGGACAGCAACGGCCAGTGGGAGGTGCAGCGGCGCCGATGAGATACGTGCGGGCGAGAGATGGCGGAAAAGAACTGCCAGAGGAATTGCAGTATGATGAGTTCTGAGAACAGAGAGAGAAACATGAAAAGAAGCGCACCTAATCCTCGTAGTAGATGACGTAGCCACCAAATACTGAGCTGGCCGTGTATTCCTCAAGCCGCGCGATGCAGCGCCGGCGTTGACGAGGGGGGGCGGGCGATGGCGCGTAAGAACTGCAGTATGCAGAGTTTGAGAAGAGCAAGAGAAACAGGAAAAGAAGCGCATCCAAACCTCACAGTGCACGACATAGTCGCCAAATACCGGGCAGGACGACGATTTGCAGCGTACATGGTCTACATCTTGCGGTCGAGCAGCTCAAGTTTTTTGAGTTTCTGCGTGCGTGGACCAGCGACAAGGAGGTACTAAATATATCTTCATCCGAGTTAACCAAGGCCAGTCTAGGGCGGCAGCGGACCTCCGGTCCGGCGATCCGCTACCGTCACGGTTCTCTTTTGAACGCCCAACTCGTCAACAACTCGCTTCAGAATCCTCCTCAAAAATTGGATAACACCACTGATCTTTCTCTGGGAGATCCATCCCTGCCTGCTATCATCTCATTTTCTCGCATCAGCTGGCATTCCGAGCACCTCCGCTTCAGGATTCGTGAGAGAGTGCGATGTCCTCGGTTTCATTGGACACCATCTAGTAGAGATTTCTGGCTGACATGGTGCACGAACTCATCCCAATCCCTGCCCCCTTGACGGAGCAAGTCCTCCAGAGCAGTCAATGCCTATCCGCATCCAAAATTGCGAATGCAACGGAATTTATATCTCAGATGTGGACGCCAATGGGCCCGCCGTCCTGCATCAACTACGACTATAGTACTCGGCCGCTTTTTCGCTCTCGAGGTACTGAGCGTATCCACACCTCCTTCGGCCTTCTTCGCAGCCTACGATTACACCGTCTTCTACTCCACCGGTGTACCTCTCTCATTCTACCCAATCCGTTCTCAACGGCGCTGGCACCTTATCGCACACCTCAGCAACGTTCGTCACTTCACACCCAGCCGTCCTCGTCTCCAGCCGCCGGTCCCGGAGGGCACCCCAGCTCGCACCCAGATGACGTGTTCCGGAGAGAAGACGGGAACCCACCATCCCTGCTCGCTGTTGTTCTCATGCGCGGCGCGGTGTTGCCACAACACATCCAAAGTGCGGGCCCTGTGGATGCTCGTCAGCATGACCGCAAATGCCTTGCGTTTGCAATGGGGGATATCACCGCTTTATGGCTGCCGGGGGTGACATTTTGGGGTGTCGTCTGTGAGTCGTCGGGTTCATCTCCATCGTTCTTGCTTTTTTCTGTTCGCACTCATTATCCCACAGATCTTGTCTCACTTTTGTTGTGTGCTCGCTCCATCTCACGCCGGCCGCACAGTGTCCTCTGCCTATCAATTTTTCGTCGGGGATTTAAAATCTGCTCCACTTCATGAGCTCACATACCCCCAACACACCGGAAGGAAATATGATGGAACTAGGTCGCATATGTACGCTTTCTCCTCAAGCACCTCTTTTTCTTATTGCACTCATGATAATATTCCTGGAAATTATTCCGTCCCCAGCCCCACTGCCACCCACTACCCCTCACACCCGACACAAATATGAGTCTTCGACATCGTCGATGGTGCACTATTCCCTCCTCTGCTCCACTCACGCACCCGTGCCCGAATTGCATCGCGACACGTCGCTCCATTCACGTAGACACTCCCCTCATTCAACCCTCGGATTCTCAACGCTTACGAGCCATCTACAGTATCTGTCTTGCTCCTCGAAGCACCGCACTCCTACCTCAGGTCATACCCTTCGTCGTCTCTCTGGCGGGTCGTGAGTTTTTTGTCCGACCAAGATTGAGGTTCCTGGCACACCAGCGCGAAGCTCGTCTTGCTCCTCCGTTGCGTCGCATTCACCACGTCCCTTCGCCTCACCTGCAAAGCATGATTGGTCAGCCAACAAGATGGTCTTGTTTACTAGCAGACTATGTATCGGTCTGTAACAGAGACTAAAGTTTGTGCTCTTCTGGAATTCTGGGCACAATCTGGGTCACATTTTGGAATGATTATGTCATGGTAAATTTAGGGATTGTATACCAGTACCACAGGTATGTGTTCTAGCAATGCAAAACAAATGACACTGTGCCAGCTAGACTGGCATAAATAGATTTCATGCTCGGGATTTGAACTCGAGTAAAATGAATGTTGACAAGCGGCTGCTCGGCCGCTGTGCGGCCTCGCATCCCCTTCCGCTGATGGCGGAGTTCAAAGGCGCAGACGGAGTAATATCGGATCACAAGAGGGTCAACTGACCAGTGGAGATTGAAAAGGCTTCGGACGGACGGACAGACAGCTTAGTTTTATAAAGAGGGTACTTACACTGGTGAACACTGCCACTATTTTCATCAGAATAATCTTAATATTTTTCAAGAGGTGCTCAATCTGGCAATCATGGACTCCTTCACACCGGAAAGTGAAAAAAATCATCCAAAGTGAATTTATATATTAATTTTTAAGATTCACACCTCAGTGCAACTGTTTGTGAAATTTTAACTTTCATATACAATGTCACGTGATCTGAATCTGTTACTGAAATTCAAAGTTTCAGACACCATTTCAAACTATATGAATGTTAAAATTTCAGTTATGATTTTAGTGCAAGAGTGAATCTTAAAAATTAATAGAGACTTTGCGGTGAGCCACCAGGAGCCACCCGGTGGCTCATCAGGCATGCGGTGCGGAGTGGCTGCCGCATTTGGTGGCTCCTCCGGTGGCTGAACATATGACATCAGAACATTCTATTTTCTTCACTTCCATCTACCTCATGACCATGCCTGTCCAGACATGCTCTAGGAGAGCAGAAAAGCCCAGGGCAGCCCTCGAATCACCGGTATCCTCATCCCAGACCTCAGAAATAGCTTTCATAGAATAGTGAGGTGTATTAAAACTTCTAAGATACTTCATACCATGATAGACAGTGTGGAAGTGACATAATAAGACACTCAACTCGCATTAGTGGAGCCACCAGATTAGCCACCAATTGTGGTAGCCACTCCGCACCGCATGCCTGATGAGCCACCGGGTGGCTCCTGGTGGCTCACCGCAAAGTCTCTAATATACAAATTCACTGTGGGTGAATTTTCCCATTTGTGCACAGGAAACCTCCACCACAGCCAAACCACACCAGAACAAGATATACTTGGGGAGAGAAATAATTTCACCCACAGTGAATTTGTATTTTAATTTTTAAGATTCACTCTTGCACTGAAATTGTAACTGAAATTTTAACATTCATATAGTTTGAAACTGTGTCTGAAACTTTGAATTTCAGTAACAGATTCAGATCATGTGACATTGTATACGAAAGTTAATAATTTCACAAACAGTTTCACTGTAGGTGTGAATCTTAAAAATTAATATACAAATTCACTTCAGGTGATTTTTTTTACTTTCTGGTGTGCTTCCCATGAGCCCCCAGAAAAGGAAGTTATTATCGACACAGCCACTCCTTGACATTGTACAGATTTTGTATACTGACTTTCACTGGGTGACTTTCAGTAACACAGATCTGTGTTTTTCAGATACTTGATGGCAAGTATGGGCGGGAAAAGTATTTTATTGATGGGTGGGGTGTAGAGAATTTACTATGCGGCAGGGGACCCAGGTAGCAAGAACAACACAGTAAGAGAGCATTTGGCCTGGTAAGTACACGGAAGGTGGTGGTACGAAGGCAAACAGATGAGGATCCGTGGACGTGCATACATGACGTAATATACGCACAGCCTCGCAGTTGATCCGTGAGCTCGCCAAGCTTGCTCACGTAACGCCAAGTTTCCACATGGGGATCGTAAGACACTCAGCATTTTGAATACTTGCCTATGTACACTTTCGCTGTCCCGAGGGACACGGAAAAGTTAAATAGGGGACTAGATAATCACCGGCGGCCTGGCTAATCAATAACATCTTTTCATCAATCTCTGCATGGATCCCGATGCATTGATGCACCAGATGGACCTGGCCAATGATGAGGAAGAGGATGACATGGATTGGGAGCTTACTGCCACTGTGGTAGCTGCGATTGTGGTGGGAATTTTGGTGGCGCGCAAGCAGTGTGCCAAACGATGGCTTGAGCATTGGCTGTACTTGATGTGTGCTCAGCTTCTATCAGACCCACTACACGACACACCATGGCAGGTGCTTTACGCGAGGAAGAGCGACTGAGCCTTCATTACGACAATGGGTTTTGACACACAGACTTTCAAAGACATTCTCACTGCTGGCTTCAGTGGGACCTGGTATCTAACACCAATTCCTCAGGGAGAGACTGCCACCACCGGGAACCTATGGCCTGGAGCACGTTCTTTGGATGCAGCAGGCGCACTTGGCCTCGCTCTACACTTCCTCTATTCCACAATGTGGGAGATCAGTCTCCAGCAGATATTTGTGCTAGTTCCCTCCACAGTGTTGCGGTACATCCATTTCAGTCTTGACATCTTGCTGTACTCCGCCAAATCCCAGATGCTCACATCCAATGGCCTTCCGACATCGAAGAGTTCTAGGCATTAAATGACTTGATCATCACACGTCATCCACTCTTAGAGGGAGCATTAACAATGAGCCTAGGCATTACCCGATCCGGACCCGTACACAATCACGTGGATTTGGGCGGATCGACTGTGGTTTCTGCTTTCAGCCTTTCTTCCACCTGCAGGACCGGGCTGGACTGCTACATGAAAATTAGTGTACTATCTTAGCTGCATAAACAAATACCTAATATATAGTTCCCTTGGAGGAATTTAGAGGATCTCTAATTTCGAGCAAAAGAATGCAAATTTCATCACCAAGTCCATGCGTTTAAACGGAATTCTTAACATCTAAATTTCTCCTTCACGGAAAATACGGACTATGTCCCACGAAGGTAGCTTGGATATCGGACTTATCGGTCCCATTGATGCCGAGGCAGTCCAACGCCATCTCGTGAGGAAGGTCTTCTATAATTGATGGGGTGACGTCACACTGCAATTGACGCGACTCGGCAACAACTTGACGTGACTATCTCTGTTTCCAGCATCCTTTAGATGACTGGTGCCATCCGATGGGTCGAACACAATCCGACAAACAGAAGGCACACATTGCTTCACTCCCAGCTAGTCGTTGGAAGTCGAAGAATACGGCAAAGGAAAACTTACTTCCTACCAATCTGATTTGACCTCAAACGACTACTAGGGCCAAGGAGTACACGAGATGTCTGGAGGAGACCATCGCAAGTCAACACACCGAGACTCTTGCTCTTCGAGACTCCAATGAAGAACATTTACGTTGTAATGCTGTCTTGGCCGAGGAACTCGAGGACGCTAATTCTCACATCGAAGTTCTCGAAGCTCACAATTCTTCCCTCGCGGCGCACCTATCAGAGACGCAGACACAGCTAAACGACGCGCAGCAGCTGATTGCGGCACAGTCCGGCATCACAAAGCAGCAGATGCAGCGCATAAACCGTCTCACACGAGATAAATTGGTTCTTCTCAGCAGGATCACTTGCCAAAAGCAGGAGCTTGCAGAAGCCGCTTGAGTACTCACGGAATCCGAAACTCATTCTAAAGCCGCCCATCTTCGCATTGAAACCCTTCTCCATTCAATCTCCTGCTTGAATGCTGCCCTAATAACAAGCATCGACGGGCTCAATCTGCCCATGCAGACCACAGATGATCCAGAGATAGAGAATGCAATGTACAACAGATGGCTCTGTGCTCGCCTTTTCTCCAAAAGGTCAGTATTTTACTTTCTACATGTTGATTGGTTCTGACGTTTGCGACATCGGACGAGGGATGATAATTTCGGCAAAGCTAAATGCGCTCGGGAGCTGGCATGACTCGAGACTTGCATGGCCTATCTATGAGAAGCTACGCACACAAACTCCCGATGGCTTCTATCATCACGGACACTGTGTTTCCTTGTGGCACTGCTCAGATTGAAGGCAAGATTCGTGTCCCTATCAAGACCGGGCAGACCATTCGAGGGACAACTGCTGAGATTGAGCAGAAACTCGCTTGGACCAGCAGTTGTTGTTATATTGTCAAACGGCGGAATGGGGGATGTGCGGTGTGCAGGGCGCATTTCGGAGGCTACGCTTGCCATTGGACATTGACAATGCAGAATAGCGGGCAAACCTGCTTGAAACCTGCTTCTGCCTTCACAATTTCCGAGCACGCTCGGTGGGGCATAATCAAATCCACATGGTCTACATGCCACTGTGGCGACAGATGGCTGATGACGAGCAGGTGTAGAATGGATTTGAAGACATGCTGTTCTCTGATCAGTGGCGCAAAGACTGTGTCGCAAGATTCCATAACTTTGCTGTATATGACTAGTTGTAATGATTTCAGAATAATTGGTGACATGAGTGGGACACAACAAGATGTAAGGACAGTACTATGAGTTGGACATCAACAGCCCGAGGTACAGTACGAGAGGAGGCATCAAGGTGATCTGACTCATATTTAATAAGAGATATGTAAACAAAATCAGTTGTGCTGTGCACTCGGGCTGATGATAAACCCGAGGGGAGCGCCATCACGGCGCGGGGTTACGACAAGCTCAATGGCATTGCCAGAGACAATAGTGTCAGAGGTGGGGTATGAAAGGAAGGCATGAAGGACCGGGAGTAGGTGTGCACCGGCAGCTAAGAGCACGAAGACGGCAAGGGATCAGACTCAGAGTGGGGGTGTGACCGTGGTAAGGGGTGGGGGAACACCTGCACTGCTTCTTCTTTCACTGATGGTCAAAGTCGGTGGCATTTGATGACACATCTGTTTCCGAGAAGGTTACTGCACTGCCGTCCGGATACTTGTGCTCAGCGCAGACTTTCCGACCAACACACTGATAAGCTGTGAATTCGCCAACACTTGAAAATTGACGTTTTCTGGATTTCCATTGCAGATACATGCGCATCTGGGTCTATGACGAGTCCCAAGTCAGTAGACCTGGAACTCCAGGCTAGAAACCAAATCCGGAAACAGTTGCAGATGAGTATCCAGAAAACACACATACTGGGTGCCTCCAACTAATATGCCGCTGGTTCTGGATCCTACTGTCATACTGTGGGCAAGAGGTTGCAGATAGTCCAAACAAACATTGGGGAATAAAATATCCATTCTGTGCCTATTTGTCAAACTCAAAGCAAGTGCATCTTGAACGAGTTTCAACATTGTTTGTCCATGCTTGTACCAAGGAGGCGACATGTTTGATCACGTGATGACCCAGAACCTTTCAAACTGAAGCGGGCCGGATCCGGATGTGGTGTCATACATCCATCAAATATTGATCGGCTTAATATGGCAACTGAGTTCGAACCCAATTTAGGAAGTGGGCTCTTACTTGAGCTATGAAGGGGACCAGGGTTTCTGTTTGTAGGCAAAAGACCCAAGGTTCTGGATTTCCAAGAATCCTTCAAGGGACACAAGTAGTGCACCCAAGAAATCCAGAATACCAGGACCGCTTGGGTGCTAAGCCAGGGCTCCGATTGCGTCAATAAATCAGACAAATAGGGAGCCTGCTCAACCAGGTCCCACCTTGATGGATAAACGGCCTAGGGTAGTTCTTGAGCTATACACAAGTTCAGGGTGTCTATAAAGAGGCATTCTGAAGGGCTATCCAATCCAACCACAATATCTCGAGGACTAATCCAGAACTAACATTTTCAGGATCTAGAATAATCAGTCAGCAAGCTTGGTGATCATTATTTCATATTCTCGAGTTACGGACATGGTTACATTTGTCAGGTTATTTATAGATGTACAGTATATAAGGCAGGCAGCTTGTAGGGAGAAGGCACGGACTCCTACCCGGAAGCATAAAGCGGTCTGCTCCAGTGAGTACAGAAGGGCGGAACCTCCGGCTTGATTCATTGAGGCTGTCCTTAGTGGTGTGCTTGTATTTTCGAGTTATTATCAATCTATCAGTTTTATTTGGGATATTCCCTTGCGTGTTCTGTGTGTACGTGTGTGTGTGTCCTACGTGATTCTGTGTGTATGTATACGTGTCCTGCATGTTCTGTGTGTGCTACGTGTGTTCCGGATTTGTTGCGTGCTGCGTGTCAAATTGGTTCACTGCTCCTGTCTTACAAGGTTAGAGTGGGTTACCCCGAGTTGCAAAACTATAAATTGAACATTGTCTGCGGATGATCCTTGGATTTGTTTGCTGTGATCCGCAAATATGAAAACAACTGTTCCTGTGCATCTTCTATTGGTACACAAAGACCCGTACTCAGTCGTACTCTCTGGGATTGCATCCGGAATCGCTAGTGAAGTTTGGTTGATTGTTGTTTTAGGGATTTGTGTTGGTTTTTGGATTTGTGGATCCTGAACTAGAGCGCACTTCTTTATTGCATTCAGCCCATTGGATTTGCACTTTAGTGGATTTCACCCATGGACCGCCGGCACACGTTTCAACACTGCAGGCCATCACACTCGATGAACATGGTGCTATCCTAGCCACAATCCCAGCCACAATGGCGATGACGGGAGGCTGAGTGATCATATGAGCCGCGCACAAGTTCATTGAGGCGCGCAGCCCAGGTCCATTCCATGTTGGCACAATATTTGAATATATTTATTCACAAACAGGAAATACACCCTACTGTGAATTCCCCTAATGATGGGACCTTTATTTCCACAAATGAAGATATTCCACAAATGAGATTAAATCTTGTTGTGGAACAAACAGTTTGTAAACTATATTCATGTGATTGAGTGGGTGACTTCCCATAAGACTAAAAAATTTGTCTGGGATATTTTCGAGCCTAGCAGTTGTCAATCACTGGGACCCCATCAACTATGTCATCTCGAAATGGCTGATGTTTGAAACAATAAAAATAATTGGTGCACCACAAATGAGATCATTTATTCTACAAACAAAGACTTTATTTGTCCTATTTTCATTCACAAGCAGGAAAATAATGCCTACTGTGAGTTCCCCTATTATGAACAATTGCGTAAGTATATGTAATTGTTTACGGAGCAGGGTCACAAAAGATAGGAAATCTGAAAAGATCTAAAGCAAACGACTTGAGGCTTACAAAACAGTGCTAGGAAACAATTACATGAGCAACTGCACTATTAACAGGGATCCCAGGTGGGGAGTTCAGTGTAACTACAAGTGTTCTAGTTCTGCTACGCAAGATCTCCTCGTCTGTGGATAAAGCTGACCAATACGATCCCAGTGCATCACTAATGATTTGTCTTGCACCCATATCATCAAAGGGCTCGCAGGATTTTGAGTTGCACAGCCAATCAATTACAGCTATTTACGGAACATAGGGTGTGGCCTGTTTTTTTTTTTTTTTTTTTGTGAGCTCATAGGAGCTGATCTTGTGAAAACTCAATTCTCGACCGTTTCCCTTGAAAAGTTAGCTCATTCGATTCAGACGGAGAATGCAGATGACTTGACGTTGCCCGATTTTTACTAACCGCCTTAAAATCATTTCGTGGGTCATATTAGAGAGCTTGGGCAATAGCCGCACAAGCCGCATGCGGCTTTTTGGCATTGCGCGAAGCCGCGTGCGGAAATCAGACCTGAGGTTACTGATAAAATAAGTCAGTAGAGAGGTAGTCAGGTGGACAGGCAAGTCCTGGTGAGAGAGAAAAGTGCATTACTGCCACAACTGCTCCGTGCAGGACGTGAAAAGTGTGTGAAATCTGATTGGAGCCAGAGTGATGGCTGGACAAACCACTTCCCCAGCTCGCCCATCGACCAGATAGTAATTTGGATGAACACAGTACAGGGTAACAGAGACCTGAGAGTGTTATGAGCTCACTAAATCATGCAGCAAACCCAGGAAAAACCCGAGAATTTTGCGCAATGCCGAAAAGCCGCATGCAGCTGGTGCGGCTTTTGCGCAAGCTCTCTATTGGGCTGTTTTTAGACCTCTGGGCACAGAACGAGCACCAGAAGACCATTTGTGATCTGATTACCCTAGATTCTTAATATGATGTACTTTAGTGTATTGCGGAGGGCTTCACGTACTGCTATTTTTAATGTGAGCTGTACTTCAAATCCACAGCTCACATTCTTAGTCATGGGAAATTGGTCCAGCTGCAACTCACCATATATTTTAAGTACAGGTGACATTGGAAACCACGGTATTTGTAGCCCTCTGGAGTAGTTTCATGTACACCATAACAAAATCTAGCTCAATCAAAGCATTACTAGCACTCTGGCACACATTCTGCTCTCACATGGGCAAAAACACCCCAATCTGACCCACCAAATCATTTTGAGCCTGTTAAGAAAAATCGGGCAACATCAAGGCATCCGTATTCTCCGTCCGAATAGAATGAGCTAACTCTCAAGGGAAATGGTGTAGAATTGAGCTCACAGGAGCTGATCTCGTGAAAACTCACAAAATAACAGAACCAGAGGAAGCAAATCTGAGTTGAAGTGATTGTGGGGCACTTTTCTGTGTACAATTGCTTGCAAGGAATTAGAACGTTCCAGTTGCAACGTCAGTCTTTGCTCAAGGTTCTGAAACAGTAGTGATGTGTTCTAAAAATTCAATTAAGATTGCGAAATATGCCTGTTTCCCCCGCTCAATGGGGTCAAATGTGGAATCAAGGATATGCAGCCTGTCCATAAAACTGCACAGCTCCTCAGAAGGCACCTCAGTAGCGTCCCTTACAATCCGGAATTTCAGCATGGCAATGGCACATGGTGAGACTGAAAACACAGGGGCAGCGCAGACAGCAGCAAGAGTTTTTTCGTCAAAACAAATGAATTGAGGTGTATAAACACATAACACCCAGATGGAATACATTGTGTTTTGTGTTGAGTTTCCTGGGTTACCAGCAAGATATTTTGTGAGCAATGAACCAAGATGATGGGGATTGCAATGCTCCATGGCACACCCGAATCCTTCTCCAACTTTCCAAGGAGCCACATACTTGACAATGGCCCTCCCCACCTGAACATCATCAAAGGATTCTGGATATGTCCTCTGCAGGAAGGAGAGTATCATGCCCACAATAATATGGTAAACCCTCCGGTCCGGGTCTCTGATCATTGCGGTTGGCCAATCCAGTAGAGTGCTCAGTGTTTTTTTGAGCTTCATTTGACGGTTTGACCCATCAAACTTCTCGATTCGCAGGAGGGCTGCATGATCTGGCACGTCGCCTCAAATTCATGAGGCATTTTGTGCATATTTGCAGTGCTGTGCATGCCAGTGTAACCAAGCAGTGTGGCCAAATGACCTCAAAAGTGTGCTGCAGTTGTTGTATCGGGAGAGCTTCACCATGATAAACAGAATGAATTTGCGAGAGAGTGATGCTGAGCTCAGGACATCCTCGTACCTCTGCTTTGCGTTGGACCGCTGCGACTAGTACGACTGGATCAGGGACAGGTTTGGAAGTCTCCAGGGTGGATAACACACGCTGGACAAGGAAGGACAACGAGCAAAATTCGATCCATCTGACGAGCCAATAGGCTGAGGCTGAGTGGCACCTGACCAGAGCGTGTGAGTTGTTAAGCTGAGATTCCAAAATTTTAGTGTCAAAGATGGGGAAAGACCCTCGCCTCAGATCGACACTTCACAAGCCGAGAAATAAGCAATTGCCCACAAAGCTTTGATGCAATAAAGTTGGTGCCGAATCTCAATGTCTGGATGTAGAAGTCCGCTATCGCAGCTCCGAAGGAGGCCCTCTATCCGAGGTACCAGCTGAACATTGTGGCTGTCTAGAAGCATAGTGATCATCTTGTCATGCACTCGTCGCTTCCCATCAACTCCCCAAATGAGGTCGGGTGGAGCATCCACCAATGGTTTAAACTTGTTGACTCTGTCAAAGACCGGACTGTCCAAGCAATTGCCTGACCATCGTGTGTGTGTTGCTCCGAGGACTCCGTGACTGTGTCATGGACCATGACTTATGGCTGTATCCGACCGCCGACGAGTGCCGCCCTGAGCCCAGGCGAGAGGCCGAGTCAGCGCAGCGGGACAGAGGCGGGATCCTGCCCATCATGCCTCTCTCGTGTCGCGTCACCTCACTAGCCAGCCCGCCACGCCCATGCCACTGCCACCGCGTAATTGTGTGCTGGCATTACGTTTCTTTCTTTTTCTCAAGCCATTGTCTGTCCCCGACCTTACAGTGCGCGTCAATTGGGTATGCAGTCAATTCCTATGCAGCAAATATCCACAAAGCGGTGCATAATATATTCGGTACCCCCTCGCCTACACTGTCCCCATACCGCCAATGTTATCACCCAATGCTTTTGTTTTGACCCCATAGACCCACGGGCATGCCAGCCAGTGTTCACGCCGGGCAGCGAGCTCAACATGACCATTGCCACATCACTCTCTCATGTCCATTCCCTCCACCCATACTGCACACCGCCGCTGTCCATCACCAACAGCTCCCAGCCAGCAGTGCACCATACCCACCAAACACCAAACTGACCCCCGCCCCTCGCCCGCCACTCCACCACTGTAGACAGATGCCTGAACAATGCAGCCTCATGTGCATCTTCATAGTAAATGCCGTGTTCTTGCCCAACTCACATCTCCACCGCCCCTTGTGTGCAAAACGAGTAAAGTGCCCCTCCCCCCTCTGTACCACTGGCATCCTCTCTTCACGCACCCACTTCATTCGCGCTCTTGAACACCTTCATGACGTTGAAAGACAGTCACTCCTAGTGCAGATGGATCACATTTGAGAAAGGTTCATGAAGATAACTTCTATAAAACCAAACCCTAACCAAAACCACTCAACAACACCTTCTTTAATAGGAATGATAGTTTAAGTTCGGGGGTGTAGACCAAGTATTAGGTCAAATAGCCAAGTGTGTGCAGGTTTCAACCATTCAAGGAAGTCTCGTAGTTGAGTGTGGTGCGTTTTGTTGGTTCGCGGAGTGCTTTCCTTTGTTCACGGATGAACATAGGTCATTTAATATAAAAAACAGAGTCAAAGGTCTGGTGTGGTTTGTTCCCAGGAATGGGTTTTTGCTAACACATTGGCTTAACAAGCACACAACGGTGGTTCGCGGACACAGGGACAGGACACAGGACACAGGACACACAAGAACACGTTCATGGACACAATGACAAGACAAACACAAGACACAGGACACAGACATGTTCATGGACACAATTCCACAGTTCAGGTTCACAAGTCCTCATGAATATTAATCCAAAACTACAAGGCATTTTATAACAGATGAAAGAACAGTCGCGCAAGGCTACTGAGCTCTCAAGCCAAACCTGTCTACAACACTACTGTGTCTAGAGGTGGGGTCTGCTACTGTACTGTTAAACTGCCTGCTCTTTTATACTACTCTCTTATCGCGATGACTAAATAATATTATATACACTGGTTCATTTATCCATGAAATCTGACTCAAATATCCTGCTCAAATAATGGCATTGGCTCCCTATACCAGTAGATCGAACACTGGTTCAGACTCAATCGATCCAAGTTGAAATATTATGGTATCTTGGTGATAATGCTGGGTCTGCGACTTGCAGCTCAGGTGACGCTCCTACCTGGACACATCTCTTCTTCATCCTAGCCCTATTCAAACTCTCCTACTGAGTTCAGGGTCTCTTTGCGAGCAACTTATACGGTTTGCGGGCACCGTCAAACTCTTGTGGTTCAACTTTATTGATCGTGTTTCGGCTGTTGGCATCTTTGATCGGACAGCTCCACCTGGAGTGCGCTTTGGCATCGGATGCCTAATCCATCTTGGTCATATTCCAGATCTGCATGGACCTCGGAGCTACAGCTGTTCGGGGTATTCACCGCTTTTCCATCTCGGAGCCCTCCGCTTGCATGTGACACACACGTCCACTAATTCCAGGAATGCCACGACAAAAAAAGTGTCTCTGGAGGTGGTCACAACCACTGAGTTCCATCCGTGATTGCCAAATATAGATTCCGTCTAACTCCTCTGTAGTCCAAGTCAGTGTCAGTGCTTCTAGGCGGGTTCCTAGGTACTGCCTAGTTATTCAAGATCGTCTCCGTGTGAGTGCAACTCTAGCTATATGACTGGTAGCTCTCTGTGTGAGGCATCGCGGAAGCTTCTCGGGATGTCTGCATGATTGTTTATACTGAAAATCACAAAATAGCTGCATTTCACGTGTGGCTGCTTTCACGGCTTATCAACGTGACGATGACCTGCATGCTTCGTACGAGTACGGAAAACCACAAACTTGTACATATTTTTTAATACACATTTGCTTCGCTTTTACTGTGCTCCCAGCTCTATCTAAAATTAAGCACCATGTCAAAGTGCGTTAACACCTTGCATTGGTGCACACCCACCTTCAACCACCTATGCTGCCATCACTGCTGTAACTAACATTGGGAAAATGGTGCAGTGGTGTATTGTGCACCCCACCTTGCAAGCTACGAGGCCCCACATTTGATTTTGCCAGCATCCAGCATTTTACTTCCGGCCGCTTGCCCCTTGATTTCACTCCAAAATTTGGATTATAATTTAGATACATCAAATTCACGTGGTTGAGTCGCATCATGTCTTTCCGCTTTGACTTTGACCTTCAAGCTATGCCAATTATGATCTGAAATTCGGGTCATAATCCAATCTGCTGTACACGAGGAATTGTACGACCGGGACAATGCTGAGCCGAGGACGACATCGCGCATCTTGCCGGTGCAGTCCAGATTGGATGACGCCGAGCCGACTGGCGCGTGGTTGAGATTGGCCTGCCGCAGCTGGCTTCAGCTGCTGCCAAATGGTATTATCTGGGGCCGTTGTTGAGGGTTTATGAATTGACCAAAATACTAATGTAAGCAGCTACACAAATCCTAGTACTGCAATCGCTCTTCTACATGATATGTTCTCGTACTACGTACTTCAAATTCACCATACTAATACAACCATGATGTGCCTAGTCTCTGGAGTTTATACCAAACAAAATCAGACCTGTTCCTCTTTGTCCTGGATGCGCAAAAAACAGAATTTGAAGCAAAACACGAAATATAAAGTTGCATGCTGTTGGAGTCCACTCTTATGCCATCAGAGTCTGCGGAAGATAATAGAGAAAGATCTATCTGTTGTTTTTTATCTTTTAAAAACCCAGAAAAATCATGTACTGTCTCCCACTATTTTAAAAAAAAAATTGCTATAACCACCCCCACAGAGCTTTCTATTCCGCAATGTCCGAGCTCATAGGTCGCATGGTATGTTTTCTGTTATGTTATTTCATGTTATTTTCCCTGGGTGACAATCCGATTCTGTCCCTGCCAGATCTTGTGTGCCCATGAGTCGAGTACACTGTTGTGAGTCTTGTTGTGAGCCTTGCTTGCTGGACCTGCTTACGCCCTTGCTCACAGCACATGACATGTACGTATTATCCGCCCTCACATCATTTCTTTTTCTTTTCCACTATCATGGCCCCAAGCAACCCCCACCCATCCCCAAACCTCCTGCCCCTCCTATCACCTCGTCTTGCCCTGCAGCCATTACCACCATTCAGGAAGCGCACGGGCCTCCAGCAAAGGTTTAAAAAAGCAAAGACAGCAGTCAAAGCGGTCGCCACAAATATCACAAACAAGATCATGAAACCCCGTGCGCCCCGCAGCTCAAAGGCAGCAGGCCCGTCTTCCAAAAAGTCCAAACGGTCCACCTCGGTTGTGAGCAAAAGCTCGGCAGGCAGCATTGTCAAAAACAGCTTTATCGATCTTGTCCCTCCTACTGGTGCCTATCGGAAAATCAGGGACAAAATGGGCAAAACCTACGTCAATCATGCTGCCCTACGAGCCAACACTGCGAAATTTGATGTGTTACATTTCCGCCCTCTCGCACTTTCCACCCAAAGTAAACAGGATTACACCAAAAGGCTATGGCTTGACTACTTCACTATCTTTTACGGCTCAAGGAAGAGGCCGAAGCCACCCTCCAGCCAAACATGCCATTTCCACCCCTCGCAGATGTAAAACATTTCTTTTATTTTATCGCTACAAATGGCTGGTCCAAGCTCGGTGCGAAATGCTGGTCCCTGCATACTGCCCGTGACTTTATAGGCCGAACCTTATCTATGGTACGCCGGACGCTTACCCTGGCCTCGGGTTTCTGACCACTTGGCAGCTTCAGCATGCGGCCACACAGGGCCCCACCAAAGTCGAGCCCACTCAGATTTCCAATGTACATTTTTGTTTTCTTCGCTCCTCCCCATCTCTTACAGAGGTTTCAAGCCTTCGTGCACTGGGGTCTCAAGGAGAAGGTCCTCGCCACAGTCAAACGGGAGAAGAGAAACTTTGGAGAGGCTGAGCAAACCGAAATGTTGGCTGCGATGCTCCACTCCAGTGTCCATATCAAATCCAACTTTTCAGTATGTTCATGTGTGAGCTCTAAACGCCCTCGGCTCACTATACTTTGACAGCACATTCAATTAGCCTCCTTCACAGGCTTGCTGTACACCCACAGGTGGCATCCAGGATCAATTCTATCTGCCCTCGCAGGTCATGCAGCAGTGAAAGAGTATTTAACCTGGGGGGTACATTCATCTTTATCTCTTCAACACAGTCGAAGTCTACCTTTACTAAGGCATTAATATCTGTCATCTTCAATATCCAATTTGTAATGCAACCAGGCTTCAATGTCTCTGGTGGCTGCAGGTCTCTGGCCACCAGAGGCAATTTCTTAACTCAATGTCTTATTCAGACCATCCAATGGTGAACTGTCTGGAAATGAACCATACCCAAACATCACAGGTTTTGCGCCATTTCAGGTTCAGACCAGGCAGGACATCTAAGACCTGAGGGCCATTGCTCAAGTCCAAAGTAGTTGGTCAGGGATATATGCACAGGGTAGCAGGTTGTGTATCAGGACTACTGAGACATAGCTGGCAAGCACCTGCCTTGAAACATGTAAAGGAATGTGTAGCCCACAAACACCTTATATGGACTTAGACATCGAAGTCTTTGCTAACTTCAACTCAGAGGGACGTGGACTGATGTGTTGTGTTGGGATGTGGGATGTTTGTATCCCGTAACGTCGATGTGTTCGGTCATCTGACCAGCTAGGGCAGAGGGAAGTTGCTGACTGATGGGTTTCGAAGTAATCCAAAGTGGTAGCCAAGGTTTTGATGGGATTGTTGATGCTCAGGCGAACCAGGCTGGCTAGTCTCCAAGAACCCATACAATATGGGTATGGCTAGGAAGCCACGGCTGTCCACTATTCAAATCTGGATAGTAGAGCAAGGGGGCAACCTATATCTCACAGGATATGGCAAGGCAAGGCATCACCTGTGATCGCCAGGGGATAATGGCATCATTGTAGCACATGCATGTATATGTATGCCAGTGGTCTGAGCAAGACGGCTTCAGCAATATCTATCATCCAACCAATGGGACTTCGAGGGCGGAACATGTTCCAATGGATAAACGGAGCTGAACAAGCAGGATATGGGTGGACATGGCCCTTGTACATAATAATGGACACAAATATGGACTTTCACATGCTAGACTTACTTTACATATATACCTAGGGTAGTTTTAGTTGTGGACCACCAAACCACCCGGTGGTTAGTGGGCTATATGCCTATGATAGGGCTGGGTTTGGGGAGACCTTTCACTAGACTCAGTGACAGAAGTTCTTAGTTGTATAAAGTAATCTAATTGTGTCGGGGGAGCTCCCTTGTTCCATACCACCACAGTGGGCGGATTTCTCATGCCACTCGTGAGCCCGTTGGGCACAGCGGGGCCGCTAATGACGCCCGAGTAACTTCAGGCTGAAACTACCCCCGCCCCCGGAGTCCTTCGTGACTAGCTCCTCACGTCAGTATACCTGGCCTCCGCCACCATGGACACAAAAAGGCGGCCTCCGAAACGCGGGAAGAAGCACCGAACACAGACCGGGATGTCAATATGGAACGCAGCATGGTTTTCAGAACATCTGAATGTATGCACAACACACAATGTATACTATGCCCAACGCTGACACGCAGCCTTGTACCTAATACCGCACACCGTGCCCTTTGTTCTCTCTGTTGAGGGCCGAATACCGCTAAACTCAGAATGAGCTCCGTGCCACAGAGATAATGTGAACTATTCCTGGACGCTATGATGCTCTGTGGCAAAAGAAGGGGAACTCTATAGCCTGTGCGTCATACCTACTGATGGCAACTGTCAAGATGGCTACGGCTTCCTGCCTGCTCCCACGCACAACCCTTGCCCCCACCGTTCCTCGATGCTGGCCAATGAGGAACGGACTACCCACCTACCACAACTCAATGCCTTGGTCTACATTAATGATCAGTAAACACTATCCTCTTTGTCAGACCTCAAAAGCACGATAACTCAAGTACTGTGCCGCCCTTAAAAAACATATGACAATACAACAAATGAACTCGAATTTTGCGCCAGGGACCCTCCTGGTGCATGGGAGGATTCAGGGGACTCGGTGTGTCCTCCTCGTCAGTGCCTGCAGGCTGCGCGACAAAATGGTGAAACCAGCAGTAGCCAGGGTGACCAGGGACCTAGCCCCAGCTATTCTCAACGAGACCCCCCTGCGGCAGCTTCGTTCCAGTTGCTTTGGCTGCTGCAGAGAATAGCAAATAGCAACAACGCACGCACCTACAACATGCGCACTCAGGATACCCGACATGCATACGTCAACGAGACCTCGAATGCTTCGGGTCCGTCAACGGGGGGTACGAAAATGCCCTCCTTCTCACTGGACTCCAATCACCAAATGGGAAACCGAGGGGTGGGAGGAAGAAATTCGGGGGACCGTGGCCAGCCCTTCAGCCTCACAGGATGGGGTCAATATTGATAACTCAAACAGGACAGCGCACCCGAGAAACCACTGCCCTCCGCATGGATGCCCTCAAAATGAGGAACACGCATCAGCATTCTTTTCCCGAAAAAGGGAACAACAGCAAGTAGGCAATCCAAATATAAGCTGGAACACCAGAGCCAGTATCAACGTAAACACTATCAATATAAATGGCCTTACAGTGACCTCCCTCTCACAGGATAACTATAAATGGCATGGAATTCATTGTATGATGGGGGAGGAACAAATTGGTGTCCTGATTGTCTCTGAGACCCACATGTCGGCCGCACAGGCAGTGGAAATAGACAATAGTTTCAAATGTCTGAAGCTATTCAACTCAGAATATGAGAAGTCGTCCATGAAAGGTATTGCCATTGTACTCAATAGGGAACAGACAAACACCGAGGGTGTCAAGATCCATTATCTAGTCCCCGGAAACCCCATACTCGCTGTCCTACTGTGGCATGGTAAATGGACCCTAACAGTCCTAGGGATATATGCCCCTACAGAATCTGAAGAAGAAAAGATAAACTTCTCAGATGGTCTGACAGAGTTATGGCTGACCACTGACCTCCCGGTCCCAGATGCAGTCGGAGGCGACTTCAATCTTGTACCAGATGCTATTGACAGACAGCCTCACCGTGCAGATAGTGACACAGTGGTTGCAGCATACCTGCGCTTCACACGCATGTTGGGCCTAATTGATGGATGGAGACAGTACAACCAAGATAAAAATGATTACACTCACGTTGGAACCTGTGGTACTTTATCACACATCGACAAGATCCTTGTATCTCCGACCCCGATGAAAAACTGCCGGGAATGGTCCATCAAAGATGTGGGGAGCATCACTGATCATAGAATGGTGTCAGTTACAGTCTCCACACCGGGCGCCCCATACATTGGGAAAGGGAGATGGGAGATGCCCCACTTCCTACTCGATGACAATGAATTCATGGACTATGTGTTGGGGAAAGTGCTTAAAATGGAACGCACTATGACAGAGAGGCGTACTGAGTCTTGTAACGCTCAGACCCGGTTCAAGGACTTTAAAGAGGACGCAACCAGCCAGGCCAGAACAAAGGCCAAGACCACCATCGGTGCATCTGAGCAAAAGAAGAGGGTCCTCCAAGACGAGAGGAAAGATCTACTAAATGGCTCGCTGAGACCATCCACTCCAAACATAGTGCGAGTAGACGAGACCACACCCATTAATGAATGTACCGCAGACGTACACCAGGCTCCAGGAGGAGAGGGCACCTTGAATGCCTCGGTCGAGGGCAGAAAGACCCTGTGCCATCAATCCAAAGGAAAACGAATAGCAGAGGCAGCGGCACTAATCCAGAAGAAGATTGACAAAATCATTGACTGCCAGAATGAATAGAAGCGCATGGAGACTTGCCTCAGAGGAGTGACGGAACTAAACCACATAACAAAGTACGCGATCAATATGACTAAAGAGAAAAAGCCGAGAGATACCATGGTGTACCTGAGAAGAACCGAGGTGACACCCGAGAGGGGGAGCAGGAGATTGTCAGAGATGATGGAGATAGCACAGGACTACCACAAATCTCCAGGAGGACGGGGCAAATACCTGCCCGTAAGCTAGGGAGAAAGTTCTGGAAGATGCACTAGGGTCAGTGCCACCGCCCAGGCAAGGCGTCAACATGAGAGGCCTCAAACACAAGCTCAATGAAGGGGACATATCCCAAGCCATTAGTGAGGCAGCAACTGGTAAGGCATCAGGCATGAACGGTCTCGTATCTGAATTCTGGAAACAATTAAGTGAGCTGTATGACACATCCCAAAAAAGGGAGACAAACCGCGATACTGGAAAAGAGAGGGGCAATATAATTAAAGTCCTCACCTGGGTGTACAACAACACTGAGAAACACGGTGCTCAGGAGGGCACAGAGTTTGCTCTGGGATGGATGTGCCCGATCTTCAAAAAAAAGACAAAACAGACATTGCTAACGCTAATTATGGCCCAATTACAGTCCGAAACTCAGACTATAAAATATTCACGAAAGCATTAGCAAATAAGCTAACAGAGATGGCCCCTTACCTTATACACAAAGACCAGTCAGGCTTCATGAGAGGCCAGAAAATCACAGACGCAATATATCTCGCAATGGAAGTTGTTGACTATAGTGAAGAGGACCTACAAAATGGTGTTATCATAGCCCTGGACCGAAAAAGTGTACGACAAGACACTACACCGGTACCTGTGGGCCACTTTGAGGAAACACAGCTTACCTGAACTGTTTGTTAATGCAGTGAAATTGTTATACAAGTATGCAGACACTCACGTTATTGTGAATGGCGAGATCAGTTCCACATTCCGAGTCACAAGAGGTGTGAGGCAAGGTGACCCCCTCTCGTGCCTTCTTTTTAACCTGGCAATAGAACCACTCGCCTGCATGCTTAGAAACTCGACGCTGCAAGGATACTCTATCCCTGGGGTTGCCGAACGTGCAATAGTGCAACTCTTTGCTGACGATACAACGGCCTACCTCAACGAACAAGACCGTTTCAAGGACCTACAGGAAGTTCTGGAAAACTGGTGTTTAGCATCTGGGGTGCGTTTTAATGCCTCAAAAACTGAAATCATTCCCTATGGGACAAGGAACTACCGAGAGACTCTGCTCACCATGAGAAGGCTCAACCCGCTAGACAATGAAATCCCAGCCAGCATCCACATAGCTAAGGACGGCGAAGTGGTCAGAATTTTGGGTGGTTTTGTGGGCAATGGTATCGATGCCTTCGCAGTATGGACACCAGCACTGGATAAAATTGACTCAGACTATGAATGCTGGGCAAACATAAATCCTATGATGGATATGAGGAAGAATATTGACCAAATAGTTGCTGGGTCAAGGACACAATACTGTACACAGGTCAACGGGATGCTGCCGGCAGTGCTGAAACATGTGCTGAAAGCACAGCGAGAGTTCATGAATGATGGCAAGTCCTCCATGGTATCCAGGGAACAGCTAATAGCACCACAAGAAAGAGGCGGGTTGGGCATGCTCAATCTGGAAGCGAGAAATGAGGCACTCCAGCTGGTCAAAGCAGGATCCCTAGTGGAGACTGATGCCAGAAAACGCTCCCATTGGGCAAGCCTAGCGCGACACAACCTCAAGCGTCGGGTAGTGAAGCACCCCGTGGTGGCTGAGGACATCAGATCGGAGATACTGATCCAAAGTTACAAAATTAACAGTAGAATACACCCAAGCCAGCACAAAGACATGATGCAGTGCCTGAACAGCTACGGACTTGAGTTTGGTGTAGTCCTTCCCTCAGTCAACCTCCAACGAAGAATGCCCCTATGGCACCACCTGAACGAAGGAGAGTCCAAGCAGCAAGGAAATAATAGAAAAAGGGCCAAGTGCCTACGAGCCAGGCACTCTATACAAACGGTGGGTGGTGGCATGGACACAGCTCAACGCCTCTGCAACCCCCTACACAGCAAATCGGAAATCTGCTATGACAAATGTGACGAGGACCAGACAAGAGGCTGCGAGAACCCACATGCCTGCACAGAAGGAGCAGACAGGAAACTGGGCCAGCTACGGCCAGAGTGGAACCCCAAGATGGCAGGTGACCATTGGGACACAGACCAACATCAGACAGAGGATGGAGTGGTCACCTTCCACCCACCCGAAGAGATCAAATCCCTAGGCGAGGGACTACATATACTAACACATTGAGACAATGAGCCCCGTGAATGAGCGAGACCCAGATGTGACAGGAGGACAGTGGAACCTACCCTGCGCACTGCAGAAACCATATATATAGGGGGGCAGTGTTGACACCGCCCCGGAAGACCCCACAAGCAGCAGCGGGGATAGTGTATGGACACGGCCATCCAAGGAACCCAAATTTCTGTATACCAGCAACATGGGCGCAGTCGTCACAGATGGCAGAAGTTGCTGCTACCCTAGAGGCTGTCCGCAGCCCGTGGTCAGCAGGCACGGATACATAAGCAGAGCTATGGCCCAGAAACTTGCGCAATGGGAATGCGAGGGGTGGGGGGAGTCCACCATGGTGAAGGACTGAAATGTCTTACTGCTGAACTAAAATTGAGGAAAGCAAAGACAATATTTATTGTCGCAAAGCAAGGGTCCACCGCACAGAGGTTATGCCATGAAGCTGCGGGGCTCGTGAAACTGGGAACAAGAAGCCCCAGGATGCGCAAGATAACCCTCAATATCCCGGCTGCAATGCTGCTCACCGGTATACGTCTACAGGGCAACAGACAGAAGATTTTCTACAGAGGCATCAGAGAAATAAAAACCCGGCACTGGAGCCTAGGCCGTCAACAGACCGTAAGTTGGCGGAGGTAAAAGACAGTATAAAACTGCTGCACAATAGTCTGGTTACCAACAAAGAGATATGCTGATCCCTCCGGGACAAGGCCATCATCCCACGAACATCCCAATTCCTATGGAAGTCAATGCATAATGCACACCGAATCAGACACTACTGGATGCACATACCGGACTGCGAAGACAGGGCAACATGCCAAGATTGTGGTGAAGAGGAGGACCTGGAGCATATCCTACTACACTGTGGGAGCCCAGGGACCGAAATTATCTGGAATGCGGCAGAAAAGCTCTGGAAGGAAAGAGAGCCAGATTGGCCCGAAGTCTCTCTTGGAAGCATCCTAGGGTGCGGGCTGGTGGACTTCAAGGACAAGAAAGGGAAACCAAAGCGAGGGACATGCTGCCTGTACAAGATATTGATATCAGAGTCCACGTACACGATCTGGAAGATACGTAATGAATGGGTCATTTCATGGTTTGGGGACCCGCTGGATGAGGCGGCCATCATAAACAAATGGATATTTAATCCGAACCAACGCCTCCAACAGGATGTTATACTTGCAAACAGGTCTACCAAGAGGAGCCACCCCCGCCTGGCACCTTCCCTGGTACAGGAGACCTGGTTTGGCATCCTAGATGATGAAAGTGGACTACCAGTTAATTGGTTAAAGGAATCCAGAGTCTTAGTGGGTCGCAGGGCACTAACACACGACCAACTCCGCAGCAGAGGAGTCGGTTAGCCCCGCAAGGGTGTGCAGTTGTGCATTTCTCTGGTTGGTTTTTTCTCACTCCTGGGCCTCATGGCCCGAACCTTACATGTGTCGAGGGCTAACCTATTGTTAGTTGCTCGGCTCGATATTGTACCACCAAAAAAAAAAATCTAATTGTGTTGTGATTGGAATGGGAACAGGAACGGGCATGGGAACGGGTTTTGATAGGAACAAGAACGGGAACGCGAATGTGTACTTATAGGAACAGGAACACTATTGCTATGGGCTTGACAGCCAAGACTTGCTATGGACTTTCGAGTCACACTTGCTACGGGGACACTTAGTTCCACCTTCATCTTCAGACACAACCACCACCACTACTTTGCTTTGTTCCATAGCTGAGAAGCTTCATATCTGCCAAGAGTTTGTCTGGTTTATAGTGCTGGGTGCATAACTTGGTGGTATTGACTTGGCAAGGGGTTTGATCTCTACTTGAGATCATTCCTTCTGTCTGATATATATTGTTGGGTGCACAACCTGATTGTATTTATTTAGGCAAGGTGTCTGTATCTCTACTTAAGATAAGACCTTGTCATTTTGTGGTTGAGAAGCTTCATATCCTCTTAGACTCCGTCAAGTATATATTATTTGGGTGTAAACCTGGTGATATTTACTTTGACAAGGTGTTTGTATCTCTACTTGAGATAGTTCCTCGCCCTCCAACCTTTGTCAAGGCCCTGGTCAGGGACTGACACTTGTCAGATTCACCTAGTCTCAACTGTATCTCTTGTGTCCTCTTGGTTCTGGTGTTCAGAAATAGTATCCTTACTGTTTTGAGTGTACCATTGCTATATCTGAAAGGATATATAAAGTTGGTTGTTTTAGTGTTGTTTCTGAGGACATCAATCACTGTTTCCACCTCAATGAGGTCAGTAACCCGATCGCTGTTGACTTGGCATAGCTCTCAGCATTCCCAAGGTTACCTCAGAGAGGCCTAATCCCATGTCATACCATTATCATGTGTTTCAACATACATATATGCAGTGTGTGGTAGGCACTCTATCCTACTGATGTATATAGCAGTTCCTCCATTCACTTCCATGCACACAGTTATCCAATGAAATCTGGTGCTGGTGTTTGCCAATAACCAATTGGGTATGTGGGGTCCACAATCCAATTTTATATGGACTTGGAACCCACAAGAGCAATTTAGAGGAAGGAGAGCAGATCCAACTCCCATCAAGATGCCAGAAATGCACGGGCTTAATTAAGCACAGTCAGGGCCAGTGCTTGGGGAAGATTTAGTAGGCACTTACACATGAAGCAGAATTAAGAACCAAGGTTGGAATACTTCTTGCATTATTGGATGGGGCAATGGCCAGCAGGCCATCAGATGGCTCAGCAGCCTCCTCACTCTTGGTGGCCCAGATTCGCACAGCATTGTCATGGGAACTGGAGACAATCTGGGTGCCATCAGAGGAGAAAGCAACAGACATGATTGGCTGAGTGTGGCCTTCATATAGTTCCACAACAGCCTTCGCACTTTCCACATCCCAAAGTCGCACAGTGCAGTCATATGAACCTGAGACAATCTGCTTGCCATCAGGTGAGAAGGCAACAGAGCGAACCCAGTCATTGTGGCCTTCAAATGGTTCCCCAACAGCCTTCCCACTTTCCACATCCCAAAGTCGCACAGTGCGGTCATATGAACCTGAGACAATCTGCTTGCCATCAGGGGAGAATGCAACAGAGTTGACCCTGTCATTGTGGCCTTCAAATGGTTCCCCAACAGCCTTCCTGCTTTCCACATCCCAAAGTCGCACAGTGCAGTCATATGAACCTGAGACAATCTGCTTGCCATCAGGGGAGAAAGCAACAGAGTTGACCCCGCTACTGTGGCCTTCAAATGGTTCCCCTATAGCCTTCCCACTTTCCACATCCCAAAGTTGCACAGTGCTGTCATCTGAACCTGAGACAATCTGCTTGCCATCAGGGGAGAAAGCAACAGAGTTGACCCCGTCATTGTGGCCTTCAAATGGTTCCCCAACAGCCTTCCCACTTTCCACATCCCAAAGTTGCACAGTGCAGTCATGTGAACTGGAGGCAATCTGCTTGCCATCAGGGGAGAAAGCAACAGAGTTGACCATCTGAGTGTGACCTTCCAATGGTTCCCCAACAGCCTTCCCGCTTTCCACATCCCAAAGTCGCACAGTGCAGTCATATGAACCTGAGACAATCTGCTTGCCATCAGGGGAGAAAACAACAGAGCCGACCCAGTCATTGTGGCCTTGCAATGGTTCCCCAACAGCCTTTCCACTTTCTGCATCCCAAAGTCGCACAGTGCTGTCATATGAACCTGAGACAATCTGCTTGCCATCAGGGGAGAAAGCCACAGAGTGGACTCGGCCATTGTGGCCTGGAAATGATTCCTCTATTGCTTTCCCACTTTCCACATCCCAAAGTCGCACAGTGCGGTCATATGAACCTGAGACAATCTGCTTGCCATCAGGGGAGAAAGCAACAGAGTTGACCAGCTGAGTGTGACCTTCAAATGGTTCCCCAACAGCCTTCCTGCTGTCCACATCCCAAAGTTGCACAGTGCGGTCATATGAACCTGAGACAATCTGCTTGCCATCAGGTGAGAAGGCAACAGAATGAACCCAGTCATTATGGCCTTCCAATGGTTCCCCAACAGCCTTCCCACTTTCCACATCCCAAAGTCGCACAGTGCGGTCATATGAACCTGAGATAATCTGCTTGCCATCAGGTGAGAAGGCAACAGAGCAAACACTGCTACTGTGCCCTTCAAATGGTTCCCCAACAGCCTTCCCACTTTCCACATCCCAAAGTCGAACAGTGCAGTCATATGAACCTGAGACAATCTGCTTGCCATCAGGGGAGAAAGCAACAGAGTTGACCCCGCTACTGTGGCCTTCAAATGGTTCCCCTATAGCCTTCCCACTTTCCACATCCCAAAGTTGCACAGTGCTGTCATCTGAACCTGAGACAATCTGCTTGCCATCAGAGGAGAAAGCAACAGAGTTGACCCAGCTATTTTGGCCTTCAAAGAGTTGCCCAACAGCCTTCCCACTTTCCACATCCCAAAGTTGAACAGTGCAGTCATATGAACCTGAGACAATCTGCTTGCCATCAGGGGAGAAAGCAACAGAGTTGACCAGCCGAGTGTGGCCTTCAAATGGTTCCCCAACAGCCTTTCCACTTTCCACATCCCAAAGTTGCACAGTGCCATCATGTGAACCTGAAACAATTTGCATGCCATCAGGGGAGAAAGCAACAGAGCTGACCCCTGCAAAGCAGTCCAGTACCTGGACCAAGGCTGGCCATTGAGTCATCTGTCCTCTTTTGGTCGATGGCAAATGCTGAAACTGTGGCCAAAATCTTCGGGCAATTTCAGATTGTGTTGGTGCTAGTGCCAATGCTGAAAAGTAGATATGTGGAGCACTTTGACTAATTGCATCTGCAAAAAAGGCAATGAATCGCTTCCCATCCATGGCCAAGTGAACACTTGGTGATTCCTGAAAGAATTTCTGTTCATTTGATGTACGGAATGAATTGCAACCTTACCCACCTTTTGTGCCCATGAAATGAACTTTGATAGTGCATGTTGTGCAGCCCCAACAATTCCTAGCAGACTGAGGGTCTCTAGCCAAAACAGGAACTTCTCCAACAGAAATTGGGCTGCACCCTCTGCATGTCCTGGATTGTAGCTGACAACAGCAAGATGATCTGCCCAGTACCGACAAGCATAGCGAAGGTGCCCTGGAATGCATCTCTGGATTGACTCTTGGATATTCATATCCTCATTCCGGAGGTATGAGGTTGGTAAATCACAGATATTGAACTTAAGTTCACTCTGCAAAACTTGCAAGATCTCAAAAGCCATCTCACTTTCATGCATTTCTGTTCCACACAAGAGATCTGGGCGCCATTTCTGGATGCTTGATGTCATGAATTCCCGGAAGGAGAGATGGATTATCTTTATTACACCATTGTTGATTGGATCAGGAATATGAATAACTGCACTCAGAGGCTGTAGTACAGCCATGATTTCTTCTGTCTCCATCTTGAGTAACCTAGCCAGTGACTGAGGTGTCTGAGGCTCATGTAGGAGCATGATGCTTCTCAGAACCCTTTTCAACTGGTCATAGAAATCCTGTTTCATTTGGTCCTCTGAGTCATTGGGGACTGCGAGAGCTTCTGACTCCAGGATTCGATAGTAAAGATCATGAATACCAGTAAGAGGAGCTCCAGCCAAGAGGTAACGAACAGCCTTTTGCGGCAATATTGCTGATTGAATGTAACGAACAGCCGTTGCAGCAAAGATGAAAAGACCATCTGCACGTTGAGTTATGGCATCTACTTCTTCCTTGGAACCCTTCCAGACATTGCGTGTTTTCCAGGTGCTGCCATCTAATGACTTTGCAACATAACAGCATATGTCACTCTGGACCTGAATAGCATCAACCTCATTGAGAATTACTTGATAGATCAGGGGCTGCAGCTCATCAATCTTCAAATGCTGTGGGATGTTGGGCCGGCCAGTAAGGAAAAACCGGATATATGTTGGGATGTCATTGATGCTGTCTGATAGCCATCTAAGAAAAGAACGACCATGATCCTGGCATTCATCCAAGGCATCAAGACAAATTATCCAGACTGTCTTGGATACTTTAATCTGCTTGAGAGGCTCGACAACTATTTGCTGGAACTGTAGCTTTGGATCTACAGAAAGAATACTGGCATTATTCTCCAGGATGTTGACAACGCAACTGGCAAAGTCTTTGCTATAATCTGCCATCTGAGAAGCAATTGTCATTGGAAGGAACTTGTGCTCATTGCGTTCTGTATATTCCCGAGAGAAGAAGAAAGATGCTGCCAGAACCTTGTTTTCTGTGCCATCCAGAATTGAGGCCACTGTCTTTGCAATGGTTGTTTTGCCAGAACCTGCAGGGCCACTGAGTAGAACAATTCTCTGCCCCAGAGGATCTTGTGGGTTAACTAAATGGTCAACAATATCCTGGATTATAGCGACTCGTGTCTGCTCTGTGCACAGGTCCCCTGTATTCTCTGCATTGTAACGTGCTGAAGCACATTTGAGGCCTGCAAGGATGGTTTTGCTGTGTGTCTGATCCACTACCCGGTTATGAGCCTCATATTTGTTTGAAACAAGGAATAATTGTGTGTTCATACCTTGGGGTCCCATTGCTTGAATATTTTCTTGAATATCTTGAACTGTTCGCAATTAATAATAGTGGCCTACCCAATGAAGGAGCAATATTCACCCTGGGGTGCCATGACTTCAAGATTGTTCTGGATGGCTTGGACTAATCTCAATTAGTGCTGGCCACTAGACAGAGGAGATAGGTTCACCTCTCAATACCATGGCTCTAACCAACTCCTCAACTGAAATGTTGCTGTGGAACTGAAAATCACCAGTTTGAATGTGTGACCTCATACAAGAGCAGAATATTCTCACAGTTAAGTCTTGGATCTCTGATGCTATTGAGTCTTTGATGCCCTGGATTGCCTCTTGGTGTTGTTTGCTGAGCCAGAACCGCCCAAGTCCATGCTTTGCCCCAAGTGTGTGACATTGTTCTGCAAGTGGACGAAGTTTGCTGCATAGTGGGGCCATCAATGTCTTGAGAGAATAGATACTCAGTCTTAATAACTCACGACGTCAACACAGTGAGCCGTTCCGTCAACTCGGGTGCAGAATCAACCAAAATAGTGGAAGCAACAATCTCAACCAATTTCTTCACGCGTGCCCCAAGCTCGGAGAGATCCTCCCGATTTGCTTTCATGGCCTATCCGTGATTCCGTGGGCTCAGAATTTCGATCTGTGGACTGATTTACGTACCCGCACCATCTCTGCGACTTGCACCACTCCATTTATTGCGCCCTCAACGCCGGGAATACCCAATCCCGTTACCCCTGCTGCGGTGAGATCCAACGCAGGCTTGAGGGCGACGAGTGCCCCGTTAAGGACGGTGAGTGCCTTCTCCAGTTTGCCCTTGGTCTCTGGGGGCATAGGGGACGAAGGTCTTGAACACAGATGCAGCGGCATTGGTAGACTGTGTGTAGGTGGTAGCGGTAGTAATGAGGAAGAGGCAAGGCACCGCCAAAATTAACTAGACAGCTGAAATGATGAATCAGCATGGTCTTATGATCAGTCGTTAGCTCGAGAAACATCGGTCGCCGGTCCGAGGGCATTGTTGGGGGCCCTCCGGGCAGACCTGATCACCTTGCGGGTGAAAATTGAAGAGCCTCAGAGTCTAGAAGAGCGCGGTGCTTCGGGACCCCCATTTCAGTTGAGGAAGTGCGCTTGAATCGGGGCTAAGAGGGCCGAGGTGCCGATAGCGGAGCTTAAAAAGCATTGACTAATTTTATAGAGAGGGTACGTAACTCCTGCAGGTTTGTGAATGATTCAGAAGTACTCGTGCCAGAGCTGGATCAGAATAGTGGACACGAATGCTGCTTCCTCCATAACAGCTATTTTATAGCTTAAAAACCCAGTGCAACATGAATTGAGGGTCTCAGAATTGGCGGGCCGAGACTTATCAATGCGTGATTGTCGGAATGGTAAGAACAACAAGACAACACCAGATTTCCGATCCGATTCCGACAACGTCCCGTGAGCTTGAATGCGGAAAGTTCGTTCACCTAAACCTTCTCACTTACGTGATCAGGAATAAACGTATAGCACAACCCAAAGGGCGGTACATTATCTCTTCCATTACATAGATACAGATACATGGATCACCAGTACTCGGACACCTCGGTAGGCATTGTCAGCAAGGCCCGCAGATAACGAGGAATGTCTTGCACTACCATGCAGGCAGTCAGCGAACGGGCGCATCAGAGGGAAAGTAAAGGCTCAACGCTGCGGCCGTATCATTCCCATGCTGAGAAAGCTTCGCGGCCGTTTCGCGGTGAGACGAAAGGTACCGGCGGCCCGGGCGGATGGAAAAGAATGAAATGACGACGCATCACCTATCGTACGAAGAACTTTGAGGCCAGAAGGAAAATAGCCTCGCACAAGACTTCTCTACCAGACCACACACGCACAGCGCAAGCTCCCATTCATTCCCTTCTCGGCACACTTCACCTACCCCAGCTGCTCTCACAGAAATCCGACGTCGAGGACACGTGAGCACCCAGATCCGGTGTCGGAGAAAAGAACGGAGCGATCTTGGCGTGAACGTCGCGCCGTGGGTGAGGTACGCGGGTTACAGCATCGCTCCAGTGCGCGGAAGCGAAGTGTGTGGTCCCACTCGACGAGGCGAAGACGAAGAGGGTGTGTGCGGAAGGGTGGGTGAGAGCAGCTCGGGGAGCAAAGCGAGATGGTGGATGGCGCGACGGAGAGTCAGGACGGGACGTAGTGGTTGCGATCCCAGGGCACCGCAAAAGATTTGAGTCAAGTTTGTAGCACGTAGCGCCGAGATTAATGCGTGTGGTGAGCAAAGTGGAACCGGGGAGTAGCAAGCGAAAGCGAGCTAGGCAAAGATGGGTATTGTGAGCTCGAGAATACGGTGGGAATTGAAGAGAACCCGTACATACAGAAGTCATTTTGCTGCTTAGACGCCGCGGCCGCATCCTCGTCCTCGTCGAGACTGGAAGCATGACCATGCGTGAACAGCGCTGCAGCACTGCTCTCCCCCTTTGGCGCTCGGTCCAATGCACACGAAGTCAGTGCACTCGCTTTATCGCACCGGTGCAGCTCCTCCACGTCCGACGTCCTGTCCCAGACCTCCCTCGGCCACCCACCACCCTCCCCATCTCGCTCCTCTACATCACCGACACATCGCCACACATCTCCGTCCTGTCTGCCGTCGTGGAGTGAGCCCCGACCGCGTCTTTCTTCGCACTCGTCGTCCCCGCCCGTGACTCGACGCCGCAGCAAACGCGACATGGGTCATCGACCGAGCGTAAGTAATCACGAGTGCGCATGCGCGGCGTGAGCGTGGGTCCCTCTTCGCGAGGGATCCGATGGGGTATCACCGCAAGCCATACACTCGCACGTCCATCGGCCGCGCGTCCCCCCACGATCCACCCCGGGAGCGTCCCGCGCGCTGCAATTCGTACCCCGACTCGCACTCCCGACCCGGCTCGTCCATGGAATGCAGACATGGGCGTGACGTCGAGGTCGACGCACCGAAGGAAGGAAGGCGTACGACCTTCTGCGCCGCCTCAGTCACATGCGACGGAAGAGGGAGGTGCGGTCGTTCGCGCCGTGCGTACGCGCCAGTCAGAACATGAAAGGCGAGAGAGAAGCCATATGCGGAAAGCTCCCTAACCCTCACAAGAGCGATCACCGCCTGCGTACTCGTCGTTGTACTCGTACTCATTCCCTCCTCGGCATGATCGTCCCACCCGTATCCCTCGCGCTCCTCCATACGGGCAGCCGAACAAGACGGTGTGCGGCGCTTCCAAATCTCGCCGCTTGTCCACGCAAGTTGGACCTTTCTAGGAATCGAGAGCGAGGATGAGCGGGAAGGCGTCTCGGAGACGACACTGGCTGCGGGCAGCGTCGCGACTCGTGCAGCATCGCATCGCACGCAAAGGTCGGGTGCCGCTGTGCGCGAGGACGATGGGGCATGTGCACGAATAGCTGGACTGGGCCGGCGATGAACGTGGAGGTGGAAGTCATCGCGGAGACGATATGGATGGAGATCGCGCGTGCGGCAGCAGCGAGAGGATGCTAGCTAGACGCCTTGCGGGACAAGGGTGGTGGGAGTAACGCGTAGGATGAGGAGATGAATTTGGCGGGCATCGCGACGACGCGCGGTGACACCATGAAGAGCTATAGACTGGTAGACGGCGACTGGATCGGAGGGTGTGGACGATGGTGCAATGTATAGCGTCAAGCAGGAGGTGAAAGCGAAGTCATGCGCGTGCTGGGGCGTTTGAGGAAGTAAAGGTACGCTGCAAGGATACACCGGTAGCGCCGCCTTCGAGATTCGAGAGCGGAGGCGAGGACGCATACGCGAGCAGAGCACAACATCTTGTAGATATGGCTCCACATTAAGCACATTGGGGGCACGAAGCCCAAGCTCTAGACGCCTGGGTGGACGGCAGCGTGTAAACAACAGCGGAAGGGGCGGCCGCGCGACGCAGTGCAAGGTGGACAGCCGCGGTTGGCGGGAGGTGTGGCATTCATCGCGACGCCGACGAGATACGTGCGGGCAAGGGATGGCGGAGAAGAACTGCCAGAGGAATTGCAATATGATGAGTTTGAGGAACAGAGAGAAACATGAAAGGAAGCGCACCTAATCTTCGTAGTAGACGACGTAGCCTCCAAATACTGAGCTGGCAGGACGACTTGCAGTGTATTCCTCAAGCCGCGCGACGTTGACGAGGGCGGGGCGGGCGACGGCGCGCAAGAACTGCAGTATGCAGAGTTTGAGAAGAGCAAGAGAAACACCAAAAGAAGCGCACCTAAACATCGCAGTGCGGACATAGCCGTCAAATACCAGGCGGGACGACGATTTGCAGCGTACATAGTTTACATCTTGCGGTGGAGCAGCTGAGGTTTTTCGAGTCGCGTGCGGCTTCTATGTGCGCGGAACCAGCGACGAGGCGGCACTAGAGATATCCTCGACTGAGACCACCATCCAGATGTCGACCAGGACGAGTGTCGCTCGGCTCTTTTTGCAAAAGCCTAAAGAATTTGGAGGGTGTTTCCTTGTGCTGGGTCTAGAGGAAACTCTGAAGGGACCAGAGAGGGAAGACCAGTTTAAAGCGGCATCAGGAAAGAGGCGCCAATAATATTCAAGACTTGAGGTGAGTGGAAGAAGAGATGCGGGCCTGCGGTCCGGCGAGCCGCGATGGCGATGCTATTTTCCTCCTTTCGACGCCCAACTCGCTTCAAAATATTTTGAATCGCACCACCGAGCATTCCCTACGAGATCTTTCCCCGCTGCTATCATCCCATTTTCTTGCATCAGCCGGCATTCCAACCCCCTACGCTGAGTCAAGACGTGAGAGAGTGCGATCGTTCCCTCGGTTTTCATTGAACACCATCTAGTAGAGATTTGTGCCTGACATGGCGTACGAACTCGTCCCAACTCCTCCCCCCTTGGCGGAGCAAGTCCTCCAGAGCAGTCAACGCCTCTCAGCATCCGAAATTGCGAACGCCACGGCATTTATGTCCGCCAGCAAACGTTGCATCTCAGTTTTGGACGCTGCCATAGTATCTCGTGCAGTCTCTGGAGAAGGGTTGAATGTGTTGACCCAGCAAAGAGAGAACATCGTCCAACAGGTCCGACAGCACACCAACACAATTCGGTGCATACGCCGCCTCCCTCCCGAAATTGTATCCAGATTTCTCGCTGCCTGTTTACTTTCCACACCTCCGGACGTTTTTCACCATACACCATGGTACTTGGGCCACATCTGCCAGTATTGGCGAGATGTCGCATTGACGACCCCCATCCTCTGGTGCGACGTCTTGATCGACTACCCAGATGCATACCCAGTCGAAAAACTGCAAACCTTGCTGGCTCGTTCGTCAAACGCGGCCCTCAAGGTAGGATTTTGGGTCTCATCGCGTGCCACCGAGTTACTCCGAGTCCTGTTCGGTTCCGCGCCTCGCTGGGCCAGTGTGATTGTATTTGTGGACCTGGCCGATTGGGCTTCCCTCGCGCATCTGCAAGGGAGTCTTCCAGCTCTTCGCTGCTTGCGCCTCCAAGTTTGCGATACCAGGGATTCCACAATCACGGGACTCACGGACCCTTTTGAGTTCGCTCCTGCGTTGGTGGATCTAGCTCTCGAGGGGCGTGGGCTCCAGAACGCCCTCGTGCTTCCATTCCGCCTACTGCACCGCCTCAAAATGGAAACCAGTTACGACGTTATCGCAGCCATTCTGCGGCGCACCCATAATCTCAAGGTGGCGAACCTCTATTTTAATGATCGTCCTCCGACCACTGGGCCCCCTTCCATCCGCCTCCCCCATCTACGTCGTCTCTACGGCAGCCAACAGGTGTTCTTGAACCACCTCGAGCTGTCGGCACTTGAAGAGATCTGCACAGTGGACACGGACCCCGCCCCCTTACTTTCCCTCCTTGAACGCTGCCCCACCATCAGACTGAAGACACTCCGCATGGAGCGATGCAATGCTGCGCACCTGGCCCTCATGCTGGATGCGTCCCCGACGGTGCAGACACTTGGCGTGCGGATTACGCACGGCGACGACGTCGCCAATCTGCTTCGCCAACTCACGGTGGGGCGCATCGGTACCACCACCACATTTCCGGGCATCGGGCCCAATGTTCACTCCATTTTTCTCGCGGTCGATCATACCCCCCTCAATTATGAACACTTTGTGGATATGGTTCAGTCACGCTGGCGCATGCCGAGAGAGGGAGGCCCCTGTACTCATCTTCGCTCCGTGGAGCTCTTGATATTGGATTGGGCAACAATGCTTAGTGCTTCAGTGGAGCAGAGACTCAATGTGCTTCGGGAGGAGGGCTTGCAGGTGTCCATCCTCCATAGCTCAGATGCAGGCAAGGAACTGATAAACTGGCACTTCTGATTATGTGTACACTCCATGTATTTACCTAACTCTTCAGTGCAATTTACTGCTCCGATCTATTCCAAAGCGCACACCACAGGGTCGAGGATTCAAATTTTTATATGCTCTTCATGACAACGGACCTACTAGTGTAGAACTGAATGAAATAGTACAGTATCTGTGACTAGGATCCTGACCACACTAGGAACCTGGCCAGTTGTCAATTATAGGCCTAGATGCTTATGTATCTGGCATTTTTATGCTTGAAGGGTGGAATACAACCTATGTCGCCCGTCTATGTTAAGTTTCGGCCAAAAGTGATGAGTTGATGTTAAGTGGTTAAACTCCTGTACATGATTGTCATCCAAGCTTGAAGACTACATCCGAACGCGCTCCGAGTCCAAAACTTGGCATGGCCCACCTTTATAAGTTTCAATTCTAATCATATTTCGTAATTTTACTTCCATTATTCCTTTCTCAATGTGTTCAGTACACCACTGTCACCCTATCTTTGGTGGTTTCAAAATCTAAATGGCGGGTTCTCTGGAGCATAAAGCAGCAGTAGAACAGCGGGTCCTGGTATGTTAATTGACTTCTCACAAACCTGCCTGCGACTTATTTTGGCTCAATCTATCCTCTCACTGGTGCGCGGGCCTCGTTTGATTGGCAGCTTGGATCCCACTGCTCATACCTCTCATTGGAAGCAGTTGGTTCCACTGTTTTCATAGATGGTATGTACTGTTTTAGTGTCTACAATACATCACCTATGTCCCTTTGACGTTATTATACATCACAAGTCTATCAACATAGCTGGCAACATTGGATTTGCGCAGGTGGCCAGGTTCCGTGTCAATGGCCTTTTTGGACCTCCGATAGAAAAGAATTCACCATGTACTCAAAACTCTGTCAAAGTGAGCCGAAATGGGCTCAAATCGTTCACACGATGTGCGCCTGGAATATGGAATCCTCAGATCGTAGGAAAAACCTGCTAAGAGGTCAAAACCTCTAAGGTGGCCAGGTTCCCAGTACAATATAGTATGTTCAACGGTTCAGTGGAGTTGAATGCTTGGCTTTTCAAGGTTGATTCCAAGAATGTGAGAATATTTGAAAAGGCCAGTTGAATATGCTGATGTTTATAAACACTAGCTTCCGCGAACTTGCATATAGGTTCCACTCTCGCATGGACAGAGAAAGACTTGGGGAGAATCATAAAATAAAATTTTACAACGTGTTGGTTTCTTGTGCCTACCTTGCTATTTTTCACTCGGCAAGAATGACTTTTGCACCCTGACAACATCTAGTTCCAGAAGGACGATGAAAAATTCAACTACAGTACTGGCACGGATCTTTTCGCGCCTTCTTTTTAAACTGCAATCCGATCTTGCAAGTGATGTCTCCCCGTTGAACCCATTCTTGATACAAAGAGCGAGCTGTGAATCAAAAATCTCCATACACTCCTGTGCTGTCCGTCATGGTGGGAGAGTGAGTTGGGTCCCGCCACACGATATGACTGGCGACCCATCACAGTGTTGGAGTACGCAACTGGAGGACCATGCACCCTCTCATACGATTCCCGAATGCACGGATCACGGACCCAAACATGAAGCTGTTGGAGGTGGCCCGCAATCATGCGCCGCCCAAAGGCGGGGAAAATCTCCAGAATATGGTGCATGAGCTCATTGAGTTCCCTGTAGGATATGTCTGAGACAGGACCGGATGTTGACGAGGTGTACATGCAGATCACCTCGCCAGAAGCCTCATCCACAGTCTCAGTATAGACAGGAGGTGCAGGCTCCACCAGCTCATACTCGAGAGCATGGAAGCAAATGGTGCAGGAGGACACACCGGCAACAGGAGCGAGACCTACAGGGCCATGCAGCTCGAGCCTGAAGAAGAGAAAGTCATAATCGACTTTGATGTGGGGACGGCCGTGCTGACCAGTTTGCGCAAGATGCGTGACAGATATGGCAGGTGCTGAAGGTAAGTCTGCTGACTGGACCACAGCAGCGTCCAGCACACGAATCATCGCATCAATGCTCTGCAGCATAACCTCGCATTTGGCGACAGGAATCATGCCGGAATGCTGGTATGCCAGAAGTCAGTGCTAAGTGAAGGAAATTCGCTCCCTGTTTTGTTCGACGTCAGTCTACGTCAAGACGAAGAGGGGTGAAGCTGAAGAGAGTGTTGTCACCGAGGAAACAAACAAAGACGGCATGGTGGGGACAGCGAATGCAGCACGCAGGGAGGACCGAGATGGTGTATTAACGCAAGGGAGGACCAAGACAAGACGCAGTGGGTCCGATCAAGGTTGATAAGGGCAGCGCCAAAGATTCGGAGTGTTATTGTGTTTGTAGCACCGTGACTAATGCGGGTGACGAGGGAAAGTGAGACGTGGGAGCAGGAAGCAAGAGGAACTAGACAAAGATGGACATTTTTAGCCCGAGGATACGAGGAAAGAGAAAAGCAGAACTCATACGTACACATTGCAGGTCATTTCGGTGCTTAGACGCCGTGGCAGAATCCTCGTTCTCGTCGGAAGGATGGCGGATGACAGATGACGGATGACGTTGTGCGTGAGCAGCACTGCAGCACCCAATCGAGGCTTCCAATGTACACTGGTGGCGAAAAATAATGCAATGCGCAATTTTTCGAAAAGATTGATCTGTATTACAAGAACAACAGAGCGTAGCATCAAGTACTTGGTGAGTGAAATGTCGGTAGGCATATGTAGTTTGTGTATGTAAAAGTCCATAGGTGTCGGGGGTCATTAGCGGGAGTTACGGTGTTTGAACACAGAGGGTCCAAAAAATGCGGTGTAATGAAAAGGGAAATTGATTATTCTGCTCAACCAAATGAGCCCAGATGAAGAAGAGAATGAATGATACTGACCAGTAACCTGTCCAATAACCCTTTTCAAGGGAAACCTTGTTCACACGACGTGGAATACTTGCGTAAAGCCTATCACAATACTCCTTTGACAGGTTTTGCCACTCCTCCTGCAACATCTCAAATAACTTGTCCTTGTTGCGTGCATGGCGCGGGCGGCAGTTGTAGTTGACCTCCAACTGATGCCAGGCATTCTCTATGATGCTTAGATCTGGGCTGTTGGGCGGCCAGGACAGCAAATCGAAGCCATTTTCCTCGAACCAGCGTGTGGCGCGGCGTGCTGTGTGCTTTGGATCGTTATCCTGTTGAAAATACACGGATCGGTGGTCGATGTTGTGGTCGTCCAATGTTCCCAGGAGTCCCCTCTCCAATATATCCACGTATTGCTCTGCATTCATGTTGCTGTCGACCCGAATAAGGCGCCCGAAGCCCTTTGATGTTATGCAGCCCCACACCATGACTTTGCCACCACCGTGCTTCAACCGCTGCTGCACATTACAGGGCTCAAACTCTTCATTGGGTCCCCTCCTGCAGTACTGAATCCCATCCGACCCAAAGATGTTGAATTTGGGCTCGTCGGAGTAAATTACAGCATTCCAATCTGAGGGTCCCCAATTTTCGTGGCGTAGCGCCCATTCAACGCGCTTCTGCCGATGGGTTTTTGTCATCAGAGGGACCTTTCGCTTGCGACGGCCATTTAGACCCTCCTGCTGAAGTGCCTGTTGAACTGTCCGGGGTGGAACATCCGGAAATCGGTCGCGCTGGACGTCGGCAGCAGTCTGGGCCTCCCCTGATCTGATCATCCTACACACAATCCGCTGATCGTGGGCATCCAATCGCTTGGGACGACCCCGACCAGGTGTTATGGTGTAGAAATCCTCCTTCCTTTGTCGTCTGTGATACCTCTGACATGCAGTGGACGGGTCACACTTCAATTCTTTCCCAATGTCAGGAAAACTGACACCACGCTTCCTGAGAGATACGACACGTGCCCGCTTGGAAGGTGAGAGTTGGTTATGCATGGGTAGATGTGTGGGAGGATGAGTGATAAAGAATACAAGTTGTTTCGTCCAAAACGACGCGTAAATGCAGGAGTTAGTGGTCAAGTTGTGATTTAATTACACCCGAAAATTGGCCCCACTGATGTCATCCCTTCACCGCACCACCGGATCAATCCCGGCAGGTCCCAATTTTTTCCTGCATAAACTACACTCGCCTAGCTACAATCCCCTCACTTAGTACTTGACACCATATTGTAGTGTTCTTGTGTTATTAATGAATCTTTTCGAAAAATTGTGCATTGCATTATTTTTTGCCACCACTGTACAGGCGATGTCGCAAGGGATGCCGGTCGGGAGTGCGGATACTAGTTGGGATATGAACGGCGCGTGGGACGTTTCTGGGTGGATTGTGGGGAGACGGCGAACTCGATCGGCGGACGCGAGTGCATGACCTGCGGTGATCGGGGTCTCGTACTCCTCTGTTACGTTGGTGAGGCGGTCGTTCGTCGTCAAGACGTGCTCAAATACTAGAGAGACCCGAGGATCAGTAACTGGCCGTTCTCTTCAGATACGAGTAAGCACGTACTGGTGTCTGCAGCTTGGACGACTTTCTGATTGGGGCGCCGGCCAGGAACGGGTCTCTCGAGAAGAGAGACTGACGCCAGCGCGTGCCTCGCTCCATCTCGTCAGACAACTCGCGCTCGATGCGTCCCACCCATGTCGCGTTTGCTGAAGCGTCGAGTTGCGGGCTATCTTGAGGATGACGAGTTCGCCAAGGACGACGGATGCGATGGGAGCGCATGCGCCGACGGAGAGGTGCGGCCCCGCGGGGATGACGCGAGAGCAGGAGAGTGAAGGCGTGACTTGGCGGGGGAGGGCGCAGAAAAGGACGTTGGACGGCGGAACTGAATCAGGGCGGTCGAGCGAGCGAGCGGATCGAATGTGGACGCGGACGTGGCGGACAGCGCACCGAGTTCGAAGTAGAAGCACTGAGGGAAGGAAGGTACACGGCCTCCGCTGCCTCTGCCGCATGCGACAGAAGAGTGGAAAGCTGCCGTGCGTGCGCGACATTCAAACTCAGAAGGCGAGGAAGCCAAATCCGGAAAGCACTATAAGCCTCGCGCCCCGTGAGACCGACGAGCACCGGGCGCCGCCCTCGGTGTCCTTCCCTCCTGATCACGCTTGCCCCCCTCCTTCGCCGGCGTCGACTCCGCGTCAAAGAGCGCGGTGCGCAGGGAAACTGCCATCGGCATGACCGCGGCCATGCTGCGAGTCGAGAGCGAGGGTGAAGGGAAACGCGTTTCAGAGACGACGCTGTCTGCGGACAGCATCGCGGCTCATAATACCGCTGCGCGCGACAACGCCGAGTTAGCGACAAGGCTGGACGCCCGCTGGTGAGGGGCGTGGAGCTGGAAGTAATCGCGGAGTCGGTCTAGATGAAGACTGCGTGGTGTGCGAAAGCGAGGTACACGGAGAAGGATGGCGGAACGCAGGACGAGGAAGACATGGAGCAGGCGAGAGTCGTGATGAACGCGTCTGGGCGCGTGGTGAGGCTGGCAAGAGCTTAGATGGTGACTGACTCGGAGGGTGTGGTCGAGGGGGTAGAGACCATGCCCATGGAAACGAGGAGGTAGGAGGTAGAATAGAAGCTCGGCGTGTGCGGGGCCTTTGTGCAAACTGAAAAAGCAGGCGTACATTGTCAGCTTCAAAGGTCGGAGCAAGAGTAAGGGGGGCGCATGCCTGAGGCAGAGTACTATAGTGTCATGCATGCACGCAACGGTTCCATGCATATCCCGCCGAACGCGCCCGCTGGCGCAGGAATGTGGGGTGAGCGCACCGAGCTCCCGAGACCTCGAGGTAGAAGAGAGGTGGGACGGCAGCCTGCGAACAGCGGTACTAAAGCGAAGGACGCGAAGACGGGACAGCCGCGTTCGGCGGTCGGTAGACCAATGGCACAGAAAACTTTTAGAGGAACTGTAGTATGAAAGATTTCAGAAGAGAAGGAGGAACACGAAAAGAGGCGCACCTAAGCCTCGCAGTACCGCAAACATGGCACGACGATTTGCAGTGTATTCCTTAGGCCGCGTGCGTTCGAACAGCTGTGGTCTGTCGAGTTTCCGTATACCCAGAACGAGCGAGGAGGGGCCACCAAGAACATCTCAATGCTGAGGCAACAATCCAGATGTCGACAAGGACATAATGTCGAATAAGTATCTGGGATGGCCCGGATGGGTCTCGGCCAGGTCTCGGCCGAGCCTCGGCACATCTGTCCAGGCGCGGAGTTGACGGAGTTCAAAGGCTTTGAAAAGGACAGACAGAAGTAAATTAATTCCTGCTGTTAAACTTGTGGATTCGGATCGTCCACTCTCCTTCATGAGAGGAAATTTATGTGCTTGGTCCCAATCTGAGATTTTCTTGAATGTACCTCCGGTAAGAGTTCTATATACATATCCTCAGAGAACCAGCACGACTGAGGAGCCAGGGCGAATGTCAGTTGTCTGTCACAGCTATGCGGACAGCACGTTAGCGTTATACTGGCAGCGGAGAAATCATACGGCCGATGGGGACTTGCATCCGCATTACCGGATGCTTGTTGAAATAAAGGCAGCAGGGCCTATACGCTGCGCTTTCTCATTCCTAACCAACTCATACTATGTATCTTGTTAGGAACAAAAATGTCTCAGAAGGAAATAACCAGGTGGAAAGTTGTTAAGGAACCAGGGAGGAAAAGGCGATGTAGGACATGGTGAATGCAAGGAACCAGGGGATAAGGAACATTACTTGTTCCTCAATATATGTCACATGAAGCAGTGGCCGCGGTAACTCCGTAGAACTCCAACAATGTAAATGTCTTATAAGCAGAAACTGTGAACGAGTCTGAACCCTACCTCTCGCATCCCCCTCCCCTAGCATCGCTAGACCTGACTTGTTAATCATGTCGACAGTGCCAGTATCAGAAAAGCCCACCACCGGGGCCGCAACGATGGCACCGACCTCGACGGACTCTGCGTAGGTCTTCTACACTTGACAAGACCTTGTGGGCTGACGACGTGCCAGGCTTGACATCTTCCAGACATTGAAGCACCCGTGCGTCCACCGTCGCGTCCACACTTTGTTTCTCATTATAATGCAGTGCCGAATACGTTGGCGAGAAAGTGGGCCACAACGTCGACGTGATCACGAATGCGGCTGGCGTCGCGCCGGCGTCGCGCACCGAGAAGCCGCGCGAGGTGTTCATTAGACAGGATGCGCAAACGCCGCACGCGGCTTTTTTCTGCGCAAGGTCTTTCTCCACGGCTTTTCCTATTTGTGCTGCAAAGTTCAAAATATGTCCATTACACCATCCCAAACACGATTTAATCAAAAATTGCAAAAGCCGCATTCTAAGAGCTTGAGCAGAAAAAAGCCGTATGCGGCGTTTGCGCATCCTGTCTATTGCCTGCTCGCCGATGGAGATCAACAAAAAGCTCTTCGGCCCGCTCGTGGATGGCGTTGCACGGGTTATGTCCTCCTTCGGCATGACGGCGCCCCCGAACCTTACCTTCCACTGGGGCGTCATCGTCGGCGACTACGTGCATGAACTGAGCTACGACGCCCACTACTACAATACTTATGAGAACAAGGCGGTCAAGGTTGTCCACGACCAACTGCACCGGGACGAGTACCGCCTATATCCAGTTGGGACGACACGCTTCAATGACGCAGCCATCGTCGAGGAGGGCGTGAAGGCGATCGACGCGCCGCATATGCTGCCGCGCTACGACGTGCGGAAAAACAACTGTCAAAATTTCGTCATCGAGCTTCTCAACCTTATCTGCGACCCCGGGCGCAAGAAGGTGATGACATCCGGGGCGTGGAGTGCCATCGAGGCAGCCGAGGAGTGGGAGCCGTTGCCGATGATGTCTTACTATTTGCCAGAGGATGCCACGGACGAGGAGGCAGCGCAGATACAGGCGAAGGCGGAAGCAGAGCACGCCGAGCGCGTGGCCAAGTTCGAGGCGATGCGGGAGCAAAAGAAGCAGGCTAAGGCTGCGAAAAAGGCCGCGCAAGAGGAGGCGGACAAGCAAGCCGTGATGCAGGACATCCTCAATAGTGCGCAGGAGTTGATGACCCGCAGCGAGGCGGAGCAGCAGAGTATGTTGTCCCTGGCATTTTCCCCTGAGCACTACAAATTGACCGTTGTTGCTAGTGCCTGAGCCTGTTGCCGAAGACGAGCTTATTGAGGCGACGGAGCCCATGGTCAACGTGGTCTAATAGACGGTGTGAGAAGCAGGAGCGATACTTAGATAAAGCCATCCGATCGCGGATGCTGTCTGCAGAGTAGTCTGCAATATACTTGTGCTGCATGACCGAAATTAACCGGGCCGGACGTGGCGGAGGAATTTATAATCTGTCCAAGATGGACTCGAGAATGGACTCGGAAGTTTGAAGGTGAGCCAAGTCGGGAACGAGGAAGCGGAGTCATACCTTTGAGCATGATGGCAAAGAGGTCTTTATGCGACACTTTGCTTTTTATGCAGTCCATCTTTTGTCTCGTGGAACGGCGTCTCGCGTCGGTCACATTCTCGATGTCATTCGAATCCAAGTCGGCGGAGCCCAGTATTTGCTGGCTTCGAATCGACCCAGTCATCACAGAATGCGAAAGTCTGGAATATCACTGTTGGACGTGATTAGGACAGGACCGCGTGCAGAAAAAGGGTCAGAGACGTAGTCTTTACTATGCTGAACACCAAAACTACCGACTTGGCGGTCAAGAGGTTCAAGCACCGCAGAAACCAATATATTGACTCAGCTTTCATTCGAACCTGTTTCAAATATTAACTCGATGTTCGTCAAAAACAAGAGGGTCGGGACCTCTCAGAGTGACGATACGCCAATGCGTGTGGCGAGGAAAGTGAGCAGGAGCAGGAACGGAAAGCCAACTAGACAAAGCTGGGCATTGTCAGCTCCAGACTACGATGGGGATTGAGGAGACCTACGTACCCCAAGTCATTCTCCTGATTAGACACTATCGCATCCTCGCCGTCCCCGTCGGGAGGGTGGTGGATAGCGCCGGCGCTGCAGCACCCCAGTCGAGGCTTCCAATGTATAGGCGAAGTCGGTCCACTCGCTCGCTCGACCGCCCCGATTCAGCTCCTCCGTCCAACGTCCTTTTCCGATGACTCCCGACGACCCTCCTCTTTCCGCATCATCCCCGCGCGGCCGCAGCCCTCCATCGAGATCGCCATCGCGGAGCGCGGGCTCGACCACGTCTGCCTCGGCGCACCCATCGGCTCTCTTGCGGCTCGGCGCTTCCGCGAAGGTGCATGGAGCGCGACTTCGTGGTCGAGATGGAGTGGGAGAAGCCGAGCTGCTCGCGCACTCGCCTGCGCGCGCGCAGCGCCAGCGTGAGTCCGTCTTCTCGGGGGATCCGAGCCCGAGCGCTGAGTACCACCGCATGCCAGTCGCACGTCCACCGGCCACGCGTCCGCCCACGATCCACCCCGGAGCGTCCCGCGCGCCGCCATTCATACCCCGACTCGCACTCCCGACCCGACCCGTCCATGAAATACAGACGTGAGCATGTTCGAGGACGAAGGAAGACGTACGACCTTCTGCGCCGCCTTCGCCACATGCGACGGAAGAGGGGGATGCGATCGTTCCCACCATGCGGGACATTCAGAACGTGAAAGGCGAGAGAGAAGTCATGTGCGGGACGCTCCCTAACCCTCACAACGCCGAAGACGAGCGATCGACCCCCGCGTACTCGTACTCGTTCCCTCCTCAGCATGGTCGTGCTTCCCGAATCCCTCGCGCTCCTCCATACAGGCAGCCGAACAAGACGGCAAGTGGCGCAACTAGGAAACGGCTTTTTCACGAATCAAGAGCAAGTAGGAGGGGGAACGCGTCTCGGGGACGATCTTGGCTGCGGTAGCGCCGCGCCTCGTGTGGCATCGCGTCGACACGAAGGTGGGTTGCCGCCGCGCGAAGACGCTGAGTTGGCTGCGCGCACGGCCAATAGACGCGGGTGAAGAGTGGAGCCGGACGTCATCGCGGAGACGATGCGGATGGAGATCGCGCGCGGCAGCAGTAAGAGGATGTTAGACGCCTGTGACGCACAGAAGGGCGGTCGGAGTAACGCGCAGGACGAGAAAGGGGCGTCGCGACGACGCGGTGACACCATCAAGAACCATACACTGGTAGACGGCGACTGGATCGGGGAGCGTGGAGATCGCGCTGTGTGTAGCGACGAGCAGCAAGGTAGGAGGTGAAAGAGCGAAGTAATACACGTGCTGGGGCGTTTGAGGTAAAGGTATGCTGCAAAGACACACCGGTAGCACCGCCTTCGAAACTCGAGCAGAGGCGAGGACGCATAAGCATACGCATACGCGCGCAGAGCACAACATCTTGTATGTATGGCTCCACGTAAACCGCCCAGCGGATTAGGGGACGAAGCGCAAGCTCCAGACGCCCGGGTGGAGTGGGTGGCAGTGGGCAACCAACAGTGGCACGAAGGGGTGCGACGCAATGCAAGGGGGAACAACCGCAGTCGGCGGGAGGTGCAGCATTTACCGCGGCGCCGACGAGAGAAGTGCGGGCGAGGGATGGCGGAGAAGAACTGTCAGAGGAAGTGTAGTATGGTGAGTTTTGAGAACAGAGAGAAACATGAAAAGAAGCGCACCTAATCTTCGTAGTAGACGACGTAGCCACCAAATACTGAGCTGGCACGACGATTTGCAATGTATTCCTCAAGCCGCGATGCAGCGCCGGCGTTGACAAGGGCGGTGCGGGCGATGACGCGCAAGAACTGCAGTATGCAGAGTTTGAGAAGAGCAAGAGAAACACCACTGAAAGAAGCGCACCTAAGCTTTACAGTACACGATGTAGCCCATGATACTGAACTGACACGACGATTTCCAGCGTACATGGTTTACATCTTGCGGTCGAGCAGCTGAAGTTTTTCGAGTTTCTGCGTTTGCAGAACCAGCGACTAGTATCACTCGGCCAACTTGAATGAATCGGCGTAGCTTGAAATGTGCCTGACACTTGAGCTATCAGCTACCAAAAAAGGTCCGCTGTAATCTTACCTGATACATGAAAAAGATGGCCCTCTGATTGTTTACCTGATCCGGCACGTGCCGGAGCCAGTTTCGGGGGTATAGACACCACCCACGTGAGACGCAATTTATGTGAGATATTTCTCCTGACACTGAGAGTGTCAGGTTCAGGTTCTATTCTCATGGAACAATAAGTATTAGGTACCGTATCAGGCAGGTTCCGAACACAATAAGAATCAGGCCGGCTGATGCCGACTGATGGCCGATGTCTGGGTGTGTGATTCTTATTGTGTCTGGGAACTTCCTGCCGCTGTACCTAACACTTATTGTTGAAGGGAAATAGAAACTATACCTGACACCTCGAGTGTCAGGGGCGATGTCAGGAGCAAATAAACTGCACCTGACCTGGCAAGTGTCGGAACACCCGAAACAGGATCCTACAAACTCCAAATCAGTTGTGCAGTCAGAATATTTTATTCTTCCCATATCAGGTACAATTCCAGGCTACCAGATTCTGTTGCTGATGCTCAGGGTGTCAGGTACATTCCCGGTAGCACCTATTCTATTCGTTTTGTGGTGTGTATGCTGTTCCATATGCTGTTCCAAATGTCACATTATTCCTTTTGGGATTTTTTTTTTTTGGGGGGTGAATTTTTTTTTTGGCCAAGTCTCAGATCACCTTCATCAAACTCTTTATAAAAACATACGGGTTTTTAATCTTTCCTTTTTGGAGAGGTGCAAGACTTAACTCCGGGCCATTTCAAATTCCGACATCGGAAATATTAGGATCAAAACAAGGAGGGAGACGGCTGCAGGCTGTCGACCAACTTGTACTACATACCTACATACTAGGGGAGTATAGTATGCTCAATCTCATAGAAATTGAGTGTCAAGTGCATGGATCAGGCTCAGAAAGCAACTTCGGCCCAACCAGCTAAGCGATAGGAGCATCACTGTCACGGCACATGAGGTGTGACCGTACGTGGCCAAAAACTCACCACTGTGGTGAGTTTTTGGCCACGTACGGTCACACCTCCGTGTGCCGTGACAATGATGCTCCTATCTTATCGGATTTCTGACATCCTTACAGAAATGCCAAAGTTCAGTATTAAGAATGATGTATACCCTCAATTACTACAACACCTGAACTCTTAGCTGCTATTGTCAGCCCTAAGTCTGCAGCTGTTGATATATGTACTATCACACAAAAAAAAAAAAAAAAAAAAAAAAAAAAAAAGCCACAGTGGCTCTCATCTTTGTCTATGGGTATTAATATTGATCTCTGGTCCTCTCTCCTACTTGCATCTACCTGTCTGAGCAGGGCAACTAAAAGGGTGTTGAGTTGAAAGCAAAAGAGGTTTCGGACAGGATCAAGTGGCTGTGCACAGTCAGCTGGTTGGGCCAAAGTTGCTTTCTGAGCCTGATCCATGCACTTGACACTCAATTCCTATGAGGTTGAGCATACTGTACTCCCCTAGTATGTAGGTATGTAGTATAAAGGTGATCTGAGACTTGGCCAAAAAAAAATTTCACCTCACAAAAAAAAATTCCCAAAAGGAATAATGTGACGTTTGGAACAGCATAAGTGACAAGGAGGCAGTGCACCAAATATATCTTCGTCTAAGTCGAAAGAATAAAACTGTTTTGAAGGGTGCTAAGTGTTGAAGAAATTATGGAGAGAAGGCCAGTCTAGGGCGGCATCGAGATCGTGTCGGGGAGAGGCGCCATTGATATTCAAGACTTGACGTGAGTTTTGGCAGCGGTCCTCCGGTCCGGCAATCCGCCACCGTCACGGTTCTCTTTTTGACGCCCAACTCGCCAACAACTCGCTTCATCCTCCTCAAAAATTGGATAACACCACTGATCTTTCTCTACGAGATCCATCCCTGCTATCATCTCATTTTCTGGCATCAGCTGGCATTCTGACCACCTCCGCTTCAGGATTTGTGAGAGAGTGCGATGTCCTCGGTTTTTATTGGACACCATCTAGTAGAGATTTCTGGCTGACATGGTGCACGAACTCATCCCAATCCCTGTCCCCTTGACAGAGCAAGTCCTCCAGAGCAGCCAATGCCTATCCACATCCAAAATTGCGAATGCAACGGAATTTATATCTGCTGGCAAACATTATTATATCTCAGAGGTGGACGCCAATGGGCCCGCCGTCCTGCATCAACTACGACTATATTACTCGGCCGCTTTTTCGCTCTCGAGGCACTGAGCGTATCCACACCTCCTTCGGTCTTCTTTGCAACCTACGATTACACACCGTCTTCTACTCCGCCGGCGCACCTCTCTCATTCCACCCAATCCATTCTCAACAGCGGTACCTTATCTCAACAGTGTTCGTCACTTCAGTCACTTCACACCCACCCATCCTCGTCTCCAGCCGCCGGTCCCGGAGGGCACCCCAGCTCGCACCCAGATGACTGTTCCGGAGAGAAGACGGGAACCCACCATCCCTGCTCGCTGTTGTTCTCATGCGCGGCGCGGTGTTGCCACAACACATCCAAAGCGCGGGCCCTGTGGATGCTCGTCAGCATGACCGCAAATGCCTTGCGTTTGCAATGAGGGATATCACCGCTTTATGCTTGCCAGGGGTGACATTTTCGGGTGTTGTCTGTGAGTCGTCGGGTGCATCTCCATCGTTCTTGCTTTTTTCTGTTCGTACTCATTATCCCACAGATCTTGTCTCACTTTTGTCGTGTGCTCGCTCCATCTCACGCCGGCTGCACAGTGTCATCTGCCTCTCAATTTTTTGTCGGGGATTTCAAATCTGCTCCACTTCATGGGCTCACATACCCCGGGAGGAAATATGATGGAACTAGGTCGCATATGTACGCTTTCTCCTCAGACACCCCTTTTTCTTATCGCACTCATGATATTATTCCTGGAAATTATTCCGTCTCCAGCCCCCCTGCCACCCACTACCCCTCACACCTGGCACAGATATGAGTCTTCGACATCGTCGATGGCACACCGCTCCCTCCTCTGCTCCACTCACGCACCCGTGCCCGAATTGCATCACGACACGTCGCTCCATTCGCGTAGACACTCCCCTCATTCAGCCCTTGGATTCTCAACGCTTACGAGCCATCTACAGTATCTGTCTTGCTCCTCAAAGCACCGCACTCCGGATCCTACCTCAGGTCATACCCTTCGTCGTCTCTCTGGCAGGTCGTGAGTTTTTTGTCCGACCAGGATCGAGGTTCCTGGCACACCAGCGCGAAGCTCGTCTTGCTCCTCCGTTGCGTCGCATTCACCACGTCCCTTCGCCTCGCCTGCAAAGCATGATTGGTCAGCCAACAAGATGGTCTTGTTTACTAGCAGACTATGTATTGGTCTGTAACAGAGACTAAAGTTTGTGCTCTTCTGGAATTCTGGGCACAATCTGGGTCGCATTTTGTAATGATTGTGTCATGGTAAATTTAGGGATTGTATACACAGGTCCTAGCAATGCAAAACAAATTACACTGTGCCAGCTAGACTCGCATAAATAGATTTCATGCTCGGGATTTGAACTCGAGCAAAATGAATGTTGATTACAATAGCGAACACTGCCACTATTTTCATCAGAATAATATAATATTTTTCAAGAGGTGCTCGATCTGGCGATCATGGACTCCTTCCCATGACCCCCCAGAAAAGGAAGTTACCATCGACACAGCCACTCTTCGGCATTGTACAGATTTTGTATACTGACTTTCACTGGGTGACTGGGTGACTTTCTATAAGACAGAAGTGTGTAAAATCAGATACTTTCGCTGTTTTGCCGGGATGCCGGGGCTCCCATCAGGACCCCATCGGCCTTGGATCTCGCTTATACTGCATCTGACCCTCGCATGCTTGAGTATCTGTTCGGGGGGGTAGGTACCCCCCAACAGACATAAATTCGCTCGAACAAATCCAAAATGGCAATGACAGATCACGGAGCTGTGAGCCGTCTGCACATAGCATCCTCTACGAGCCTGTACACTCCCTACATATGGTGCATACCTCCCTTATTTTCACTCTAAATTTCATTTGAACTATTGGGACTTGGTTCCCTCTCATGAAAATAAATTCCTTGTAGGTTATGCACCCATTGAGCATGATCAGCTCCCTGTACTCAAAAATATTGAGCCACTGATGCTTTCCGGGGGTGTTTCTTGATTTTTCATGCCTTCGTTAGTCTCTCGCAGACAGACGCTTCAACAATATGATCTCGTACCTCGATTTGTTGAAGTCTGTTATTAAGCGCGGGGGTCCGATCAGGGTAGGATCTTGTTATGTAATTTACACAGCCACATATATTATATCTCATTTCTCCGCTGTATACCGCATGGTTTTGGGTGATTTTTGAGTTCAGATAGACGTTATACACTGGTTTACATCTTATTGCCCACTCAAAATCTCTATTAACGCGTCACAATGCACTGGATAAAATTCTCAATTATCTGATTGATCCTCACATGACTTTCAACCACCAAGCTCAAATGGCACAGAAAAACTGCAAATAAATTGTAGAACCTTGAGAGCCGTTCAATAAACACTATTAGATCCTAAAACACGTCAATTTCATCTATAGTGCTGCCCTTGTCGCGGTTTAGGGAGAAGGTGGCTGTGTAGATTATATAACAAGCTTCTACCCTGATCGGACCCCCGCGCTTAAAAACGGACTATGCCTTCGTTGGAATTTTCCTTTGGTTTCCCTGGGTCTTTGAATGCTAATTGAGGGTGTTTGTGCCTAAAGCAACATTCAATGTTGCGCAGTGTAATGTACCACCACCAAGTAATTTGTGAAAAGTCTTACGGGTGCCCACCAATTGATACTATACTTTCTGATACTTGTAGCCGACATCAATGGCACCGCGAAGTATGTAAAAAACATAGATTTGTCTTACGGGAAGTCACCCACTTTCCGTAAGACACAAGTGTGTAAAATCAGATACTTTTGCTGTTTTGCCAGGATGCCGGGGCTCCCATCGGGACCCCATCGGCCATGGATCTCACTTATACTCTGTCTGACCCTCACACACTTGAGTATCTGTTTAGAGGGTAGGGACCCCCCTACAAACACAAATTCACTTGAACAAACCTAAAATGGCAATGACAGATCACGGAGCCGTGAGCCGTCACCACATAGCATCTAGGCTCGTGACCAACCGCGTTCGCCAAGCACGTGGCTGCGCTTATCACGGCTGGCGAAGCGGCTGGGATCATCGGTTGCGATTTTGGCAGATGGCGCCAAATGTGGTTTTGGACTTGGTATTTTTGACCATCAATGACCTCCCAAACCTTCGAAAAAAGTGTCAAAAGTTGCATAGACAAATTTGCGTAGTTTTGAATTCTGAGTCGAATGAACACAACTTGTTTTTAGTGGTAAGATCAATATTTTTCGTCTCGCCCGCCTGTTTCCTGGGTGTAGAATCTTTTAAGGGGCCAAACGAATGTCCTTGTATCAGCTGCTACTCGTCTACATAGTCATCATCAGAATTATCGATCGCGCCGTCATCTAAATAGGGGTCCTCGTCATCTTCCCCTGGTAAAAACCCGTTGTCCCCACTATCCATGTCCAGCGCAACATCGGCCGCGGTATCCCTTGTCAACGTTGGGCCGTCATCCTCATCCAAAACACGTTCGAAGGCCGAGAGCTGTTCTGCAGCCGGCGCAGCATCCAGATCGCTGTCAATGTCGGAATTTTCATCCTCTTCTTCATCAGAATTGGAACCAGATGCTACCGGGAAGTCGCCCGAAACCATTTCCGACACCAAATCTTGAACTGCAGGTACGTCGGTCAACGGAACTGATACATTTGTGTGGGGCGGGAATTCTGCTGCCGCCCCAGGTGCTGACTCCGACCAGCTACCCACAAGAGGGTGCATCCGGCGCCGAGATTGGAGTCGTTTAAACATGGTGTTGTATTCCGTCAAAGGATTCGATGCGCTGTCGGTCAGTTGCTGAGCTCCGAGCAAAATCACGTCCGGAGTGGGTGAACCATCATCTTTAGCAAACACCCGACCTTTAATTTGGTACACGTCGTGCTCACGGAGACTGGCCATGAGCAGTGCGATATCATTCTTGAGGTCAGCGGGATGGTGTTTGGTACCTTGGTCAGAGCCGAGGACCTTCGTGATCATCGTAGACAGACGGCGCAGAACACTGATGCAGGGTGAAACCATTTCCAGCCATTCCCAGGATGCGCTGCTTCCGTGAGCTTGGTAAATAGTCTTCCCCAAAAAAATCAGAGAGGATGAAGGACGGAAAGGTGATGAATACCTTGATCCAAAAATTCATATGTTCTTGCATAAGATCTACCTCAACCCACGAGAAAGGGTTCCCCGTTGGATTGACTAGCCAATTATTTAGTACAATGTTCCTTTGACGAAATATTGTCAGTAAAAGAATTTTACAAAATAAGCACCGCTCACCGAATGGACACAGGCCATACTTTGGTCAAATTGTGAATCAGATGTAACATCTCATGTGCATACTTCGTCCGGCCATTTCCCCGATAACTGCATGCAAAAACCTTCAAAACCAGCACAATGCGACCTGAGTCTCCGGCCTTGATCGCGTCCGTGAACTCGCGAGAGATAAGCGCGTCACGTAGTAGTAGCGACGCATTCTCAAAAATCTCGTCACCGGGTACCTGGTCCGACGCCGTGCCTGCCATTTTGCGCTTCCATCGAAGCTCTGAGACAAGATCAGCATTGGCATATTTCTGTTGGATTGCCGCTGCAATAGTTTCGAGGTCGGCAAAGGTCTCGATCGAGTCAGCACATTCGTCGAGTGTGGTTTTGTTGGTTTCCAAGAGAAGACAGTGAAGGACACGGGCGTACAAGGATACAAAAACCAGGTCCCGGCAGGTACGAAATGGGGGAAGTGAAGACAGGAGAATTGGTGCGCGATGAAGATGTGTATTATGGAATGAAAGCGAACCCGGATTGCGTGTTCCACGGTTTGGAGTTCCCCAGTGAGTTGTAAAAAATCCATGCATATCCGCAATTTTGGCGTGGAAAAGACCAGGTATCCATACACCCCAGCCGTAGCCTGAATATCCGCCCTCATGCCCAGCACGGATATTAAGAAGGGAGCGTAGTCGGGCAATTGACAGTTGGTCACCCGCAAAGAATTTGACTGCCCAACTCCAATGGGAGAGTCCTTTGACTCGGAGCTCCGTATGGATCGTGTCAACAACTTCATCGTTGCCAATGATGGTAGACTGATCAATATTCCAGGCCGGAGTCGGGTGAAGGGGAGTTTGGTGTAGTTCAATCTTGTCGGGAGTGATGGGAAGTGATTCGTTCAAGGCGTCCCGGAAACGCTGGAATTTCTCGCCACCCTGCTCCACAATTATACGGAGAATACAGTGTTTGAGGCATTTGTCCATTAATGTGAGCTCTGGCGCGGAAAGAAGAACATCCTTGATGGACAGAGGAGCAGCCGTGTCGAAAGCCTTGTTTAATTCGTCTATTGACATGTCCTCGAGGATTGCCTTCCACAAGGGCCAAATCGTGGAGCATGTGCCATTCTCCTGCGAATCTGACTGAATTTTAACTTGGTGTTTGGATCCACGTATTTAAAAAATGCGTACCATTTTTCCCAACCAATTGTTCAGCTGTTCGAAAGACCATATTAATGTTATCGTATGAGGCAGCATATAGCCCAGTCGCTGCGACGGCACGGGCAAGATCGCGCATAGAACCGGATAGTTGTTGAAGTGTACCTAGACGAATGGTACGTAACCCTTCAATTTTTGTGGCTAGCAATGCGGAGTCGGGGGCAACGTAGGTCTGATGCGAAGTTGTAGGGGTTGAAGGTGGCGTAGGAGGTGGCGTTTCGTCTGGATCTACACGGCTGCTGCGCCGGGTTATAGTGAAACACGGTTTCCGAGTGAGATTTTGGTAGCTTTCCGAGATCCCGAGGTGAGCCATGACGCTGATGGTTTGGCGCTGAGCACCGGCAGCGTACAGGTACAGGCCTATGATACGTCTGGAAAAATTGTTCATATGGCTATATTCCCCTAGGAGCGCGAGGGCTGCAGATGTTACAATCTGAATAGAAATATTAGTTTGGCAAGCAATCAAATTATGGCAAAGGAGACTCACCGTTGCTCGCTTCAAAATCCGGGACGGCAAGTCCTTGCGCAAGTTGCGAGCAGATGTTGCAAAGGCAGTCAAAACCTTCATAGCTGTCTTTGCGTGCTGCTGCAGATACGTGTGAAGTTTCGAGATGCTGAATGAATCAACATATTCCCCATTTACGGCTGTGTCGCCAGTCTGAAGATGTTTTGAGGAAGTAATATCCCGAGCAGCATCCTGCGCTAAATTTGCAACGAAATCCCCTGCCCACTCAGTTACTTCGTCGCGCGCAGTCTCGCTGTTTTCGGGCGAGACCCAAAACCCGAGAATACTGGTTGCGAGGCCCCGCTTCCTAAAAAAGCCATTCCACCGTATTTCCCTCTGCTTGTAGATCGGATTGAAGACATAGAGCATTAAATCTCCAAATGTCAATCCGTTATCCCCAAGATCGCGAAGAACTCCATCAAAAACAGCGTGCCTCTTCTCTTCTGCAGACAACGCCCGACTCGCTAGTGTAGCCTTTCGCTTCCTCTGCCCTTTTTCATATGCCTTTGCTTTGCAGTGCTCCTTCGTACCAATGATGGGACTTGTGAATATCAGGCCGTCGCTGGAAAGTGGAGGTAACGGCTCCGGCTGCGGTGTTGCGGGGCGTGACGGTGAGTGCTCTGGAGAGCTCTGAATCGGTGGAGAGGATGTTGGAAGAGGACTGTGAGGATGAGCAATTGGTTTTGTCGCCGTGGAGGGACCAGCTACCGGGGTCGCGAATGGCCATGGTCCGATTGCCGCAGGCGTGTATGAACTAATTCCAATGGCCGAAGTGACAGGAGTTGGTGAGGGCGGAGGTGAATATGGACACAGTGGAGTCTCCGGAGGTCCATCGTCCGATGAGAGGACTGTTCCGCCTCGAATAGTGGGCATGGATGATAGGAGAAGCAAAATGAGTCTATTTCCAAATCGGGCAAAATACAATTGTCGTGATTTTCCTCCTACAATGCCTCCTAGAAAAGCACCGAAAACTGCCCCGAGACTGAAGGAGACTCCCAATAAACGAAAACTGCTCACAAAAACGGAATTACGAGGCCTGGAGGACGATATCAAAGCCAAATTCCAATGGGAGCACACGGTGAAAGCTCACCAGCTGGAAGGAATTATTGGACAGCTGCAGATGCGCGACGTCCTCGTTCATGCTGGGACAGGATCTGGAAAGACTGCCATAGCTGCCGGCCCGCACGCCCACAAGAGCAGCGAGGGCAAAGTGATGTTGATGATATCGCCGCTCATCGCTCTACATGATGAGCAAGTGAGACATTGTACCTTGCAATTGGGAGCCGCGACTAACGAGATGCACCAGGTGGACACGTTTCGAGAGGAGTTCAAGCTGAAGGCGATTGCTGTGAATAGCAGCAATGGAGGCTGCAAGATAGAGGTCTTGAAGGTGTGTCCGCTTTACCTCGTTCTATAGACATTGCACTGACAGCCGGCGACCTGACTAGGAAATTGTCAGCGGCGAGCACCAGATTGTTCTTATCTCACCGGAGATGGCTTTATCGCGGCGCTTCATCCGCGAGGTCCTGCGAAATACTGAATTTGGGAAGCGTGTCTTGTCAGTGGTCGTGGATGAAGCGCATGTCGTATCTCACTGGGGCGCGTCGTTCCGCAAGAAGTATGGAACGTTGGGAATTATCCGAGCGTTCCTCCTACGCGGAACACCGGTCGTTGCGTTGTCTGCCACACTCCCAGCTCGGATTCGGAGCGATGTTCTCAGTAAACTGCAATTCAGTCGAGACTATGTCAGCATCGACATCGGAAATGACCGACCAAATGTCTCCCTTGTTGTCCGAGCAATCCAGCATCCCATTAACACCTACGCCGACCTAGACTTTGTCGTGGATGGGATAAAGAAGAGGAAGGCCTTTGTATACGCGGACAACATCGCCACGGGTGTCGAGATTGCAGATCATTTGGAGGAGGTGCTCCCGCCGGAGGATTGAGGGAAGGGTCTGATTCGCCCCTACAATGCCGCGCTGTCAAAGGAGTACAGACGGGAGGCCATGAGACTATTCAAAAGTGGCGAGATTCGTGTTCTGGTGTGTACTGACGCAGCTGGAATGGTAAGCATTGATATTCAAGAGTCGAGAAAGAGTTTAACCTTACTTTTCAAGGGTTGTAACATCCCGGATATCGATCTCGTGGTACAGTGGAAGCTGCCCGGGTCAGTCTCCATTTTCGTACAGCGTGCTGGACGAGCTGGACGAGCTCCCGGGCGCACAGGGCTTGCTGTCCTATTAGTTGAGCAGAGTGCATATGGAATTGATCTGGAGGAAGAGGTTGCATCGAAAGCGGCGCCAGCGCGGGCCAAGCGAGGCAAGGGAAAAGCAGACCAGTCTGTCGAGTCTGACACAGTAAAAAAACAACGGGCTCAGAAGCGCAAAGCCCATGCAAAAGCCCGGGGAGTCCATCGAGGTTGTGTCGGTGGGAAACACGATGCAATCTTCGTACATGATACCCCGCCACTGGATCCGGAGGCGGCAAACGAGGGTCTACATGTTCTCGTACAAACAGGGCTCTGTCGTCGGCTGGTCCTGACAGAAATCTACCAGAACAAGTCGCCCGGTAAGCAGATCAGTGGCGCGCCTATCTATCTGCTGAATGTTCACACAGATCCAACGGCGCCTTGCTGTGATATTTGCTGTCCTCACCTTCTCGATCTTGTACGGCCGGGTAAATTACCCTGAGTGGCTCGTCAATCTACCATCAAACGAGGGGAAGTGAACGTGGATGTCCAACGAGAGCTAAATAAGTGGCGCACTGAAATCAAGGCCAGGGACTTTCCCAGTACACTTTACGCGCCGTCGATGATCCTCAAAGACGAGACGGTGGCCCTCTTGGCATCAGTTGGGCCCATAACATCGTTAAATCATCTGCAGAAAACCCTGTCAAATCAGTGGTTGTGGCTCGATGAATACGGCGAGTCGCTGTACCAGTTCATGTCGAGCCTGACAATTCCTCCAATGAAGCCACTGCCGAAGAAGACACGAGCATCCAAACATCCACGAGCAGAGACTGCCGAGCAAAGTGGATTGGCTGCCATGGCAGACGTTGACGAGAGGCGTCCGACAGTGCGTCGACGAGTGAACGTAGATGCCAGCGCGGCAGAGCCGTTTATCCCCGCTGCTTCTTCCGCGGAATTCTCGCATGCCGGCACGAGCAACCCAATCTCTAGCACACGAAAACGAAACCAACCACGAACGGCGGAGGAAATCAGGGCAGAATTTTCACAGTTACCTGTAGATCCCAAGCTAGCCAGCCTGTTTACGCGCTCAAATCAACAAAGCGGATGAGTGAATGATGTGTCGTGACCGCGATTCAAGTGAGCCAAGCGAGAACCAAATTCATTTTGAACCTTTAAAATACGGGGGACAATTTCTGGTGCACTACGATGGTCGTATAACGTTGGACAGCTAAAAATATGACCGAAAAACTTGATTTTACCGCGAAAAACCAGTTGCGCTCGTTCGACTCGAAATTAAAAACTACGCCACTTTGTCTATGCAACTTTTGGCACTTTTTTTTGAAGGTTTGGAAGGTCCTCGAAGGGCTGAAATCTCAAGTCCAAAACCACATTTGGCGCCATCTGCCAAATCAGCGACCAATTGTTCCAGTCGTTCCCACAGCACCGATCTTGCCCTCGTGATCGGTGCGTGGGAACAGACTGGTCGCGAGTCTACATAGCATCCTCTAATAGTCTGTACGCTCTCGATGCATGTGCACACATCCCTTATTTTCACATTTAAATTTCATTTGAGCTATTGGGACTTGGTGCCCATTCATGAAAATAAATTTCTTGTAAGCTATGCGCCATTGAGTATGTCTCGGCTCCCTGTACTCAAAAATATTGCGCCATTGATGCTTTCGGGGGTTTCCTGGATTTTCCATGCCTTGATTGAAGTGTTCTTTTGGATTCCCCAGCTTTATGAAAGCCTCATTGAGCATGTTTCCATCTAAAGCAATGTGCAATCTTGCTAGTGTGATGTACCATTTAGTAATTGTAAAGAGTCTTACGGGTGCCCGCCAATTGATAGCATACTTTTCACACTTTTAGCCGACATCATTGGCACCGCAAAGTATAGAAAAAAAATACATTTGTCTTACGGGAAGTCCCCCACTGGGTGACTTTCCGTAACACAGATCTGTGTTTTTCAGATACTTGATGACAAGTATGGGCGGGAAAAAGTATTTTATCAATGGGCGGGGATCCGTAAGACACTCGGCATTTTGAATACTTGTCTATGTACACTTTCACTGTCCTGAGGGACACGGGAAAGTTAAATAGGTGATTAGATAATCACTGGCGGCCTGGCTAATCTACACCATCAACCTCTGCACGGATCCCAATGCATTGACGCACCAGATGGATCTGGCCGAGGAGGAGGAGGAGGATGACTGCAGAAGCCGCAATTGTGGTGGGAATTTTGGTGGTGCGTGAGCAGCGCGCCAAATGACGACTTGAGTGTTGGCTGTACTTGATATGTGCTCAGCTTCTACCAGACCCACGACACGACACACCATGGCAGGTGCTTTATGTGAGCAAGAGCAACCGAGCCTTCATTACGACAATGGGTTTTGACACGCAGACTTTCGAAAACATTCTCACCACTGGCTTCAGTGGGACCTGGTATCTAACACCAATTCCTCAGGGAGACACTGCCACCACTGGGAACCCACGTGGAGCACGTTCTTTGGATACAGCAGGCATGCTTGGCCCCACTCTACACTTCCTCAATTCCACAATGTGGGAGATCAGTCTCCAGCAGATATTTGCGCTAGTCACCTCCACAGTGTCGCAGTACATCCATTTCAGTCTCGATGTCTTACTTGCCGTACTCTATCAAATCCCAGATGCTCGCATCCAATGGCCTTCTGATGTCGAAAGGTTCCAGGTGTTAAATGACTTGATCATCACACGGCATCCACTCTTAGAGGGAGCATTTGCAAGCATTGACGGGCACAATCTGCCTGTGCAGACCGTAGATAATCCAGAGATAGAGAATGCAATGTACAACAGATGGCTCTGTGCTCGTCTTTTCTCCAAAAGGTCAGTATTTTACTTTCCACGTGTTGATTGGTTCTGACGTTTGCGACATCGGACCAGGGACAATAATTGCGGCAAAGCTAAATGCACTCAGGAGCTGGCATGACTCGAGAGTTGCATGGCCAATATACGAGAAGCTACACATACAAACTCCCGATGGCTTCTACCTCATTGCGGACACTGTGTTTCCTCGTAGCGCTGCTCAGATCAAAGGCAAGATTTGTGTGCCTATCAAGACCAGGCAGATTACCTGAGGGACAACTGCCGAGATTGAGCAGATACTCACTTTTGACTGGCAGTTGTTGTCATATTGTCAAACAGCGGAATGGGGGATGTGTGGTGTGCAGGATGCATTTGGGAGGCTATGCTTGCCATTGGACATTGACAATGCAGAACAGCGGGCAGACCTGCTGGAAACCTGCTTCCACCTTCACAATTTCCGAGCACACCCGGTGGGGCATAATCAAATCCACATGGTCTACATGCCACTGTGGTGAGATGACTGATGGCGAGCAGGTGCATCAGGAAAAAGTGAATCCTCTGTAGCCAACTGGGGAAATCTGTTGTCATCTGTAGCCTCTGTTGCCAGGTGGTCATATCTGTAGCCTCATGTAGACCTCTGTGAACCAAGGCACAGCATACATAGCCTACACCACACATCATAGCTAGGACTGTTGCAATGGTGCCTCCAGTCATTATAGAGCTCATGTATGGCAATGTTTCTCTGCTTAGTATCTTGTGTATATGCTTCTTGAACCTTCTTCAGATAAACAATATCACAAACAGGAAATACGCCCTACTGCGAATTCCCCTAATGATGGGTTCATTATTTCCACAAATGAGATTAAATCTTGTTTGTGGAATAAACAGTTGTTTGTAAAATATATTCATGTGATTGAGTGGCACACCATATAGGGAAATGTTGTATCCTGGGTCAAAACGTGAACCAAAACATTGAGGGAATTTTGCCATTGGTGCGGAAAATGCCGGACCAATGGCAAAATTCCCTCAAAGTTTTGGTTCATGTTTTGAACCAGGATACAACATTGCCATATATGGTGTGTGGGTGACTTCCTGTAGGATTAAAAATTCGTCTGGAATATTTTCGAGCCTAGCAGTTTTCAATCGCTGGGACCCCATCAACTACATCACCTCGAAACAGTTGATGTTTAAAACAATAAAAATAATTGGTGCACCACAAATAGGGTGATCATTTATTCCACAAACAAAGACTTTATTCGAGAACAAACGTGAATCCAAAAGTATACCAGAGTCTACATAGACTATGTAGACTGGGTAGACTTGGTAGACGGCTGGCGTAGACTTGGTAGACTGCTGATAAATTCCGTAGACTTGTGAATCTGGTAGACTCAATATACTTGCCAAATAACCAAACAAGTAAAGCCGTACGCGTTATGTTACGCGTGATCCGTCACCCTCCTGAAGTTCTGCCAGCCACCACCCCTGCCGACGCGATATCTCTCTGTACCCTTCCCCGCCTTGTCCAGAATTCTTCTAGTACCCCTGCTATGTCTCTCTAAGTGCTGTGTCCACAATATAACAAGCAAATCCCGGCTGCCCTCCGTTGTTGTGGAAGTTGGAACGCGGGAACCCACACACGACGGCCTGTACTTCCAGCACACAAGCTTCTGCTCGGAGTCTTTCTCATTATTCTGGCCCTTGGTGCTAGTATGACGATTTCAACTACCACAAGTGGGTTCCTGGAGGATCTTTGTTCTCTTCCAGCTATCAATCCCGTGCTGACCCTCTCCCTGCCCATCTCTTCCGCCCCAGAATTTAATGTGTCTTCTGGCAGGAAGCAATGCAAGCACCCACCATGTACACACCAACCCTGTTCGAAAGGTTGTATGCACGGCACTGGATGCAAATATACTCCCCATCGTAATTCCCTGTCGTCGCCACCAACGGGAATCCACTTGCTCTCGCTTCCTCCCCCATCATTCCATTACGATCTACTGGCGACATCCATGAACACCCGTCGGATCTGCCACCGAAAATGTACAAGAAGCTGATGGAGGAGGCAAGGGCAAAACACTATATGCAGGCCGTTCAGAAGCGCGAGCGAATATCGACTGAGGCTACTAGAAGTGCGTGGAAGCGCAACGGGCTCAAGACCAGATTCGCATCTGCTACTTCCACAAGGTGCGCTGTCTGTTCTCTGCGCTCAACACCCCGTATAACACATTTTTAATAGGATGGCAAGGAGCCCGAGCATTATCGCTTTCAGAGCATCACGACCTTTCCAACCTCGCGCACTCCCCCAAGATAAGTACCGGCCAAGAAAAACTCTTTTCGTTCTGTACTGTGTACCTCAAGGCCGATGAATGTAATATGGAATTAAATTGAGTAGCAGTACACGTGGATTTCATTGAAAGTGTCCATAGCATGTCCTATGAGATGAGGACGCGACACGACACGTCAACAGTCGTAGGATAACTCTTCCAAACTAGGGTAGTGACTGGCGTGATGCTGACTCTTTTCGGAAGGGATCGGCTGAGTCTACCAAGTCTACCGTGGCGAAATAATGACATCAATATGCAGTCGACCGGACATACTCGTGAGTCTATGCGGGAGTACCCGTGAGTATACAGAGTCTACTGAATCTACAATAGTATACGAGATTTGGTACACTTTTGGGCTCACGTTCTTTCTGCTTTATTCATCCTATTTTTATTCGCAAACAGGAAAATAATGCCTACCGTAAATTCCCCTATTATGAACAATTGCATAAGTATAAGTAATTGTTTACGGAGCAGGGTCACAAAAGATGGGAAATCTGAAAAGATCTAAAGCAAATGACTTGAGGCTTACAAAACAGTGCTAGGAAACAGTTACATGAGCAACTGCACTATTAACAGGGATCCCAGGCGGGGAGTTCAGTGTAACTACAAGTGTTCTAGCTCTGCCACGCAAGATCTCCTCGTCTGGGGATAAAGCTGCCCAATAGGATCCCAGTGCATCACTAATGATTTGTCTTGCACCCATATCATCAAAGGGCTCGCAGGATGTCGAGTTGTACAGCCAATCAATTAAATGCCAAGCCATGTTGTTATTGGACAACAAAGGATTGTTGAATGTGTTGCGGAACCAGGAAGCGAATCTGAGTTGAAGTGATTGTGGGGCACTTTTCTGTGTACAATAGCTTGCAAGGAATTGGAACGTCTCAGTTGCGACGTGAGTCTTTGCCCAAGGTTCTGAAACAGTGGTGATGTGTTCTAAAAATTCAATTAAGATCGTGAAATATACCTGCATTCTCCGCTCAATGGGGTCAAATGTGGAATCAAGGATATCCAGCCTGTCCATCAAACTGCCCAGCTCCTCGGAAGGCACCTCAGTAGCGTCCGTTACGATCCGGGATTTCAGCACGGCAATGGCACATGGTGAGACTGAAAACACAGGGGCAGCGCAGACAGCAGCGAGAGTTTTCTCGTCAAAACAAATGAATTGAGGTGTATAAACACATAACACCCAGATGGCATACATTGTATTTTGTGTTGAGTTTCCTGGGTTACCAGCAAGATATTTTGTGAGCAATGAACCAAGACGATGGGGATTGCAATGCTCCACAGTGCGCCTGAATCCTTCTCCAACTTTCCGAGGAGCCACATACTTGACAATGGCCCTCCCCACCTGAACATCATCAAAGGATTCTGGATATGTCTTCTGCAGGAAGGAGAGTATCATGCCCACAATAATATCAAGGTGGTAAATCCTCCGGTCCAGGTCTCTGATCATTGCGGTCGGCCGGTCCAGTACAGCGCTCAGTGTTTCCTTGAGTTTCATTTGACCCATCGAACTTCTCGATTCACAGGAGGGCTGCATGATCTGGCACGTAGCCTCAAATTCGTGAGGCATTTCATGCATGTTTGCAGCGCTGCGCATGTAACCAAGCAGTGTGTCAGACGCAGTGTGGCCAAACGACCTCAAAGTGTGCTGCAATTGTTGTATCGGGAGAGCTTCACCAGGATAAACAGAATGAATTTGCGAAAGAGTGACGCTGAGCTCAGGACATCCTCGCACCTCTGCTTCGCGTTGGACCGCTGTGACTAGCACGGCTGGATCGGGGACAGGTTCAGAAGTCTCCAGGGTGGATAACACACGCTGGACAAGGAAGGACAACGAGCAAAAGCCGATCCATCGGACGAGCCAATAGGCTGAGGCTGAGTGGCACCTGACCAGAGCGTGTGAGTTGTTCAGCTGAGATTCCAAAATTTTAGTGTCAAAGACGGGGAAAGACCCTCGGATCGATGCCTCACAAGCCAAGAAATAAGCAATTGCCCACAAAGCTTTGATGCAATAAAGTCGGCGCCGAATCTCAATGTCTGGATGTAGAAGCCCGCTATCGCAGCTCCGAAGGAGGCCCTCTATCCGAGGTACCAGCTGAACATCGTGGCTGTCTAGAAGCATAGTGATCATCTTGTCGTGCGCTCGTCGTCTCCCATCGACTCCCCAAATGAGGTCGGGTAGAGCGTCCACTAACGGTTCAAGCTCGTTATCATCTGTCAAAGACCGGACGGTCCAAACGATTGCCCGACCATCGCGTGTGTGTCGCTCCGAGGACTCCGCAACTGCGTCATGGACCATGACTTGAAGCATGGTGGGGATGGCTGTATCCGACCGAGCAGGTTTCCTAGTTGTTACTGTAGTTTCGGCATCTACTGAAGGATGCCTTTTTCGTCGACGAAATGGGCCAGATAATCGCTGTAAGATTCCCCATGTAATGTTGGTCATGGGTGTTCGATACGGCGAGTCCGAGGAAAGTATTGGGAGCAACGTGAGGTAAATGTAGGTGGCGGAGATCAAGCTGAGCAACGCAGCTGCCACGACCATCAGCACTCGGCTAATGGGGAGCAGAAATGCCACTAGGCCGCCGAAGAAGAACAGGAGTGACAGATGGAGCAGGAAGGGAATGAATTCAACCACCGTGTGCATTTCGAACCGCTGGATCCCGAAGTAAAGATACGAAAATATTCGTGCACGAATGACTGGGGAGGGGCGCATCTCTGTCCTCTGGATGAAATTTCTCGCCCACTGCTCAACCAGGGTGGCGATAAGAGCACAAAAGAGGCTTAACCCTAGACTGAGGAACCAGAGAGTGTTGCATGTCAAGGACGCAGTCGATGGGGTAAATGAGGAACTGATGATGGCCCCGGATTTTGTGTCGGAATCAGGGTCGAGCTGACGCGAAATTTGGGCAAGAATTGCGATGGTTATGGCTCCCTGATCGGGTGTTAAGCTCCTGTAGCTTTCCAAAAGAAAGGCAGTCAAGCTCGCGGAGAAGAGGCCGGCCTGTGCCACAGGTTCAAAACTGTTTGGTATTTTGCTGTGGATTCACGCACGAAAATGAGCAATCCTTCCATATCCGCCTTCCAGCTTTCAACGAGAGCCTTGTCATACTTCTCTGCCTCAGAGATGTAGACGGCCCAGAGCTTAGCGCTCGCCAGCTCCTCGCGGTCTACGAGCACGATCAATGGGTCAGTGAAGAGGAGCAACATCCACGCTTCTGCTGACCGGCATGGGGGGGAACAAGAGTGGTATCCTTTATACTTGAGGTATCGGTGGTCATGGCGAAGACGAAAGAACGAAACAGACGCTCCTTCGAGGCGGTCGGCAATCAAGGCAATTTTTGGATGTAGTTTCTCCGAAAAAGCTGCGGTCTCCGACGGAAGATTGGCTAACTTTGGTTCATACCTGTGATTGCTGACAGACTCTCCGCTGTTTTTGGGTGCACTCTCTCCGAAACTCCGTTTGAACTCCGGACAAGACGGGTGCTCGCTTCACTCCGGTAGATTCAAAGATAATAAAAGAAATAGGATTAGACTGAGCCATGTACAGCAGCAATTGCGATGAACAGCGTGCTTGCAAGAAAAAACTGCGCATAAGTCAGCTGTTAAGCTGCATGAGGTTCTCAGGCGCTTTGTCTCCCAATGCAATCCCTTGTCGCGCAAAAGTCGCCCCACCTCATCTTCCTCGTCGTATCACTCGGTTAAATCATGCCCGCGTCCGCATCTCTCCATCTAGATCGCCTTTGAGAAACGGGACCTCGCACTACGCACTGCGCACCGTAACTCAACGACGAAGGAAAGGCTCGGTTCGCTCTCGGTGAGCGCTTGGGCTCGACGCCCGCGGTGAAGCCATCCGCGGCCCCTACGCAAACCCACCGCCGAGCTAGCACGATCCGCGCGCCCGCGCTGTCCTCCCCGCAATTCGCCCACGCAAAGACATCACCGGCGCACACCGTCCGTATTTCCTCATCAGGATATCTTGACGCAGAAGCAGCAGACGCTCTACGACCTCGTGCTCCCCGCCCGAGCTGAAAAGAACGAGGTGGGGAGGCATCGCCTATTGTAGGAAATTCGAAGCCGGAAGGAAAATAAAATAGCCCCGTGGCACAAGACTCCTGTATCAGACCACGCATGCACGAGTGCTAAGCTCGTAGTCATGCCTACTTCTCGTGCCCTTCCTACACCCAGGGGAACCGACGTCAACGACATGCGGGATCAGAGAAAAGATCTTGGCTTGAATTAATTAGGACGAGTATGACAGGGAACGCATGTGCTGGTGCAGCGCGTCGGCGAAGAGGCGAGTAGTGCCGCGCCGTAGATGAAGTACAGGCGGGGTACGCCGGCGCTTCAGTACGCGGAAGTAAAGGGGACCGGCCTGGCACTTCCTCGACCAGGTGAAGACGAAGAGGGTGAAAGGGAGGTAGTGTGTGCGGAACGTTATCGTGGAGAGCGGTGAATGAAGTTCGCGCGGTCGGGGTCCGGGGAGAGCACGCGGGGCAGACCGAGAGGATGCAGCGGCGTAATCGAGAGCAAGGATGGGACGTCATGGGTGCAATCAGCGTATCGGGAAGATTTCGAGTAAGTTGGCCGTCAATGCGTGTGGCGAGGAAAATGAGCGGGAACAGGAACGGAAAGCCAACTAGACAAAGCTGGGCATTGTCAGCTCAAGAATACGATGGGGATTGAGGAGGCCTACGTACCCAAGTCATTATCCTGATTAGACGCTATCGCATCCTCGCCGTCCTCGTCGGAAGGATGGTGGATAGCGCCGGCGCTGCAGCACCCCAGTCGAGGCTTCCAATGTACAGGCGAGGTCGGTCCACTCGCTCGCTCGACCGCCCCGATTCAGCTCCTCCGTCCAACGTCCTCTTCCGCGCACTCCCCGTGCAGAAGTCATCCCGACAACCCTCCTCTTTCCGCATCATCCCCGCGCGGCCGCAGTCCTCCGTCGAGATCGCCATCGCGGAGCGCGCGCTCGACCACGTCTTCCTCAGCGCACCTGTCGGCTCTCTCTGCGTACCCTGCGACTCAACGCTTCCGCGAAGATGGATGGAGCGCGACTTCGTGGTCGAGATGGAGTGGGAGAAGCGGAGCTGCTCGCGCACTCGTCTGCGCGCGCAGCGTCAACGTGAGTCCGTCTTCTCGGGGAATCTGATCCCGAGCGCGGAGTACCATCGCATACTATACACCCGCACGTCCACCGCCCGCGCGTCCCCCCACGATCCACCCGGGAGCGTCCCGCGCGCCGCCATTTGTACCCGACTCGCACTCCCGACCCGACCCGTCCACAGAATGTAGACATGGGCATGGTCGAGGTCGAAGGAAGACGTACGACCCTCTGCGCCGCCTCTGCCACATGCGACGGAAGAGGGAGCTGCGATCGTTCCCACCGTGCGCGACATTGAGAACGTGAAAGGCGAGAGAGAAGCCATATACGGGAAGGTCCCTAACCCTCACAACGCCGACGAGGAGCGAGCCCCGCCCTCGTACTCGTACTCGTCCTCATTCACTCCACAGCATGCTCGTCCCACCCGTATCCGTCGCGCTCCTCCATACAGGCAGCCGAACAAGACGGCGCGCGGCGCTGCCAAATCTCACCGCTTGTCCACGCGAGTAGGACCTTTCTACGAATCGAGAGCGAGGATGAGGGGGAACGCGTCTCGGGAACGACACTGGCTGCGAGCGCCGCGAGTCGTGTGGCCGCTGCGCGAAGACGCTGAGATCTGAGTTAGCCGCGCGGACGGCCGATAGACGATGGTGAAGAGTGGAGCCGGACGTCATCGCGGAGTCGGTGTGGATGGAGGTCGCGCGTGCGGCAGGGGTCAGAAAATACTTAATGCCTGGGACGCACAGAAGGGTAGTGGGAGTAACACGCAGGAGGAGGGGGCGTCGCGACGACGCGCGGTGACAACGTCAAGAGCCATAGACTGGTATACGGCGACTGAATGCGCGAGCGTGGAGATGGGTGGCAAGTAGCGTAGGAGGTGAAAGGGAAGTAATGGGCATTCTATGGCGTAAAGGTACGCTGCAAAGATACACCGGTAGCGTCGCCTTCGGGACTCGAGAGGGGAGGCGAGAGCGCACACGCATGCGCGAACAGAGCACAACATCTTGGATGTATGGTTCGGCGGGAGGTGCAGCATTCACCGCGGCGCCGACGAAAGAAGTGCGGGCAAGGGATGGCGGAGAAGAACTGCCAGAGGAATTGCCGAATGATGAGTTTTGAGAACAGAGAGAAACATGAAAAGAAGCGCACCTAATCTTCGTAGTAGACGACGTAGCCACTAAAGACTGAGCAGGCACGACGATTTGCAGTGTATTCCTCAAGCCGCGCGATGCAGCGCCGGCGTTGAAGAGGGCGGTGCGGGCGATGGCGCGCAAGAACTGCAGTATGAAGGGTTTGAGAAGAGCAAGAGAAACACGAAAAGGAGCGCACCCAAACCTCGCGCATCTTGAGCATGGCGCGTGCGGTCGAGCAGCTGTAGTTTTCCGAGTCGCGTGCGGCTTCTATGTGCGCGGAACTAGCGACGAGGCGGCACCAGAGATATCCTCGACTGAGACCACCATGCAGATGTCGAAAAGGACGGAGTGTTGCTCAGCTCTTTTTGTAAAGCCTAAGGAATGGGAAGAATTTTGAAGGGGTTTCCTTGTGCCGGGTATTACGGAAAATTTAGAGGGACCAGAGAGGGAAGACCAGCTAGGCCAGCATCGAGTTCTTGTTGTAGAGCGGCGCCAACATTATTCAAGACTTGAGTGGGAGAAGAGATGCGGCCTGCGGTCCGGCGAGCCGCGAACGTGATGCCATTTCTCTCTTTCCTGTTAACGTCCATGGTGTTTCTCCTCTACAATTCAATCACAGCGCTGAGCTTTCTATGCGAGATCTTCACCTGCTGCTAGAATCCCAATCTCTTGGATCATCTGGCTGTCTCTATCCTGGCAGCTGGGTCGAAACCGTCGAATCCTCGTCCCTCTCCCACAAAATCCCATCTTTGAGTCTCTCGATTCGGCGTTCAGGCTACATACTGATACACGAATGATCCCTTGTTTGCTGCCCCCCGGCCCCGACGTGCTCTGGTGAACCTTCCTTGACCCTTGATGACGCTTTCTCCCCACCTCACTTAATGAACGTCCTCCACCACCATCTTGACGAATTGAAGCGCGAACACCGCTGAAGGAAATCATGCGCTTCACGTCCTACCGGTCCTAATGATCTCAGGCGCCTGGGTTCCCGAATATATTCTCCCTTCAATGATCACTGATCCAGATATATACTGTGCACGTCTATTCCGACGGTGCTCCGAAAACTGGCTCAAACGTTGTAGCCTACACTAGTGCTTCCCTCAAGAATAATGGCGTCCACATTGGGCCCGATGCCTGGAATTGTGGTAGTGGTGCCAACGCGCTGCACGGTGAGTTTGCGGAGCAGATCGTCGCCGCTGTGCGTGATGCGCACGCCGAGCGTCTGCACCGTTGGGAACACGTCCAGCATCAGGGACAGGTGGGCGGCGTTGCACCGCTCCATGCGGAGTGTCTTCAGTCTGATGGTGGGGCAGCGTTCAAGGAGGGAAAGTAAGGGGGCGGGGTCCGTGTCCATTGTGCAGATTTCTTCAAGTACCGACAGTTCGAGGTGGTTCAAGAACACCTGTTGGCTGCTGTAGAGACGACGTAGATGGGGGAGGCGGATGGAAGGGAGCCCAGTGATCGGAGGACGATCATTAAAATAGAGGTTTGCCACTTTGAGATTATGGGTGGTCCGCAAAATGGCTGCGATAACGTCGTATGTGGTTACCATTTTGAGGCAGTTCAGTTGTTGGAATGGAAGTATGAGGGTGTTCTGGAGCCCACGCCCCTCGAGCGTTAGATCCACCAATGCAGGAGCAAACTCGAAAGGGTCGGTGAGTCTCGTGATTGTAGAATCCCTGGGATGGCAAACTCGGAGGCGCAAGCAGCAAAGAAGTGGGAGACTCCCCCGCAGATGCACGAGGGAAGCCCAATCGGCCAGGTCCACAAATACAATCGCACTGGCCCAGCGAGGCGCGGAACGGAACAGGATTGGGAGTAACTCAGTGGCACGCGATGAGGCCCAAAATCCCACCTTGACTCGGAGGGCCGCGTTTGACGAACGCGCCACTTTCGACTGGGTGAGCATCCGAGTAGTCGATCAAGATGTTGGACCAGAGGATGGGGGTCGTCAATGCGCCATCTCACCAATAATGGCAGATGTGGCCCAAGTACCATGGTGTATGGTGCAAAACATCCGGAGGTGTGGAAAGTAAACAGGCAGCGAGAAATTTGGATACAATTTCGGGAGGGAGGCGATATATGCACTGAATTGCGTTGGTGTGCTGTTGGGCCTGTTGGTCGATGTTCTCTCTTTGTTGGGTCAACACATTCAACACTTCTCCAGAGACTGCATGAGATATGGCAGTGTCCATATCTGAGATACAATGTTGGCTGGCTGATATGAATTTCGTTGCGTTCGCAATTTCGTTTGCCGACAGGCGTTGACTGCTCTGGAGGACTTGCTCTGTCAAGGAGGAAGGAGTTGGGATGAGTTCGTGTGTCATGTCTCCTTCCTAGATTGATGTTCAATAATATAAAAAACCGGGAACATCCCTGGCTCATCTCTTGAAGCGTATTAGGTGGTTGGAATGCCGGCTGATGCAAGAAAATGGGATGATAGCAGCGGGGAAAAGGATCTCGTAGCGTAGAGAAAGCTCAGTGGCGTGATTCAAAATATTTTGAAGCGAGTTGGGCGTCGAAAGGAGAAATGGCATCACTATCGTGGCTCCCCGGACCGGAGGCCCGCAGAGTCTTCACTGCATTCAGAGGGGTGCCTCGATGAGCCTAGATGTCAAAAGTCTAGGCTCGCGTAGATGGCCTCGACAGCTTAGCCGAGTGTCTAGGCGTTCGGCTAAGCTGTCTAGGTGAGTTGCAAAAATTTCGCCTTTGCCCCTAAGCCTTTTCGGGACGATTACCCTTTTAGGAAGGTCTGGCCGAAGGACGGTAGTCAGAATGGCGCCGAAATGCCGTGTCAATTTCAAAAACTACCAGTCAAGCATACTTACAAAGCTGGTGTACCGGTGGGTAAAAGAGAGCACAAAGGTTTCATTGGCATTTAAATGTAGGATAAATGGCTACACATAGGTACAAGTACAAAGCAAATCCAGCAAGTAAATCGAGTGTGTGGAAGGCACAACTAAGCTTTCTTGGCAAAAGGAACTGAGGTGGCGGGGGCTAAGGAAGGTAGGGGATACAGGGTTCAATGTGCTTGACGTAGCCGTGGACGAGCTGCGCAAATAAGGAGATGCACGGCACGAGCTTGAAGACCTTGGGAACGGCGGCGTCAAGCGGGTTGTTGGCAAGGTGAGAGGCGCTGGCGATGAGGTAAGGCGGGAGGAGCTGGCCATGGGCGTATAGGAGGGAGAGTGATGGAGGCGTACGTGGCTCCTGCTTTAAGAGGTGATGCTCGCCACAATCTCGATCTCCTCGTCATCCTCGCAGTGTTGCACACGCGCACACAATTTCTTGGATGCTCAATGGTTGACGATGATTGGCATTTCCAGCGATGGCGAGCTGTGGCGCATCCTGTTAGTGACGGCGGGGCCCGAGCGTGAGAGGAGGCGAGGTGGGGACGGGGACGAGGAGTAACCGAGCGCAATCTTCTGCGTGAGCGTGAGATTGAGTTCATCTTGAGAGGCTGGGAGGGAGAGAGGTGAAAGCCACCAGCCAGGCGTCCCTCTGCTGCTGGGCGGCACATTCGTGTTGAGTGGCCGCCGGGAGGTGTCGGAATGGAGCGGAGAACTCGTGCGAAGCTTCGCCGATGTGGGTATTGGTGATGGTGAGGCTGGGAGGCGGCATCCGTAGCGAGGTCGCAGAAGAGCCTCGGGCGTTCCGTGGGACACATCGGCGCCATGTTGCCGCAGGAGGTGCTGCCCAAGGGAGCGGTGGAGTGACACCATGTATCTTGCATGAGTGACGGGCGCAGGGCAGGAGCGGCAGTCGTGTGCTGAATTGAGTTTGGAACAATGCACACTGGCCAAAACTTAAGGCCAGGTCTATGGGCTTTATTACGACACTGGAGCAGCTAAGTTAGCAAACGGCGAGATGCATCCGTAAACGCATGAAGCATAGCTTGGGAGCAGAGACAGCTTGCATTGCGACAGCCGATGATGGTGGAAGGAGAGAGCGGTGCTGGTGTTGTTTGTGCAGAGTTTGCCAGCTACAAATGCTGCTGATGCCAACTTTCCGCCGGGCCATCCCAAAAAGGTAGTCGTCCCAAAAAGGCTCAGGGGCAAAGGTGAAAAGTATCAAGTGGTCTAGGTGTTGCTAGCCAGGCTCGGCAGGGCTAGAATTTGGCATGCCGAGAGATCGGCTGAATGCAGTGCTTCTTCCGAAAATATGTTAATCCCTGACACTGATGCCGACTCAACCACGGTTCTCCCTTGTTAATACAACCCACGTTTGTGCTCACTGCTGACGCGACCTTACATTTCACTTCTGGATCTTGATCCAGGTTTTATCTGATGTTGAGCGAGCTCAGTCATCATCTTCATTCAACGGCGGCCAACTTGTTGATTGAACTCGACTTTCGACCCATCAAGAGAGCCTCAGATTCTTTTGTTGATCTCACTCGGACGACAGTTGATCCAACTCCAAACCACTTATTGAGGAAACCAACCATTTTGGCAGCTCAACTTGTTAATCTAACCTCGCTTTTACTTCTTACAGCAATTTGCAGTACTTAGGGCATGGGCCAATTTTTTTTTTTTTTCAACTGTTTTGACTAGAACACTCGCCACGGGCTCAGTTTTCCTCGGATTTCCTTGAGAATAGGCGCGTTCGAATCACATTGAAAATCCGCAGAGGATGGGGTGCCAGCTTTTTTTGATGTGATTATGTAATAGATTTTTTCCAGAAAAATCATGCCTTCCACTAGGACAGCCGTAGCACAACGAATAATGGTCCGATTGACCTAATTCCGGAATATGTTATGTATATAAGATGTTACCAGAGGATGGCACATTGCCATAGACAATATACCGATCGAACATCATTTTTCGCCCACTTTGGCCTGGGCAATATTCATGCCCCATGAGAAGTAGAGCTCTGTATTGGAATTTGACTATACCCATATCTGCGAACTTCATGATCCCCTAGAGATAGTACAGACACATAACAATATTCCGGAATTAGGTCAATCAGACCATTATTCGTTGTGCTATAGCCGTCCTAGTGGAAAGCATGATTTTTCTGAAGAAATTCTATTACATAATCACATATAAATAAAAAAAAGCCGGCACCTCATCCTCTGCAGATTTTCAATGTGATTTGAACGCACCTATTCTCAAGGAAATCTGAGGAAAACTGCGCCTGTGGTGGGCGTTCTAGTCAAAACAGTTGAAACAAAAAAAAATGGCCCGCGCCCTAAGTACCACAAATTGCTGTAAATTCAGACAATGTTTACAATGTTGAATGAGCCTCACTATCAATGTACATGCTGAATAAACTTGACTTTGGATTGGCTGCAATGCCGATCCAACACCAGTTAAGCATGCTGATTCAACTACACTTCTGTCACGGAGCCTGTTGATCAACTCCAGTTTCTTATAATAGGAAATTTCGAATCAAGGCACAATTTGCGTCGCTCTCTTGTCCGTCATGGTCAGTGTAGGCGGCCTCATCAATCGCAACACAGTCATCCTAACTGCCGACAGCGCTTTCGTCTGTGACTGCGAAGACTATCACGCATCAGCCAAGACTTGTTTACATGCCGTAGCTTCATGTTACACGCATATTTTTGGGCCACCGGGCCCATATTGAGGTTGGTCTTCAGATATTATTGTTTGAAGAATTGTCCAATAGACAATGTTCATTCATAACTGCTGAAGGAGGACCAGAGGAACACGGGCCCAAAGCAAAAGGCAAAAAAAAGGCTGCTCCTGCGCAGAAATCACATCTCAAAAAAGGCCAAAAATCCAATCTCCGAGACGATAGGGACATAGACAACATTCATGATCTCTTTCTGAACCAACTAGATGAAGACCATGATTGGAATCAGTGCCAGAGACAGAGGCTCTGTGGAGAAGGTCATTGCGATGGGAAAGACAGGTACAGATTTGCGCAGTGTAATTATTGCCCTCACTGAACTAGTATGCTAGGCGTGGGAGGGCAACCGGCTTCCAGCAAGCCTCTTCAACCTGGCCAAAATTGTCCATCCCACTCACCTACTAAATTCAGTGCAAAGCCTGGTCCCAAAGGCCATGGCTACAACTCTCTCTTACCATCCCTTACTAGAAAGTCCACAACTAAGATACATCCTGGCATGTCCATGGAAACACCTATGGATGAGGTGAAGAAACCATGCATTAGCATTCCTGCTGTGCAAACATACTTATTTTTTGTTTTTATTTTTGACGTCTTTCATTTTTAGATCTCATGGTCGCTGGCTTGATCCCTCTTACACGCTTTCGCCACGACAAGGTTCTCGCTGTCATTGATATTCTGAATTCTTTATGCTCGACCCGCAAGAACGGAATTCTCGTCTATGGTCCTATTTATATCTAGGATGCAGACATTCTCAGGAAAACTGTCTGGACCTCCTCGTCTGTGGCCTTCAAATTTACTCTTCTCAGAATTGTCTCTGCTGATCCTCATCTTCCTTGCATCCTCCTACGCGGGTTCCGCGTTTAAACATTAATGATTATTGTGTGCACTCGCACCTGTCGTCTTTTTCCCCATTTCGTCGACTCCCCCATCTGAGCAGCTGCGCAGCTTTCAAGCCGACATGCCAACTATCTATGTACCTAGGTCGCTCATCTAGAAACCATCGTAGATTGGTCTCGCCTCAAAGGGCAACAATTTCTCGCTCTCACAATCGACACAGCTCTCCCTTCCTAGTAGCCTACGTCCGACAAGGTATCCCGTGGGAGAAGAGAGCAGCATTTCAACGCTTCGGTTTGAGTTCCAGTGCTGAACTTGTGAACCTCCACTATCAACCTGGCAATCAGCTATGAATTATTTTAAACCAGACTCGCAGTTTTTCGTTGGCACAAACATATGTGTTGAACAGTCCTGAAAGCCTTCCACTAAAGTGCCCCAAGATTTCTACGCAGTTGATGCGGACCGAACCTCCGATAATGGGATCAATACTCCGTGTTTCGCGTGGGAAGGAGCGTGATACTCAGGCTGCGCTCCACAGCTTTCGGGTTCACAGCTTTTGTGCTCTTCTCTTCCTGCCACCATGCGTTCCGTCGAAGTTGAAGTCATTCGGCCCGTGTCTGACAACGAGAGGTGCTCATCCAAATCTCTCGTTCTCTGTCTGTCTGATGTGCAGGCATAGATTGATCAACGCCATGCAGGCATGCTTTACGGACCTTCTCAAGGAACAAACAGCGCAAACAAACAGGTGCGTATTTTTTCGGTCACGCAATAACTTATAGCTCAACCATGTTCGTCAGGCTAATTGAAGAGCTGAAACCGAAGCCATTGCCGACGACTGACAAGAAGACCACATTTTGGAATGCATACAAGACCCTCGCAGATGAACACGACCGAGAGCTCCTACAAAGATATAGCACTGATCTTGATACATCCCTCATTTTTGTGTGTATCAGTTCCACTTTCCGTTCTAGCATGTCCTAATCCATGTCTCAGGCCGGTCTTTTCTCTGCAGTTGATTCGGCATTTATTATTCAGATCCAGCCTGAAATCCAGTCACATGGGGGACATTCTATTGTGATAGTGGCTGAATGTCTGCTCTACATCAGTCTCTTTGCAACCCTTCTGGCATCCTTACTGGCTGTCCTGGGTAAACAGTGGCTCATGTACTACTCAGCCGCAGGCGAGAAAGGTAGCATTGAAGCACGTGGACTGGAACGCCAGCGCAAACTTGATGGTCTGCGCAACTGGAAATTCCACGCAATGATCCAAATGTTCCCCCTTCTACTACAGTTTGGCTTGGGATTATTCTGGGTAGCTCTTTCAATCTATCTATGGACGATTCATCCTTCTATGGCAGGCATTGTGGTGATCTTGACCTTGGGTGGATTCATAGCATATGCCTTCCTCCTCAGATCTGCCATGCTCTATACAGACACTCCTTTTCAAACTCCATTGGCAGATGTTCTAGTCTGTTTCACTTCGACAAAGTTTTGGAGGAAAGTACAGAAAATGGTCAAACAGAAAATCAAGTGGTTTCATAGCTTTGGTGTCTGGATTCACACAATATTTTCTCCTTGTCTCCACTGGTCAGAAGGTTCTCTTCCTCGCTTTCTTAAAAAAGAGAAACCATGGCCACACAGCCAACACCACTCTTTGACACCTCCCGCATAAAATCGTCACCTGAGGTTTCTGCAGTATCCTGGGTTTTGGAGACTTCAACTGATCCAGTTATGATCACCCAAGCAGCAGATATGGTGATTGACTTGCAATGGCCCAATGCTATTGATGTTCGACCCCATATGAACAGGCTGTGGGAACTACTCACATCATGCTTTAGTGAAGGCCAGATTTCCAGTGGTTACAGCTACTGGGGCACTATCCGAGATGGAATGCATGACCGTGCTATTAAAATTGGCTGTGCCTACCACACCCTGCGTTGTGTCAACTCATCTCCACGCCCACGGGGTGTTTTGGCTTCAATCGAAGAATCCCACCCAGACCTACATAATGTTATGCACCTTTTAGGTTCTAACAAGCCTTTGATCTTGGACAATTCAGCAAATATGGCATGGATTTTGCATGTCCTCCCCTTGAAACATAGTAGGATGCAGCTCTTCAATATTCGCAACTTGGAAGTCTTCCTTGCTGAGCTGAATTGTCATGTTATGAATCTAAATCACTCAGAATTTTCCAGCTATCTCTTTTGTGTCTATACATTTCTCGCAGATCATGATGTGAGCTCTAGTGATATGGTGTGTGTGAACAAGAGGTAAGTAAAGTTCAAACTCTGCTACTAGTGAGCTAAGCATGTGCAGTCCATTTCAGAAACAATTGTTTGAGCAGCTCTTAATTATCATTATGTCAAAGCTCAAGGCAAGTCAAATCACCACAGATATTGTTATCAATGTCATGCGCACCACCTACCAATTAACAAGCAATTCTAAAGACCATCAAGGATGGGCTTTCTTAGTGAAGGACCGATACTCGATGATATATCAATTTTGTAGCTCCCTACCACAGATGGATGGATGGGCAACAATTGTACTTGCTACCTGTGCACTAGCAGAAAATTGGTACCCTGGACCCAGGTTAGTGCCAGAAGGTCCAGTTACCTGGATCTATACAGCCTTGCAAAGTGAAGCTGTTACTGGGCTATGGGACAGTGAAACTCAGGCCAGTATTGCTGGTTTGCTGCAAGCTCTTAACCATTATGATGTCACACCAGAACAAAACAACATTCATCTTATCATCCGTGCCATGTCCATGGGTGGCAATATTTCTAGATCTGCTGGGCTCTTACTGTTGAAGCAAAATGTTTTGAACTGGTTTGAGGATCCCGAATTGGGCACACTTCTCCAGGAAGGTTCAATTTGGGCCCTTCTTTCTCAGCAGATTCTACAGGAGTCGAGTGTTGATTTAAATTTCCATTGGGGATATGATTACATTTTTCGAGGCCACATACTCTTAGAAATTCCTGACTGGCAGTCATATCTTTGGCAAGAACTAGGCTCTTGGATGACTGTCTTCCTTCGTCTGCAATGCCTGGAGGAACACTATATTTCAGTCCTAATTTCAATTTCAAAACCTTCCACAGGGAGATATGCTTTTACAGACCTCATGGAGAAAGCCTTAGCCTTGACATGCACTACTTTAACTAACTTCTGGGAGACCTTCAATTTTTCTGTGCCATCAACCCTGGAAAAATTCCCAGCATGGTTGCGCTGTACTAGTCTGGCAGTGCTACGTAGTGAATACAAGCCTTCTCACAGAAAGGGACCACAGGGAGTGAGTGGTGCTGTAGTTACCCCAGAATTTAAAGAGGCCTTCTTTGAGCCTCTCCGGAATTCACTTATTAACGCAGCGACAGCAGCTAGACATGAAATTTTCTTTGACTCTTCGCTGATGAGGGTTCCGGTCCTCAGGAATATGGCAGATATTCTGGAGGATGTGACAACTAAAATTGGCGGGCCAGCAGATCCACCAAAAGAAGAGGACCACTGGGAAAAATTGTGGGAGCTGTTTGACGAGAAGATTAACAAATTAGAAGAATTACTGACCGAATTGCCTGGAATCACTGCAAAGTTATGTCCCAAATGAAGCTCTGATAATTCTCTGCTCAGCTAGACATGCTGAAATGTACTCATTCATTTGAATGCTGCAATTTAACAATGGGTTCACTCCTATTCAGAGGACATCTTACATAATTGAAGTATTTAATACTTATGTGGTCATGATTTCAAATTTGCTTCCATAGGTGAGAATATATTTGATACACTCAGCTCAGTGAGGTCTTTCAAAATTATGATCACTTGGGGTCCTAGCAGAGTGGAAAGCAACTAGTCTCAGAAAGCCAACAATGTTCATGGTTAAACTAAACACTCCATTAGTAGGCCATTTGAGATCCTACCTGTCTTCATCCTAAAGTGCATGCTCTAGTTAGAAGTAGACATCTACCCCATCCTAAGTAGTCCACAGTAATTTCATGTATTCAACCATTGGGATTTGAAGAACTGTTCTCATCTAGTAAAATAGTGGATAGATCACATCTCACCTGCTAGAGAGAATAGAGAGCTTGCGCAAAAGCCGCATGAGCTGCATGCGGTTTTTGGGTGTTGTGCAAAGCCGCGTGCGGAAATCAGAGCTGAGGTTTGGAAAACCCTGAGTTGGTGAAAGGTTAGGTTGGCCCAAGTACATGCACTGGGGATGAAAAAAATCTTGTCGACACCTTAATTGCTGCGTGCAGGACACGAAAAGTGTGGGAAGTTTGTGTGGAGCTACCATGATCACTGGAAAAATTGCATCCCTCAGCTGCGCACTCCACTGATACTTACTTCTCCGCATACAATACACTTTTTCAGGGACAGAGGAGACGATCTAACTCACCAGGACCCAAAGAAAACACTTTCACATCCAGGGAATTTTGCGCAATGCCCGACTTGCGGCTTGTGCGGCTTTTGCGCAAGCTCTCTAATAAAGAAAATGCAGTGGCAAAGTGCATTGTCAAAGAAAATCAGCACACATCCAAAAGAAATACACACATTACAGGGAAAATAGCTGATGCTACCAAGTGAATGGCTGGGTTCCACTGTAGAGTTTACCCCTCCTCAGGACACAAAATGCTGAAAGTTGTCGGGTATCAGATCTCCAGATTTAAGAAGCGGTAAGCTCACATTTCTCCAGTTGTTATCACAAATGAGTGAGACATAAATTCAAGTATCATGGATAAAAAGTATGTCAGACTGTAGATATTTTCCACCAGAGTCTCAATGACAAGTGAGTTGCCTTGCAATTTTTGCTTCTTGTCCTGTGTCATAAGGCCAACACTGATCCTCCAGGCAAGTCCTAGGCATTTTACGGATCCTCTCTGTGTTTGTCATTCTCGTCCTGGGAACCATACATCAGATACCCTATCACCTAGAGAGCCTGTGGAAGCGCAGGCCCAAAAATATTACACACCACCGCTTGTGTGATAAACTGAAAAAGATTGTATTGGGGTAAAATGTTTCGTTGCCTGGATCCTTTGCACCCTGTGCTCCGTTTTTGCCTGTGCTGCTTTCTTGGTGTGAGCCTGAAAGCCGGAAAAAGCTGATCCACCTGCAAACACCAACAAAATCAACCCACTGAGGGGGAGATACAACATCTCTGTAAAGGCAATCTTGCAGCTTGACAGAAGCTCTCAGTCCTAGCAAAGGAGAATCCAAAGAGAAGAAAGGTTAAGGATTCCCACACTAGGCATGGCTTTATTAATGTACAGCTAGCCAGTAGCATGTGTCCAGAATAGTCCTGGGCCTAGTCATATAACCCATGCCAGTGGGACCAGTTGTCACCAATAGATGCATGGTCAGCGGATGATCCATCATTAATCTCTTGGAAATAGGCCTGGCAATGTTCAGTCAAATAACCAGACGTTCGGCCGCTTCAAGGCTCCTTCAACGGCCCACCAACAAATCTGAAAATATTCAGACACTGGATTCAAATGTCTGGCTTGCTTCCCTCCAAATTACCGAGAATTTCGACACTAAACACCTACAGCTCCATCAGAAATATTTTGCAAAGGTTCCCAATCGATAGTATCTCTTAGATTACATAGGTACATACATTACCAGTACTCAACACCCGTCAGTAACTATGAAAACGTCTCGGGAAATGCGCTGCACGATGGTCCGCCAGCGGACAGGATGGCGGGCAGCATATTGCAAGCGTCCAGATTCAGAACGCGAACCGCTGCGTAGCGGAACCATGCGATGTCAGTGCCTGGCGGACACCGCAATGGCTCTCCATCTAGACCGTCTTTCAGAAACGGGACCTCGCGCACATCTTCTGTGGGGTATCGTCGAGTTAATTCGGTGCTCAAGACAAAGCTCTAGTCATATGGTCCGCTTCTTGTGAGCGCTTGAGCTTGACGGCCATGGTGAAATTGTGTCTTACACGGGTCGCAGCCATTACTCACACCTACTGCCGAGCAGGCCCGATTCGCACCCCCGTGTCCTCCCCACAATCCGAAAACACGAGAACGTTCCCCGTGCACCCCGTCCGTACAGAAGCTACACGACTTCTCCATATTTGCCCGGCTCGTGAAGACCAAAAAGCCGAAAGGGATTCGCTGCCTCTCGGACCGTACAAAGAGATTCGAAGCCGGAGGAAAAATAGCCCCGCGCAAGACTTCTCTACCAGACCACGCATGCACAGGGCAAGCTCGGACTCATTCCCTCCTCGTCATACATCACATACCCATGCTACCCTTAGGGAATCCGATGTCGATGACATACAGGATCAGAGAAGGGGACCCAGCCATCTTGGCCTGAATTAAGGACGGGCAAGGAAAACGTGTGCCGGTACAGCGTCGGACTTGCGAAGCGTCGCGCCGTAGGTGAAGTACAGGCGGGGTACGCCGGCGCTCCGGTACGCCAAAGTAAAGTGTTCAGTGCTCGCAGATGATGACGGAGAGGGTAAAGGATCACGGAGGCGGATGGAGATCGCGCAGGCGACAGTGAGAACGGGACGCGGGGCAGACCGGGATGGTGTATTGACACAATGGAGGAACAAGACAAGCCGCGTGGGTCCGATCACGGTTGATGAGGGCAGCGCAAAAGAGTCGGAGTGTTATTGAGTTCGCAGGACTGAGGTTAATGCGGGTGGCGAGGGAAAGTGAGACATAGGAGCAGGAAGCGAAAGCGAGCTAGACAAAGACGGGTATCAGCTCCAGGATGCACGGGAGGATTGGGGGGAATTCGTACACAAGTGAGTTCGGTGCTCAGACGTCGTTGCCGCGTCCTCGTCGCCGGAGCGCGAGCCCTTCCCGTCCGATGGCCTCCCCCGCGCCGAAGTCACGCATCGCCGCACCCTCCTCACCTGGCTCGCTCACATCCCCGTGTGGCCGCACCTCTCCGTCGACATCGCCGTCGCAGACCGCGTCTTCCTTGGCGCACCCATCGTCCCCGAAAGTACCCTGCGACTCGACGCTTCAGCGAAGGCAAGTGACTGCGTCGAGCTTGATTTCATGGACGAAATGGAGGGGGAGAAGCGGGGCTGCTGGCGCACTTGTGCAGAGTGAACGTGAGTTCCTCTTCTCGAGGGATGCGCACCTGGCCTGCGTTGACCGCGGTTTACCACCGCAGGCCATGTGCTGGCGCGTCCGCCGACCGAGCATGCTCGACTCCCTGTCTCCGCACAATCCACCCGCGCGGCGTTCGTATCCCGACTTGTATCAATACTCCCGACTCAGCACTCTCGACCCGCGCGCATCCATATCCCATTCGTCCTCCTCTTCCGCCTCCTGCCTCCGCACCCTTTCTTCGGTACATGTGGGCATGGCGGACGGCGCACCACCTCGAGGCGAAAAGGTAGGACCTCCTGCGCGGCCTCTGTCGCATGCGACGGAAGAGAGACGCTGCTGCGAGCGCTGCAGCTGTGCGCAAGTGGCGTGCAGAGCTTAGAGGCGAGAGGGAAGCATCGTGCAGAAAGCGCTCTAACCCCTGCGAGCAGCGAGCACCGAGCGCCGCCCTTGTATTCTTTTGGTTCCTTCCGTTTCCATAATCGCCCTCCCTCACCCTCCCCGAGACAGTAAGCCGAGCTAGGAATATTGGCGCTGGTCTGCCCAATGGAAAGAAGGCCGCGGCCTTGCTGCGAATCGAGAACGATGAGGAGGAACGCGTCTAGGGGATAATGTTGACTGCGGGCAGCGACATGACTCGTGCGCTCTCGCCTCGGACGCAAAGGGAGGGTGCGCGAAGACACTGAGTCAGGTGCGCGCACCGCCGGATAGTCACTGGTGAGGAGTGGAGCCGGACGTCATCGCGGAGTCGGTGTGGATGGAGGTCGCGCGCGCGGCAGCAGTCAGAGCACGCTAGACGACTTGGGGGACTCGCAGAAGGTGGCAGGGGCAACGCGATGCAAGGCGAGCAGGAGATGGATTTGACGAGGCGCCATGGACGCGTCTGGGCGCATGGTGGCACCGGCCAAAGCTCGACTTGGGGACGGCGACACGATCACGCGGACCATACCGATAGCCACGAGAAGTGAGGTCAGAGCGTGCGGGGCCTTTGTACAGAAAGCCAAGGTAGACTGAAAAGGTAGAGCGCCAGCATCAAGACGAGAGGAGAGTCGAGGAGACCTCGTACGCGAGGCAGCTCACAGCGTCGTGTATGTCATGACTGCATGCAATGCTCCCCGTGCACGGGTATGTGCGTGAGCATACCGAGCTTGAGAGACCGGGTGGATGCGGAGCGCGTACGGCAGGGTGCACGCAGCGGCAGTAGAGCTCGAGCTCGAGGGACGAACCATAGCGCCGAAAGAAACTGCGGTATGATGAGTTTTCAGAAGAGAAAGAGAGACACGAAACAGAAGCGCACCCGATCCTCGCAGTACACGACGTAGCCGCCAAATGCTGAACCGGCGTGACGATTTGCAGCAGTGTATGGGCTGCAGCCTCAATCGCGGATGTATGACTCGTGTGGAGCAGCTGCCAGTAGTCTTTCGGGGTACGCAGAACCGGCAACGAGGAGGCGCTAGCTGAGATATTTCAATCCGAGACAACCGTGCAGATATCGCGAGGACGAAGTGCTTAGATTTGTCGCTAATTTTGCAAAATTCTGGCGGGAAGAATGGGAAATTTGAAGGTATTTCCTTGCGCTGGATGCTAAAGAAACCCTGGCGAGATCAGCGAGGGAAGACCGGCCTAGGGCATCGAGAATTATTCAAAGAACTTGAGATGTGGCGAAAGAGACGCGGGCCTCCGGTCCGGTGCATCAATCTTTCCTTTCGACGCCCATGTTCTTTCAATTTCTTGGATTGCCTGGCATTCTGCGAGAATTTTGACTGACTCCCATGGCCGCAACCGTTGAATCTACTTCGGCTTGTTCGTACCCCTCTACATCCCTTCATTCCGTATTCATTTATTCTACAGTACATTCACGCACTTGGGCGTAACGACACGCGTGGCGCGAAAACACGATTTCCGCCCTACTGAGGAATCAGTGCGAACGGGTTCAGAGGATGGAAACCAGACCCGTCCGCAAGTACGAAGGTGCAAGCCACGGCGCCATCTCCGCCTGCTTCAATTGTGCTCCAGACCTGCTCCCTCTCGACCTGGGTGAATATCAATGCGTTATCCCCCATATAGGTCCCTCGGTGACAGTGGAAATTGGGCTGACACGACGAGCTCGAGAAGCTCCACCGCCGCACTGATGGCCTGCTTCCGCACCTTTCCCGCTTAGGCCCACACACACCTCTCTGGCTATCGCTCAGCCGCGTCACGCTTCGCCCATGCGCGTCGTCACTCTGTGCGCATACCGCGGATGCCCTTCCTCGCATCTGCCCATGGGGAGCCTGCGCCATCCCGACGCAAATGCAGCTTCCGCCTTCGCCGCAGTGACGCGGAGAGTAAACGCGTCCTTTTATGCCCCGCCTGTGCGCTCTGCCTACCTACCTCTTGCTCCATTTTGTAGCTGACAATAGGCGGCTACTTTTTCGGTCCCTGTTCGCAGCTCTCGCGCGTTACTTCGCTTCTCTTCATCCAATTCAAGCCCTCTTCGAGCCCGCCATAGCCTGCATCATCCCCAGCCCGTCCACTGTCTCTCGAGCTCCCTCGTGTCGGCGCCGTTATTACAGCTACCACACACCAGATATATCAATCCATCTCGAAGCCCTTGTCCGCAGCCCACCCCACCCGAGTCGTCCTGCCTGCGCCGCCGCGCGCGCGATCTGCATTCTCTCCCGGCGGTAGAACGCTCCATTCTACTGCGCGCTCTTCACCCGCGCGCGTCTCGGCATGCCCCCGCGCACCCGCACCCGCCATTTCCCTCACGTACACGGGGCGTGTTCCTCGACGTCGTCGCGCTTCATGTCACGCTCGCGTGGAGCATCAGGAGGGGGTTTCCAGCACCGCTTGCCCTTACGCGTGGAGGCGAGGGACGGCGATGATGGGGCGTGAAGGGAAGGGACCGGAAGAGTATCTTCTCGAGCTCGTCGGCACGCGGAGCGATCCCTTTCGGGTACCATTCTTCTGCCCTCGAAGTACGCAAGCCATGATATGAGCGAGCTGCTGCTGCCGCTGCGGGGGAGGGATGCACTCGTTAACAGAGATCGGCCGGCGTACATGGGGCGGGAAATGCACGACAGGTCGTGCGCTCTCTCCAGATGGGAATAGGAATATGACTGAACTTGAAGGGAGACCAGCGGGTGATGCGCTCTCAGGGCCGGACTGCGGAGAGCACAAGATGCGGCGCGAACGGGTACTTCGCGGGGTGCGGGCGTGGGGCGGACTCCGCGAGATGAGACGAGGAAGGCAGCCTGGGGAAGCCCTTGTGGATCCGGATCCGCCTCCTGGACGCTGAGCTCCCAGTGCGGCAAGTCTACCAGCGTGCGCTCGATCCAAACGCAGATTCGTCGTCCATGCGCGGCGCTGCGACTCCAATCTTTGCAGCGGAGAAGAGCAGAAAGGGACTCACGCATCCGCCGGATCCAAACTATCCCTACCATCACAGTCACCCCGCATATTATATCCGCGTTCTCCATCACCAGCATGAGCACGCGCTGTGCTGCTGCCAGCGCCTTCCCCGCCTCCACCAGCGGCCTGCTCACCCACTCGCGACCGACCCGTGCCAACCGTGCCCATGCAACAGGCGCAAATGCGTACGCAGGCTGGCGCGGACACTCGGTCTCTCCCCCCTCTCGCTCCCGCCCGTCCCCCTCCGACTGCGCGCTGCCCCTCCCGCACCCGGCATCCGCATCCCCGCACCAGCTACGACACCCCATGCACCCGCCCCAACGGGACTCACATCCCGTCCCCACCTGCGCCCCCAGTGCCCACCTTCCACGCTAATTTTTTTTTGTGAAGATCCAGTATATACCCGCGCGCGCACCGTTCCCTCCGGTAGCGTGCCCCCGACGACGCCGACGACCTGCCGGATCGTGTGCACAATGTTGCTGCGCAAGTGCGCGAGCGTGTGGAGGTGATCGGGCGTCCCCTCGGGCTCGGGCCCGTTCGTGAGGTGGAGACGGTGAAGAAGTTGGAGGTGGAGGTGGAGTTGCCGAGAGGGGAGAGCGGGTACGGGGACGCGATAAAATTGCGCAGAATGAGGATCTGCGAGGCGCGGGAGTACATACAGTATTAGTTATTTATTGGCAAGTATTTTCGGATAGGTGGGCCAGCCAAATTCGATATAGCCCGCTGAATTTGTCGCGACAGCCCGCTGCAACCTCCAACCGACGCGCAGATCTCACCGCGCAACCTGGCTTACCTGGTGTGTCTCTACGGTCAAATCTTACCACCAGTGTGACAACACGCTCGTGCAGTTGGATCTGACCGCCATTGATTTCGAATTCAAGCCGCACTCCATGGTTCCGCAGTGAGATCACACCTGGACGCGCACTCACTGGATGGCAGTGGGATCACATTGCTGACCCCTCACTTCAACTGGCAGCGGGATTGCACTGCCAATGTGCTCATTTCGGCTGGCGGCGGGATAGCGCTGCCAGGAGGTTCACTTCGACTGGCTGTAAGATCACCCCGCCGACGCCCTCACTTCGACTGGCAGTGAGATCACACCGCCGCTGCCCTCACTTCGACTGCGGTGGGATCGCACTGCCAGGAAGTTCACTTCGACTGGTGGTAAGATCACCCCGCCGATGCCCTCACTTTGACTGGTGGTAAGATCACACTGCCGCTGCCCTCACTTTGACTGGCGGCGGGATCGCACCGCCAGGAGGTTGACTTTGACTGGTGGTAAAATCACACCGCCGACACCCTCGCTTCGACTGGCGGTGAGATCACACCGCCGCTGCCACCACTTCAAATGGCGGCAGGATCGCACCGCCAGGAGGTTCACTTTGACCAGCGGTAAAACCACACCGCCAACGCCTTCACTTCGACTGGCGGTGGGACCACGCCGCTGATGCCTTCTACGGTAGGATCACACCGCCGACGTGCTCGCTTCGACTGGCAGTAGGATCACGCCGCTGACGCGCTCCCTGCGGCTGGCGGTAGAATCGCACCGCTGATGCACTCGCTTTGACTAGTGGTATGATCACACTGCCAATGCGCTCACTTCAACTGGCTCCTTTCGACTGGCCATGCGATGGAGCATTTGTCTCTTGCATTTCCTCAGAATTAACAGGTAGGAGAGAGGGGGAGGAATGCTCGTGCAGTCCCGAATTGGAACTAGTTCAAATTTTGTATTCAGAGCTGATTTCGTAGTCACGACAAGACTTTGGACTAAACAATTGGTTGGCGTTGACTTTCGGATACATCATAATTCAGTGTATTCCCGAAGTATGCGCCGTGCGGGACTAAGCCTAGGGAGCATTTTGTGTGACCGATTGCAAGTCGCCGATTGAGAAATTGGCATATGAACTTGGGGTTTAGTCTCGGGCATTGCATACCATGCTTCTTAGCCCGCCTTCCTTAGTCGGTTCAGTTGGTCTGAGTATAGGGAACACGATTCTGTTGGAAAAAAAGCAATGGTTTTTGCCACAACATTTGAACAACTATCGAAAGACACAAGTTACGAACTCGTTACGGCCATGTCCTTACATTGTATTGCACGGTACCCAGTCAACTGTCCAATTCTTCGAATTGTAAGGTATGGGTTATATATATTCAGCATGATTGGCCACCTTCAAGAATATTTTCGCGGATTTTGAGCAGATATGCCCAGCATACCTTGATTCTCAAATAGAACCGAAAGACGGCCCGTGTTTACGTAGCATTTCTTGCATTCGACCACCACCTTGCCAACTCAAACTTCTTCTTTACCTTAAATTCCATCTTAGTACGACAGGTAAGTCTCCTTACCCCTTCTTCGAGCACAGTTTGAACAAGAATATGGTGTGAAAGGTACGGGAGACGGCCAGAATTAGGCATCGGTGCCTGGTATTGTTAAGGACGCTGTAGATACTCGTCATGGTGCTGCTGCCATATCTCGCCGGATTCAAGCTCCAATATCACCCTCAATCTCTTCTAATGTCGTCCATGTTTAAAATCGAGGAAGAAATTCGAGAAACAGCTCACATGTGAATGGCAGCATACATAGAATGCCAAGGCAATTACTTGAAGGCCTTCTTTCCGTCATCTTGAAGCTTCGGCTCTAGGGTTCTCGTGCTTAGTTGCCAAAATTTCGCATCCACCCCTATGCCTTTTTGGGAAGTCCTTCCCGATTGGGTTGGACCGGCCGAAACCCGGCAGCGAGAAGCAGCCGGGAGGCCGCCTCGTTTTGAAATTATACCAAGTACGAAGCCGTCGCACGCACAAAGGAAAGGGTAGGTAGGGACAAACAATCTTGATTGCTATGTACACATGGGGTACATAATATCGCTACAAGCTCGCAGAATATAATAGGATACATACAGAGTACAGCAAATCTACAAATCGAGAAATAGTGGAAAATTGGCGCTGTTGGCTGAGTTGCAGGCCGACGGGAACACACGACGCGAGCCCGACACGCCTGGTGACAGCAGGGAGTAAGGCGAGGGCTGCCGGGAATAGCACGAGGCAGGAGCGGCTCGCGACGAGTGCAAGGGCAGGAGCGGCTGGCGACGAGCGCAGTGGCGGGAGCTGCTGGCGACAGGCGCGCGGCGGGAGCTGGTGGCGAAGGGGGTGGTGAACGTACTGACGTAGCAGCGCGTGGGTCGACCTTGACTCAGATGACGCTCGCCAACAATTGCGACCCTTGTGCTATCCTCGTTGTCAACAGCTGCCTTTCTTCCACACGCGGCACTCGTTGAAGGCATGGTGATGGGGAGCGGCGGCGCTTGCTGTAGCAGGCGGCGGTGCCCGAGCGCGACAGGGCGGGAGCGGATGTGGGGGAGGGAAGGGAGGCAAGTGATGATGTGGCGTTTGTCAGCCACCATTGCCGCTGATGCCAACCTCCGGCCGGCACAACCCAAACGGGAAGGACTTCCCAAAAAGGCTCAGGGGTGGATGCGAAATTTAGCGAGTGCTCGTGCTTATTCCCTGATTTGCGCCATCACGATCGAGGGCCGAATTAGGAAATTCCCATCAATGTTCGCGATTTTGTTGCGGCTGCAGGTGGAGACTCCCTCCTGAAGCTCCTGGAGCCACAGACATGATTAAAATTTGTTTCTGAACACATTTGAACTCTGTTTGAAAGGTATGTCAAAAAGTTTTTTTTAAGCCTCTCCGGGGACCCCCCCACCCCATATACAAAAATTTATTCTTGATTCCCCCTTGCTGGCGGGCAAAAGTCCGAAAATTATGCCATAAGCACGCAATGCCAAGGAGATGATTTCTCAGCACAGAACTAAAAATACGCTGCAAATTGCGTGTTGTGAACATGATTGTGTGGCTGTCGCCGGCCGAAGATAAGAAGCACGCAGCCAAGGGTATGATTTCTCAGCAGAGCCAAAAATAGGCTGCAATCGATGAAATAACCCTGTGTCGGGGGCGAAAAGTCCGAAAAAATCAGGAGCACGCGATGCCAAGTGCATGATTTCTCAGCGTGGAACTAAAAATAGGGTAGGATTTACGTGTTGGGAATCACAGTTCCGTATAGTCCTGGAATGTAGCCGATAAACAGGGGCTAAAAATAAGTCACATTGATGCGCGGTGATCAGAGATCTGCACTAGGCGAGAATTTGGATGTCGAGATCTCAACCCCGCATGGTCTCATGAGGTCGAGATCTCGACGTTCTTGATTCAAGATCTCGACATTATTATTTTTCAAATGCTCGAGATCTCGAGCCATAGAATTCTTTGAATGCACCTGCTTTCATCAAGCAGGTTGAGATCTCAAAGATCTCTGATAGAGAACAGAGTCTCAAACTATGTGAAAATTTCGAGATCTCTAGAGAATGCAATCAAAACATTGAGATCTCAATGTTTCTCCATCGTTCTCTATCATTCTCTAGAGATCTATAGGGATCTCGACGTTTTGCAGGCCAAAACCCCCAAATGCACTGGTTTTGTCCAATAAGGTCCGTCAAAGGTGGTAACGGCAATCGCATCGCACGGACGGCGACTCCGAAGGGGGCAAGTGCCCCTTTTGGCGAAACACCTCAAGAGCGTGTTTGGGAATGTGCGTGTGCGAATAGTTTTGTATATCGTCCGCACGCACACACGCGTCTCACGCGAACTCGTGCTCCTCGACATCTGAACCATCCTCATTGTCGTGCCGCAACCAACCCAAATAGCACCAATTCTGCTTTCTCGTCCTCTTGCTTCTCAGAGTTCGGGGCTCTGGCTTCTCGTCAATCAATCCGCAAGACCTGGTTGACATTGCTTTCCTGTTTTGCCTTTGCCATCGTGGGAAGCCGAGAACTGGACCATACACGGCGCTCTTCCACATTCTCTTCTCTCCCCGCAAAAATATGTCAACTTGAAGAACGGCGCTCTTCCGCAGCCTCTCCCCGTGGACATGTGGGGATTTGATGATACACATCTCTGTTTTAGTTTGCCGTACGCCGCCGGTGGCGTGGTGGGCTCAGTTGCTTGAAATAGTCACATATTAGCTGCAATATACATTTTTACCATTTTATTTCGTGAACCACAGGCAGCTATGTGAACTATGAGCAGCTATGAGCACTATGGGGGCTATAACTTTAGCCACTATGATAGACGACATCTGAGCTATGGTGGTCTATGACAGGCTATGAGGCCAATATATTACTGCGGGCTTAGTCGATTTGCTATGGCGGCTATGTCGTCTATGTGGGGCAATGTGAGGCTATGTGGCAACTTTGCGTTTTCCTGATGCCACTGTCAACAACAGTTAAGCCCGGGTTGCCAGGTTAAATTTCAAAGACCGTGACCGTGACCCGGCTTAGACCTGACCCGGACCCAGTCAGGTCAACCCAGACCCGGGCCGATCTCTAGATACAGCTTAATAGAAATTCAGTTGAACGCGGTCCGCAGACTCGGAGTCGAGACTCAATTGGACATATATGTGGCCTGGTGGAAACTTTGCCTATCTCGTCAACTGTTTTCATTGCACGTCGGCAATAGCTGCACATCGTCCATCAAGACCCGAGATACATGGATCTCGTCCAGCATTCGAACTGTGCCTTTAGAATGTTTGCATGACTTTCCCCGAACCAGAGCCAGAACGTTGGCGTCGCTCCCAATGTCCTCAACCGGTGATTGATACGAACACTAACGTTGGCGGTGATATATCAATCTTCCGGAGTCGACAGATTCTGGAAATGATGTCGGGAACTATTTAGAAAGCCAAGAACTTCTCAACCTGCGTCTTCTTCACGAGAACTCGGCCTCGGGATCTTATCTAGAATTGGATGGATTGCGCAGTGACGGTATCTTGTTGTCCACCTCCAGTATTGAGAAACTTCGGCCAGGCTAAATTTGGACAATTCTATTCCTCCTTCAGTCGCACCCGAAGATTACGAGGCCTTTATCCCGATGTGAGTATAGGATCGTTCATCTTTATCCGCGCTGTTTTTTTAAACTACCTCATCGTCATAAGTAACAGCTTCTCAGCAGCTTTCGCCTTACTCGGTCAGACCGAGAAAAAACGTACATATAAGGGGTGGAGATTCCCTCGAGTTTTGCCCGCGAGCAGGCCGCTGATGACCCTGGTCAGTTGCACCATCCGCGCCATCCGCTTTGAGATGTATGCCTAGGTCACTTGACGGGCGACGGTTCTGATGTTTGAACATCTATAGTATCTTCGCATATTCCGATCATTTTGGTGTGGAAATGGTCGCTCTATCTCCCTGGGTATTTGGACGTTGGCTAGCAGGCATTGTATGACTTCGGCTCTTTTAATAATGGCCTCAGCGTTTTCCAGTTTAGCGGTGATTGCAAGATCATCACTTACTTTGTTGGGTCGTCTTCAAAATCTGGTCTTCAAAATCTGGTCTTCAACTTGGTTCAATCCTTCCTCGAACAATTTTGATGCGTTGCAAACACGCAGAAAAAAGTAAAGGTTCCATTTCGATTGTTTTCTTGCTTTTGGGGGCGAGGAAACATAGTGTTCAGCTCCATTTGACGGTAAATTTTCGACTGTTTGAAAAGGTCGAACTCAACTTCAACGTGCAAGTGAATATAGAGCATATCTCCATGGGTGTTCTGTCTTGTAGCTTGCGCTGCGCAACTCTCTGGTAGCCGACCCTGTCGCGTCGACCGTGACGGCCATCCCGTCATCCGTCCCGATCCGTGAAGCCTTTGGTTTACCTCGCTACAGGACGGTAACGGGACGGATTCGGCCGTTGTACTCCCGTCGAAATGACGGCCGTGCCCGTGACGGGCACGGCGAGCCCTATACAGGTGCCATTTCTATAAATTTAAGTTCGTGGGCCATTGTTCTGCAGTTCACCTACCATGGATTCATATCTGGCTAATCCCACCTTTCCTAACGTCTTCGACGCCCAGACAGCTACGGTCGCCGTTAATCCCGATCGCGCTCCCAGCCATGCTCGCACCTACGCATATCCCCACTATGTCTGGTACTTCATAGCGTCGTTCATCGCCCTGGTCTCGGTGTACCATTTCACACTCGGATTTATCTCTTGGGTCCGCTCGAAAACCCCCGCCATCTCCAAACCCGCCACCCGCGGTCCCAGGTCCTTCTGTCGCGTTCCTGTCGCGATTCTGAATATTGTCCGAAACACGGCATTTCGCACCACAGTTTCCTTCGGTGGCTCGTATACGCTCAATTTAACCGAGTTATTCCTCGGATGTGCATATGTTGCGCTCCTCTTTACCTGGGCCTTCATTAATAGTTGGGCAAAATCTTATACCCTTTGAAAAGGAACTAATTATACTCTGCGTGTAGCCACTGACCTCGAAGGAGTTTATCTCTCCCCACAATATTACGCTAATCGCGCCGCGTTGATCGCTGCGACTCAGTTCCCCTTACTGATCGCACTGGGCATGAAAAATAATGTTTTAACAAGTGAGCTAAAATATCTCTCCCTGTGTCTGACTGACAATCCTCTCAGTTTTGACGGGAATCAGTTTTGACAAAGTGATTTTCGCTATTGAATCATTATTTGAGTTGTCTAATTCTTCATCTCTGTAGCTCAATATTCTTCACCGGATTGCTGCCAGAGTGCTCTGTGTCCTGATGTGGGTTCATGCCGCAGGTCATGTAAGCATTCCCGTCTTTCACGGAAAACACGATTTTATTTTCAAAATTCACAGATCATAGAAAGGTGTGTTCAAGACCACTCAAGAATTTGGTAACTTACATGATTTTGCAGCGGCTCCACCGGAAATATCAAAGACTTGCAGGAAGCATGGTTCCAGTGTGGCATCATGGCCATCTCTGCTTTCACCCTCCTTTGTCTTTTCTCCATCCAGCCTCTCCGAAGCCGTGCATATGAACTGTTTTTGATCACTCACTTCTTCATGGTGCTGTGCGTATTGATTTTTCCAATGGCTATCGGTCGCCCACTCACCTCATTCGTAGCATCTTTCTTGGCGGGGCATACTATCATGCCAATAACAGCGAGTACATATGTTTGAATTCATTCCCAAAATCAGTTGACGAATGCGCGAACTAGTCTCGGCTACTATATTTGGCCTTCCTTCCTGGTCTGGGGACTTGATCGATTCCTGCGTTTTATCCGCATCTTCTTCATTAACGGCGGCTACTTGACTCTGCTCAACACCAAGACGTCATCCGCCCTGCGCGCCAAAATCGAAGTGATTTCGCCCCAATTCCTTCGCGTCACGGTCCGCCGTCCAGACTATTTTAGATGGTCTCCCGGCCAGCTTGCATACCTGTCTATCCCGAGCGCCAGCGGAGTGCCCTGGGAGGCCCACCCATTCACCATCGCCAGCATTGACGGAGATATCTCACCGGCGAAAGAGCAAGAGGGCGTGTCACGGCAAGACTTGTCAAGTGAGCAAGGCGAGCCGATTGAGCCCGAGATGGCAGCGGCGGAGAATTTGGCTCCACTCGGATACAGCAAAAGACTGGTGTTTCTACTCCGTGTCCACAATGGATTTACTAAGCGCCTTTTCGATGCCGCTTCTGCTCACGATGATACGCTCAACGCGTACATTGATGGACCCTATTGTTCCCCTCCGTCCGTTAGAGGGTTCGAAACTGTGCTTTTATTCGGTGGTATGCCTGCTTGTCTATATTGGCTTGCGACACTATTTAACACCCATTCACAGGTGGATCCGGAATTTCCTTTATTTTTCCGCTGCTGTTAGATATAATAAAGTACGAACCATCTTTTCCCGTGACCGTGACTGTGTTGAACCATGAATTTAGGGGCGCGAATACTGCCACCAATCCAACATGTCGGAAAGTCGTCATGGTATGGGCTATTCGCCACTCAGGTTTGCATTCCCCTGTCCTCCAATAATTGCCCATCTCATTCATGTATATGTACAGAACAGATCAATGCGATTTCGGACGACCTTCTCCGTGCTCTCGATGGTGTATCTGACTCTCTGCTTCTCGACATCTGCATTCACGTCACCGCGTCCCCCCTGAACTCGGAGAGCGATCCCGAGAAAAATGAGGGAAGCATCAGTTTCTCCGAAACGAAGCTTCTCGATGCGCCCCATGTGCGTGTTTTGTGTGGCCGCCCAGATGTGAAGGCAATCATCAAGTCAGAGATCACCGAAACGTCCGGCTCGATTTCCGTAAACGGCGAGTAGCTTCCACTGAATATTTAAGTCGCCTTGTAACATTTCTCTAGTCTGTGGAACAGCAGATCTCGCCGCCAGTGTGCGATCGGCTTTGCGTACAGACTCAACTCCATTGGACATCGTCAAAGGCGGACCTAGCGTCAGCCTACATGTTGAGGCGTTTGGAATGTAGCGAAACTTATTTTCGAAGTAATCATCGTTGCAACTGCTAATAAACGTGTTCAAATTGGGCTGGGTGAAAATGACGCGACTTGCCATCCGCAGCACTGACGCGCGTTGACGCGGCAGTGGCTGTGTTTTGACGCGGCAGTGCCGCGCCTTGGATATTTCGCCACAGGGGCCTTTCTTGACCTTGAATCCAGTTAGGATAAGGTTTATGATTACATGGTTACAAGCATGTATCTCCCACAATAATTTTCTAAAGCTATACCCCATTTATGGCTTAGATGTTGAGTAAAACTAGGATATCCGAATGATACATGGGCAAACTCAGCAGATAATGAACCCAAATGGTGTTGTTTCTAATCCCGAATTTCTATTTTGCAATCTGTGAAATGGTAGTGTGCTGGTACCGAAGTTGAACCGACACTAGAGTGGCTGTATTTTGATGCGGCAGTGCCGCACGGTCCATATGTTACTCCAGTGGTCCTGCCTGACTGCAAATCAAGTACAGTCACTCTTCCTCAATGTAAATACATGGCTTTGACCCTGCACATTGCATCTTATCCACGGATACATGAACAATTTACTGCTAGATTAAGTTGTGTGCTGTCTCGATTTCGTTCTCTCCGCCCCTTCTGAGTTGCAGAAGAGTTGGAACAATGTTTTCTCATTCACAAAGATTGCTGAGAGCACCAATACTTCGCTTGAAGCCCAAATGTACTATCTTCGCCATGCTGAATGAATGTAGCCGAACTTCAACTGGGTGCTTACCACTTGTTTGATGCGCCTTGACCAGATGAGAGCCATCAATCAATATCATTCATCCTAATATTCCAAGGTCAGTGATCATCCAAGTAAAATGACGGTGATTAAATTCACAGATATAGATGCGACTTACATCTCCTTTAAGTTTGCCCACACATTCCCTGCAATTCCATCTGCAATAACTGGATTCAGTGCCAGATCCCTCAGCAATACTTTCTTGTCCCCAAGTTGTCGCTTGGCGCCTATGTAGATTCGCACCGTGGGACAAATGTCGTGCAGCGCTTTGCAACTCCAAAATAGTATCGGGTTGGAGCGAGTTAGACATAAAGAGAGTGTTTCCACTATCAAACACTCATGTACAAGAGAATCAAGAAACAAACCTGTGGGAATGGCCATGAAATATTTCAACCAGGGCCACTTGAAAGGAAATTAGAGGAACTCGTTGAATTCAATTGTTTGAAGATCACGATGAACCTGATTCCAAGGATCATTACGGACGAAACAGCCATAGTGTGCATATCCACCTGAAAGGATTACTGGCGAAATTCGAATTTGGAACCTAAATATGGTTGGTATTGAATCACACAACCCTCTTTATGCGAGCTTGCCAGGCCTCCATCGAAATTCAACAGACTCCTTGAACGCAAGATGATCGAAAACAAGTCCCAAATAGAGAGTGAAGTTAACCGTTGCATGAATGTGTAAACAAAGAGATACACTTTGTCTGTTGCTTCATTGGCCTTGGACCTGTGATGATTCAATGTTGATGTGATGAATGTGCGCTCACACTCAGCTGTATCTCTTGAACAGTGCAATAATAATGATTGTTGTAACTGTGTGAATTTGTGTACCCATTCATGTAGTTGACTTGGAGGTGAAGGTGAAACCTAAGTGTGTAGTATGTTGCATTCAATGACTCCGGGGGTTCCATGAAGGGAGAAAGAACTACTGAAGCTTGAACAGTGCTGTGACTTGATGCAGCAGTGGCTGTGTTTTGACAATATTTCTTTACAGAAACCTTCACTGAGCTGAAATTGATACACAGTTTTGAGTAAAAACCCCACAACCAATTTTGCAAACTACAAGTGAAAATTGGGACTCAAATTGTGTTGTATTGCAGAAACCTATTCTGATTTGGACCTTTAGTCAGCTTGCGTGAGGGAATTATAGCTAAGCATATTCCACGTAATTAATGGCGAGGGCATGAACATTTGATCTACCAGATAACACAATCAAGTAGACTACAAGGGAAAATTGGGACTTGAATTTTGTCCGTCTCGCATTGCAACCACTGGAAAAACATGCAAATTCAAGTGCGAAAGTGTACACCCATTCTACTCACACCATGAATTCCGGGGACCCATCTCTTATGTTGAATACATGCTGTTGCATCGAAAGAAGAGTTCTGCACATCTAAGCTCTCTTAGGGCAGGTGGCCCTGCAGCGCAACCACTGGACAAACACGCGCAATTAAGTGCGCGCCTGTTCTACTCACATTATAAATTCCGAGTAAGCTGAAGGGCAGAGAATGTGTTTGGTTTTGAAATGATACCAGAAATTGGCAAGAAGAGACAATGGAACTTGGTGGTTCACCCATTACCTAAGCGATCAATTGCCTATTGATGCCACTTCGGAAACTCAAACACGGTTCAGGGAAAAGGCTGAACCTCGAAGCTCGCAATCCAAACAACACCCACCCTTGTTATTCAAATTTGCAGTCATTGTGTACCTTGGCGGCGAAATGTGAGTGTTTGCAATATTGACTGACATGGCAGCGATGCGAATCTGCAGTGGTACTGCTGTGCATAAATGAACTTTTCATTGTAGGTTGCGACTGTCACTGGAATTTCTCTCGGTGTGGATTCAGGTCATAGAACATGTTGAAAATCAAGGAGGCTGTATTCATACCTGGGTATTCGAGCATCAGCTGGTATATTTGTATTTCGGTATCCCAGCACATGTGAGTGTATTTATGTTTGGGTGTTTGAATTTGATTTTCAACATATCCAAGAACAGAATCCACACTGAGAGGGGCCAGAAGGTTTCGCTGCGTCCACTTGGTGTAATGAGGACGCAGTAGAGACGCGGCAGTGACGCGACGTGTGACACGGCAGTTGAAAATGTTTAGCTTCATTACAAGTGCAGGCAGGTGTATTTGTATTTCAGGATATTCGAGCACAGATTGCATGGGGATGCGGCATTACTGTATAATCACAAAGTGGTACCCATTCTATGACTGACATCTCTAGACATGCCGCGCATTGACGCGGCGGTGGCTGTGTTTTGACGCGGCAATGCTATATTTTGTTACACACATCTAGCCTCAAAGCCAGTTAAGGATCCATTTCTTGGTACTAATACATTAAATTGGCCATAAAGATCCTCCACTTAAGGTACAAATACCCTTTAAATACATACTCAATTTTTGGATTGACTGTTGAACATTGAGCACTTGTTTAGCATGGTTGAAAATTGCCTGTGGAGCACATAATGGACAGATATTCACTGTAGATTGACATGGCACTGCATGGAGTTTGCGCAGCAGTGACACACACTGACACAGGACTGATGCACACGCCTTATGCTTCATTAAGTGTTGAAAACTCCCAATCCTGCACCTCCAAGTCTGTTTTGGTACATAAAACATGTTGGAGGTCCAGATGGTTCAAATTGAGAATCTTGAACTAAATTATCCAAGAATTTTCCGGTCAAATAGCCTGTATATCGGACCAATGGAACAAGACACTGAGTTTCAAAGCTCTTACAAAGGTTATGGAAGTCGAGGGAAGGTAGTACAGCACCCAGAATGAACAAAATGAGATCTAATTATATGCCTGACGGTGGTCGTACCCACGCCAGGAATAAGGGTGGCAGGAACGAGGGCGGTGTCCTCGCCTGATGCAGTAGGCCCCGCTTCCTCCACGGCTTCCCCACCCTCTGTCTTCTTCTGCGGTACCCCCTTGTCACTGCGCGTCACGCGTTTCTTGAGGAAGCTCGCACCCAATGCCTCGCGTTGGGCATTGTGCGATGCAACGAGCTCAGCCTGCTGCTCCTGGTTCATCACGACCCGGTGCATCGCACTGCTGCGAAACCCGTCGCGGACTCGTCGTGCAGTCTCCATGTTCCAAAGGGCAGGGTGCGACATGACAATATCGGTGGGGAAGCCGGCTATCTCCATGCTCTTGCCCTCGCAGATGGCAACATCGTAGTTGGCTCACTTCATAGTAATGGAGCTGCTGTTCATGACCTTACCTGCACAAGAAATTAGGGTCAATTCAAATGGATGTGATACGAAAACTTACGCAGGCCATCGCCTACTAGCTGTCCAACCTCCTTGCGAACGTTGTTGATCCCGTTCTTCTCACACGTACCTCAAGGTAAATTAATCCGTCAGTAGAGAAATATGTGCTCAAGGTAATAAGCCACATACCTGCGTCCCGGTTACACGACCACTGCTCGAACTTCCTTATGATGTCCTCGTAGGGGATCTTCAGCAATTCCCGAAAGAAGTCGAGTGCCTCGTCGGAGCAGACAGCGTGCGGTGCAGACGGGTCATCAGCGCATCCACGCGTGAACATTGCGAAGCCGCGGATTTCCGTGCGCTCGAAAAGGTCCATGAGCTGTACATTGTCAGGATGTGCACCGCAACAACACAAAAGAAGAAAAAAGACAAGGTAAAAAACTTACTGCATCGCCGATGCGGCCAGATGTGCACCTCCCATCCAGCTGTGTGGCCTTGGTCGTTGCTCGCAACCCAATCCTCTTGAGCTTCCGATGCTCAAGAAGCTGGTTGATGAGACGGTCACGCTCCTTGGTCTCTATGCTTGAGAGACTGAAGGTGCCAGCGTTGATCTCATCCTGCAAGTAATCATGGAGTTCTTTCAAGGTTTTGGTTTCCCCTGAAATGTAGGTTAGAATGACCCCCTATGCGACCAGACAAAAAAAAAATGTACCTTCACCCTGCAGGTCGGGCCAGTACTGATGGATAACCGCGTTGCACAAGGTAGGCTTGCGCACCCTCTTGTACTGGCTGATGTTGCAGAGGACAGAACACATATAGCTCTCCTTCCTGTTGTACAGCTTGGCAATATCGACGATGGCCTTGTTGTGCTCCGCAAAGGCATTGTCGATGGCATCCTCGAAATTGATGCGGCATGCTTTGGCCTGCGCTTTTTTCAATGCGTCAACGACCCTTGCGCCATCATAGACTCCCACGCGCTGTTTGGACGAGAGTTGAACACATCAGTCTGAGTGGCGGAGGGTCTGCAGAGCAGGGGCTGTGGGGCCAGTTTGAGTTCGACCCATGTGGTGGTGGTTAAGAGGAAGAAAAGATTATTTGTGTCAACAAACAATCAATCCCACGTCAACAAATGTGAAGGTGAGAAGCATGATTGACAGCTTCTGTCAAAAGGTTACCTCACCTCTTACCATCCCTTTACACCAAACCGCAAAACCCTACGGTCTAGTGGTCTAGGATGTGAATTGTGTAGATATCTTGATATCTAGACAAGTCGCCATCCACCGCTGGACCATAGAGTCCTTTTTTTCGACCCCCCACGTAGGTTTTTATTTTATTTCTTACACTTGATTCTTCAATCTCGGCTCATCCTCTGCTCAAATTCACAACAGACGTTGGTTTCCTTCGCCACATTTATTTCAAACCCCTGCACGCACTCTGTTCCCCAATTTTTGGTGTGCCTTGTTCATGTCATATCTGACTGTCATCATATGTTAAACTCTTGTCTTGCAATGCTACGTGTCTTTGAATCCCTTGCAGCCTTGCTGGTCCAGCTTTTCCAAATCACCTTTCCCTACCATACAGTGCCCTTTGCATCTGATACGGACAATGCGAACCATGAGAATGAGGAGTGTGAGTTTAATGACCGGTACATAACTTCCTGGGTCTCATTTCACGTGATGGGTGCGCCGCTCATTTTTTATTTCTATTTCACTACTGAACTTCCACAGTAAACTTTTGTCCCATCTACGCGAACTGTTGCACGACCCATCTGATGACCCCGTCTACTACACACACAGCTTCCAAGAGGCCATCAGTTACTTGCCCCTTGGCTGCAGATTTGAAGGAGGCTTCATGCGCAACAACAGCCGCCTATACCCCAATACACCAATATACTATGCCGTTGACAGCGACAATGTCATCTACAACAACAGGTGAGAATTTCCACTTCTAATTTCCAGCTCCTGATCCCACTCAGATTTGCGGCAGAATGTGCGTGGATGGAGCAGCAAAATTTATTGGCCAATGTCTTTGCCACCATGTCCCCTTTCACCATGCTAGACAGGGCCACCCTCTGTGCTAATGAATCCAGTATCACAGAATCCTGTATTATAGCATCCTCCTGAATTAATGTACTACACGAAGACTTTGAGCTTGGCTTGAAAAATTCACAAATGCAAGCCAAAAAAAAATATTCAGAGGGACAATGAATCTAGTTATCACAACAGCCAAGTCCTGCAATGTCCACAGCTCTCGGTTTCAACCCCAGTGGCACTCACTACCCTCGCCGTTGTGTCGCCCCATATCTTCACATTGTGCCATCGCCTCAGCCCACTGATTCGCACACCTGTCCGTGTGTGCATGGGCATTGAATGTCCCTGAGAGCTGCGCCATCGCAGGCGTCATCGTGTAGACACTGCTGAAGCTATCGCTGGCGAGCACCTCCTCAATCTCCTCCGCAATACGCCTACGGAGGGAGGCGAGGTCACCCCTGGCACTGGTGGCCCACTATGCACCCACACTTCCATGCATTCCTCAATATTGGAGGCTGACACCCCCAGGAAGGTGGTGAACAGCTCGCCAAGATCCTCCTGGCTTGTTGGTACTAGCGGCACCCTGTTAAGGGCGAAGCTGTGGAGGAGGCGCTCCTTGAAGTCTGCCTCTCTTCTGTGCGCATCTTCAGTAGGGAGGGAGCCCAGGGGTCCAGGGTATGGGAGCTGGGATGGCGGATGGGGCATGTCGGTATCTGCATGGCCATGTGTGTGTCGCAGTCCAGGGCCCACAAATCCGGGAGGCTGGACCAGGTCAGTACAGTGAATGTGGACGTGCCCACATATGCGTCAAGCATGCAGTCACGAGTTTTTCTATGGTAAGATTCAGAAACAAAAAATCACCATACAAAAATCACTCACTTGGACATTACGACACCCTTCCATTGCTCATGCACAATGGCGAAAAATCCCCCTGTGTTGGTCGTAGTCTTTGTGCCCAGCATTGGGTGCGTAGATTGGGACACAGCATGAGGATATGATGGAAGGAAAAGAGAGGGAGTCACAATGCATCACTTGTGTGATGATTAACGAGTTAGGGGCTCGACATTAGCTACTCCAGAATGCAAGTCTTCAAGGCTTCAATAATTCCCGTCTTCAAACTTCCAGCTTAAGAGTTCACGATTTGACGGAATCTACAATATATTCACGAAAACTGAAAAATCCGATGCTTTTTTCTACTTACATGTCCACCGTGCTCGACCCACTCCGTAGAATATTTGCAGACACACGCACAACCAGGGCACTCAGTCCCAACACATTTTTTGCAGTCTGGAAAGAAGTGCCCGCCCAGATGATCCACCCATTCTGTCGATTCCGTGCACATGCACACGCACGAAGGGCAGTTGTACAACCCACAGCCTGGGCACGGCATCCCGATAGCAGTGCGTGGGGCAATGCGCCCTGGGAAGAAGGGTTCGTCGAGGCAGCGACACGCTGCGTCAGACTTGTTGCTGTCCCCATCCTCCTTGTTGTCTGGCAATTTTTCGCGAAGTGCCCTCTGTGACAAAGAGGTGTGCAGTGGGTGAGCATGCAGCATCTTCTTGGGTGGCAGCCTAGGTCCTTGCGTAGAAAAGGTGGTCGGTGCCGCACGATGGGAGGCCTGCAGGGCATCTGCCTCCTGCTTTCTGGATTTATACAGGAAAATTGAATACAAAATTGGGGATAAAAGAAACAAAAATCACCCACCTAGCATGGTGTTTTGTTGCATCAGTGTCACACCTCTCCACGCGCTCTCTCTTGGCTTGTCTATTGAGTATTGGGAATTAGCGAGAAGAAGATTCACGAAAACTCCTGGCACTCACCTATCACAGTACTGCTCAGAATGTTCTGCAGCTCGGGCACAGTATTTCCACTGTGTATGATAGTCCGACTTTGCTATGCCGGCGCAGAGGCTGTTGGAAGATATTCAAGAGACGCGGGGTTTGCATCTCAAGAGAACTTACTGCTGCAGTCGTAATTTCGCAGCCTCATGCTGCTTGTCTGCATTTCTGAGGCGAAATTAGTGTTTTCAAGGAGAATGAATAGAGGTACTTGCTTGGCTTCATAGATGGCAGAGCTGAGCCGTTGATGATCCTGCTTGGTCTCAGGATCCAGTGGTTTGCGCCCGGGAGGCATTTGCCGAGAGCCGACAGGTTGCTAGAAAAGGAGGTGGCGGGAGAAAGCAGAGTACAATCATGTTTCAAAGTTTGGTATGGATCCCAGGTGCAATATCAGTTCAATACCCATAGAAATTTAATTGCACCTCTCTCTCCTCAAGCATCCGGAAAATTTAACAGTAGTAAGATTTCGCCTTGAGATACCTGCGATAAAAAAATCAGAGCTATAGTCAGCGATGGTATTTTTCAGTAAAATGTTTTCTAGGTCAAAAAATAAAAGATGAGGGGATAGCATTGAATACGCACCTCCCAAATTTTGAGGCCAGTCAGTGTTGTGGAAGTAACTGAAAAGAAGCATGCAAATCAGTTCTTGACAGAATCAGTTCTCAATCAGAATTGGCTAGCTTCAAGTCAGAGAAATTAATTCTTCCAAGGTTCATGAAGGCAGAAATTGAAGCCATCTATTATTCGATTATTCTACATACATTGCTAATAGTTCGTGTAATGTACTGAGGAGGCTAAGTCCGTGTTCCCAACGAGAGGCTCTCTTGGCCATGAGACATTCGTATTCAGCTGGCTCCTCGGACTGGAGCTCCTTGACGGTTTGAAAATTATTATCTATATAATGAAAGATGTCGCCTGCACTGAATTGAGTAAACGATGCCTGCTCCTCTCCCAGCTGCACAGGTACGTTGGAGTGGGTGATGGTTGCAGATGGTAGTAAAATCGGTGCGCCCGGTGGAAACTCGACCACCAATTTCAAGTCCCACAGCACCAGGTGCCCACCCTTGGTGGCATCGAAATTCCCGAGTGCCTGTACGGTGCATCACCCGAAGCCTAAGTTGAGGATGTCATGGTGTTGATAGGTCCAAATGTTTGGGCCGAAGTTGACGGCAGCGCAGAAGACGACAGAGCGCTCGAAGGGGCGGCATAGGTGAGGGTGGCAGTGGCGCAGCGCTGCATCATGTGCGGAGTTGGGGCTCCCATAGGGCGAAGGCAGCTGTAGGGACAGGATTGAGGAAGGGAGGTGGGCATAAGGAGAAGGTACGTACAGTTTGCAAAGCTCGCCAGCCAATTGAGGTAGGGATTGGCGAGCAGCCCATCTGTGAGCACATTGTACTCCTTATTGTGGAGCCAGCTAGGCATTGTTTGACCCTTGCCATACAACAACCCAATTTTGATGGTGGCAAAGAGGCCGCAGCAGTGCTTGCGCATGGAGGCAAGGAACTGAGCCTCTGCCCCTGGGTCACAAATTGTGCAGAACACTGCAGCAGTGGTGGCATGGTGGTCTTCGTTGGCAGGCCTGCTGGCAATGACTGCTATGATGTGGCCGTGGCAGTCGAGAAGCGGGCGGGGGGTGCTGAGAGTTGCAGGAAGTCATTAGCTTCAGCATGGAACAGATCGAGATGAGGACCTTTACCTTGCATGCGATGGGAGTCACAGCATCAATGTCTGCAAGATATGTAAGTCAAGGCTTTACAAAATCAAGTTGGTGGCAAGAAAACACGGTGCCACTGAGGCTAGCGTCGCGTGCTGGCTTCGAATCCCAGACCCGGGTGCTGATTCTTGGGACGCCAGCGAGCGACCGCAGCACCCATGCACGCTTCATGTTTTCTTGGCACAAGGTGGAGAAAACTCAGTGAAAACTTCCTTGCCACACCAAGTATGCGGCTGTGTGGCACGCGTCTTGTGTGCACACTTCACGTGCATCTGGTTAGTTTGCTGCCCTTGTAATGAGAAACCTATGAAGTCAACGCGACTATCACGTGGGTTGGTGGTGGGAGAGAAAGAGAGAGAGCACGCGCTATGTTTGTTTGTTTGGCAACAGCCTCACAACGCGTCTCGGGAGTGCACTACCAAGACACGTTGAATTCTTTCACCATGATCAGCGAGGCTTTCAGCTTGAAGTGCCGGGCGACGAATGTTAAAACTGCCACCTCCCTGTCTCCCTGTCTCGCCACATCATAATCACCCGGACGGAACGCGCACCCAGCGGGAGAGCCCGCAAGAAAACCTTGAAACTCACCCCAGCGGAAATTTGACTGTTGAAAGCAGAGGAAGAGGCACGGGAGGCGGAACAATTAGCAGGTAAATTTCAGTATTCAACCTCGAAACCATGAAGTTGCAAAGCCATGACATGGCAAGAGCGTCAACAGCACGATGCTCTTTGCGAACTGTCTGATGCCATGGGGGATGACAATGGGTGGGAGGACGACATTTTGCGGGGAAAAACAACTGCGGAAGATCAGCCATGCTGGTGAGGCAATCCAAGACGAAGACGAATGACTCAAAGCCAATGAGGACTTGATGGACAAGCTGTGCAAGCAGCAAGAGTATGTATTTTGTTTCCTGGATTACTTGAGAACTTGCTAATTTTTGTTCATGTTAGAACTCTGTTCACAATCAAGCCCCGCTGTCGGACCCTCTTACCTGTCGCAACTGGACACAAATCACGGTGGACGCATTTGCTGTACAGCTCCAGGCTATGACCACTGCCTACATGGGCTGGAGTTCAGCCATGTCAGAGAAGGGCCTCAGTGGTGAATATGAGCAACCTGAGGACCTGGTCATGCAAGACAAGGAGCAGGTGTGGATGGTGAACTTATTTTGTAAGGCGCAACATTTTCGCTATTTTTCCAATACTGATTTATGCCTTGATAGCAGCCTACACAAAAGATGTTCTCATAGTAAAGGGGAACAAGTTTCTCACCTCGGCATACTTCCGTCAGGGCCTCATGCCCAGTACACCTTACGATCCCAATGTTCTCATCATCGTACGCACTTTAGAAGTGTTCCGTGCCCTACAGCTACAATGTCCGCGCCTCAGAATCCAAGCCTTTGTTCGTGGATTGTGTGACCTCTATGGTGTTCCGCCCCATGCAAATCTCGGTGCCCAATTCTCCATCACATTCGACATATATTTATCGATCCGTGCAGCAGTAGAGGGATGTGTCCAGGTGGCCCTTTCGTGTGACACCCCGAATTGGCACCTCAAGAATGCATGCCCGGCGTGCATGTACAAAGTAGAGGGAGAAAAGATGCTTCCCCTCCCGTTTCTTGCGACGATGGATGGGAATAATTCACTCAAAGAATTTTGGCGCCATTGACGCGAGCAATTTGGCGCAGATGGCCACACTGTCCCTGGAGAATCCAAAGAGTGGGACAACAATTGTGTGGTGCCCGGGGACTACTACCTGCTGCGCATAGAGGTGGATGCTTGGGCTAAGGACAGTGTGGATGAGGTGATGAGGAGCTTTGAGCCAAGCTCCGAGGAAGATGAGGGTACAGGCTGTTCGGAGGGTTGGCAAAACATGAAGGAGGATGTCACGGCATGCGCGTGGGGGATGTACGACGAGACGGGAATATTCCCTGCCCTTTGCAGGCATGGATTTGTGCTAGTTGCGGTGGACATGGTGAAGGGTGAACTGTAAGTATTCTCTTATTGGCTGGTGGCTAGATGTGGACTGATTCCCTTGGTGCAGGGCGAAATACGGGCTCTCTGTGATAAATCACCTCATACGCGCACTCAGCAAGATCGGGATGGGCCACAATATTGGGTGCAAGACCACCGTTATAGTGAAGATGCATCCGCAATTGTCTCAGCTGGCGAGCAACAACAAATTTAGATTGCTTGTTGGGTCATTCCACAGCCATGGTCATAACTGTCTCTGCCAAGTCTCAAACTTGGCGACCTACGTGGAGGGAATGGGGTCAGAGGATTGTGAGGGGTGTGATTTTTTTTTTTGAAGTTCAACACGCTCGCGTCGATGATGCGGTCCTCGACCGTGTTTCATCGGCAACAGATGATTGTGACTTACCTGAAGCATGTGGACGACTGCGACATGTACCAAGGTCTGAGTGAGTAGCACGTACTTCTCCTTCCCTTCCTTTCCTCCCTCGCCCGCGACTCTGGTGGACTTACCACTGTGGCGCAACTGTATTCATCACCAACAAGTACCGTTGCGCACCGAAGATCAAGCAGGGTCTGCCTGCCTTACACACTGCCATGAAGAGTCTTGGTGTCACTGTGTGCGAGGAATTCGCTGCATGGCTCAGGAAGGAGAAGCAGTACCTGCAGATATTGACCAAAGAGCCCATTCAAGAGACCATGGAAATGGAGTATTACCAAAAGCTCATGAATTACCGGGACAATGAGTATGTCTACCTATTAATTTTATTATCACCAGAACTGACTTGGCCATCAAAGAGACCGCATGGGCAGCATCCAGAATGTTTGCTGGATGCAGTTCGTCCCTGTGGCAGGGGATGCAGCTTACGCTGACACATCGTGTTGAGATGCAACGCCGCCATGCGGAAGAGTTGGCACACAAGAGCCTCGGTGCTGTACAGGACCTAGAGGTCCAGCTGGGAATCACGATGTGCTAGATGCCTGGGAGTGAGGAATGGGAGCGGGCGGCGAAGATGGTCAGCAGCCGCCACTATCAGCGCATGCTGGACCAGCTTCAGGGGCTCGTGGTTGTGCGGATGTTTGAGTTGACCAAGGTCAACACGTCGGGCACTGGTAATAATCTTACCGTTATAATTTTCGCACTAGACTGACACTTTTTGACAAGGCTACAAGCTGCGGAAGCATATCGCTAAAGCACTACAAGTGCGCTCGAAGGCTGTCAAGTCAGCTCTGGACTGTTACAATGTCGCGGCCGCAGCAATGACACTGCCCAAGCCACAGCTGGTGTGGGCACAGGTGGTTGAGTGCGCCTTCTTGGCGGAATTTGATCTCTTGCATGAGGGGCGCGAGGATATCCACGCTGAGCCATGCACTAGCGCATCAAGTGCGCGTCCATCGTGGACGGTGCAGTAGATTCAACGCAGTGCACATGGAACACCTGGTGCGGCTGTCCAAGCAGCTGGGTTTCACAGCGGATATCGTCTCCCGCGGCGTGAGTGTGTCGAAGGAAAGAGAGGTGCCCGCCACTCCTTCAGCCGATGCTTCGGCTCGCAACGTGCCCATGCCAGACACCCCCCCACCGCCGCTGCACTGCGGCGGCAATGCCAACGTGCGCATCGCGCACGATGTAGAGGCGACAGGCGCGTGATTTTATGGGCAGGAAAGGTGGATTTGTTTTCTTTGCGTCTGCCACGTGCCTCTGTATTTTTTCATTGAATTTATATCGATTTCTGGCCTTATCCTGGTGAAAATTGAGTCTTTTGATGGCTACTAGCCTGCCATCATCGCGCCATCACGATTTGATGGCGCAGATGGATGTGTGATGGTAACATGGCGTATATTAATAGCGTGCGCTGGTATTTAAAAGATCTCTGAAATAGCTATTGAATAGCTCTTCAATAGCGCTAATAGCGCTATTGTTTAGGCATGATTAGCCTGTGCTCGCAATACTACGGGAATGATCACCTCTTAGAGGTGGATATCACGTACATATCCACCTGTTATTACACGGGATACTAGGGTAGTATAGGTGTTATACCATGGTTCGACACTGAACTTAAAGGATAGGCTCATGCTGGTCTGATTCCGGTGAGCACTTGGTCTCGACGCACACCCATCATCGAGCGAGCCCGACTTGCACCTCGCGCCGTCAACCCCTCTGGTCCTCTCAATCTCGCAACGCAAGAATTGGTCGTGTGCATGTCGTCCGCATCTTCCCCGCTCATGTCTACACTTGAGGCGCAAGCAGCGGCAGACGCCGCACGACTTCATTGTCCCCGCCTGAGCAGACGGAAAAGAATGAAACGACGACGACGCATCACCTATCGTACGAAGAAATTTGAGGCCAGAAGGAAAATAGCCCCGCAAAAGACTTCTCCACCAGATCAGACGCACAGCGCAAACTTGCACCTATCCCCTCCTCGGCACACTTCACGCACCTTGCTGGCCTCACGGAAATCCGACGTCAAGAACATGTGGGCACACGGATCCGGTATTAGAGAGAAGGACGGAGCCATTTTGACCGGAACGTCGCGCCGTGGGTGAGGTGCGCGGAATACAGCATCGCTCCAGTGAGCGGAAGCGAAGTGTGTAGTCTCGCTCGACGAGATGAAGACGAAGACGGTGTGCGGAAGGGTGGGCGAGAGCAGTTCGGGATGGTGGAGGGAGCGACGGAGAGTGAGGACGGGACGTGGTGGGTCCGAGCCTAGGGCACCGCAAAAGATTTGAGTCAAGTTTGTAGCACCGAGGTTAATGCTCGTGGCGAGAGTGAATGGGAGCACGAAGCGACAGCGCGCTAGACAAAGATGGGATGGTTAGCTCGAGGATACGAGGAATAGTCAAGGAGAACTCGTACACGAGTGATTTCGGTGCTGAAAACGGCATTACTGCCTCCTCGTCCTCGTCGGGACTGGAACCATGACCATGCGTGAACAGCAATGCAGCACTGCTCTCCCCCCTCGGCGCTGGGTCTAATGTACATGAAGTCAATGCACTCGCTTTACCGCACCGATGCAGCTCCTCCACGTCCGACGTCCTGTCCCAGACCTCCCTCGGCCACCCACCACCCTCCTCATCTCACTCCTCTACATCACCGACAGATCGCCACACATCTCCGTCCTGTCTGCCATCGCGGAGTGCGTCCCGACCGCGTCTTCCTTCGCACTCGTCGTCCCCGCCCGTGACTCGACGCCGCAGCAAACGCGACATGGGCCGCATCGACTGAGCGCAAGTGATCACGAGTGCGCATGCGCGGCGTGAGCGTGTATCGCTACCATCACATGCCACACACCCGCACGTCCACCGGCCGCGCGTCCCCCCACAATCCACCCCGGGAGCTTCTCGCGCGGCGCCCTCGTATCTCAACTAGTATCCGCCCTCCCGACACGCACCCCACCCGCGCTCCTCCGGCCACGGAATATAGACGCAGAGGTGACGGCACCGAAATCGAGGTGGGGGTAGTGAGCACCAAAGGAAGGTATACGACTTCCTGCGCCGCCTATGCCGGATGCGACGGAAGAGGGAGGTGCGATCATTCCCGCCGTGCGTACCACAACGTAAAAGGCGAGAGAGAAGATGAGCGGGACGCTCCTTAACCCTCACAACGCCGACGACGAGCGATCACCTCTCGCCTACTCGTACCCGTCCTCATTCCCTCCTCAGCATGCTCGTCCCACCCGAATCCCTCGCGCTCCTTGATACAGGCAGCTGAACAAGACGGCAAACAACGCTTCCAAATCTTGCCGCTTGTCCACGCGACTAGGTGACGGCCTTTCTGCGAATCGAGAGCGAGTAGGAGGGGGAATGTGTCTCGGGGACGGCGCTGGCTGCGAGCGCCGCGACTCGTGCGGCATCGCGTGCAACGCGAAGGTCGGGTGCCGCTGCGCGAAGACGATGAGGAATATGCGCGCGCGGCGGGATAGGCATTAGTGAAGAGCATGAAGCTGGACGTCATCGCGGAGACGATGTAGATGGAGATCGCGTGTGGGGCAGCGGTAAGAGGACGCTAGACGCCCAGGACGCACAGAAGGGTGGTGGGAGTAATGCGCAGGACGAGGAGGGGGCGTCACGACGACGCGCGGTGACACCATCAAGAGCCATACACCGGTAGACAGCAACTAGAGAGCGCACAGTGTATAACGACGAGCAGCGGGGTAGGAGGTGAAAGAGCGAAGTAATCCACGTGCTGGGGCGTCTGAGGAAGTCAAGGTACGCCGCAAAGATACACCGGTAGCACCGCCTTCGAGACTCGAGAGTAGAGGCGAGGACGCATAAGCATAAGCATACGCAAGTAGAGCACAACATCTTGTATGTATGGCTCCACGTAAACCGCCCAGCGGATTAGGGGACGGAGCGCAAGCTCGAGACGCCTAGTGATGTTACGGGCTTGGCTTCAAGCCCGAAGCCCGCCAAGCCAGGCCCGCTCAGGCCCAAGCCAAGCCAAGCCCGACGCAGGGCCTGAGCGGGCCCAGGGCTTGGGCTTCAGAATTCTCAAGCCCAAGCCAGGCCGTCAAGCCCGGGCCTGGGGGCGGATCAATAATTTTAGCTGTTGCCCCAAATTTCGACGAATCTTGCGCAAACCATATGAATAAAAGATGGTCCCATTATATTATGGGCTAATTTCATTTATCTGGGAGACTGTTCTAATGCTCGGCTGTTGCTCGGCATCTATCGGGTATAAAAAGTGTGACAGAATGTGACTGAACGCGTCAAGCTTCTATTCCACCCCGTCATGGCTCCCCCACGCGGCTCACATAACAATCTCAATCCAACTCTCCGAGCGGAAAGTGCAAAGTACCCTCTGATGCCTTGAATAGCGAACCAGGTCGAAGTCGCCTCTTTTGACATCTTTATAACCGAGGTGAAGACCCGACCACCCAATCAAAGTTTAATCGGTGCATAGACATTTTTTGTCTTGGTGATTATGACATTACTCCTACTTTAGTTTTCAGTGTAGATATGAAATAATTTGTGGCTCTGTACCCTCTAATTGTTGTTGGCTCCATATCCTGCAAAAAGAAATAAAAAACCACGGAAAGCCCGGGCTTCAGGCCCGGCTTCCAGGGCTTGGGCTCGGGCTTGGGATATCTGAAGCCCAAGCCCGCTCAAGCCAGGCCCAAGCCCGGGCTTCCAGGCCAAGCCAGGCCCATAACATCACTAGAGACGCCCCGGTGGCAGTGTGGACCTAACAGCGGCACGGGATGTAGTGCAAGGGGGACAGCCGCAGTCGGCTTACGTCGTCTAGTACGAAGATTAGGTGCGCATCTTTTCATGTTTCTCTCTGTTCTCAAAACTCATCCTACTGCACTTCCTCTGGCAGTAGGGCTTGAACCCGTCCGTTAAACGGGACGGCCGTCGAAAAAACGGCCGTCAAATACGACGGAACGGGTCAACCCGTCCGTTCGGAGCTGGAGCAAGTCGCCAAAACGGACGGGTCCCGTCCGTCCCGTCCGTTACGGCCGTTTTCGACGGGTTTTGAGAGGTCCCTGCCAAAGGAACAACGTAGGTCACATAAACCTTTCTAACCAGTCATAGCATACCCACAATGATATTTTCAATCTGTATCTTGCCTTCCCGGACACAGACACTTCATGTCAGACTGAATTTGCCTCGAATACAACTCGGAACTTGCCGCCATGTACGAGCAATCACACGCAGTCAAGAAATATTTGATTGTTGAACATATTCTTGGTCCAATAGGTGAGTTGCGCAGCAACTTTGGTCGATTTACTGAAATTCAAACACATCCAGATCAAAAGAAGTCGAATTTCTGGGCTCATAATTGTGAGAAAATCATCCCTTGGCTACAACCCGTCGAACCCGTCAAACGGACGGATACGGGTGCGCCGTTGACGGGTCGACCCGTCCGTACCCGTCCCGTTCACTCATGGTCGCCGAGCTCAAAACGGACGGGTAAAAACCCGTCCGTCCCGTCCGTTTTCCCGTCGACGACGGTGACGGGTTCAAGCCCTATCTGGCAGTTCCTTGCCATCCCTGGCCCGCACTTCTCTCGTCGGCGCCGCGGCGAATGCTGCACCTCCCGTGCCAGATACTGAGCTGGCACGGCGATTTGCGGTGGTTTCCTCAAGTCGTATGGCACGTGTGGTCTTCGAGCTTCTATGTGCGCGGAACCACCGACGAGGTGGCACCAGAGATATCCTCGACAAGGACGAGTGTCGCTCAGCTCTTTTTGTAAAAGCCTAAAGAATTTTGAAGGTGTTTCCTTGTGCTGGGTCTCAAGGCAACTCTGAAGGGACCAGCTTAAGGCGGCATCGAGGTCTTGGTGGAGAGAGGCCCCGATAATATTCAAGACTTGAGGTGAGTGGAAGAAGAGATGCGGGCTTGCGGTCCGGCGAGCCGCGATAGTGATGCCATTTCTCTCTTTCCTATCGACGTCCATGGCGTTTCTCCTCAACAATTCAATCACACCGCTGAGCTTTTCATGCGAGATCTTCCCCTGCTGCTAGAATCCCAATTTCTTGGATCACCCGGCATTCTGCGAGAATTTTCACTCTATCCTGGCAGCTGGGCCGGAACCGTCGAATCCTCGTCCCTTTCTGCCACAAAATTGCACCTTTGAGTCTCTTGATTCGGCGCTCAGGCTACATACTGATACACGAATGGTCCCTTGTTTGCTGCCCAGCCCCGACTACTGCCAGTGTTGTCATCGCCGAACGACCTCGACTTAGCACACTATGTTCGGCTCTCTCGCAATCGGACTCCATTCTCCTTCGAATTCGACGCGACATCTCCAGAGCTCGGCGGTAAGGGGTGGTGCGGGTCGACATGAGGTCGCCTGTGTGGGCTTGGCTCTGAGTGGAGTCTGGCATGGCGTCGAGGGAGACAATTCGGGTATTCCTGGCCGATGTAGAATCGAGATTGACAGATGTACCGGAGTATTCGAGGAAAAAATATATATTTTCTCCAAATTTTGATCATGCGACTATGCTAAAGATCAACCATCATTTTTGCAGTGCCTCGCTTCCCAATCGCTTCCTCAACGTTTCGTCACACCTTATCGATCAAGGACTTTCACGACCTTCATCTCATATGCGCCCAGCAACAGCAAGCCAACTTGAAGAGGCCCTTGTCGCCCTCAGGCCTGCATTGGATCTCGCCGCAGCATGTATAACGGGCACTGATGCCGAGGGTGCAATCAGTGGAGTGATGAAACTCGCGGAGATGGTGCTGGTACGTGAATATGGAGTCGCAGCATTGAAGCCCTTAGTCGGCATGAATATAGGCCATGAAATCAAATAAAGAGGATCTCTCTGAACTCGGAGAGCGTCTGAAGAATTTGAGGGACATTGATCCTAAGGCCGTTGAGCCTGAATTGACAGAGCGACTGACTATGTTGACATCGTGAGTTGTTACAGCTGAATATTTGGTAGCCTCAGGTTGTTGATTCGTTCTCAATGTACAGTAAACTTAGTCCGCTAGCTGACCAATGCGACGCCCTCCGGGGCAAGGGTGGGGTTGCGCGGTTTTGGTCCAGCAAACAACACAAAGAGAAAATCCAGGGCATAAAAGACTCGATTCCGAGATCCGAGACTTCACTGTGAGTTTACTCTACCATTGCCTTGTGAGGTCGGGTAAACCGTTCATTTGTAGTTTCACGGGAATATCTCCATTCAGAAGCTAGTCACAGAGATGGTGTCGAGAGGTGAACATCTTTTCTATCCAATTGGTCAATGCTGACCAAGATCAGTTCAAGAGATCCAGCAAGATGTTCAAGTCATGAAACCACAAGGTATGAATGAGAGCTACGGTTCAATTTCTGGAATGAAGACTGTACTCATCTCTGGCCAGTTGCTCAGACTCACAGAAAAGCCATTCTCAGTGATCTCAAATGTGTCCCAGCGCATTATAATGCGAGAAATGTTGGCAATGAGTGCATGGAAGGTACACGGGTCAATGTCATGAAAGAGATTGTGGACCTTTTGATCAGCCCTCAGGATTCTTTGCAGCAGAGAATTGTCTTGCTCAGCAGTTCTGCAGGCTCTGGAAAAACAACTATTGCCAAGACAGTGGCTGCCATTTTGGAGGAGAAACAGCTTCTAGCTGCATCTTTCTTCTTTTCTCGAGACTATGCAGAGCGCAGCGATGACAGCTTCCTAGCAGAGACCCTTGCATCTCAAATGGCAGATTATAACAAAGACTTTGCAGGCTGTCTCATCAGCATTTTGGAGAACAACCACACCAAAGTTCTGTGTGCAGATCCAAAACAGCAGTTCCAGAAACTGGTTATACAGCCCCTTCATGAGATGGGATCATCTGAGACCCTCTGGATAATTTGTCTTGATGCCTTAGATGAATGCGGGGATCATGGTCAATCTTTCCTCAGATGGCTTTCAGACAGCATCAATGACATTCCAACCCACATTCGGTTTTTCCTTACTGGGCGGCCAAACATTCCACAGCATCTGAAGTTTGACACTCTGCAGTCTCTGATCCATCACATAATCCTCAACGAGGTGGATGCTATTCAGGTTCAGGGTGACATCCATCATTATGTTGCAAAGTCACTAGATGGCAGCACATGGATAACACGAAATCTCTGGAAAGCTTCCAAGGAAGAAGTAGATGAAATAGCTCGCCGTGCAGATGGCCTTTTCATCTTTGCCGCAACTGCTATTCGTTATATTAAATCAGCTGTATCTGGACCACAGAAGGCTATTGGTTACCTCTTGGCAGGAGTTCCTCTTACTGGTATTCATGATCTTTACTATCGAATCCTGGAGTCGGAAGCTCTTGCAGTCCCCAAAGATCTTGAAGACTTTATGAAACAGGATTTCTATAACCAATTGAAAAGAATTCTCAGAATCCTCATACTCTTCCATGAACCCCAGTCACCTCAATCCCTGGCTGGGTTACTTAAGATCAATACAGATGAAGTTATAGCAGCACTACAGCCTTTGAGTGCTGTTATTCGTATTCCTGACTCCACCAGCAAAGATGTAATAAAGATAATCCATCTCTCCTTCCGAGAATTCATGACATCAAGTGTTCAGAAAAAGTGTCCTGATCTCTTGTGTGGAACAGAAGCTGATCAATGCGAGATGGTTTCTGTGATTTTGGAAGTCTTGCAGCATGAACTCAAGTTCAACATCTGTGATCTGCCGACCTCATACCAGCGGAATATTGACATGGATATCCAATCAATACAGAGATATATTCCAGGGCATCTTCGCTATGCATGTCAATATTGGGCAGATCATCTTGCTACTATTAGCTACAATCAGGAACATGCACAGGCTGCAGAGAAACTTCTGCTGAACCAGTTCCTTTTTTGGGTTGAGTCCCTGAGCCTGCTGGGAATTGTTGGGTCTGCGCAACACACCTGTCAAAATTCATTTCATGGGCACCAGAGGTAGGGAAGGTTTCATTTTATTCAATATATCAATGACCAGAAATTCTCTCAGGAATCACTAAGTGCTCATTTGGCCAGGGATGGAAAAAGATTTGTTGCTTTTTTTGCAGATGCAATTGCTGAAAGTGCTCCACATATCTATTTGTCAGCATTGGCGCTAGCACCAACACAATCCAAAATTGCTCAGAGATTCCGACCCAGGTTTCAGTCCTTGATTTCAATTGAAAGAGGACAGATGACCCGGTGGCCAGCCCTGGTCAGGGTGCTGAATTGCAATGCCTGGGTCCCCTCTGTTGCATTTTCACCCGATGGAAAACATATTGTATCAGGTACCATGGATCAGGATGGACCTGTACAAATTTGGGATGCAGACAGCGGGGAGGCTGTTGGCGAACCGTTGCAAGGCCACACTGACTGTGTCTACTCTGTTGCTTTCTCACCTGATGGTAAGAAAATTGCCTCAGGCTCATATGATAACACCATGCGACTTTGGGATGCAGCAAATGGACAGGCCATAGGAAAACCATTTGAAGGCCACACTGACTTCATCTTGTCTGTTGCATTCTCACCAGATGGCAACAAAATTGCCTCAGGCTCGGCTGACAACACTGTACAACTTTGGGATGTGGAACATGGGAAGGCTCTAGGCAAACCATTCCAAGGCCACACTGGTTGGGTCCACTCTGTTGCTTTCTCCCCAGATGGCGGGCAAGTTGTCTCGGGTTCATATGACAATACAGTACGACTTTGGGATCCAAGAAGTGGAGAGGCTGTTGGCAAAACTCTTGAGGGCCACACTGACCAGGTCCGGTGTGTTGCTTTTTCCCCTGATGCTAGGCACATTGTCTCCAGTTCCGATGATCGAACTGTGCAAATCTGGGATACACAAAGTGGGGAGGCTGTTGGTCCACCATTTGACAGTCACATGTCCTCAGTCTTCTCTGTTGCTTTCTCACCTGATGGCAGGAATGTGGTCTCAGGTTCAGAAGACAACACTCTACAACTTTGGGATGTGGAACGTAGGGAGGCTGTTGGTAGACCCACCTGATAATACCGCCACCCCTCGATAACTATCGACGGGTCTACCCCCCCAAGACCTGTCAATAGTTATCGAGACGTGGCACGGCCACGGTACAGGTTTGGTGGCAGCTGCGGCACCCAGCGGTGGCAGAGCAGCCATGCCACCCAGTAAATACCTCCTATTGTTTGGTCGTTTTTTTCGAACAAACAATGCCACATATGCCACGGAACTGCCATGTGTGCCACAGAACCACCAATTGGGCTGGATATTGTGCCATGGGTGCCATGAGGCCACTGACCCAGGGTCAGTAAAATTTTGTTACCCAAATAGTGCCATGGGTGCCATGAGACATTTCGACCCAGGATCAGTAAAATTTGTTACCAAAATAGTGCCATGGGTGCCACCAGACTTTCTGACCCAGGATCAGTAAAAAAATGTTGCCAAAAGTGTGCCATCGGTGCCACTGGACCTTCTGACCCAGGATCAGTAAAATTTTGTTACCCAAATAGTGCCATCGGTGCCACCAGACTTTCTGACCCAGGATCAGTAAAAAATGTTGCCAAAAGTGTGCCATCGGTGCCACCAGACTTTCTGACCCAGGATCAGTAAAATTTTGTTACCCAAATAGTGCCATCAGTGCCACCAGACTTTCTGACCCAGGATCAGTAAAATTTTGTTACCCAAATAGTGCCATCGGTGCCACCAGACTTTCTGACTCAGGATCAGTAAAAAAATGTCACCAAAAGTGTGCCATCGGTGCCACCAGACTTTTTGACCCAGGATCAGCAAAAATTTGTTACCAAAACAGTGCCATCGGTGCCACCAGACTTTCCGACCCAGGATCAGTAAAAATTTGTTACCAAAAGTGTGCCATCGGTGCCATCAGACCTTCTGACCCAGGATCAGTGAAAATTTGTTACCAAAAGTGTGCCATCAGTGCCACTGGACCTTCTGACCCAGGATCAGTAAAAAAAAAATTCTGATGGGGGGGGGGGGGGATATTACCTAAATAATGCCATCAGTGCCATGGACCATCTCTTCACAGGATCCAAAAAGTCAAAGAATGCCATGAGGGCCATACCCCATCGAACCCAGGATCAGCCGGACAACCTCCAGCAAAGAGTGGTGTGTGTGGCATTCTAGCTTTGCAGGACATGGAGAGGAATATCCATTTATTGTCTAGATGAAGAGGCTCCTAGTCCTCATGCCATCAGTGCCACCCTATTATCAAGTCCAACTATCTGTCAACTCCTAGTGATGCTACTTCCTCTAATACTGCAGACAGTTCCTCTCCTTCATCATCTGGTCCCTCATTCTCATCACTGGATCCATCACCCAGAAGCCATCTGTCCTGAGATCCTTCATCATGCTCCCCTCCTGTGAGCTCATCAATGTTCATCTCTGTTGTTTGAGGCTCCTCCACCCATGGCATTGGTGGCACTGGCCCTTGTTCTTCAGGATCTGGCAACGGTGGCACTGGTGGCGATCACCCAGATTCCAGGTTGAAGGGTCCCTGTGAAGGCAGGGCCCAGCTTGTTCTTCGTTGCCTGGAGCCACTTCCAGTGGACATCATCAAACCTACCCCGACAATTATGCCGATACAGGATCCTCTGCCCTTGTTCAGCCGTTGAATTTCTTCCCTGGCCCACTGGAGTTTGTAATATGAGTCTAGGAGCTGATGGGCTGCAGGTATAGCCCTGGCACAGATGGAGGAAGTAGTGTCAGGATTCTGGAGAAGGTCGAAGTCTGCCAGGAAGGTATAGTTGACCAGGGCTTTGTCTTGTTCTTATCCTTTGGCATTGGAAAGAATGTCGGTGGCAAGAACAAATATGGATACTTACATCATTCCTGGCTTACCAATGTCAATCATTGTGCCTGGAGTGCTAGTGATGTCATGCAAACATCCAGTGGCACAGGTGGCACAGGTAGCACCAATGTCTTATAGTGTCTGCTTCAGTGTGTGCCATGGATGCCATCCAATTTGGCTCCCTGTGCCACAAATGCCGTCTGATTTGGCCTCCTGTGCCACGGATGCCATCTGATTCAAAAAAAAATTGTTACAAGTAGAAGTAGATAAAAAAGGAGGGGAAGAGTGAGAAGATTGGACTACGATAGCTATGGATCCTGCCAGTATTCATTGTCTGAATCATATGCATACTCCTTCAAAATCAACCCCTCCCCTGAATAGTGAACACCAAAAAGAGCCTTTACCTCCTCCAGGGTGTGGCCTGCTGCCACATAGGTGGCAACTTGAGGATTGTCTGCAGAGTTGATGCCCGACATCGGAGGCGCTCAAGGGGAGGGGGGGGAGTTGATCGAGAATGGAGGATGAATGGCTGCTCACACCCCTCTCGACAGGGGCAGGGTGGAGCCTGGGAGGGGTTGGTGTGTGAATAGGCCTGGAGGTTGACGGTTGAACAGGTGGCACTGGTGGCACTGCGTGTCGACATGGTGCTGGGAGAAACTGAAGTGGCTGCATTGGGAGTAGGTGGGGTGCAGGTGGCGAAGGTGTGGTGTGGTGGGCTCATGGGCATCTGGGGAGGCTGCAGGCACACAGAGGTTGCAGGGCTTGCAGGGTGGGTGTGCTCCCCAGCGTCGTAACAGGCATGCCAAGCCGGGAGGCAAGCCTCCCAGGATGAGTACCTGGTGGCACCCCCCAGGGGATATATTCGGACATCCACTGGGCACTGGACCTTTTTTGTGTCTCCTTCAGGGCTGGGCCAAAAAAAAGAAAAAGGTGACTCACCAAAAGGTGTAGACACTGCGGTTGTCCAAGGCAGTGGGGCTAAAAACAAGGTAAAATGAAGGGGTTTGGATGTGGGTAGCACTGGGGTCAGTGTGAAAGGGTGGTGAGCATCGATAGAGCAATGGCATTGAGAGCGAAGAACAAGTTGATATTGGTCACGGGGCTTGATCCATTTGTTTGTTGCGTACTGTGCCACCCGTGCCACTGGAAATCCTTGACTATGCCACTGTTGCCACCGAAAATCCTTGATCTCAAATTATTTTTACGAGGCACAGCCACTCATGCTATGTATGCCACGAGTTTTGTAAATAAGGAGTCTGTAAGCTACTGGCCATTGTGCATCACATACCCGTCTTTGTCCCTCCACAGAGCGTCAGAAACCTTTTTCTGGAGCTCATCCTGTTTTCTGTGGGTCCAAAGTGCATATTCCAAAGCATAATCTCTTTTTTCTTCCATCTGATAACCCTGCTTAGTTCCCTTTTGAGCATTTGCTTCCTTCCTTTTCTCCCGTTTTTTGAATGCTAGAAGATTCCGATTTCTAATTGGGTCAGTCAAAGTAGGAGAGGGCGAGTCAATGCAATTACTTCTCCCTGTAGGCTTTGTCGGCACATTTTTGCCTGTCCTTCTGCTCCTGTACACGCTCAGGGTCGGCCTTGATGCCGGCTCTATATCTACCCAGCTTCCTTGAAGATATCTTAAACAATGTTAGTTGCCACATACCGTGCCATCTGAATTCTACTTTCCTCCGCTTCCTCTTCTTTATGGCTGCAGTAGATGAGTATGGATTGCAGTTAGCTGACTCTGTGTACATACTTTTCACGATATTTGGCCTGTGCAAGCCGTCTGGCAGGTGGCACTGGGGAGCGTTTCTCCCTCTCTGGCATCCTAAATAGACAGCAGGGCATTCAGAATGAGCCCGAGGGACAAGGATATCACTTACCAAGTCAACTGGGTCGAAATTTTGAGGTTGAGAAAATTTGGTGTCGTGGTAAGAGTCAAGAGGTGGGGTACCCATATGGAAGTAGCGAACCTTTTGGGTTGTTTGATGTTTCAAAATATATCACATCACATGCTTAAAGAGAAAATGCAAAAATATTTGGGGACACCCAAGTGATGTGTTACTTTGATTCTGCCGATTCAGATTGAGTGGCTGGGCGCTTGGGATGAGATGCGATGCGAAAATGTGGTGGGACGAGTACGTGATCACGGCAGGTCGAGTTACGGGATCACGGTGTCACAGCCAAATTATATGATGGCACCGATGGGACCAGCCATTTTTTACATGGCACTCATCACACCACTCAGTTTATTCCATGGCGCTCATAGCATGATTCACAAACTCAGTCAATTTCTTACAAGGAGTTCGTGGCATCGGTGGCATATGATATTAAATTGAAGAAAAACATGTCAAAGCGGATGTGCTACGCCTCAGCCTTCAGTTCGTCAAGAGTCGAGAGTAATGCCACCCCTGCCGCTGCCACTTCAAGCCCAAATGCTCCTCCTCCACCTGTGAATCCGTAAGTGTCGCCAAAAATTCCTCCTCCATCTGGAACCCGGGCTCAACCATCGGAGGAGACCCCCCGTATACTGAGTAAAGGAGTACCAGCGCTTCCCCACTGCAATGGGTATGTTGGAGTGGAAGATGGCGGCGCTGGGAATGAGAATAGTGGTGCCAGGGCGAAACTCGAGGATAAGCCCCAGAAGATGAGATGACCTCCTCTAGAAGCAATCCTTTAGGGAAGGGAGGGAGGTACGTGCTGTGCACGTACCAGTCATTCATAACGGTCACAACGCCCTTGTTAGGCATGCTGCCATAGAGAGGGCAGACCTTCCTGTTCGAGTCTACAGTGGGATGGGCAGTGTTGGAGGAAATCATCTTAGACAAGGGAGAGAAGAGAGAATACAGCGCAACACACCTTCCACTCAACTTCACAAGCCTAAAGCGTTTGTGCTTGGGTGTATCCCCAAAGACGTCCAGCAGCCTGTCGGCCCACCATCGTCATGGAGCCCAATAAACCCAGTAGCAGTAATCCAAGTGGGGGAGCCTGGTAGGAAGAGGGTCAGCGATGGCATCCATGGCTGTCACATGCAAATCAAGATATGGGTGGCACGAGTGGCATCGGTGGCATAGGTGGGTCTCATTCATTGGGAGACATTGCCGTCGAGTTCTGGGCTCAAATCTCGATGGCAGCACGTGGTTCCCCGGCAGGAGTACCATGGAGGGTCTGGGTTCCCCAGGAAGAGCACCACAGACGAAAAAGGGCAGGGAAAACAACAAATAAAGGCAGGTGCGAGTTCCGGGCACGAATCTCAGCAGCCAACCAAAGCCCATGGGTGTCTGTGTTTCTCAGCAGGAGTACAACAACAGAAAAGAAGGCAGGTGCGAGTTCCGGGCGCGGATCTCAGCAGCCAGCCAACCCCATGGGTGTCTGTGTTCCCCAGCAAGGCAGGCACGAGTTCTGGGCACGGATCTCAGCAGCCTGCCAAAGCTTGCAGCTGTGTTCCCCGGCAGGAGTACAACAACCGAAAATAAGGCAGGCATGAGTTCCTGGCACAGATCTCAGTGGCCACCCAAAGCCATGGGTGTCTGTGTTCCCCAACAGGAGTACATGGACAGAAGAGATAGGATTTACCTTGGAGCTTGAGGTTAATTCACATGGCTCCCCCAGAGGCAAGAAAGGCAGATGGTGGCGAAAGAAGAAAAAGCTGAGTCAGCCCCAAAGAAATCACCCCAAATTGATGAATTTTACGTTACTGTGCCACCAGTGCCATGGCCGGTTGGATTTGGGGGTCAGTGCCACGGATGCCACCCAGCATCTGTGGCAAACATGACAGTCCCATGCTTGATTGGGACTTGCACAATTTTTCTTTCATTAGAATGCTGGAAGAGCCTTGAGGGCCTGGAGGAGAAGGAAGAAAGATGGCATGGGTCCACTGGAAGAGCATGTGACATGTCAAGACACAGCCACAGTTGCCCATCAATTGGCACGTGACTGCTCAAGAAATATATGTTGTTCAGCATGAGTGGAATGAACCTCTAGCAGCAAAAATCCAGAAATATGGTGGTTATTATCCATCATATTCAATTGATTTTTTGATCCTCCATGTAGGCAGTTTAAGCTTCTGAAATTGTCGCAATTGAGATACTTTCTTTTTGGGGGAGTGAAAAAAAGATTCCCACTCAGATCTAAGGGTATAGCATTCCAGCAGCCCCAAGAATTTAGAGAGAAGTCAATGATACCCCAAATATTGTTCCTACGCCACCATACGTTGGGAATTGGGCCTGAATGTGGAAAGAAAAATTGATTCATGGATGAAGACCTGTATTTAGAAGAACAGTGTATATACATTGGTTCGTTAGACACCAACAGCACACCAATGCAGGTATACAGAAGATATATCTCAAAGAATGTGATCCACAGCTGATAATAATTTAATTTGCCTGGAACTCCATTGGGGAAGACAGACAATGTAGGCTGAAAAAATAACTATAAGAATTAGCCTGATACAATGGGGCCAATGGAGTCCACAGATACAGTGGAGGTGCCTTTCTCCTGGAAGCACACACTATTGCCATGGGAAATCTGTGTCAATAAAGCACCTGAAATATTAAGTCAATGCATTCAGCATAGACTTGAGTCTGAGCAGAAGACAGGGAGACTTGGAGTAGAATGGGATAGGGGCAGTGGCATTGGTCTTATTAGCAAATCCGTCTGCCCATCATGCTTGTTGCACTTATCAACTGATTGACAAGTGTAAACATCCGGCTTTCCATACCAATAGGTGAAGTAAGGAATGGCATCTACAGCAAAGCAACAAACAGCACAGCTGAAATTATCACTACCAGTTGATAACTATCAACGGGTCTAAGGAAAATTCAAACATTTCACTGATTCTGGGTCCGAAAGTCTGGTGGCACCGCTGGCACACTTTGGGTAAGAAATTTTTACTGATCCTGGGTCAGAAAGTCTGGTGGCACTGATGGCACTGTTTTGGTAACAAAATTTTGCTGATCCTGGGTCAGAAAGTCTGGTGGCACCGATGGCACACTTTTGGTGACATTTTTTTACTGATTCTGGGTCAGAAAGTCTGGTGGCACCGATGGCACTATTTGGGTAATAAAATTTTACTGATCCTGGGTCAGAAAGTCTGGTGGCACCGATGGCACTATTTGGGTAACAAAATTTTACTGATCCTGGGTCAGAAAGTCTGGTGGCACCGATGGCACACTTTGGCAACATTTTTTACTGATCCTGGGTCAGAAAGTCTGGTGGCACCAATGGCACTATTTGGGTAACAAAATTTTACTGATCCTGGGTCAGAAAGTCCGGTGGCACCGATGGCACTCTTTTGGCAACATTTTTTTACTGATCCTGGGTCAGAAAGTCTGGTGGCACCCATGGCACTATTTTGGTAACAAATTTTACTGATCCCAGGTCGAAATGTCTGGTGGCACCCATGGCACTATTTTGGTAACAAATTTAACTGATCCCAGGTCGAAATGTCTCGTGGCACCCATGGCACTATTTGGGTAACAAAATTTTACTGACCCTGGGTCAGTGGCCTCATGGCACCCATGGCACGATATCCAGCCCATTTTGCGGTTCTGTGGCATGCATGGCGGTTCCGTGGCATATGTGGCATTGTTTGCTCAAAAAAAGCGACCAAACAATGGCAGCTATATACTGGGTGGCATGGCTGCTCTGCCACCGCTGGGTGCCGCAGCTGCCACCAAACCTGTACCGTGGCCGTGCCACGTCTCGATAACTATCGACGGGTCTTGGGGGGGTAGACCCGTCAATAGTTATCGAGGGGTGGCGGTATTATCAGGTGGGTAGACCATTTGAAGGCCACACTAATTGTGTGTACTCTGTTGCATTCTCACCTGATGGCAAGCAGATTATCTCAGGTTCCCAGGACAAAACTGTGCGGATTTGGGATGTGGAACATCCTGGGCAATATCATCAAGGTCACATTGCCCCGGTTGCCTCTGGTGCCTTCTCTGATGGCAAGCCAATGGTGCCACATTTGATGGAAAAGTGGGCCATTGCAATTCAGAAGGTTAATGGTAAATCATTTGAAGGCCATCCTCGTGAAGTCTTCTCTGTTGCTTTCTCACCTGATAGCAAGCAAATTATTTCTGGTTCAAATGACAATACTGTGCGAGTCTGGGATGTAGGAAGTGGGAGGGCTGTTGGTAAACCATTTGAAGGCCACACTGATTATGTGTGCTCTGTTGCTTTCTCACCTGATGGCACACAAATTGTCTCTGGTTCAGCTGACAATACTGTGCGAATCTGGAATTCAGAAGATGGGATGGCCATTGGTGAACCATTTCAAGGGCACACTGACTGTGTCAACTCTGTTGCCTTCTCCCCCAATGGCAAGCAGATTGTTTCAGGTGCATCTGATACAACTATACAAATTTGGGATGCAGCAGGTCTGAAAGCTCTTTGTGGGTCACTTAGAGGCCACACTGACTGGGTCTCCTCGGTTGTTTTTTCAGCTGATGGCAAGCAAATTGTCTCTGGTTCAGATGATCAAACTGTGCGAATGTGGGACCTGGAAAGTGGCAAGGCTCTGAGTAAACCATTTGAAGGCCCCAATGGCCGTGTCTTCTGTGTTGCTGTCTCACCTGATGGGAAGAAAATTGCGTCAAGTTCAGAGGACAAAACTGTGCGACTTTGAGATGCAGAAAATGGGCAGGCAATAGGAAAAGCATTGAAGGACACACTAGTTGGGTCCTCTCCGTTGCATTCTCACCTGATGGTAGGCAAATTGTCTCGGGATCATCAGACACAACTGTGCGACTTTGGGATGCAAAACATGGGAAGGCTCTGGGCAAGCCGTTCCATGGGCACATTGATCTGGTCCACTCTGTTGCTTTCTCCCCTAATGGCAGGTGCATTGTTTCAGGTTCACATGACAACACAGTGCGACTTTGGGATGCCAGGAGTAGGGAGGCTGTTGTTGAACCAATGGAAGGCTCTGCTTCGGTCCAACCAGTTGCTTTCCTTCCTGATGGCAAGCACATTATCTCAGACTGGCCAAACAACATTGTGCAAATTCTGGTGCCAAGCAGAGAGGCCCTTGCTCAGCCACCTGAAAACCTGTTGATAAGTCCCCACTCCAATATCACAGGAAATAGGCTGCCATTGCTTCCTAATTCTGCTTCCCATGTAAGTGTTCACTCAATCTTCTGTGATACACCCGTCCTCATCATTTTCAAGTCTGTTTATCCCTGGCAGCTTTGTGAGGGCTGGATCTGCTCTCCTTCCTCTGAGCTACTCCTGTGGGTGCCAACTTCACATAGAACTGGATTGTGGACTCCAAACACCAAGCTGGTCATTAGTAGACAACAGCTTGAGATTTCCTTTGACAACTCTGTGCATGGTGGTGAATGGAAGAACTGTTATGTAGGTCAGTAGGAAGTAGCAGCTACCACATACTGGGTATTTATACAGGGAGATAAAATATGAGGAGTCTGTTTATGAGAGACAAGGTGGTTGATGGCCTGTGGCTATCTCCTTCCTTGTTTTGATCCAGCCATGGTGAGCTGCACTCTGTATTTTTTTTCCCCCTGAACCCTGAGCCATTTGGGGACAGCTTCCTTTTGAGGATGGCCTGGCTGAAATTTCGCATCAGCAGCACTTGCGGCTGCCTGACCAACACCAGCTCATTCCACCACTCTTCCTCTCCCTCAACCACATGTGAAACCCACCCACTCCCTACCCACAATGCTCCTTCACAACTACATGCACTGCCAAAAGTTCAATTGATCACCTGGACACAACATCAGAATGGGCCCTTTTTTCTTTTTCTTTTTTTTTTTTTTTTTTGAATCCTTGTTTTAATTCCTCTGTGCCTAAGGCATATGGTAGAACTAATACTAACTATTTTCTGCTGTCTTGTAATGATAATGTACGTGTGATCGTTCGTGCTCGAAAGGCTGGCAAACATATAGTACGAATGCTAAGCGGGTAAACCGCGGGGTATGTGTCATATCATACTTTAGCTTAGTCAGCACTCGTGGAACACATAGCTTTATGTATTAGATAAGCAAATTGATCTTACCTTGTACTTGCATAGAGCTCTGCTCCCTGTGAGACATATGTGTCATGAATCACCCTGACTCAGCATCACCCCTATCCTTTTTCGGATTCCACTACATTCCTTTTTGGGAATAACCCATCTCCGACCGGGTTATTCCCCAGTGCATAACACTCCTTCGACTCTCATGGAGAACCCGAGAGGGCTATACGACCTTATGGATGGATGGCAGGCATCACTCGGACCATTATTCGGAATCCATCCAGGCATGGATTCCTCGCCACCTTACCAGAACAACCATCCTTGGGTTCCTCCTGAGCTAGGAACCCGATCAATCCCATCAAACTGCCATCAACCCGATCAGATCCTCCTATGGAACATTCAGGAGTTCAGGAGGATAACACAGGAGACCTTAGGAGTTGACTCCTAAGGGGTTTATTCAGGGCAATGTCACTCCTCTCTGCCAGGAACCAGGGCCAGGGACCGACACATAGGGTGGGCACATAGGGTGGACACATAGGGTTGATAGAGGGGTACAGACTCCTAATAGCAGTATATAAACTCGGTAGAATCTCCCCTGTACAGTAGATTCTACCTCGTCTATTCTTAGGCCTTACTTTGGCTGGATTGCTTGGTTCTTGGACTTGAGCCTGGAGTGCTCTTGTCATCATCTCGTTGTTCTGGTCTTGCCTTCACTCCCCTTTCACTCGACAATACCAGAACTCCTATTCTCTGTCCCTTGCCTTGGGATCTCGACCTAGCAGTGTTGGATCTGACCCGTCAGGTACTGGCAAGGAGAGACACTTACCTGCTGAGGGGAAGAGATCACCACACTAGTTCCCTGGCAGGGTTGCACATAGACTTTGTCTGAGTTCCCCTCAGACACCCCTGTCTTGGATCCAGTCGAGACCCCTGTTTGGAGTACCCCTGTGGCTGTCAGGGGAACCGCCTGTCCGTCCGTCCATCTGGCTCCGACCCATCGCACTGCCCCACTGCCTCGTCCGATCCTTCGTCCAACGCCCCTCTCGCATCCGGCCCCGCCCGATTGTCCGGCCTTCCGTACAGAACCTCAGGCTGCACCTCCACCCGGAACATCGTCCCCCGTCCCTCCGGACTCCATTCCCCCCCGTCCCCCCTCGTCCGGTCGCTCGCACTGGAACGTGCTATGCGATCAAGCTCGGGACCACTGCTGATCACTTCGGACACGTGCTGCTGGCTAGTACCTATAAAAACCTCGCCTAGCGTGGGAATCCTTATCCTTTCTTCTCTTCGGATTCTCCCGCTAGGTGCGGATTCTAGAACCCTGTATTTAGTACTATGAATTGAGTTCTCTTCGGATTCTCCCGCTAGTTCCTGCGCTCACGCGCCGAGCTGAGGTTGCCCTTACAGCAGAAGAAAGGATCTAAGGGATCAACTGGTCAAGATTGCGAAGTTCGGTGTAGACTCGGACTCGGACCGCTATGCTAGCGCTCCGGCCTCCCCCACTTCCAATCTCGACCCCACCTCCTTGATGGACGCCCCGACACCCGGAGACGGGTCCGCGCAACCCGAGCTCCCGGATGTTTACATCCCGGACCCGGCTTCCGACCCTGCGACCCGGCTGACCGCGGTTGAAGACTCTCTCGCAAATATCGAAACCTTACTCCTCCGTGTTTTACACAACAACCAAAATCCACCTGCAGCTGCCCCCGTCCCTGCCGCTCTGGCTCCGGCAGCAGGTCCAGACTTCACCTCTCTCACCCCTGCAGCGAAATCGGTTCTCCGACCGAACCCCCCGGCCATTTTCGACGGCGACCGGACACAAGGACGGATGTTCCTCCACTCCGTCCTCACCTACCTCCGACTGGTTCCGGAAGCCTTTGTGGTCCACGGACAGGTTGTCGAGGAAAAACTCGTGCCGTACGCCATGTCCTTTATGGTGCGAGACGCGGCCGGGCGATGGGCCGAATGACAGTCCGCAATTGTTCCGTTCCCATTCCCGTCCTGGGCGGAATTCGAGTCCAAGTTCCGGCTCCGGTTCGTCGAAGAAAATGAGCAAGACCAAGCTCTCCTCCGACTGGAGACCCACGGCTACTACCAAGGCTCCCACGATGTCTACCGGTACACGGACAACTTCGAAGAACTCGCAGCCACGGCCGGATACACGGACCCGCTCGTCCGCGTCACCAAGTACCGCACAGGGCTCGACCCGCGGATTAACACGGCAATCACCACGTCCGGAACCGCTCCAACACTGTTGGACTACGCCGGATGGCGTCTCCGCACCTTCCGCCAATACGACGCCCTCGCCCGCGTCCGAGCGGGAGTTCCCGGCTCCGGCCGCACGCCCCCGCACTGGGACGTTCCTCCCAGTCCCCTCCTTCACGCCCGCTCCCAAAACCGCGCCAGCGCCCGCCCTTCCACCTGGCATTCCGATGGATGTCAACCGGACCCCCGCGCACTTCACGCCCCGCGCTTGCTTCCGTTGTGGTGCGGCCGGACACCTCGCCCGAGACTGCCTGACTCCCTCGGATGTCCGACACGCGGATGTCCTAGACGAGGTCGTCCGACAACTCGGTGACGACCTCCTCGGAGAGCTCTTCGCGCGCCTCTCCACCACCGCTGAACTCCCGACCGAGTCGGGAACTGGAGACACAGAGCCGGAGGGTTTTCCGGACACGGCCGAGTGAGTGGTGCGCCCTCGGTCGCGTCCCCCAATCGTTACTCCTGCTTGTACAAAGATATACCCAATAAATCAGCAGTTGAAACGCAAGACGCACCCCCCGTTCCGACTTCCGCCCCCGAGCCAGAGCCCCCTATTCCCGCCCCGGAGGCAAAAACTCCTTCCATTCCCCGCGTCTGCCGCCCGAGGTGGGCGTGCAAACTACCCCAGCGGTACGTCATTGATTCCGTTGAGGGCCGGAACTCCCTACACATTCCGTTGGAGATGCAATTGGTAGAGACTGCGGTTACGATGTCCGTGAAGGGTCTGGTCGACTGCGGAGCGACTGGAGACTTCATCGACTCGGAGTACGTGATCTCCCGTAACCTTCCCGTCTGGAAGCTCTCTCAGCCCATTTCGGTCCTCAATGTCGACGGTACGCCCAATGCGTCCGAAGGCATTTCCGGCATGGTTGATATGGTCGTCAACTACAAGGGACACTCTGAACGCATCCAACTCACGGTGACGCGGCTCGGAAAGCAGCACGTCATCCTCGGCTACTCCTGGCTCCAGAAGCACAACCCGGAGATCGACTGGGAGACCAAGGAAGTCCGGATGACCCGCTGCCTGACCAGCTGCAGCACTTGCCGGGATGAGCTCCGCGCTGTTCGTCGCAACACGAAGATCTCTGCTGCGATCCTCCGGCAGCTCCGCAAAGGTCCCGTCCCGTCTATCTGCGCCATCAACTCGGAGGAGTGGTGCGGAGACAGCAGGTACGATCTGGACGACGACGGAGATGACTTTCCGGACCTTACTCCGGACCCGGACGACGATGATAATGACGATGATGATGAGCTCGAGGAAGGCGACCGGATCCTCTACACCGTGTTCGCTCCAGCCGAAGAAATCTGTGCGGGCAGCACCGTCTCTCAACGGCTTGCGGAGGCCTTCGCCCGGAACTCGGCCCCGCCTGGGACCTCGGTTCCGGCCTGGGTCGAGGATTTCTCCGACGTTTTCGACAAGGAGTCGTTCGACGTGCTGCTGGAGTGCCGGACATGGGACCACGCCATCGAACTCGTCCCGAACGCGAAACCGGCCAACTGCAAGGTCTACCCGATCTCCCCCCTCGAGCAGAAGGAACTCGACGCGTTCATCGAGGATGGGTTGAGCACTGGACGGATCCGCCCGTCCAAATCCCCGATGGCGTCTCCGGTCTTCTTCATCAAAAAGAAGGACGGAAGCCTCCGGTTCGTCCAAGACTATCAAGCACTCAATGCGACGACCGTAAAGAACCGGTACCCACTCCCGTTGATTAACGACCTCATTAACCGCCTGAAGGGAGCTCGGTTCTTCACGAAACTCGACGTGGGGCTTCAACAACGTCCGGATCTGGGGAGGCGACAAGTGGAAGGCCGCGTTCCGTACCAACCGAGGGCTCTTCAAGCTGCTGGTGATGTACTTCGGCCTTACCAACTGCCCGGCCACGTTCCAGACGATGATGAACGACATCTTCCAGGACCTCATCCTGTCCGGAGACGTCATGGTATATCTCGACGACATCCTCATCGCTCACTCTGACCTCGCGCGCCACCGGGAGATCGTCCGAGAAGTTCTCCGACAGCTCCAGGTGCACAAGCTTTACCTCCGGCCGGAGAAGTGCGAGTTTGAGAAGTCGTCGATCGAGTACCTCGGTGTCATCATCTCGCACAACCACGTCGAGATGGACCCGGTCAAGGTCGCCGGAGTCGCCGCCTGGCCTGCTCCGGAGAACAAGAAGGATGTGCAGCAGTTCCTTGGCTTCACGAACTTCTACCGGAGGTTCATCCGGGCGTTCTCGGACATCGCGCGGCCCTTCTTCGACCTCACAAAGAAGAGCGTCGCGTGGACCTGGACCGCTGCTGCCTTCCAAGCTCTCAAGGACGCGGTGACCGCGGAGCCTGTCTTGGTCCTGCCCGACGAGTCGCGTCCGTACCGGGTCGAGGCGGACAGCTCCGACTACGCCACCGGGGCCTTCCTGTCTCAGCCAGACGCGAACGGAAAGTGGCATCTGGTCGCGTTCTACTCCAAGAGTCTGAGTGACGTCCAACGTAACTACGAGATCCACGACAAGGAAATGCTTGCGATCATCCGAGCCCTAGAGGAGTGGCGACACTTCCTCGAAGGTACGCAGCATCCGGTCGAAATCTGGACGGATCACAAAAACCTGGAGTATTTCCGGAAGGCGCAGAACTTGAACCGGAGGCAGGCGCGGTGGTCCCTGTACCTGTCCCGGTTTGACTTCGCACTCCACCACCAGCCCGGCCGCCTCATGGGTCGTCCGGACGCACTGTCCCGTCGCCCGGACCACGGAGTAGGCTCGGACAACATGGACGTTACCCTTCTCCGTCCGGACTTGTTCCACGTCCGTGCACTGGAAGGCATCGTGGTTACCGGCCCCGAGGCTCCCCTCCTTCGCGACGTCCGGGAGGCTTTCGCAGGTGAACCGGACCTTGAGGACCCCGTCGCACTTGTCGCGCGGGAACTCCTCAAGAACCGGAATGTTCGCTCCCCCCGGTCGTCCGAGTGGTGCATCGCAGAAGGGCTCCTTCACTACCGCGGTAAGATCGTCGTACCGCGGAATAAGGACCTCCGACGCCGGATCATCGTCCTACACCACGACACTCGGGTCGCTGGACATGCCGGATGCTTCAAAACCCTCGAGCTCATCGCCCGGAATTACTGGTGGCCCCAGCTGTTCCGTCAGGTCGGCCAATAGGTCCGGACCTGCGACCCGTGCAACCAGACGAAGGTGCTTCAGAAGCTACCCCACGGAGAGCTCCACCCGACCGAGATTCCGGAAGAGCGCTGGGACACCGTCTCGGTGGACTTCATCGTCGAGCTCCCGGACGCGCACGGGTTCGACGCGGTCATGGTCGTGGTCGACATCCTGGGTAAGCGAGCTCACTTCAACGAGTGCCACACCGGCCTTGGCACGGTCGGAACCGCTCGGCTCTATTACCGGAACGTCTGGAGGCACCACGGAACCCCCCGGAAGTACATCTCCGACTGCGGGTCGCAGTTCGTCGCGGAATTCACCACGGAACTGTGGCGCCTCATTGGGATAGAGCCAGCGACCTCCACCGCCTACCACCCACAAACCGACGGCCAGACCGAGCGTGTCAATCAGGAGCTCGAGCAGTTTGTCCGGATCTTCACGAACTACAAACAGGACGACTGGGACGAGCTCCTTCCGGCCGCGGAGTTCGCATACAACAACCACGTCCACTCTTCGACGCAGCAAGTTCCGTTCATGACGGACACCGGAAGGCTCCCCCGAATGGGGTTCGAGCCCAACGGATTGCGCTCGAGCGTGGAATCCGTGAACGAGTTCCGAGACCGGATCGCGTCCGGAGTTTCGGAAGCCAAAGCCGCGCCCGTCAAAGCCAAAGACGAGTTCAAGCTGTACTACAATCGCCGATGCACGCCCGCCCCAGAGATCAAAGTAGGCGACCGAGTCTGGCTGGACGCCTCTGACATCCGGAGGACCCGTCTGTCCGTCAAATTCACGGACAAACGCCTCGGCCCCTTCAAAGTCGTGAAGGTCGTCGGGAAGGGTGCGTACAAACTCGAGCTCCCCCCACGGTACTCCCAGCTCCACCCAGTCTTCCCAGTGGTGAAACTCCAGCTTGTGGAACCGGATCCGTTCCCCGGACGCCCCCGGAACGACGAACCCCCACCCGTCCTCCAGACGGACCGCGACGTTCAATGGGAGGTCGAGGAGATCCTAGAAGCAAAGGTCCATTATGGCAGCCTCTGGTACATGGTGCGGTGGAAAGGCTACAGCCCGGAACACAATAAATGGGTAAAGCTCTTCACCATCGACGCCATCGACGCCTATTATCGCCGCTACCCCAACACCCCGTGCCGGATCGCCTCGGCCGCATTCGACTCGCTCTCATTCCAGAAGCGCGACGCCCATGTCCGATTCATGCGTCGGGATGCCGCATTCCAAGGGGGGGGTGATGTCAGGGGAACCGCCCGTCTGTCCGTCCGGCTCCGACCCATCGCACTGCCCCACTGCCTCGTCCAATCCTTCGTCCAACGCCCCTCTCGCGTCTGGCCTTGCCCGACTGTCCGGCCTTGCCCGACTGTCCGGCCTTGCCCGATCGTCCGGCCTTCTGTACAGAACCTCAGGCTGCACCTCCGCCCGGAACATCGTCCCCCGTCCCTCCGGACTCTGTTCCCCCCCGTCCCCCCTCGTCCGGTCGCTCGCACTGGAACGTGCTATGCGATCAAGCTCGGGACCACTGCCGATCACTTCGGACACGTGCTGCTGGCTAGTACCTATAAAAACCTCGCCTAGCATGGGAATCCTTATCCTTTCTTCTCTTCGGATTCTCCCGCTAGGTGCGTATTCTAGAACCCTGTATTTAGTACTATGAATTGAGTTCTCTTCGGATTCTCCCGCTACTTCCCGCGCTCACGCACCGAGCTGAGGTTGCCCTTACAGTGGCGGGTTCCTCCTCTCGAGTTCTTGAGATGCAACCCCAACCCCTATCCTGTAACCCGAAGCCCCTATTCGAGTAACCCGGAGCGGGTTCCTCTCACTAGGGTCTGCCACATAGTTGCATCATTCCTTGCAACATCTTCGGGTTCCTCTGCATGGGTTGCTCATGTTCTATGGATGCTAGCTCGGTTGGCCACATCCTCATCCTCGGATCCTCGACACTAGGCCACCTGCTATCTGAGCGGTGGCAGATTCTCTCTCAACACCCCGGGACGGCTGCTGTTGTGTTGTGCTCGGACATAGTCCAGCTGACCTAAGTGCCGTTGCTGACAGCTTGGCTTGACTTCCCGAGTAGTAGCAGCTCTCTACTGAAGGTTAACACCCAGGACCCACTGGATGGCTAAGCATCTATCTCTGAAGAGTCTAATTGCTTTCCTGCCAAGGGTGACATGGTCCCTTTTGCCAGGGTTACAGGCGCCTCTGAGACCTCAGTAGGGTCTTCTGGCTTGCACTCAATACCTGCAGCCTGCCGCCTTCATATCTAGCGAGAAGCTCACCCTGTCGAAGCCAGGTCGCTTCACACAATGACTGTGAAAAACCGGTACCCACTCCCTTTGATCAACGACCTCATTAACTGTTTGAAGGGAGCCCAGCTCTCATACGCACCTTTCCTGTCCGCAGCTCTCAATGCAGCAGGGCCTCTGGTATGTCATTGCTAGCTTGCCATCTTATATCTCCTCAGGCAGCAACAGGATTACATACCTGTTCTGGTCAACCGGATCAATTGCAGTGCCCAAGCATCTTACAACCCTACAAATTTACCTGTCCTCGAGCCATCTCTCCTGAATGGTAGGTCATAGAGCAACAAATGCACACTGCTGTGATGGACGGCCAAATCAGACACGATGAAAGTGATCTGGCACGTTTCTTTCTCTGGGCGAACTCCCCGCGAGATGCTTTTCAGTGATTTGACTGCATTTGCTCCGGCAATAAATGCCAGTCAAAGCGAGCTGGAACGAATTGAGGCACAGGTCCAGTTTGAGCACCAAAGTGAGCCAGTTTCCCTTTGGCTTTCTGTATTGATAATGCTATGGCTATGATGCAGATACACTTCATGCCCACAGATTCCATGTTGATTCGCACCGCAGATGAAGATTAGTTGCGTACACTCTTGGGTATGTTATATTAAGGTGTGGTTTAGCATGTTATCAACACTCCTTGATGATAGTTCCCTATCCGGCCTGTTCGTGCTCCTTCTGCACATTGTGTACTACAGGAGACTTATATCAACCGTTGGAGTTTCTATACGGGGACAGTGGCTCTCCATTGCAAGCTTCCTTGCCTGGACAGTGGAGCTGATGTTCAATTCCTCTGCTTCCATGGAGAAGATAGTGCTTGGCTTCTTCTACATTTTTCTCTCGGTGATTCCTCTATTTACCATTACTCGGATGGAATTTATCTGGCGGGGATTCACATGGCTGCCCGCCACTTTTACGCATGCCACTCATACGGAGCGTGCAAGTTCTCGTACAGATGCGAGGTCCAGTTGGAGATTCATTCAAATGGTCAGTACAACCTTCACTGAAGTGGAAAAAAGCTCTTCACTTACTGTTTTTTCAGTCTATGCTCATCTTGGCGATGTGCCTCTTCTTGGCCGATCCTTTCCAACGCGACCTTATTCCATCCCCTTTACTGCCGGATCCTGCAGCGACAGCTCCCTCAACTGCTGATAACATCTTCTCTGCCAGTGTCACTGCAGCCTATTGCATGTCGGAGGTTCTTCAATTGCTCATGAACCATCGTGCACGAACATTTGGAGGGATGTACAAAGCGTATGGTTGATGGTGGCGGAGCGAGTTCTTGACTTCATGGTGTGCTTGCCTGTGGTCCTTGGCCGCATCCCGAACGGAGCGCCACTCTCCTTGGGCACGGTCATCAAAGTTCTGCCGCTCTTAGTGCAGGTGTGGCAGACATGTGTTACCCGCAGTCAAAACAGAAGAAGAGGAAGAACACCAGAACTGATGTTTTGGATTCCTCACACACCAAATAAAGTAAAATTTCAGTGTGGACTTTTTTTTTTTTGGCTTACTGATCTTTTTGGGTCGGCAATGCATGGGAGTAATACACGCACTGCTGGAAGAGTCACTGAGGGCCGCCGTTGGCGGTGTTTTTTCCATTGTACTGGGTCTCGTGACAAGAAAACACAAAAAGAAATCGAAAAGGGAAGGAGAAAGAGAGAGTTTGAGAGAACTCAATTGAACTTTGAGTCTTTCTGGGGCTGCCTTCGCAGGTAATGAATTTCAACGAGTGAATTGGATTGCAATAGGAATGAGTACAAAAACAGCTATAATATGCTGATAATATGTATGAGGTGACGCACAGAAGCACAATGCAACCGGCAGCCGGGAACACGAGGATTTACGCTCGCAAGACCCTAGACGCGGCCCAGATAGCATATATGAACACGGCTACTGCAACTTGCAGGCTGGGGATCAACAATTCGGAAATGCACGCGAGCTCATGCGAGGCTGTTGCCCAGCGATCTGAATCATGGGTGGTGCAAACAGGGGATTTCAGACCAAGAAATGCTTGAAAATGTTCAGAATATTTGACCAAACATGTTGCAAGGTGGCCGAGGAAAGGGACCTGAGTTTTGAAGTGGTGCCTCGCAGCTGTTTTGGTGACATGTATGTGCACACTGAAAAGGGAATCTTCTGGTTCATAAACGGGCTCTCGCACTTGCTATTTGCCTCAGTGTTAACTTCCAGTTCCCGACCACACATTTACATAGGCAAAAATAGAGCAGCGGGTTTGTGGAGGTAAGATGAAAAATACGGCTGTGTGAGAGAACTGTGTCATGTCGAAGGTAACATATTTACGTACCAGAACCCATAGAATGACCTCTAGTCCCCAAAAGAGCACCTTCCCACTGACGAGTTGTCGAATTGAGAAACCAGGGAAATAGCACGCAAATCTGTCATATTCAAGCTGATAAGGCCAGTTTTGAGCAGATTGAGATGGATTCCATTGAGAGTAGCCAATTGTGCTCGATTTTAGCTTGCTAGCAAGGATTTCCAGCAGACAATAATCCAATCGGGCTGCTGCTCATTTCGGCCGATTTTCCCGTGAATCCGGTGTCCAGCAGTGCAAAAGACAAAGAGGAGAGGTGTCTTGAATACCCTAGGAGTCCAACCATAGAGTTTGAGATGCAGGAGTGAGTAGAAGGGCCGAGCGATGTTGAAGTGGTGGTGGATGGCAGGTAAAGCTGACGTGGGAAAATTATCTGCCATGACAAGTTATCTGCCATCCTCTGAATCCCGAGAACGAATGGGCTCGTTTCAATATTCGGAGTCGGTGGAAAGATTTGATATTCTTTTATACATCTCTTCTATTATTTTCCCGAATTTAGAGGCCCTGAATATGATGTTACAGTCCGCCGTGGCAGATAACCGTACAGCCACTGGCAGATAATACCCAGCTGATCTAATCAACAACCCCGTTGGCCGCCGGCGTACTCCGGCGGCCGCTGGTGGACATGGTTGGACATGGTTTGGCGGCAGACAGCACTTTAGAACCATCGATCTCCAGTGGCTTTCAGCAGATGGTGGCCACTGGTGGCTTCCACTGGACCATCAGATGAAAGGTTCTCCATCGTAGTCCGTTGGAAACATGGTAATTTCCAGAGTTTGCTGGAAATAGGTCAAAATGAATATTTCAACCCAGTGTTCAAATTTCAGGATTCATAGTGCAAAGTCATATCAGGGGAAAAACAATGTCTTGTAGGCTTAGGTGACTGGATTGAGATTTAGAGAGAGAGGGACTGTAATCATGCTGCTTACATGTATCTTTACTTACGGCCTCACGGCCAAACACGGACAATTCTCTTCTTTTCTCGTACCACTATCATCTCCAAAACTGTATGCTAGCTACGACTTCAATGACGCCTCCCTGAGAAGGGTCTGATTTCTCTCTGTGTGATCTTCCTTCTTTTTCCCTTCCCTCTCTGGTATCCGCTCAGGTGAGCCGGATTCCATTTTTTTTGAAATCTCCGCCCTCTTCCCCCACTCTTCCTGCGTACAGTCCAGTGCCTACGCTGGGCTGAACGTTGGAGAAGTAACCTACCGCTACCTACTCGCCAAGGCAGCCTGAGCTCGCTCAGTGCCACCAGCCTTTGCACCACCATACACCCCGCACCAGGACGAGCGTAACACCGCCTTCCTGGTACCAGCAGCGGTCACACAACACACACACACGTCTCTTTTCACTTTTACCATGAGTTACGAGACCATACTCAACGGGCCCGACCACAGGGACCTGCTACAGATGCGCCACGTCACACACACCCTGGCAGCAAGACTACCGTCTGTGCCCCACTCCCTCCTCACCCGCGCGCAGAAGGCTGCTGGTGCCAACCAACCTGCGACTGCCTCGTCGCCAGACTCGCCCTTGACATCGCTGGCCTCGAGCTCGAGCACGACGACGCCACCAGGAACCCCGCCCCACGCTGCGACTCCCGCATACGAATCCGACACGACCTCCTCCTCCCCTGAACTCCCAAGCCGCCACGTCATGTCGACCAACGGCACCGCCTCGCTCGACCTCCCCCCCACCAAGCTGCCTCTCCTACACGAAGGCGAGACCAACCAGAGTCAGCTGCGCCAGCTTGAAGTCCACTGCCAGAACTACTTCTCGCTCAAGAGCATCCCGAGCGACAAACAAGTAGCGAATGTCACGGGCTGCTTCAGAGACTACCGCATCACCACTTGGCTGGACGACGACGCCGAATGCACGGCCGCCATCGCTATGGACTTCAAGGCCTTCATGGCTGCGGTCCGGGAGTGTCTCCTGCCTACCGATTGGGAACGCACTATCAAACAGGAGATGCATGGTCAGAAGCAAGGAAAGAACGAAACCTTCCACTACATCCAGTAGGTGTTTTGCAAAAGCCAGGATAACTGACAGTCTGAGCTTTTGCAAAAGCCCCCAACAACTGTCAGCTTACCCCAAAAGGCATGAATTATCTTTTATCTATGGCTGTATTCTGTTATCTTTGCTGTGCCGTTGCCTGATCAAACATCCTGGCCTCCCGGATCCAAATCAACCTGATCCAATGATCCAGATCAGTTAAAATGAATATTTTATTCAAATAAAATATTCATTTATCGCCGGGTTTCGGAATGTATTTTGCGTTTTGCGCCACAACCAGGGCACTGATTGAAAAACGGATTGGACAGCTGGATAGAGCCTTTTTTTCTCTACAGCTTTGGTTTCAACTCTATTTTTGGAGTTTTGGGTGTGTCGGAGCCTTCCAGGCCGACACATTTCCTTTTTGGGCCACTACGCCTTCGGCCCAAAAAGGAAATTCCTCGTTTTTTGCCCTCACTTGGGTGCAGATTGGCTGTTCTCCTTGTTTTAACTTTGCAGTTGTCATGTCCTGTACATGTGGATGGAACCCACATCACATTTTAGGCTGGGAAAACAGTGTAACATGGAGATAATGGCTGAGCTTGGAAAATTCCACTCCTGACCTTACTGCGTCACAGAGAACAGGTGGAACTGAGCCACATTCCTCTCCTCTCATACTAATAGGTTTTTCCTGTGTCTTGGATGGATTCCCTCTATGTTTCATGTGGATATACACAATTCATTGGCCTAGTGAGAAATTTCGATATTGACAGTATTTTGTGGGTACCAAACATCGAGCTGGCTGCACGTCTCCTCCTAATGTATTTAGAAGGTGTATAGAAGCTTCTGAGTGAGTTTTGAGCCACGTTACCATCAACCACATTGGGATTGAGGGAAAACATGTGCCAGATAGATGTTCACCCCATCTGCCTTGTCCCAGGGTGGTGAACACCAGTCCAACTGCATGGTGCACTCACAATAACATGTCCCAACCCTTAGAAAGCAAAATTTATCCCAAAATATTGTCAGAATCAGGACAATTATGAAATCACAGTTTACCATTTCTCTACCAATTGGGGGCCAAGGGGGACATCTAGTGCAGAATAAACATTAGAAATGAAAATCTACACATTAAAACAACAATCCCAAACTTTATTTCACCCATTTTGGTCAGGATTTGAGCAGATTGTGTTCTGGACAGTGCGTACTCTAGAGCCTATACAGTTGCGGCAAAATCAATTTACTTGCCTTTTTAGGAAATTGCGATCAATTCCCACTATGTGCACTACCCTCCAGCCCTAAAATCAGGATAAAATTCTGAGGAGTGAAGGGTTACTAGGCAATTATCATGTGTTAGTTTTTTCAGCAGAAAAACAACCGGTTCAAACCAACCTGGGGTGATGTTATATCAACTGCAGTGGTGAAAAAATGTGGGCTGCCCCAATTCACCCAGGTTTTTTTGGCCTCAGATACCAGATTAGGTTGCCAAGACCTTGACCAGGCATTTTACGCGTCAAAAAGATGTCCAAGGTCACCTTTGAGGTCAAGTTTGATCGCAATTTCCTAAAAAGGTAAGTAAATTGATTTTGCCGCAACTGTAATTTACAGTAAAACCCGTATGCACGAAAACACCATTTTGTGGAAACCTGATGAAATTCTTTCAAATAAAGCCGATAACTGCTCTTTCACATTGGCAAATGCTGTTTCCAAGCTTTTTCTCGCATTATATTCAATGCTTGAGGTCCTATTCAAGAAATGATCAGAAATTCACACTTCACATATCTCAAGTTCAGATCGATGCTTTGCCCTGAATTTTGGGTCAGACTATGTGGTATACTTCAGATAATTCATAGAGGTGTTGAAATCTTATTTCAACGCCACTGGATAGCCTGAATAACCTAAATACATACTTGAGGCCTCAACATCACTACATTCAATAAGTAGTGGACTAAGAGTGAATGAAACTCCCATAAATGGGTTTATACATCCTATATGTTATATATAACCATTGGGAGGGCACCCAACATCAGGGAGAAGCAAGACCCACAACAAATAAGTCAATTGTCTATGTGCTTAAAATTCATTTATGTGAAGCTTAGAGGAGAGGAAAAATATGTTACCACAGTGTCTAATAGTAGCCTGATGATGTTCTATAACTCTTGGTATGTGGCCATGGTTCTGTGTGAGGTAGGAATCTCAGGAGTGCAATTTTGCAAGTTCACCCATTATCTCCATGTTACACTGTTTTCCCAGCCTAAAATGTGATGTAGGTTTCATCCACATGTACAGGACATGACAACTGCAAAGCTAAAACAAGGAGAACAGCCAATCTGCACCCAAGTGAGGGCAAAAACGAGGAATTTCCTTTTTGGGCCGAAGGCGTAGTGGCCCAAAAAGGAAATGTGTCGGCCTGGAAGGCTCCGACACACCCAAAAATCCAAAAATAGAGTTGAAACCAAAGCTGTAGAGAGAAAAAGGCTCTATCCAGCTGTCCAATCCGTTTTGCAATCAGTGCCCTGGTTGTGGTGCAAAACGCAAAATACGTTCCGAAACCCGGCGATAAATGAATATTTTATTTGAATAAAATATTCATTTTAACTGATCTGGATCATTGGATCAGGTTGATTTGGATCCGGGAGGCCAGGATGTTTGATCAGGCAACGGCACAGCAAAGATAACAGAATACAGCCATAGATAAAAGATAATTCATGCCTTTTGGGGTAAGCTGACAGTTGTTGGGGGCTTTTGCAAAAGCTCAGCCTGTCAGTTACCCTGGATTTTTAAAAAGTGCTTACTGGACCAGCTGAACCTTCCTCGTCTTCCTCACCGCTGTCGGCCGCTTAAATTCCCTCCTCATCAATACCCCCGCCTTCCTTGACGAGAGCCACCTGCGCACCTTACTCGAGTCCAAAATGCTCACCGATCTCTCGGACGACCTCGCTGACGACGGTCAAGCTGCAGACGAGAAGGATTACAAGAAATGGTGCGACATTGTTAAGCACAAGGATAACGTGCATGTCCGCAACATCGCCCGGCTGAACGAGATCGCCGATGACCATGCGAAACGCGAGCGCCACGTTACCAACACCGTCGAGGACCGACCTGCGAAACGGAACAAGCGCGATGAGAACACAGCACCGCCCACGGGCGCTTCCTCATCGGGCTCCGGGACCGCAGGTGAAGGCAAACGCTGCCCCAAACTGACTGATGAAGAACGTGAACTACTGGGCGCCAATCATGGCTGCACACGCTGCCACGTCCCCTTTGTTGGACATGGTGACGAACGCGACGAGACGTGTCCCTGGCCGAACCCCTCCAACTATAAGCGCATTACCCAAGCGACGGTCGACACCGCCGCCAACGCTCTCACCGCGGAACAGCGCACAAAATTCGGCGTCAAGGCCAAGCCCACTGCTGGCCCTGCCGTCGGCACCAACCCGAACGTCGTCGCCGCCGTCGGTTTCGTCCAGGTCGAGGACCTCGACGACAGTGTCGATTCGGTTGACAACGTGAGTGAGCCCCATTTTTACTGGGACTTCCGCATGGAAGGACCAATGTCCAGCCTCCCAATCCATGTACGCGGGCTCATTGATAACGGCGCCCATTTAGTCTTGATCCACGAAGACATCGTCGACATGTTGGGACTCCGCCGCCGCTGTATACATGAGCCCATCCCCGTATCTGCTGCATTCTCCAACTGTGATAGCCCCCCTCCTTTAACTGAATATGTACACTTCAAAGCACTCTCGAATGACCTTTCTTACGAAACAGATACTGTACGCGCCTTGATATCGTCATCTCTTTGCGCCCCTGTGATCTTGGGCCTGCCTTTCCTTACTCGAAATTCCATTGTTGTAGATCATGCCGACCGAACTGTGATAGACAAATGTTGCAATTACAACCTTCTTGATCCTGTTATTGCCTCACCCCCCCTCCACCCAAGCCCCGACTGCGCGAACTCCTGAACAAAACCAAGGCAGACCACAGGCTGCTTGCGCAAGAATTACACACCGTGTGTGCAAACCGACTCCAAGCCCTGACAGACATGAACCTGTTCGAATCTGTACGGGAAGTTGATCTCGTTGCGGTGAACGATGTGCTCCGAACTAAACCCAAACAATCCAATTATCACCCAAATATAACCCAAGTCTTTCCGATATAAGCAGTGATGCCCACAGAAATAAGACGAGGATCAGAAATAGGCCGATCAGAGGAAGCAAGAGCTGAGATACAGACGAGTGGTAGTCCCTTGTACAGGGCCTAACAATAGGTTGAAGGGAAGGTATAAGATTCCCACAGAAAGATGAACCTTCACTACAAGATATCACCAGGAATTGGCCTGAGAGATAATCGAGCAATGGAAATAAGATAGTTAAGAGCTTCGCAGCTATGAGACGAGCAAGTGTTGTGTGTGTGGTGGTGGTGATGTCCGGAGACACGCGATAGACCTCCTAGAGGCGAACAATAGACTATTTCCATGAGGATATATGCCCAAAAGCTTATTTCCCAGAGAACCCAATTGACGATTTACGATGAACGATGAACGATGAGCGATACGATTTGACGATGACGATGAGCGATGACGATGACGATAAAATGATTTCGATCCCAGTACTAAGTAGCCTCAATCACGTTTCCAGTAACCAACTTCTTATTCCAACAGAAAGGTTTCCCAATGTTAAAGTCCAACGACAATACACACTGCGCCAACCCCAGAAATAGCCCAAATCGCAAGTGTTATGCCTACTAGTACAAGGGGATTCTGTGTCCTACTCATAATAATGTCCCAACTACTTATACAAATCCCAAAATCATATGAAAGTCCTCAAACCAAGCAGAAATTAGTAAAATGGCCCGAGATCGTCCCTCCTTTCCCGTTTATCCGTCAGAGGAATAGCTGCGAGTGTATTGCCATTGGCCAGTGCCCAGGTAGTCCCTGATTTCCCGACCATGCGGCTTTTGTCATCCAAGATATTTGAAAACACCAGTCCCCTGGCTGACTGATATCGCTTCGTCCGTCTATCCCTTTTGTCTCCTGCCCCTTTCCCGTAGCTCCTGACCATCGGATCTTATTCCCCTGGCCTCCAGCTTTCCGTAGATACCCCTAGTGTAACCTTTTCCCAGAAATGTTTCTTATTCCCAACTTCGCTTCCTCGGAATAAGATCAATCCCATCAGATTGTCTTAACCGACATTCGCTTATCCCGGAATCTCTCCGGTATGAGCTTCCCCGACCTCACACGCCTGTCACATGGAAGGCCTTTCCTTTAGCCGAGCAGGAATAAGCTTATTCCCGCATGTCCCGTTGTAAGTATCTCTGGCTTATTTCTCGTTGTGGAAATAAGCTCTAGAAATAGTCTCTTTTAGAGGTTTGTGGGCTACACTTTCCTCTACGGTTTTCGAGGCGAGCACTGCCAGTCCGCAGGGTAGTCACCTACCCTTTGTACCCGTTACTCTGTGATCCTGACCCTGCCAGCTATACTGAGACCGTATACTAGCTCTCAGAAATAAGCCTATACTGTAATCAGACTATTCCGAAACGCGCAAAAAGTGCGTTGTTTAGGTATAGTTCAATTCCAGACAGTTCAGCGGCAGTACGCAAACGCATCGAAACACTGGTGAAAGTTGAACGCCTACAAAAGCTGGGTGACTCAATCAAGGAGGAATACAAACCCATTTTCGAACCAATCCCGCATGTTGACAACTTACCCTCAGACGTCCTCTGCGAAATAAAGATAAAGGATGCCTATAAAACTCTTTCAAAGAGGACCTACCAGAGCCCCAGAAAATACAAAGAGGCCTGGCAGACACTTATCCAGAAGCACCTTGACGCGGGCCGCATTCGTCCTTCCAATTCTTCCTTTGCCTCCCCCGCCTTCCTCATTCCGAAAGCGGACAAAACAGCACTGCCACGTTGGGTGAACGACTTCAGAGACATCAATTCGAATACTGTACATGACGTTTTCCCACTTCCACGCGTGGATGACATACTCGCTGATTGCGCTAAAGGAAAAATCTGGTCAACCATTGATTTTACGGACAGTTTTTTCCAAACACGACTACACCCGAATTCAATTCCGTACACAGCAGTGAGCACCCCGCTGTGATTATACGAGTGGACTGTAATGCCACAGGGACTTCGCAATGCCCCAGCTATCCAGCAACGCCGTGTAACCGCTGCACTTCGGGAACACATTGGTAAAATCTGCCATGTGTACTTGGATGACATTGTCATTTGGTCACAATCTGTTGAGGAACATGCCCAACATGTCCGTATAATCTTTGAAGCCCTAAAAAGACATTCCCTGTACTGCAACGCCAAAAAAACCAAACTGTTCTGCACTGAAATTACTTTCCTTGGCCACCATATCTCCCAGCGCGGCATTGAGCCGGACAAAAGCAAGGTGGAGCGAATAGTCAACTGGCCGATACCCAAATCTTCAACCAATGTCCGCGCCTTCCTTGGCCTGGTACGATATGTGAGCCAGTTCCTCCCAAACCTGGCGGACCACACAGAGGTCCTGCACCGACTGACGACCAAGTCTGCCGACAAGAATTTTCCGGAATGGAACTCGGACCACCAACATGCCTTTGACCAGATCAAGGCAATAGTAACCAGCACTGACTGCTTGACCACCATTGATCATGAAAACATGGGATCCAACAAATATTCGTGACCACAGACGCCAGTGATAAGCGCTCGGGGGCAGTCCTGTCCTTCGGCGAAACCTGGGAGGCGGCTCGACCCGTCGCCTTTGATTCCTGTACCTTTAAAGGGCCAGAACTAAATTATCCCATTCATGAAAAAGAACTCCTTGCGATAATCCGGGCACTGCGACAATGGCGAGCCGACCTCATTGGCAGCACTATATATGTCTACACCGACCATAGGACGTTGGAGAACTTCCATTCTCAACGTGATCTGTCCCGCCGCCAAGCGCGTTGGATGGAATTTATGTCTCAATTTGACACCAAGATTATATATGTCCAGGGCGAAGCGAATACTGTCGCCGACGCCCTCTCAAGGACAGAATTCGATGACAGCGCAGAAGCTGACCTACATGCGTCCCCTCCTTGTGACGATGACTGCGACACAATTGCGGCACTTGTCAGAGCTACCACATCAACACCGCTTATGGCGGCTCATTGTCTGGCGGTTACTCGCATCAGAGAGGAAGCAGACCCTCTGTGCACAATCATGTCTGTTGCAGTGGACTCCGAATTGCTCAGTGACATCCGCGCCGGGTACAACACCGACCCTTGGTGTTCCAAATTCCCCACCGTCACGGAAAGCATACCGGGCTTAGTTAACAAACAAGGGCTGTGGTACATCGGTGAACGCCTGTTGATCCCCCGCACTGGCCACATCCGAGAACGCCTGTATCGCCTGGCACACGACTCGCTCGGCCATTTTGGGTTTGATAAATCTTATGGGTCACTTCGAGATGCGTACTACTGGCCAAACATGCGTCGGGACCTTGAGAATGCATACATTCCATCGTGCCCTGATTGCCAACGGAATAAGTCAACTACCACAAAACCCGCTGGCCCCCTACATCCCCTACCCGTCCCAGATGGCCGGTTTGATTCAGTGGCGATCAATTTTGTTGGACCATTGCCTGAAGAGGATGGTTATAATTGCATTGCAACCTTCACGGACCGACTGGGCGCTGACATACAACTAGTACCTACACGCACAGATATAACTGCAGAAAAGTTTGCACTTGTTTTCTTTGACAAGTGGTACTGCGAGAATGGCCTACCCCTTGAAGTCATCTCTGACCGGGACAAACTTTTCGTCTCTAAATTCTGGAAAGCCCTACACAAATTAACAGGCGTGAAACTCAAACTTTCTACTGCCTTCCACCCCGAAACAGATGGTGCGAGTGAACGCACCAACAAGACCGTCAATCAATGCATTCGTTTCCATGTGGCCAGAAACCAAAAAGGCTGGGTCAGGGCCCTACCACGGGTTCGTTTCCACATTATGAACACTATTAACAAGTCAGTTGGATACTCAGGATTCCAACTGAAAACCGGACGGTCCCCACGTGTCATCCCACCCCTCGTCACACCGGACTCGGGAGTGGGAGCCGAGGACGTCGCGGCTGCAGATATTATTTCACGGATACAACAGGATGAGCTTGAAGCTCAAGACAATTTGCTCGCTGCGAAATTTACACAGGCAGCACAAGCTAATAAAAACCGCAAGGCTGACCCTTTATATGAGGTTGGCCAACGGGTGAAACTAACCACTGAACATCGCCGTAACCTCTACCTCCGATCGAAACAGGGCCGTTGCGCAAAATTCATGCCGAGGTTTGACGGACCATACATGATAACCGCAGTACACCGAGAATGCTCGACAGTCACGCTGGACATGACAACACAACCAGACGTCTTCCCTGTCTTCCACACCTCTGAGATTGAGCCTTACATCGAGAATGACGCGAGTCTTTTCCCTGAGCGCGAATTGCCTCGACCCGGCCCGATTGTGACCCCAGATGGGGAAGAGGAATGGGTAATTGATGAGATCATTGACGAGCGAAAACGCGGGCGTGGCCGCCAATATCTGGTGCGCTGGGCAGGCCACGGCGATGAAGATCTCCGCTGGTTGCCCGGCCGCGAACTTGCAGAGTGCGAAGCCCTTGACCGATGGCTCACACAAATTGACACACCAGACGAACCCTAGAATCAGATTCCTAACTTTCCCCCCCCCAGTAATGTTACGAGGTATGCTCGATTTTTCACGGAGGGGAGGGGTGTAATCATGCTGCTTACATCTATCTTTACTTACGGCCTCACAGCCAAACACGGACAATTCTCTTCTTTTCTCGTACCATTATCATCTCCAAAACTGTACGCTAGCTACGACTTCAACGACGCCTCCCTGAGAAGGGTCTGATTTCTCTCTGTGTGATCTTCCTTCTTTTTCCCTTCCCTCTCTGGTATCCGCTCAGGTGAGCCGGATTCCAGGGACCATGAAAAGGTAAGAGTGATCTTACTCTAATCTCGGCCATGATCTAATGGATATTATGCTGACTGTTTGCCATTGGTCTCCAGTGGGAGCCAGCGGCAAAGCCACACACACCGTGGGCCACTGATCTCCACTGGAACTCGCTGGGCAGCGGCATTGGTTTCCGCCATCAGCCAGTGCCGAGCAGTGCCGATCGGCCGAATGACTGCTCCGTGTGTATTACTGAGTCCGAAGGTTTCATTTGGCCGGAAGTAGCCTCAGATTGGCGAGGGACCTACCGGAGTTCAACATAATTTGCCAAGTAAATTGAACCGCATCTCGGCCATTGCGAAGCTTTGGATGTGTTTGCAATAATATATTTTCGTTCAAGTTTTGCATAGTGTGAAGACATCGGCGCCTCTGAATCATAAATACACGCTTCTTTGACTGTTACTTTGACATCATGGAAACAATACTGCAAGCCGGGTATTGACCACTACACGAATCTTCACCAATTTGGATCCGCAGTCTGACGATTATCGGAGACTATTCCAGTGTCGTGGTGAAAGGCTCAGTGTTGCGCGTGTTACGCCCCCTACCGGAGGGGCCATTTGACGCGAACACCACCGGAAGGCCTGAATCAGCCACCGTTGTGCCCATGAGCTTTCTCTTGGACCCCAATTTCTTCAGGCTGAAACACAAACCAAGTCGGCATGTCCAGACATGATAATCTTGCCTGAAACTTACTTGAGAGTGATTCGGCTCATCATCGTAACAGGGATTCTGTTGTGTCATTTGGCATCTGGTGTAATTGCGGACGAACAAAGAACATACAGCAGTTCAAGTCTGGGGGGCGAATGGTTGAGTCAGTACACGGAGCATTCGTGCGGCAAGCGGAACATACTGAGCAGTGATATTCTTCAACCCTATGCCCTCAATGAACAACTGGCCTCCGCTGTTACGATTCGAACATGCCTACCTGGCGGTGCAAAAATAATCTCAATTGTCGCGTTGACCGCAAATATGGCTCTGAGAGAAGAGCATTCAGGCCGATAGATATGACTGAAGAAACGGCCCACGAATAATAAATAAGACCATCTTGGAACAACCGCTTCATGATATTGGACCCGTCGCGACGATTGGTGGGGGGTACGCGCTGGCCCTTGACTGTCGCCGGGACGGTTTTGATCAAGGTGAGAATTAAAACACACGAATCGTAGATGAGTGGCATCCAAGCTGACGAGGATGCGACGGTGCTCCTGCAAAGAACGGTGAAAGTCAGAACTTGGGAAAATTTTAGGGCATTGAGCACCTACAATGATGGGCGGAAAATCATTGTGCAGGCTAAAGTGGAGTTTTATTCAGGTGTGTAGTAAAGTCGACGTATTGAAGAAATTACCGCGCACACCGGACTCTGGATTATGGACGACCGCTGAAAAGGACGCAACATCAATCATTCACGAATTGCAGGGGTAGGACAAAAACATACCCTGTCCTGTCGACAACAACCAGGCCTGAACGGAGAACATAATCAACCACAAAGTTCCAACAACAAAAACCACGAGTCGTTTGTCCGAATACAGAGCTTGAATTCTGTAGTTGTTAGTTCCAGCACGGGGACGGTAGCAGGCAGCCTACCGGATGAGCATCATGAGACCAACTACGTGTATGCCGATCATCGTCATGGCACCTTCATAACGAATGAAATGACTGCATCTGCAATTCCATCCGGACGGGTTGGCCGAACGCGGAACTAATTTGGACACTCGTACCGCTAGATCGAAATCAGTTCATTGGATCTCAAGAGGAAATCAAACGTGCTGTAGTGGTCCACGTCGGAGACAGATACGCTATTGGGGAAAATTAGGGCGCTACGATGAATTGGAAAGTGAAATGAAAATACCGAAGAGATTCACGGTGAAGCCAAGTGGGGTGACATAGCGATTCTAGGCAACTTCGGTTCGTTTCAGATGCTCGTCAAAACCATCTGTAAACTCACGAGGAGGAAAAGATACACGACTGGTCCATGATGGAATTAGTATTCAGCTATGCAACTGGGTTGAAGTGACTCACGAGGGCCTTTTTTCCCTTTCCAAATGTACTCGACCTGGATTCTCACTTTGTCAGCGCAGGACAGCCGTGATTTTGTCCTGCGTACCTCTGTCGTGAACGTGTCGATATGGTCCCAGATTAAAACCGTGAAACCAGCAAAGCCAACCAACTGGAGAAAACATTAGAGAATCAGACAGCGGGGTGGATGCCTTCAAGTCGAAACTTACATTTGTCCGAAAGCTGACGCGTAGATCCCAGCCATGTAAGCTTCCTTCACCCAACTTCCAGTGAATGGTTTTCTTACTTGTCTGTGCGGTCTTCGAACACACTTGGCACTTGTGACATATTGGCGTCGCTCAGAGCGATGAATTGAAGGAAAGGTGGCTGCCAGTTGATGATGAAATCTGACGTTCGAGCAATGAGGCAAGAGAGGATACGCAAAGGCGGCCATCATCTGCCAGGGTTCTTAGATACTCGGGGTTTTCTAAATTTGAAGCCCTAGGCGCCGTGTCTCCACCAGAGAATCAGCGGGATGGGATCAGGCGATCCCATCCCGTCTCTAAATGAAGGCGCGACAACAGCGCATCATGGAGCTGGGGTGATTATACAACCAATGAGGACATGTCGTTGGCTTGGGGGAGCGGAAACGGTGTGACCGGAGAGTGTATGAATTATCTATTATTCCCACGTCATGTGTGCATCCCCCCTCCGCCTTCCCCACCATTGACGGCGAAACCAGTTGGAATCTGTGAACCTTTCCTGGTTTTCCTTGGTTCTTTTCATTCTTAATACTATCCGATGTCCTTCTAAGTTTTATATACCACTGTAAAAATACTATGGGTGAGATGTATAGGCCAGGGAAGCTGCATTTTGACGCACCACTCCAAATATCACCCTAATTCCAACCGAACCCACTTCCTTTTCTCACACTGCCGGGTTTACCACACGCCGGGGGCAATGCCGAGAAAGGTCCCTTGACTTCCAGCCGTACATGCCCTCAGGTAGCCGTTTATTGGCATAGCTAGTTGACATCCATGAGAATTCATTTTTCCGTGCGGCTTTTTTTACAAGGGGCCTATTTTAAAAAAGAGGGTGATAGTCGTATTTCGAAGGAGCCCCGAACATAGGAACCAGAATTTTTGATGGATAAACAACTGCGGTGGGTCGTACTTCGTAATTTGCGGCGAATACACATCGACAGGCGGTGTACTGAATTCTTGGCCGATGCTTTCCAGCCAGAGTTGGAGCACTGGTATGATAGAAAACGCAATGGAGGCTGTAGTCAAGGGGTACATTGTCCCTCCAAATGATGACTGGGTGAGTTTGGATTTCTTCCTTCGGGAAAGAAAGAGACTACAAACTCATGGTGTTCTCTCACTCGACCATGTTTGAAGCGCTACATGGGCTGTCAAGCACTGCTCCAGTTCTGGCGTTTCTGGAGGAATTCTGAGCTGCCGGTGCCAGCAACGAGCTTACTGTCCACATGGTTGGGGACTTGCTGGCGCTGGTGGTCAAGTTTCGCCAGCATACGGGAACGGGAAGCTCTGAGGCGGAATGTTATATTGACAATTTCTTTATGACTCTTGCTGTAGGCCACATTGGTCAACTGTGGACGACTCGTAAGAGGGTGGGAGATACTGATACTGAGGCCACTGACTGCTCGATCGCATGAATAGTGGTTTATGATATCCATGACAATGTAAGCTGCAGCGCTGGATGTAGTTCAGTCCACTGATCATTTTTCATATAGGTCCGAATGTCAATGCTGATCCACCCAATTTTTCAACTGCCCGCACTAATCGATCATTGCACTGCGGGCAAATGCCATGGCCATGGGTTGATGATATCGGAACGACATTTGCCATGGCGTTGCACAGGTGTTGCATAAAGATCGGTTATCATTGGCTGATGCCACTTCCGAAGCTCGTGGGAAATCAGGGGAAATGCTTGGTTCCATTCTCCAACTGTTTTCTGCGTCGAGGTACAGCAGCTCAGCAAAACAGCAAAAAATATAATGAATTGTTTCACTGTGGGTCTTTCAATGTTTGGGTTAACTGCGTGGGTCAATCACCAGTTCGGCTGTTCCCAATGGACAAAAGGAAATTTGATCGTTTGAGCAAATGCCTAGCAAACACCATGGCAAGTGTCGGTCCTACTCCAGTCAAATGCCATGAACCTACGGCCATGGCATATGGCGGTCAACGTGGTACTTTATTCAGAGGGGTAAAATATCTTGATTTTGGGTACAATGTTCCGGTTTTAGAAGGATATAATTGTGAAAGTGAAGGTATATTCAAAAAGCCCTCCGGGCACCCCTGGTACCACCTGAATTAGCCAGACCGACAGTCTAGACACTTGTTTTCTGATTTTTTAGTTAATATTGCGTGCCCAAAGTTCACTTGGTCGACGCTTTGCGTCAACCAGCTCACATTGGGCCACGCACGAGACGTGGCCAGATGATGGTGGGGTGAGTTTTTCAGCCGGATGGCCAACTCGAGTTGACTTCGGTTTGCTCAAAGAATTTTTGTTGGGCTAAAAAACTATGCGAAGTGGAGGCCGGGAATCACAGGCCCGAAATAGCCGGAGTGGGATGTCCAAAAAAGGCGATAAAATCCATAAAAGGTGCGTGTGATGTGACATTGATGTGATGAAATGGACGGATATTCGGAAAGTAGACCTGGACCTAAATCGGTACCAGGAATAATCTTACATAATGTCGGCACATAAACTTTGGAACTTTTTCATGCATAAACTTTCAAAAAATTTCTGGTAGCTAAAACTTTCCTGACATCTTCACCTCTACAACTTTCTCAGCACATTTCGGCATCTGGAGGTGGCTGTGCTGAAGGTCCATGGGTAGTGCCTTTGCTGTTATAATGGAGACCTCTGAGCTCACTGCAATTATCATGTGCTGTGTGAGAAGTACATACATATGGGTGTGAAATTGCTGAATTCGGTGGAGTTCGGCATGCGGCCATCAGCATAGCCACTTACAGGTGCCGAGAAGTGCCGAGAAAGTTATAGTGATGAAGATGTCACAAAGGTTTTAGCTACTAGAAATTTTTTGAAAGTTTATGTATGAAAAGGTTCCAAAGTTATGTGCCAACATTATGTAAGATTATATGCCTTCACTTTCACAATTATATCCTTCTAAAACTGGAACATTGTACCCAAAATCAAGATATTTTACCCTTCTGAATAAAGTACCACGTTGACCGCCATAATGGCACGTGCCCGCAGTGATTGGCTCCACTCTTGTCGAAGGGAGCCGTCAAGTATGCGAGGTTTATGATAATCGAACCTGCCACGCGCAAAGAAAACATGTCGAGGATGCTGAAGGACTTGTGTGCACAGATGCATCCCGCACTGATTGAATTCATCAACCATGTAGCGCTGTGACTGTTGGAGAATTGGTACTGTAATGTTCCGTACAAATGTTGACCAACACATTTGTCAAAATATGATTTGTCTCGGGAACTCTTATAAGGGCATCAATGTCACTATATAAGATATTTTAATTTTAGAGAACGATCAGCTACGATAGGACTTTTCGGAGAGAATGAAAGTAATGGTAAGGTAACCGAAAGATTATGACATTTTTTTGCATGGCCAAGTACGCCAAAACCAGAAGTGTACAATAGAACCACCATTTCCTCCCGAGAGAAATAGGACCAAGGTAGAAGAGAAAGATGGTTACTAAAGTTACTTGACAAAACTAACTTAGCCTGCCAAAAGTTACTTTACTTTACTTATGGCAGGTAAGTAAAGCAAAATGAAAGTAACTTTAAGTAACTTTTAAAAAAAATTGATGCCATTGGATGGCATAAGGTACTTTTGCCCATCTAACTTGTGGTTAACTTGAAGTGATTTGAGGGCCAAAAACCACATTTTAGTCATGTATATGCTTAAAACAAATTAATTGGGTCTCTGGGTGTTCATACAGTATCGGGACACTGTTCTTCAGGTTTGCACCTGGAGAAACCAACTCGAACCCACTGTTTCTGAAACTCAAGTCAAACTTTTGCGTAACATATTTGGAACTTTCTGGTTTTGGGCTGTTTTCACACCAAAGGCCATCTAGCATTGAAAACATGTTCCAGTGGCCTAATATTTGATTTTTGATCCGCGCCTTCGGTACTGCAATTAGCTGTAACTGTGGCTTTTCTGCGGTGCAAATTTATCTAGTAACTATCAATTTTTGACGCGCCAAGCGAACGGGCAAGATCGGTCCGCCCCAGGGGTGAGAAACTCCTTCCAAATGAGGCAGTTTCCCACAGAGGGTGGGTGGGGTAGGTGGGGGTCCAGCCAACCTCAAAAAAAAAAGGTTTGCAGGTGATATTGTGTTCTCTTATCTTTGATCCCCTTGACTGGCCGCACATGCACTTGTAACAATTGATTGTAAATGTTAACTTTGGCAAGGATCAAAGTTAAAGTCAGCAGTCGCAAGTTACTTTATTCACTCTCGAAGAGAAATACCATAATAGTGTGCAATGCCTTATAGTATTGTAATATAATTTTATGGGGTTGCACACCATAGGTTTGCTGATGCTCGGCAATCATATATTATGGCATCCCTTGGAACATTGATGGATGGTATTGCAAGACAGGATGCAGGTTTGGCAATAGTCTGAATCTGTTGGCAGGTGTGATCAAGGACCTGGGTTTTTGATGAAAAACGTGACCAGTTCCCACGTCCAAATCGGGACGATACTCGGAATTTGGCCACTTACAACGAGTATATACAAGATTAGTGGGAGTGGGAGTGGTCGAGTCGCACTTTTTCCATCAGAAAATGGGACTCGGTTTCCCGAGTGCGACTGGTTACCCGACGGCTTTGATGGGAACAAGATCGGTGCACGCAGTGCCGACGTTTCGGTTACGGATGCCAACTAGGCATCCAAATTTACGCCTAATCTTTACCGCTATTAATCTTTACCATAAATAATGTATGTGTATGGAATCCTGAAAGAACCCCGCCAGTTTGGAGCGAAACACATGGGGTGAACCAATTAATGTAGTTGAATACCACCAAGTCCGAGCTTGTGGCACATTAGCTTTTCAGTTGTGAATTCATTGTAACCTTCCATGCAAATCCAAGTCATCCACGCTCATTCACCCGCGCAAAGGCAATGTAGCCTATACTGGATCCCGGGAATTCACCACCTCAGAAGTGTTGTATTTAGAAACAAAACAACGCTGCCCCTACACTGAATGAGAAGGAGTTTTAATAATTCACATCACGGCCGTGGTTCCATAATGGACCGACAAAGTCCTGGCGCGAGAGAGACTGGGAAAGTGAGCGATATTTCAGTCAATAGCGATGAAAGCGCACCGCAGGTCATGCTCGGATTTCCTAGAAGGCCCAATCAAATGCAGATGAGTTGAAACTTGAAAGGCGACCAAAAACTTACCCTGAACCACACACAGACAATCCTGCCAACCTCAGGCTGCTTGAGTACCAGCGCTTGATAGAATGGAAATAAATTTTACACCTGTCCGAGTCTTGGGATGCACGCGGTACCGTCATCCGATAGTCAAAACGAACGCTGCACCACGAGGCAAATAGCACCGATAATTTCACCTTGTATAAGCATTAGAGCACGACTGTACAATTGTTATGACAGTCCGCCATGTTTGGGATCGGCCTGGCAATTTTGGACAGGAGATCGATACAAAGCGGAAGAGTGCGTGGGGGAAAACTAAAGAGAACGGCGCAGCATGAGATACATTTTGAAGAGATTTTCAGTGGTCTCGAGGAACACTTGAGCCTGGAATCCTCGGGCATTTGAGACGAACGACTGAGCAGCTTGAGCTAGATTTGACTCAAGATGGTACGGCCGCAGAACGCAGGTGCCAACGGGTACTGAGTACGCAGACCAGCTGCAGGTGCAGGGTGATTTGTGGTGAGGGGGGAACAGAGTAGGGGGATAAGGCAGTAGCAAAGGATGTCTGCAATGATGATGGGGGAAGGGAGGAAGTAATTCATGCAGGTGGCTCTTTTTGAAGTGTGCAACACCGACATGGATATGAATGGCACGAACGGAGAGGGAAGCCGATTTGGGCAGTTCAGAAATAGAGCGGCTGACAGTGTGGTCCATAGTAGAAATGAACAGCCTCGAACAGCATCCTGTCAAGAAAGGCTGCATACGCTGTACGGAGATCTTCGGCAATGAGCGGGGATTGATAGCGCATCAGTGCATCAGTCGCACTTCGGATGCATTCACCATCAGTCGCACTCTCTAGCAGGGTTGAGTCCCATTAATGGGACTGAGTCGCACTTTCTAAGTGCTGGAGTGGGACTGGACGAGTCCCACTCCCACTAAAATCATTGTTACTCACTTACAATGGTCTGGAAGCCATCCGACTACATGAAACTTTTATTGAAAGCTATCAGTAGGTACTGAAAAATTCCCTGAAAATTTTGAGGTCCTTCTTGATGTACTATTGGCATTTCAAGTCACATACATAAAATAACACCTCTTGTATGCATTTCAGATCCAATTTATTTTGTTGAAAGGGGGGAAATGATCCAATACTCCGTTCAAATGTATTTAGCGATAATGCAGGTGCCCAAGGCTCTGGTGAGGCGAGATTGTCTGAATTTGGGCAAGGGGAAGTGATCACATGTCTAACAAAAACCCAGGTCCATGATCGGACCTGCCAATGAAATCAGACTCCATATAAAAGATTTATCAACTATCATAAGTCTCGTGGAATCGGACTACAATTGAGACTAGTTTGGCAAGGGAATTATAGTAGTGACCAGCTTGCTGTAATTGGAATGGTGGATAATTGAATGGAATGAAAAGGAATAATAATCCGTAGTAAGGCTACGGAGATGACAGATGATGTCATTATTGATGAAATGTGCGATGAGATCAAGGTGGTTGGTTGGTTTTGATCCCCCATCATTTCTCTCTTGATTTCCTGCACCATCTTCTCTCCCAGTGTTTCCCTTGTCTGCCCACTCCCTCTCATCGTTCCTGGGGCATCTGGGGAATGGGTCTAGGTCTGAGCTCGAGTTTCACCACTGGAAAGACCGGATGAAGCTGGGAGTACTGGGGCGGGCTTGATCTTGTACACACCCTTTCCAATGCCCTTGGCAACTTTAAAGGGTGCGAGGTGTTTGTCTGAGAGCTTGACAAACAGACGGGTCATCCAGATGTCTGAAGCATCAACAGAGACTCGATCTGGCCATCGGTCTGCAGGTGGTAAGCAGTGGATGTCACAGGCTCTATGCTGATGAGGCACCACAGTTCTGTGGTGAATTCCGCACAATGAACTGCGGTCCCCAGTCGGAAATGTATTTCCAGGGGCTTCCATGGTGCCTCTAGACATTCCGGGAGTAGAGCCAAGCAGCTCCAACTGCACCAAAGCTGGTGTGGCACTCGTTGTAGTGGGCCCACTTATCTAGGACATCACCTATGATCATGATCACATCGAAACTGTGGGTGTCTGGAAGCTTGACGATGAAATCCACTGAGACGGTATCCCAGCGCTCTTCCAGGATTTCCGTGGCATGAAGTTCTCTGTGGGGGAGCTTCCGGAGTGCCTTCGTTCGGTTGCACAGATCACAGGTGCGGACGTACTGACTGACATGCCGGGACAGCTGGGGCCACCAGTAATTCCAGGAGACAGGCTCCAAGGTCTTAAAGTGGTCAGCATGTCCGGCAACCCGGGTGTCATGGTGCTGCACGATGATCCGGCGCCGGAGATCATTATTCTGCGGTACGACAATCTTGCCACGAAAGTAGAGGAGTCTGTCTGAAATCTGCCACTCAGATGACCAGGGGGAGCGGAGGTTCCAGTTCTTGAGGAGTTCCCATGCTATGATTGCGACGAGGTCCTCAAGTTCCAGTTCACCTGCGAAGACCTCTCAGATGTCACAGAGAAGGGGGACTGCGGGTCCAGCAACCACAATGCCCTCCAGTGCACGGACACGGAACAAGCCTGGGCAGGGGAGGAGATGTCCATATGGTCTGAGCCTACTCCGTGATTGGGGCGGTGAGACAACTATAAGGCAGCTGGGTTGGTGGTGCAGCATGAAGTTGAACTGGGACAGGTACAGGGACCACTGCACTTATCTCCAGTTCAAGTTGTGCGCCTTCCGGAAGTAATGCAATTTTTGTGCTCCTTCCAGATCTCAACCAGGTGCTGCGTACCTTCAAGGAAGTTGCCACTCCTCGAGGGCCCTGGATCTTGTAGTTATGTTGGACATTGTTAAAACTCTTGGAGTAGAATGTGACCAGGTCAGAACTGTTCACTTCAACCCAGTACAGACACAACTTGTCCGGGAGGACCAAGATGGGCTCCGCAGTCACTGCATCCTTGAGAGCTTGGAACTGCAGCTGCAGCAGCGGTCCAGGTCCAAATGACACTTTTCTTCGTGAGATCAAAGAGAGGTCGGACAATGTCGAAGAACACCTAGATTAACCTCCAGTGGAAGTTCATGAAGCTGAAGACCTGCTGCACGTCCTTCTTGCTCTCCAGAAGCAGGCCAAGTGGTGACTCCAGCAACCTTGACCAGGTCCATCTCGATGTGGTTGTGTGAGATGATGACGCCTAGGCACTTGATTGACAACTTCTCAAACTCACATTTTTCCGGCTGGAGGTAAAGCTGGTGCAGCCAGAATCACCAGAGAACCTCTTAGTCTTGGACAATCTCCCAGTGGCAAGCGAGGTCAGAGTGCACGATGAGGATCCTGGCAAGTGCTCTGTAGTCCTGGACGAGCTGGAAACTCCTGTCCTTCTTCTTGATGAAGAAAACTGGGGATGCCATCGGAGACTTGGATGGATGGATCCGGCCGGTGCTCAACCTGTCCTCGATGAAGGTGTCAAGTTCCTGCTGTTTGAGGGGGGAAATTGGGTACACCTTGCAGTTGGCTGGTTTCGTGTCTGGAACGAGCTCAATGGTGTGGTGCCAAGTCTGGTGTTCCGGCAACACATCCAACTACTTTTCGAAAATGTCGGAGAAGTCAGCGACCCACGCAGGGACCAAAGTTCCTGGCAGGGCTGAGTTCTGTGCAAAGGCCTCCGCAAGCCGTTGGGAGATGGTACTCCCAGTGCGGATTTCCTCGGCCGGAGCAAACACTGTGAAGAGAATTTGGTTGCCATCCTCAAGCTCATCGTCATCATCCGGGTCCGGAGTAAGGTCCGGAAGGTCATGTCTGTCATCTTCCAGGTCATACCCCTTGTCTCCGTGCTGCCTTTGGTTCCAAATCCTCGATTGAATATATCAGAGTGTATTTTTTTTTTTGTAATCACAGATAAGTTAAGAGAATTCGAGATGTAGAGTGCAGCGCAGACCGACAGCACCGCGGGCCTCCGCTTCCGTTCGATTCGGACTCGATTTATACGAACAATTGCCGAACGGCGGTGTTTTTTTTTCTGAATCTCGACCAGTAATGCTGTGTGCGCACATAAGGAAATTTTCTTAGTTGATATACATATCAACCACGTCTCCAACCAGAAGCTTTGCTCAGGGTGTGGAACAATATTTCGCCGCGAGGGCTGCGTCTGGTTTACGAAGAGAGATGCTAAAAGACACCTACATATCACGAACAGTGTTCATTTCCCGTGTTAACTCCTACAATTCCCGCCGCCCCATTTCTTCCATTAGCCACTCATGTAGAAATCACTCCGAGACGACGATCACAGCTTTCGCGGTATTCCTTCCCTGTTGCACCCGTAGAATAACGTCTCCAACAGATTCGAGACCTTGACTAACTTCCTCCGTGTATTTGATCTCGCCGGCAGCGATCGCCTGAGGAATGGTGGCGTAAAACTCCTTGTCGTGCTTGTCCTGCAGGTGAAAGATGAGGATGCCGCTGATGGTGAGCGACTTGGCCCACGTTTGGTGTATGTTCTGGAAGAAATTAACGATGCGTAATTCGCTGGAGGGGGCAACATACCATGATGGGCGGATAACCCGTGTTGTAACCTGTGAGGGTCGGAGTGAAATGCTTAGTACGTCTACGGGCACGTTAGGTACCTGAGATTGTTCCGCATTCCTGCACGGGGTCATCAGAAAAACAGTTCAGAATGCAGTTTTGAAGACACTGAAACGCACCAAGATGCGCCCGTTGATCGCCGCATGCTCCAGAGCAGCATCGAGCGTACTTCCGCCCACATTGTCCCAATACCTTCCCGATCACCGCAAGGCTAAGCTGCCAGAGAAGTGCACCTAATGGAAGTACATACACGTCAATGGGCCCTTCACGAGCCAGGACCTCCCGCGTATCGGTCGTCTTATAGTTGAAGGCGACATCCGCGCCGATCTCTCGCATAAAGTTCACCTTCTCGTCCGAGCCGGCGGAGGCGATGACTTTGAGGCCGTCGCGCTTGGCCAACTGGATTACCATGCTGTAGGCCAAATGCCCCTCAGTTCTATCTATTCCTGAACATAAATGAGATGCATACGAGCCGACCGGACCTGGAAAGTTCGACATTAATCCCCGTGTATCTGGATGGCAAGGGAAATATCACATACCTGCCCCTGTTGATATGAAAGCCGTTTCACCCTACATTAAATATTTAGCCGGATAAATTGGATGGGAAAAGAAGAGCGCTAACCTTCTTTGCGCGGGAGAAATTTGTCCAGCCCATGAACGCTGTCTTCCCTAAGAATCGTGAATAAAGTGCTGCTACAAGAGCTATCTTCTCACCGGGCATCCCGGCCGCACCGACATAAACTGTCCACGGTAACTTGGGGTCTTTTTCGAGAAAGGTAAGCCCCTCCATATTGGACAGGACGGTGTATTGCTGGTGAGCTAGTGTGAAGCAATCAGTTGAACACTCTTTCATACAGGTCCGGGGAGAACTTGCGGAAAATTCCGTAAACATGCTTGCCCGTCCCAACCTCGGGGTTTTCTGAGCGCAGGACGACGCACACACCATAACCATCAATCCTGGTAACAACTGAATCAGTGGGAATGAAGAGAATGCCGCAATGACCCAACACACGGTGCGCCGAGTATGAATGCGTCCTGTCGGGAAAGCAACCAGTGAGCGATACCCGCGCGAAATGATTGTCACGTACAGCATATGACTTTTCCTCGGCAGGACGCATCCTTCCTCGCATGTATGGATCGATCGAGAGGACGAGGGTCTTGATTAAGAAGCCTCCATTCAGCGGCACAGTCTCGAGATCGATTTTCTGTGACGTATCGTATACGGTGGTCTCCCCGGGGATAGGAAATTCTAGGCGCCGGGTCAGCTCTAGCGTATAGAAATGGGCGATGGGCACCTTTGGGAATTGCACCAAACAGGACGCGGGCATTCGTTATCGGAGCCATGTCTCGTTCGATCGAAGTGGTTAAATGTCCAAGCAGCATCCGGAGCCGTCTTATATGGGCGCGCGCTTCGTATGAGTAACGGTGCAACATCATCGGGGCGTCATAAGTGGTCCAGCATGAGAGAAAAACGGACGAGTTCGGGGGATGTGAGAATGGTATCAATGCGAACTTCTCCTGGATCCGGAGAAGTCGAAAAACAATTTTGTCTCCAGGCCGTGCACCGAGGATCCAGGCGCACAAAGCCCAGAAAAATACCTGGAAGGCAGTGGACCAAGCACCCACGAAAATTCGAAGGATTAGGATGTTGGGACAGCGGCATGACGCGGCGGCGACGGCAGAAGACCTAAGTTCCCAAGCCCAAAATACTGCGTCTCACAGTTGGTCAAATGGGCAGACGATGTATCCCTGGAAAGTAAAAACGCATCCGCACCAGCACTAGACGCGGTCGCGTTCACGTGTGCGCTGTAGACCAGGGCAAAGGAGATGCAGTGAAGTCGAACACCTTGATTTTGACTTCCACCGTGTGCGTAAACAGCCTCGGTAGGGAATGGAGCAACCGGAGACTGACGAGCTAATGCTGACAAGAAAGAAGGACGGAAGATTGCTTGGGAAGGAGGAAGAGTTGAAGAAGCATCAGGGAAACGCAAAAGTTGCCGTATAGACCCATATAGCGCACATAGACGACATACCCGGCCGCTATAGCAGATTGAGAGCGTGTGCGATGAGCGAGCCTGCACATAGCCAGCTAGCTAGAGAGCGTGATCGATCTTGATTCTTCTGAGTCCTTGCCTTCAAGTTGTTTGCGGGTGTGAACTTCGTTGTTGTGGTATACTCTCGGACTGCTTACTTGACTTCCGTCTCTCCTTGAACCTTCTTTGGTCTGTAAACCAGAATCTTTGCTCGAGAATCCCTACCGCAGTCAGCTTTGCTATGATTTAGACTTTAAGTATTCGTCATTTTACGCCTTACCTCCGCTTCCATGGTCCGGTCGTGCTTGGATTTTATTTTGCTTTGTTGATGTTCTCTCTTTGCATGCTGGATTTTCAAAGACCGAATCCACAGAGCGTGCGGTTATTCCGCCCTGGGCTTAGAAGAGCGCTCGGCAGATTGGTCAAACTCGACGGTGCCACCGCGGCAAAGCTCCGCAGAATCGGCCTTACAATGCGGCGAGTACCTGAAAGATGGTAAAAATCTCAAGGAGAGGTCGACCGTTCTGGAGTAGAGTTATCATTCACCGGGAAGCGCTGGTGCAGGTCGTAGCGCTTGAGCAAGTTTTCGGAGCACCGAATCCTGGTCGAAACAAACACGCACCGCATATACCTGGGGCAGTGATAATCGAAGGGAAAATGACGAGGGAATCACAATGTTACCTATGGACCCAGATTATCGTTGGGAATCCAGGAGCATGAAGTCAGAGACCATTAGGAGTGGTACAAGTCGAAGCGCATGGTTTCCTTCTGCGGCATTGGCGCTTCAACTGGTAAAGAGGGCAGCGAACAACTTTCGCTGAAGTGAGAAGAAAGCAGCATCGTTTGATTGAAAGTCGCAGAAGGTTCGCCAGAGGGCGTCGGAGCTAGGCAGCAAACAAGGGAACATTCGTGTATCAGTACGTAGCCTGAGCGCCCATTCGAGCGACTCAAAGATGCAAGTTTGTGATAGGTACATCATCATAGAAAGGGACGAGGTTTCGAGGGTCCCAGCCATAGGAGCTCGGTCGCACGACTACCGATAGCGTGAAAATTCTCGCAGAATGCCGGGTGATCCAAGAAATTGGGATGCCCGCAGCAGGGAAAGATCTTGCATGGAAAGCCCACTGGCGGTGTGATTGATTTTTTGAGGAGAGACCATGGGCGTCGAAGGAAAAGAGAAAGAGAGAAATGGCATCACGTGCGCGGCTCGCCCGACCTGTCCCTTCATCCACAAACTCATCACAAAGTCATCGCTGAACCAGACTCTTGGATAGCCTCTCAGTCTAGAGTCCCAGGCAATCCAACAATGCGTCCATACTGACCTACTAAATCGGTCTTTGCTACGCTTTCCAGCATTTCTTCGGCATTGGGCTCGAGGAAAATCTTGAAATCTTGAGACTTGCAATCCTCTTAGAAAAACGACAGCCCGAGTGAGTAGTACTCTAGCGAAACTCGAACAGATACTGATTCAGGTCCAGGTCCAGTTGGGCGTGGTAAAGGAACGAGGCGATAAAACTCGTGGCACGACGTCTTCCGTGTAACCCCAATCTCATGCGCTTCGGCGCGGCTTGCTCTTCGATCTGAGCTCCTAGTCTTGGATTCAATGGTAGCGCTCCGTCGCACGCAAAACTCCTTCAAAAACGCCTTGTCTTTGAATTCGTCTTCTCGTGCGCAGTCCGTCGCATTTCGCGTCTGGCGCTCATTGTCCCGCAGTTTTTCATCATCGGCCGATCCGCCCGTAGTCTCATCACGGGCTTACCCGCGCTCGACGGCGGCTGCCTCTTGTCATTCTTCGCGTTTGGAGGTTCACACCGTAGAGTGCGCTTGTCCTTGGTTAATGTATGCGCTACCCTAATGCTTACAATTGCCTTTGTCTAGTACATCCTAGGCTCCAGCTCGGATACAATTACATCTCTGTAGCGTCAAGCTTGGCGCCTCCTGCTTCTTGTCGAGACACACCGTGCGCGGTCTGGACGGCATCCACATCCTCACTCTCCGACATCCTGATCGGCTTGCCATCGCCCAACTTGGCTCCATCTCGTCGCGCTGCCACCACCTGCGCTCAATGCGCCGCGCGCGATCTTCGTTCGCCGCGGAAAATAACATCGCCTCCCCCTCTTCGGCGACGTCCCACCGAGTCCCTCAGCGCAATCGCGCGCGGCCGCACCTCGCTTTGCTCCACGCTTGGTCGTCCCCCACGGTGCTGCAGCCTCGTTATCCCACTGGAGTTGCCCTCCCCATTGCACACTGAGTGTTGTCTGACGTCGGCCTGGAGGAGGACGATGAAGGCGACGGGGTGGGAAGAGCGAGTGCCGCCTTCAAAATCTCCGCTTACGCCCGTGGCGGTACGGAGCGATGCGTCGTCCTTGGCTTCTGCTGCTCATATGGGCGAGGGAGGGAGGGCCAAGGCGCTGATTGGGATCTGCCTACGCAGGGGTGGGCGCACGCGTAGGAGATCGTGTGCCTCAGCTTCGCGAATCAAATCCAGTCCGTTGTGCGCTGCGAGGGGAGTGGGTGCACGGGAGCGGAGTGTCGATGTGAGGCGAGAAGGCCGGGGCCGGGGGACGCGCGCGCGAGCTGGCTGGTGGGAAGGACCGCTTAGGCTCGGTGTCAGCCATCGGCAGCGGGTGTGTGTGCACGAGCGCGACGCGATGTCCGGTGCGTCTTGCTGTGTCGAGTGCACGCAGGCGAAGATCCCTTGGTGCGACGAGCCACCGCACGCTCAGTCTCAAGTACCCCTACGAGGTACACCGCGATGTGCTTCGCTGAGCTCACATTGCGGGGCATGCAGCTACTAAAGCTCTTCCCGCGCCGCGGCCTTTGTGGAAGCGTCGAGTTGTGTAGGCCGCACGTCGAGCAAGACGCGCTCGAGGTGCCACTCAGGGAGACGGAGAGGGGTGCGGGTAGGCCATGTAGCCAAGCAGGAGGAGAAGTCGTTTCGACAGCCCCCCTCACCTTTGATAACGAGTTTCTGAGTTGACATCTCTATATTCAATACATTTATTGTCTTCCCAACCAAGGGGCGACCACTAAAATTATTACTGAAATCGGGTGGGACTATGTCTAGTTGTTTGGTTTTTTATGCACGTGATTAGGCCATCAACGGCCATCAATTCCGTGCTTTAGAGTTGCATTTAGTGCTATTTCGATGCCGCAAAAACTTGTATCTGTTTGCAGAAATGGTCAGCTCAATCTCCGTCCCACACAGATCGCAGGTGACAAAGTGGATCCCGGTTTCCGGGTCAATTCTCGAGACAACTTGACCCGGAGGATCCTGCAAGTCAATGGATGCAGGTTGTGTTACTGGTTTAGCCTTCCTCTGTTTAGTGCGAGGGGACATTGTGGTAGTGGGGGTTAGAAGATAAGGTGTGAACGACGGGCTGGACAAGCATCTTTTATGAACACGTCTCGACAGCCTGCACTGTTCTTGATTTAATATGCATACTAGTAGTCCAGGTCAAATCTAGCCAGCTAAAGATAGGACTCCCTTCTGGCCATCATTTGTATCTCATGATTGTTACCTTCTGCCATAGAACAAGGTCTAAGTGTCCATACGCGTCCAGAAACAGTCTCTCATTACGCGCCGATGGAATTGATGGCCGTTGATGGCCTAATCACGTGCATAAAAAACCAAACAACTAGACATAGTCCCACCCGATTTCAGTAATAATTTCAGTGGTCGCCCCTTGTTCCCAACGCAGCCCGTCTCTTGCCGATACAACTCTGAAGCCGATTCTGAGACAAGCATCTCCGATTTGCCTCGTGCCGTTGTGCTGTTTTACTCCATGGCGGTGTCGGTCATGCCGCGAAGAAGCTCCGGCTGTGATTAAGACGTGGGATTGTGATTTGTGAATAATGGACGCGCTTTGCCAGCTTTTACCAGCCTCCCTTGATGAGCTACTGAAATGTCCTGGCTTTGCATTCGTTCCTCAATTTTCGGCGCTTGTAGCAATGTGTACCAGAATTTTTCTTACCGGATGCTTATCCGGAACAGATTCTTGAAGTGACAGAGCAGATCATCAAGTGATCATGCGACTTGGCGGTCAGTTATTTTTGGCAGCACCTCGCCTCTGCTTTGTAACTTGTTATCACCACCCGCTTGCACGTCTACCAATCCCGCTGCATCTGCGTTCAAGACGTTCATTCCCTATACCTCCCGGAACAGCGAGCAAACTTCAGGATGCACTGGCCGCCCTGATGCCTGCGTTGGATCTCGCCGCAGCGACTGCCATAGGCACCGGCCTCCAGGCCGCACTCAATGGGGTGATAAAACTCGCGGAGATGACGTTGGTAAGTAGGCCCGGCGGGATCACAGTGCTAACCTTCAGAATTCTGATTATAAGGACAGGACATGAAAGCGAACAAAAAAGATCTCTCCGAGGTCGGGGAATGTGTGAAGAAATTGGTTGTGATTAATCCTTCAACTATTGAGCCTGAGTTGGCAGAGCGGCTCGCTACCTTGACGTCGTGAGTTACAATTGAATATTTGGCTTTTATATTATTCATTCTTTCACAGCAAACTTGGTCCGCTAGCTGACCAATGCGACAGGCTCCAAAAAAAGGGTGGATTTACGCAGTTTTGGTTCAGCAAGCAACATAAAGAGAAAATCCAGGGCATAAAAGACTCAGTTGCGTCCGAGATTCGCGACTTTACTGTAAGCTTGCTTGCCTTACTGCTGCCTCTTGAAGCTTTTCAATGTTCATTTTTCAGTTCTATGGCAACATATCTATTGAGAGGTTGGTAAAAGACATGGTAACAAGGGGTAGGTATTATTTTTTGCATCATCAATCAATATGATATTAAGTGAAAGGAGTTAAAGCAATCGAGAAAGGTGTGGAAGTAACCAAACAACATGTGGAAGTAATGGGACCCCAAGGTATGAGCAAGCCATTCTTTCAATGTTACATGCTCATATCTGCGCCCAGTTGATCATGCCCACAAAAAATCAATCCTTGCGGATCTCAAATATGTTCCAGCACATTATAATGCAATGAACACTGGGGATAAGTGCATGCCAGGCACACAAGTCAATATAACCAGGGATATTGTTGACCGTTTGATCACCCCTCAAGATTCCCTACAGCATAGAATTGTTATGCTCAGTGGATCAGCAGGCTCTGGAAAATCCACCATTGCAAAGACTGTGGCCTCCATTTTAGTAGAGGAGAAACAGGCACTAGCAGCCTCTTTCTTCTTCTCACGAAATTATGCTGACCGCAGAGAGCACACATTTCTCACCAGCACCCTTGCTTCCCAGTTGGCAGACTACAACAAGGACTTTGAAAACCATCTCATCAACATCTTGGAGAATGATCACGATAGGATTCTTTCTGCAGAGCTACAACTGCAGTTCCAGAAACTGGTTGGGGCACCTCTCCAACAGCTGGGGCCATCCCAAAATGTCTGGATAATCTGTATTGATGCCTTGGATGAATGTCAGGATCAAGCTCAATCTTTCCTCTGATGGCTTTCAGAGGATATCACTCGCATCCCAACACATGTTCGATTTTTCCTTACTGGGAGGCCAGAGGTTCTACAGCATCTGTCACCTCACTTGCGTGCTCTTACGCATCAGATAATCCTCAATAATGTTGATGCTGTTCAGGTCAAGTCTGACATCCACCACTATGTTGAAAATTCATTAGATGGGAGTACTTGGGACACACAATATCCATGGAAAGCTTGCGCTCAAGATGTGGATGACATAACAAGCCATGCAGACGGCCTTTTCATTTTTGCTGCAACTGCAGTCCGGTATATTAAATCAGCAGTGTCAGGGCCCCAGAAGGCTATTGGCTACCTCTTTGCTGGAGCTCCCCTCCATGGTATTCGTGATCTTTACTACCGGGTCATTGACTCAGAGGTTTTATCGATCCCGGAGGATCCAGAGGACCTGATGAAACAAGAATTCTATGATCAGTTGAGAAGGATTCTGAGAACTGTCATCCTTCTGTTGGAGCCCCAGTCTCCTCAATCTCTCGCCACTTTACTGAAGATGACACCTGAGGAAGTCACAGTGGCACTTCGACCTCTGAGTGCTGTCATACACATTCCTGATCCCACTTCTGAAGATGTAGTGAAGATAATACATGTTTCATTCCGCGAATTTATGACATCAAGTGTTCAGAAAAAGCGCCCAGATCTCCTTTGTGGAACAGAAGCACATCAATTTGAAATGGCTTCTGAGGTTTTAGAAGTTGTACAGAATGAACTGAAGTTCAACATCTGTGATCTGCCAACCTCACATCAACGGAACATTGATATGGATATCTCAGAGTCAATCCATAAATGCATTCCAGGGCATCTTCACTATGCATGTCGGTTTTGGGCAGATCATCTTATTACAAGTAGCTACAATCAGGAGCATGCACAAGCAGTAGAAGAATTCTTGCTGACCCAGTTTCTTTTCTGGCTTGAAGCACTGAGCCTGCTTGGAATTGTTGGGTCTGCACAGCATGCACTGTCAAATTTTATTTCATGGGCAAACAGGGTATGTGATTTCCTGATTTTGATTGAACTACATGAAACAAACCAAGATTCTTCTAGAATTCACCAGGTGTTCGCTTTGCCAAGGATGGGAAGAGATTTGTAGCTTTTTTTGCAGATGCCATCAGTGAAAGTGCTCCACATATTTATTTATCAGCCTTGGCACTAGCCCCAACACAATCTGAAATTGGTCAAAGATTCCGACCTTGGTTTCAGTCTTTGCCCACCAGTAAAAGAGGACATATGGCAAGATGGCCGTCCTTGGTCCGGGTACTGCATTGTGCTGGGATGGTTGATTCAGTTATAATTTCCAATGATGGAAAGAGAATTGTGTCTGGCACATATGATGGAATTGTGCAAGTTTGGGATGCAGACAGTGGGGAGGCTCTTGGTAAGCCCTACCAGATCAACAATGACAGTGTCTGCTGTATTGGTTTCTCACCCAATGGGAAGCAGATTGTCTCTGGTTCAGAAGACAATACTGTGCAACTCTGGGATGTCGAAAGTGGAGAAGGCATCTGTGACCCATTCAAAGGCCATGATGATGAGATATCCTGTGTTGCTTTCTCCCTTGATGGCAAGAAAATTGTCTCGGGTTCAGTGGACAAAAATGTGCGGCTTTGGGAGGTGGAAAGTGGGAAGGCCATTGGTGGACCATTTGCAGGCCATGATGACAAGATCCTCTCGGTGGCTTTCTCACCTGATGGCAGAAAGATTATTTCTGGTTCAGCAGATAAAACGGTGCGACTTTGGGACCCTGAAAGTAGGGGTGAACCACTTGAAGGCCACAACCAGGATATCTGCTCTGTCGCTTTCTCACCTGATGGCAAGCAAATTGTCTCAGGCTCAGATGACAGAACAGTGCAGCTTTGGGATGCAGACAGTGGGAAGGTGGTTGGTAAACTATTTGAAGGCCATACCCAGTCAGTAGCTTGTGTGGCCTTCTCACCAGATGGGAAGCAGATTGTCTCTGCTTCTTCTGATTATACTGTGCAACTTTGGGATGTAGCAAGTGGGAAGGCTATCAGTAAACCATTTGAAGGCCACACCAACTGGGTCCGGTCTGTTGCTTTCTCCCCTGATAGCAAACAAATTATCTCAGGTTCTTATGACCGAACAGTACGACTTTGGGATGCAGAAAGTGGAGGGACTATTGGTGAACCATTCTCAGGCCATACTGACCCTATCCGCTCTGTTGCATTCTCACCTGATGGCACCAAAATTGTTTCTAGCTCTGAAGATAATACTGTCCGACTTTGGGATGCAAAAAGTGGGCAAGCTATCTGTAAACCAATTTCAGGTCATATTGACTCAGTCTGTTCTGCTGTTTTCTCACCTGATGGCAATCAAATTGCCTCAGGTTCCCATGATAATACTGTGCGGCTCTGGGATGCAAAAAGTGGGAGGGCTATTGGTGAACCATTCCAGGGGCACACTAACCGGATCTTCACTGTTGGCTTCTCACCTGATGGAAAGCACATTGTTTCAGGTTCAGACGACAACACTGTGCAAATCTGGGATGTAAAAACAAGGAGAGCTCTTGGTGAGCCATTTGAAGGTCACACCAACTGGGTCCGCTCTGTGGCATTCTCACCTGATGGGAAACAAGTTGTGTCTGGTTCACGGGACAATACCTTGCGACTGTGGGATGCAGAAGGTCGGAAGGCTCTGGGTCAACCATTCAAGGGCCACACTGGCTGGGTCCTCTCTGTTGCTTTCTCTCCAGATGGCAAGACCATTGTCTCAGCTTCATCGGACCACACTGTGCGACTCTGGGATGCAGCAAGTGGAAAACCACTTGGGGAGCCAGTCTGGGGCCACACTGGCTGGGTCAACTCTGTTGCCTTCTCCCCTGACAACAAGCAAATTGTCTCGGGTTCAGATGACAAAACTGTAAGACTCTGGGATGCAAAAAGTGGGCTGGCCATTTGTGAACCATTTCAAGGCCACACAGCATGGGTCGACTCTGTTGCTTTTTCACCTGATGGCAAGCAAATTGTCTCGGGGTCAGGCGATAAAAGTGTTCGAATTTGGGATGTAGATGGTGGGGAGACCCTTGCTGAGTCAACTGAAAGCTTCTTGAACTCATCTAATCTTGGTGGAAGTATTCAGCAATCACTTCCCAATCATACTTCACATGTAAGTGATCACTCACTCCTGATATCTAATCCTCATTTTTTTTGAAGTCCATTTATCCTTGGCACCTGGATGAGAGCTGGATCTGCTCTCCTTCTGCTGAACTGCTCTTGTGGCTTCCAAGTGCATATAAAATTGGATTGTGGACTCCACACACGCAAATGGTTATTGGCAAACACCAACAAGTGATTTCATTCAACAACAGTGTGTATGGAAGTGAATGGAAGAACTGTTATGTAGGTCCAGAGAAAGTAACAATGACTAGACATTAGATATAGTCCTCCTGGTAGCCATCATGCACTATCCATTGGTCATTGTCATTGGGTTCTCTGGGAATTAAGATTTCAAGCATATCCTTGTGGAAATAATCTATTGTTTGCCTTTTGGAGGCTACTTGCATGTCTTCGGACACCACCACCACATACACAACACTTGCTTGTATCATAGCTGCGAAGCTCTCAAATATCTTATTTCCATTGCTTGATCATTGCTCACGCCAATTCCTGGTGATATCTTGTAGTGAAGGTTCATCATTCTGTTGGAATCTTATACCTTCCCTTCAACCTATTGTTACACCCTGTACAGGGGACTACCACTCGTCTGAATCTCAACTCTTGCTTCCTCTGATCAGCCTATTTCTGTCCCGTGGGCGTCACTTAATTGGATTATTTGGGTTTAGTTCAGAGCACATTGTTCATTGGTATGAAAACACTTGATTCTCACTTTAGTTGAATGAAATTGTTTGGGAATTGACCTCACAATGAGCCCTTCAATGTAGGAATTCAGTGAAAAATCACCAAAAAAAGGCCATATTGACCCAAACTGAACCATTTATGATGAACGATGGATGATGAGCGATGACAATGATAATGAATGATTTGACAATGACAATGACAATAAAACAATTTCGATTTCCAGACACTAGATAGCCTCTATCATGCCCTTGAGATGTTTCCAATACCAAGTCCAGAAATAGTTCCTGCAGAGGCTTGTGGGCTACACACTCCTCTACGGTTTTCGAGGCAAGTACTGACAATCTGCAGGATAGTCATCTACCCCTTGTACCCATTACTCTGTGATCATCATCCTGCCAGCTATACCAGAACCGTATACCAGTTCTTAGAAATAAGACTCTACTGTAATCAGACTATTCCGAAACTTGCAAAAAGTGTGGTGTTTAGGTATAGTTCAATTCCAGACGGTTCAACAGCACCCAGAAAGTTAGTGTCCCATGCCGATTTGTGGCTTAGATTACCTATTATGGCAATGATTGATGTGGGAAATCTCGCTTAACCCTACAACATATCATGGCTGTAACACCGTACATGGTACGGGAAAATATGGACTATCCAGAGGGCTTACAGCACATGAAAAATCTGTAATGTCCGTAAGTGTATGCCTATGGCTGCAATGAAGAGCCCTAACACCATGCGGTGCGGTGGAGCCAAGAAAAGACCACACTTGAGCTGATAATACCTTTGGAGAGCATAGCTGGCAAAGAATGTGGGTACACACAAATATGAGATATGTTTCAAGGACCAATTGTGTATCTCCTACTGTATACATTATTTCTTGCTTGACTTTCATTGGAAACAAATGCTGTGTGCGTCTCGCAGCTGTGGAACTAAAAAAGGACAACTTCACAGCAGACCGGTTCCACACTCTCTTCAGTCCACCTTCGAGTCAGGATGCCGATGCTACCCTTTTTACCAACGACAGGTGCAAACCTCTTTTCTCGGTGATGGAATTCATCTGTACAGACTGATTAACACAATACACAGTGCATTTCACTGGCAATCTTGTCCCCAGGAACAGAGAAAGTACACCAACAGGTACATATTTCGAGACTCTCTCTTGAGATAATGTACAACTGAGATGCTTAGGCTTGTTGTAGAGCTGAAGGCCCCGCCATTGTTGAACTCTGACAAGGAAACAGCAATTTGAAATAGAGTGTTTGTGATGCAGCCATTCGAGCCATCTGATGGCTGTTTGGCGTTGCGCAAATTGATGGCTAATGGCTTGAATGGCTTCGATGCTTGCCCATATTTTTGGAGTCATTAGAGAGCTTGCGCAGAGCCACCAGAAGCCACCTGGTGGCTCATCAGGCATGCGCAACCTGGTGGCTGGTGGCTGCATGAGTTTCGCTTTTGAACACTTACTGTGAACCCATTCTGCTTCTTTTCGATCAAAACCATCTCCCCCATGCATCCAAATGGACAAGCTAAAGTGTTGAACACTGTGGTATTCCTTCAATTCTGTTGCATGGATTTATCTAGGAATTTTAACCTACAAAACAAAGTTCTGCATAATTCACTGAACCAAGGTCATAAACATGGTTGAGGAGGAGCTTCTCAGAAAATGAAAGGCAGATACATTAGCCACCAGATAGCCACCAGATGGGGTAGCCACTGTTTTGCGCATGCCTGATGAGCCACCAGGTGGCTTCTGGTGGCTCTGCGCAAGCTCTCTATTGAGTTGCCTCTGAGTTGTTCAGCTCATGTATGGGTGATCAGTTCCACTCACAAGTCTAACAGGCCCAAAATCATCAATTTTGCTGAATTTGGAGGTCTCGTGCAGTCTAGGGGCATTCCTTAAGGTCCACGTGTGATAACACACTCATTGACACTCTTTCTAGCAGAAAAGAGCATACACTGACTTTATTTTGTCCGCTATCCATCGGCCATCAGCCATCAGTTTGTGCAACGCCAAACAGCCATCAGATGGCTTGAATGGCTGCATCGCAAACAGGCTAATAAGTCCGCAGCAGTATGACAGTGGACTTGGGGTTCCCTTACTTGGTTGGGTGTGTCAATGTGAGGACAATGACACATGTAAATCGTGACAACCGCAAGAACCGGGTTGCGTGAATCAATGACAGGAGTTTTGTTTGAAATTCAACTATAGGCCACAATGGAACAAAGCAAACCATATTGTTACGCACACATGTGTGGCAGTGAAAATGAATTCTGTGTTTGGTTGGTGTAAACAATTTTTAACACAAGCAGGCCCAACCTTTTGGTGAAGCCATTAAACGAACAAAAAGGTCGAGGTGGTTTAACAACAGAGACATGGGTATGCCCCGCAACTCATCTGAGAAAGACAGGTGTGTGTCTTGTGCCTTGGTAAGTGCAAGCTACAAAGTTTGCCCATCCATTACCATGCCGCGCATTTTATTGCTTGGACCAATCTGTTGTGATAATTGAATTGGTCTTGATATGCACTGGTTGAAGTATTTGAGTTTTTGGGGTCAAAAACTAATAAAAAACTTTCAAAAATTTTCATCAGTTTTTCATCGGAAATATTTCGAGTTTTTCAGCTTGATTTTCAGCACAAACTAGATTGAAAATGAATATCAAAAACTTGAAATAATATTCATAAATTTGTTTTGAAGATTCACATCAATGTTTCACCCCTGTTCAAGAGCCTAAATGACAGTGAAAAATTCAAAACAATTTTCACTGCAATGTCAACTCAAAAACAATGTACCAAACTAGTAAGAAAATGTGGTGTAAAACTTGAAACATTTTCAGCGAAAAAGATCCTGGAAATTGAGGTTGAAAACTTGAATTAAAGGTGATGAAATTATTTTGAAAAGGAATACCAATATTTCACCCAGTTTCAAGGCCCTAAATGATGGTGAAAAATTCAAAACAAACTTTACTGCAATTTCAACTCCAAACAGAGCACAAAAACTTGTGAAAAATCTCCAGGAAGACTTGTGTAAAACTTGAAATACAAAATTCAAGTTTTTCACCCCTCCACAAAGGCAGTTTATTCAAGAATTTTCACAAAAAGATATGGCAAATAAGATTCACAATTTACACGTTAGTTTCAGCTCTAAACTTGGGTGAAAAACTTGAAACATTTTCAACACCATTTTTCCTTGAAAACAAGGTGAAATTTTTGAAATAATGTTCCAATGTTTTACTGGAACTTTACAGCCTTTTGCGGAACATAGGGCAGGCACATTTTTTTTCTGTTTTTGTGTTTTCGCCAGGAACACTCTCCTGAGCTCAATTCTAGTTGGATTCTCTTGAGACCGAGTGTGTTAGAATCACATTCAAAATCCACAGTCGCCACAATGCCGCTATTTTTGATATCCTTACATAATAGAATTCTCACCAAAAACTCTTGGTTTCCGCTAGGAACACTGTAGCAATAGGAGTAGTGCACCGATTGAGCTAATTCTTGGATATATTATGTATCACATGTGGTACTAGTCAAGGCCACTCTCACATATTTCATCTAGCTATATATCCTCATTTGGCACACATTTTTGTGAGGTACATGTTTACATATCATGATAAATGAAGGTATATACCCAGTGTTGTGGAAGTCACTGACTAGTCAGTGACTAGTCTGCAAGTCGCTATAGGCAGGTCAGTCAGGTCACCAAAGCGACCTGACTTCCGACCTGTCAACTGCAAACGATGGGAAAAAGCCACGCACAGCCAGTCGAGCTAGCTGAGACGTGGGAGTCCCCAGCTCCCTAGCAACGCGCTGGCAACAGCTGGTTGAAAGGTCAGGTCAGTTGCCCGACCTAACGACTAGTCACTGACTAGTCAGTGACTTGCAAAAATGACTAGTCAGTTCAGGTCACTGAGCCGACAACACTGTATATACCACCATTTGGTGGTGGTAACGTTGTAAGATGGTATGGTTAACTAGTACCACATGTGATACATAACATATCTAAGAATTAAATCAGCCACAATGAGGATTGGATTTAAATTGAGATGGGCGAAATCAGCTTGGATTTGTGACTTGTGGGTCAGAACCCATGTATTTGGCATCCCAGGCATCCATCAACCTACTCATTATCAAAATACATTCACATTCAGCCGTGCACAGTCAACATCTTAGCTGAAATTCCCTTGGAAATCCAGTTTTTAGGGTCGGATTAAATTTGTGAGTGGCCAAATCAACTTGGATTTGTGATTTCGGGGTCAGAAGCCATGCATTTGCAACCCAGGAATGTGTCGGCCAACTTGCTGTCAAAATCCATTCACATTTGACGCTATGCAGTCAACATCATTGGGAAAATTCGAGCAGAATCCTGTTTTCAGGATTGGATTAAATTTGCGACCCGCTGAATCAGCTTGGATTTGTGATTTGTGGGTCAAAACCCATGCATTTGCAACCCAGGAATCCTTCGGCCAACTTGTTGTCAAAATCCATTCAGATTCGACCCTACACACTTGACACTGCCGAAATTCCCTGGAATCCTGTTTTCATGGTCAGATTAAATTAGATTAAATTCGTGAGCAGCCAAATGAGCTTGGATTTATTATTTGTGGCTCAGAAACCATGCATTTGCATCCTAGGAAGCCATCGGCCAACTTGTTTTCAAAATACATTTACATTCCGCCCTATGCAGTCAACATCATTGCCAAAATTCCCGCAGAATCCTGTTTTCAGGGTTGGATTGAATTCATGACAGGCCAAATCAGCTAGGATTTGTGAATTGTGAGTCAGAAGCCATGCATTTGCAATCCAGGAATCCAGCAGCTGACTTGTTATTAAAATCCATTCACATTCAGCCCTACACAGTCAACATCACTGCCAAGATCATGCTGGAATCCTGTTTTCAGGATTGGATTGAATTTGCAACCAGCTGAATCAGCTTGGATTTGTGATTTTTGGGGCAAAACCCATGCATTTGCAACCCAGGAAGCTGTCGGCCGACTTGTTGTCAAAATCCATTCAGATTCAACCCTCCACAGTCAACATCATTGCTGAAATTCCCCTGGAATCCTGTTTTCAGCCTCAGATTAAATTCGTGACAGGCTGAACTAGCTTGGATTCGTGATTTGTGCATCAGAATCCATGCATTTGCAATCCAGGCATCTGTCGGCTGACCCTTTGTCAAAATCCATTCACATTTAACCCTACACAGTCAACATCACTGTCAAAATTCCCTCAGAATCCTGTTTTCAGGGTTGGATTAAATTTGCTATCAGCTTGGATTTGTGATTTGCGAACCAGAACCCATGCATTTGCAACCCAGGACTCTGTCGGCAGACTTTTTGTCAAAATCCAGTCACATTCGACCCTGCTCAGTCAACATCATTGCTGAAATTCCCCTGGAATCCAGTTTTCAACGTCGGATTAAGTTTGCAACCAGCTGAATCAGCGTGGATTTGTGATTCATGGTTCAGACCCCATGCATTTGCAACCCAGGAATCTGTGGGCCCACTTGTTGTCGAAATCCATCCAGATTCGACCCTACACAGTCAACATCCTTGCCAGCATTCTGCCAGAATCCTGTTTTCACATGGATTAAATTCGCGACCAGCCAACTAAGGTCGAATTTGTGATTTGTGCCTGATGACCCATGCATTTGCATCCCAAGAATCCATCTAGTGACTCAGCAGCAAAATCCATTCACATTCGACCCTATGCAGTCAACATCACTGTCACAATTCCCTCGGAATCTTATTTTCAGGGTCGGATTAAATTCATGACCAGCCAAAAGGAGTTGGGATTTTTTATTTGTGAGTCACAAGCCATGCTTTGGCATCCCAAGAATCCATCTAGCCATGCAGCAGCAAAATCCATTCACATTTGACCCTTCCCAATCAACATCACTGTCAAAATTCACCTGGAATCCTGTTTTCATCGTCGGATTATATTCGCGACCAGCCGAATGAGGTTGGATTTTTTGTTTGTGAGTCACAAGCCATGCATTGGCATCCCAGGAATCCATCTTGCCACCCAGCAGAAAAATCCATTAACATTCAGCCCCGTGCAGTCAATCATTGCTGAAATTCCCCCAGAATCCTGTTTTTAGCCTCTAATTTAATTCAAGACCAGCCGAATTAGTGAGGATTTTTTTTATTTTCGGGTCACAACCCATTCATTTGTATCCCAGGAATCCATCTTAGCCACTCAGTAACAAAATCCATTCACATTCAGCCATATGCAGTTAACATCATTGCCAAAATTCCCCTGGAATCCTGTTTTGGGGGTTGAATTAAATTCGTGACTGGCTGAATGAGCTTGGATTTGTGATTTGTGAGTCAAAGGTCATGCATTGATATCTCAGGAATCAATCTAACCACCCACCCGCAAACTCCATTCACATTCCGCTGTACACAGTTAACATCATTTCTGAAATTGCCCCAGAATCTTGTTTTCATCCTCGGATTAAATTTACAACCTGCTGAACCAGCTTGGATTTGTGATTTGTGCATCAGAACCCAGGCATTTGAATCCCAGGAATTTTTCACCTGACTGGTTGTCAAAATCCATTTACATTTGAGCCTATGCAGTCAACATCATTACCGAAATTCTCCCAGTGTCCTATTTTCAGGGTCGGATTAAATTCATGACCAGGCGAATCAGCTTGGATTTGTGATCTGTGTGTCAGAACCAACTTATTTGTGACCAAGGAATCCGTTGGCCAATTTGGTGTCAAAATCCATTTACATTTATCCCTACACAGTCAACATCATTGCCAAAATCCCCCCGGAATCATGTTTTCAGGGTCTGATTAAATTCACAACCAACTGAATCACCTTGGATTCGAGATTTGTGAGACAGAAGCTAAACATTTGCATCCGAGGAATCCATTTAGCTACTCAGCAGGAAAATCCATTCAAAGACAGCCCTACGTAGTTGACATCATTGCCGAAATTTGTGACTGGCTGAATCAGCTTGGATTTGTGATTTATGAGTCAGAACCCATTCATTTGCGACCCAGGAGTCCGTTGGCCGACCTTTTGTCAAAATCCATCCAGATTCGACCCTACGCAGTCAACATCATTGCTGAAAATTGCCTAGAATCCTGTTTTCTCAGTCGGATTAAATTCACACCCAGCCAAGTAAGCTTGAATTTGTGATTTGTGTCTCATAAACCATGCATTTTCATCCCTGGAATCCATCCAACATTCCAGCAGCAAAATCCATTCACATCTAACCCTATGCAGTCAATATCATTGCCCAAATTCCCCTGGAATCCTGTTTTCAATCTCGGAATAAATTTGTGACAGGCCAAATTAGCTTGGATGTGAAATTTGTGAGACAGACTCAATGGATTGGCATCAGGAATCTATCTAGCCACCTCGCAGCAAAATCCACTCCCATTCAGGCCTGGGCAGTCAACATCATTGCCAAAATTCCCCTGGAATCCTGTTCTCAGGGGCGGATTAAATTTGCGACAGGCCGCATCAGCATGGATTTTTTATTTGTGAGTCACAAGCTATGGATTGGGATCCCAGGAATCCATCTAGCCACCCAGCAGCAAAATTCATTCGCATTAGGCCCTACACAATCCACATCATTGCCAAAATTCCCTTGGAATCCTGTTTTCAGGGTCGGATTAGATTCACGACTGACCAAATTAGCTTGGATTTGTGATTTAAGAGTCAGAAGCCATGCATTTGCATCCCTGGAATACGCCACCAGAGTCTTTGGTCAAAATTAGTTTACATTTGACCCTATGCAGTCTACATCAGTGCCAAAATTCACCCGGAGTCCCGTTTTTAGCCTCGGATTAAATTCATGACCTGTCTAATTAGCTGGGATTTTTTGTTTGTGGGTCAGAACCCATGGATTTGCATCCTAGAAATCCATGTTAGCCACTAATCAGCAAAATTCATTGACATTCAGCCCTAGCCAGTCAATATTATTGCTGAAATTTCCGCGGAATCCTGTTTTCAGGGTCGGATTGAATTTGTGACAGGCCAAATTAGCTATGATTTGTGATAGATGGGTCAGAGCCAATCCCTTCGGATTTCAGGAATCCGTTCAGCTACTCAGCATCAAAATCCATTCACATTTGCCCCTCTGCAGTCAACATCATTGCCAAATTTCCCCCAGAATCCTGTTTTCAGGGACGGATTAAATTTGCAACCAGTTGAATCAGCTTGGATTTGTGATTTGTGGGACAGAATCAACACATTTGCATCCAAGGAATAAATCTAGCCACCCAGGATCAAAATCCATTCACATTCAGCCCATCGCAGTCAACATCATTGCCAAAATTCCCCTGTAATTGGGTTTTCAGGGGCAGATTAAATGTGAGACAGGCCGTATCAGAGTGTGTTGGTGTTTGTGAGTCACAAGCTATGGGGATCCATCTAGCCAATCAGTAGCAAAATCCATTCACATTTGGCCGTACACAGGTAACATTATTGCCGAGAATCTTATTTTCAGCTTCAGATGAAATTCGGGATAGGCCAAACCAGGTTGAATTTGTGGTTTGTGCGTCAGTACCCATACATTTGCATCCCAGGAATCCATCACCCAACTCGTTTTTGAAATCTATTTACATCCGAGCCTACGCAATCAACATAATTACTGATATTCCCCAAAGTCCTGTTTTCAGGGTCAGATTAAATTCACCACTGGGCAAACTAGCTTGGATTTGTGATTTGTCAAGCAGATGCCTTGGATTTCCATCCCAAGAATCCATCGGCCAACCTCTTGTTAAAATCCCTTTATATTTGGCCCCACACAGTTGACATCATTGCCCAAATTCCCCCAGAATCCTGTTTTCAGGGTTAGATTAAATTTGTGACCAGCGGAATGAGCTTGGATTTGTGATTTGGGGGTCAGTACTCATGCATTTGCAACCCATGAAAACGTTGGCCGGCTTATTGTCAAAATTGTGTTATATTCGACTTGACACAGTCAACATCATTGCTGAAATCCCCCCGGAACCCTGTTTTGAGGTCGGATTAACTTTGCAACTGACCGAATTACCTTAGATTTGTGATTTGTAGCTCAGAACCCATGCATTTGCATCCCAGGAATCTGTCGGCCGACTTGTTGTCAAAATCTATTTACATTAGGCCCTAGGCAATCAAGATCATTGCCCAAATTCCCCTGAAATTCAGTTTTCAAGGTCAGATTAAACTTGTGACCGGCCAAATCAGCTTAGATTTGTGATTGGGGAGTCAGAAGCCTTCGAGTGGCATCCCAGGAAATTCCATTTATGTCCGGCCCTACACAGTCAACATCATTACCAAAGTCCCCTGGAATTCTGTTTTCGAGGTCGGAACAGCTGCTAACATGTTGTCAAGATCCATTTACATTCAACCCTACACAGTCAACATCTCTGTCGAAATTTCCCTAGAATCCTGTTTTCAGGGTCTGATTAAATTTGTGAATGGCCGAATCAGCATGGATTTGTGATTTTTGGCTCAGAACCCATGCATTTGCATTCCAGGAATCCCTCACCTGACTTGGTGTCCAAATCGATTCACATTCCAGCCTACTGTAAGGGCAACCTCAGCTCGGCGCGGAGCGCGAGAGACTAGCGGGAGAATCCGAAGCAAACTCAATTCAAGGTACTAAATACAGAGTTCTAGAATACGCACCTAGCGGGAGAATCCGAAGAGAAGAAAGGATAAGGATTCCCACGCTAGGCGAGGTTTTTATAGGTACTAGCCAGTAGCACGTGTCCGGAGGGATCGGCAGTGGTCTCGAGCTTGATCGCACAGCATGTGCCAGTGAGAGCGACCGGACGGAGGGGGACGGAGGGGAACGGAGTCCGGAGAGACGAGAGGTGACGTTCCGGGTGGAGGCGCAGGTTGAGGTGCGGGTCCGGAGGCCGGACAGTCGGGCGAGGCCGGACGAAGGATCGGACGAGGCAGTGGGGCAGTGCGATGGGCGGGAGCCGGACGGACGGACGGACGGACGGACGGGCGGTTCCCCTGACATCACCCCCCCCTTGGAATGCGGCGTCCCGACGCATGAATCGGACCTGGGCGTCGCGCCTCCGGAACGAGAGCGAGTCGAAAGCGGCCGAGGCGATCCGGCGCGGGGCGTTAGGGTAGCGGCGGTAGTAGGCATCAATAGCGTCTCGGGCGAAGACGTCGGAGTGCTTTACCCATTTATTGTGTTCCGGGCCGTAGCCTTTCCACCGCACCATGTACCAGAGGCTGCCATAACGGACCTTCGCTTCTAGGATCTCTTCGACCTCCCATTGAACGTCGTGGTCCGTCTGAAGGACGGGTGGAGGTTCGTCATTCCGGGGGCGTCCGGGGAACGGGTCCGGTTCCGCGAGCTGGAGTTTCACCACCGGGAAGACCGGGTGGAGCTGGGAGTACCGGGGGGGAAGCTCGAGTTTGTACGCACCCTTTCCGACAACCTTCACGACTTTGAAGGGGCCGAGGCGTTTGTCCGCGAATTTGACGGACGGACGGGTTGTTCGGATGTCGGAGGCGTCCAGCCAGACTCGGTCGCCTACTTTGATCTCTGGGGCGGGCGTGCGTCGGCGATCGTAGTACAGCTTGAACTCGTCCTTGGCTTTAACGAGCGCGGCTTTGGCTTCCGAGACTCCGGACGCGATCCGGTCGCGGAACTCGTTCGCGGACTCCACGTTCGAGCGCAGTCCGTTGGGCTCAAACCCCATCCGGGGGAGCCTTCCGGTGTCCATCATGAACGGGACTTGCTGCGTCGAGGAGTGGACGTGGTTGTTGTACGCGAACTCCACGGCCGGTAGGAGCTCGTCCCAGTCGTCTTGTTTGTAGTTCGTGAAGATCCGGACGAACTGCTCGAGTTCCTGATTGACGCGCTCGGTCTGGCCGTCGGTCTGCGGGTGGTAGGTGGTGGAGGTCGCTGGTTCTATCCCGATGAGGCACCACAGTTCCGTAGTGAATTCCGCGACGAACTGCGGCCCACGGTCGGAGATATATTTCCGGGGGGTTCCGTGGTGCCTCCAGACGTTCCGGTAGTAGAGCCGAGCGGCTCCGACCGCGCCAAGGCCGGTGTGGCACTCGTTGAAATGGGCCCGCTTACCCCGGACGTCGACCACGACCATAACGGCGTCGAAGCCGTGCGCGTCCGGGAGCTCGACGATGAAGTCCACCGAGACAGTGTCCCAGCGTTCTTCCGGAATCTCGGTCGGGTGGAGCTCTCCGTGGGGTAGCTTCCGGAGTGCCTTCGTCCAGTTGCACGGGTCGCAAGTTCGGACATATTGCCCGACGTGACGGGACAGCTGGGGCCACCAGTAATTCCGGGAGATGAGCTCGAGGGTTTTGAAGCGTCCGGCGTGTCCGGCGACCCGGGTGTCGTGGTGCAGGGCGATGATCCGGCGCTGGAGGTCCTTATTCCGCGGTACGACGATCTTACCGCGGTAGTAAAGGAGCCCTTCTGCGACACGCCATTCGGACGACCGGGGGGGGCGGACATTCCGGTTCTTGAGGAGCTCTCGCGCGACAAGCGCGACGGGGTCCTCAAGGTCCGGTTCACCCGTGAAGGCCTCCCGGACGTCACGAAGGAGGGGGACCTCAGGTCCGGCTACCACGACGCCTTCTAGCGCGCGGACATGGAACAAGTCCGGGCGAAGAAGGGTAACGTCTGTGTTGTCCGAGCCTACCCCGTGGTCCGGGCGACGGGACAGCGCGTCCGGACGGCCCATGAGGCGTCCGGGCTGGTGGTGGAGTGCGAAGTCAAACCGGGACAGGTACAGGGACCACCGCGCCTGCCTCCGGTTCAAGTTCTGTGCCTTCCGGAAGTACTCCAAGTTTTTGTGGTCCGTCCAGATCTCGACCGGATGCTGCGTACCTTCGAGGAAGTGTCGCCACTCCTCTAGGGCCCGGATGATCGCAAGCATCTCCTTGTCATGGATCTCGTAGTTGCGCTGGACGTCACTCAGACTCTTGGAGTAAAACGCGACCGGATGCCACTTCCCGTTCGCGTCCGGCTGAGACAGGACGGCTCCGGTGGCCGCCTCGACCCGGTACGGACGCGACTCGTCGGGCAGGACCAAGACGGGCTCCGCGGTCACCGCATCCTTGAGGGCTTGGAAGGCGGCGGCGGCGGCAGCGGTCCAGGTCCAAGCGACGCTCTTCTTTGTGAGGTCGAAGAGGGGCCGCACTATGTCCGAGAACGCCCGGATGAACCTCCGGTAGAAGTTCGTGAAGCCAAGGAACTGCTGCACGTCCTTCTTGTTCTCCGGAGCAGGCCAGGCAGCGACTCCGGCGACCTTGACCGGGTCCATCTCGACGTGGTTGTGCGAGATGATGACGCCGAGGTATTCGATCGACGACTTCTCGAACTCGCACTTCTCCGGCCGGAGGTAAAGCTTGTGCGCCCGGAGCCGCCGGAGGACTTCTCGGACGATCTCTCGGTGGCGCGCGAGATCGGAGTGAGCGATGAGGATGTCGTCAAGGTATACCATGACATCTCCGGACAGGATGAGGTCTTGGAAGATGTCGTTCATCATCGTCTGGAACGTGGCCGGAGAGTTGGTGAGGCCGAAGTACATCACCAGGGGCTCGAAGAGCCCTCGGTTGGTACGGAACACGGCCTTCCACTCGTCGCCTCCTCGGATCCGGACGTTGTTGAAGCCCCACCAGACGTCGAGTTTCGTGAAGAACCGGGCTCCCTTGAGGCGGTTGATGAGGTCGTTAATCAGCGGGAGTGGATACCGGTTCTTTACGGTCATCGCGTTGAGCGCCCGGTAGTCCTGGACGAACCGGAGGCTTCCGTCCTTCTTTTTGATGAAGAAGACTGGAGACGCCATCGGGGATTTGGACGGACGAATCCGGCCGGTGCTCAGCCCGTCCTCGATGAACGCGTCAAGTTCCTTCTGCTCAAGGGGGGAGATTGGGTAGACCTTGCAGTTGGCCGGTTTCGCGTCCGGGACGAGTTCGATGGCGTTGTCCCACGTCCGACGCTCCGGCAACGCGTCGAACGACTCCTTATCGAAAACGTCGGAGAAATCCTCTGCCCAAGCCGGAACCGAGGTCTCAGGCGGGGCCGAGTTCCGGGCGTAGGCCTCCGCGAGCCGTTGAGAGACGGTGCTACCCACGCGGATCTCTTCGGTTGGAGCGAACACGGTGTAGAGGATCCGGTCGCCTTCCTCGAGCTCGTCATCGTCATCGTCGTCGTCGTCCGGGTCCGGAGTGAGGTCCGGAAAGTCGTCTCCGTCGACGTCCGGATCGTACCCGTCGTCTCCGCACCACTCCTCCGAGTCAATGGCACAGATAGACGGGACGGGACCTTCGCGGAGCTGCCGGAGGATCGCGGCGGAGATCTTCGCGTTGCGACGGACGGCGCGAAGCTCCTCTCGGCAAGTGCTGCAGCTGGTCGGGCAGCGGGTCATCCAGACTTCCTTGGTCTCCCAGTCGATCTCCAGGTTGTGCTTCTGAAGCCAGGAGTAACCGAGGATGACGTGCTGCTTCCCGAGCCGCGTTACGGCGAGTTGGATGCGTTCGGAGTGTCCCTTGTAGTTGACAACCATATCAACTACGCCGGAAATGCCTCCGGATGCATTGGGCGTGCCGTCGACGTTGAGGACCGGAATAGGCTGGGAGAGCTTCCGGACGGGAAGGTTACGGGAGATCACGTACTCCGAGTCGATGAAGTCTCCGGTCGCTCCGCAGTCGACCAGACCCTTCACGGACATCGTAGCCGCGGTCTCTACCGATTGCATCTCCAACGGAATGTGTAGGGAGTTCCGGCCCTCGACGGAGTCAATAACATACCGCTGGGGCAGTTTGCGCTCCCACCTAGGGCGGCGGACGCGGGGAATGGAAGGGGTTTTTGCCTCCGGGGCGGGAATAGGGGGCTCCGGCTTGGTGGCGGAAGCCGGAACAGGGGGTGCGCCTTTCGTTTCAACTGCTGATTTATTGGGTATATCTTTGTCCAAGCAGGAGTAACGATTGGGGGACGCGACCGAGGGCGCACCGCTCACTCGGCCGGGTCCGGAAAACCCTCCGGCTCCGCGTCTCCGGCTTCCGGCTCGGTCGGAAGCCCAGCGGTGGTAGAGAGGCGTGCGAAGAGTTCTCCGAGGAGGTCGTCACCGAGTTGACGGACGACCTTGTCCAGGACGTCTGCGTGCCGGACGTCCGAGGGAGTCGGGCAGTCTCGGGCGAGGTGTCCGGCCGCACCGCAACGGAAGCAAGTGCGCGGCGTGAAGCGTGCGCGGGTCCGGTCGACTTCCATCGGGATGCCGGGCGGAAGGGCGGGCGTCGGCGCGGCTTTGGGAGCAGGCGTGAAGGAGGGGACTGGGAGGAACGTCCCGGTGCGGGGGCATGCGGCCGGAGCCGGGGCGCGAGTCGGAGGTGCTCCTGCTCGGACACGGGCGAGGGCGTCGTACTGGCGGAAGGCGCGGAGACGCCATCCGGCGTAGTCTAGTAGTGCCGGAGCGGTCCCGGACGTGGTGATCGCCGCGTTAATCCGCGGGTCGAGCCCTGCTCGGTACTTGGTGACGCGGACGAGCGGATCTGTGTACCCGGCCGTGGCGGCGAGTTCCTCGAAGTCGTCCGTGTACCGGTAAACGTCGCGGGAGCCCTGGTAGTAGCTATGGGTCTCCAGCCGGAGGAGTGCTTGGTCTTGCTCGTTTTCCTCTACGAACCGGAGCCGGAACTCGGACTCGAATTCCGCCCAGGACGGGAATGGGAACGGAACGATTGCGGACTGTCGCTCGGCCCATCGTCCGGCCGCGTCTCACGCCATAAAGGACATGGCGTACCGCACGAGTTTTTCCTCAACGACCTGTCTGTGGACCATGAAGGCTTCCGGAACCAGTCGGAGGTATGTGAGGACGGAGTGGAGGAACATCCGTCCTTGAGTCCGGTCGCCATCGAAAACGGCCGGGGGGTTCGGTCGGAGAACCGATTTTGCTGCGGGGGTGAGGGTGGTGAAGTCTGGACCCACCGCCGGAGCCGGAACGGCAGGGACGGGGGCAGTCGCGGGTGGATTTTGGCTGTTGTGTAAAACGCGGAGGAGTAGGGCTTCGATGTTCGCGAGAGAGCCTTCTACTGCGGTCAGCCGGGATTCGGGGTCGGCAGCCGGGTCCGGGATGTAAACATCCGGGAGCTCGGGTGGCGCGGACCCGTTTCCGGGCGTCGGGGCGTCCATCAAGGAGGAGGGGTCGAGATTGGAAGTGGGGGAGGCCGGAGCGCTAGCATAGCGGTCCGAGTCCGAGTCTACACCGAACTTCGCAATCTTGACCGGTTGATCCCTTAGATCCTTTCTTCTGCTGTAAGGGCAACCTCAGCTCGGCGCGGAGCGCGAGAGACTAGCGGGAGAATCCGAAGCAAACTCAATTCAAGGTACTAAATACAGAGTTCTAGAATACGCACCTAGCGGGAGAATCCGAAGAGAAGAAAGGATAAGGATTCCCACGCTAGGCGAGGTTTTTATAGGTACTAGCCAGTAGCACGTGTCCGGAGGGATCGGCAGTGGTCTCGAGCTTGATCGCACAGCATGTGCTAGTGAGAGCGACCGGACGGAGGGGGACGGAGGGGAACGGAGTCCGGAGAGACGGGAGGTGACGTTCCGGGTGGAGGCGCAGGTTGAGGTGCGGGTCCGGAGGCCGGACAGTCGGGCGAGGCCGGACGAAGGATCGGACGAGGCAGTGGGGCAGTGCGATGGGCGGGAGCCGGACGGACGGACGGACGGACGGACGGACGGACGGGCGGTTCCCCTGACACCTACACAGCCATCAAAATTACCAACATTCCCCAGGAGTCCTGTCCTCAGGGTTGGACTAAATTCGTGACAGGGCGAATGAGCTTGGATTTGTGATTTGTGAGGCAGAAGCCATGCATTGCCATCCTAGGAATGCTTCAGCTGATTTTTTCTCAAAATTCATTTAAATATGACCCTACACAGGATTTGGCCAGTTGTGAATTTAATCTGACCCTGAAAACTGGATTCTGGGTGAATTTTGGCAATGATGTTGACTGCGTAGGGCTGAATACAAATGGATATTGACAACCGGCTGGCCGATGGATTCTCGGGATGGTAATGTATGGTGTCTGCCTCGCCAATCGCAAATCCAAGCTGATGCACCCGGTCACGAATTTAACCTGAACCTGAAAACAGGACTCCAGGGGAATGTCAGTAATTATGTTGACTGCGTAGACACAACAGGTCGAGTGGCGGATCTCTGGGATGCAAATGCATGGGTTCTGAGCCACAAATCACAAATCCAAGCTAATTCTGCTGGTTGCGAGTTTAATCTGACCCTGAAGACAGGATTCCCGGGGAATTCTGACGGTGATGTTGCATGCGTAAGGTCGAATTTGAATGGATTTTGACAACAAGTCTGCTGACGGATTCCTGGGATGCCAATGCAAGGGTTCTGACCGGCAAATCACAAATCCAAGCTGATTCAGCCGGTTGCAAACTTAAAACAGGATTCCAGGGGAATTTTGGCAATGATGTTGACTGTGTAAGGTCGAATGCGAATGGATTGAGATGCTAAGTGGCTGGACGGATACCTAGCACCCGAATGGATCGGCTCTGACTCACTAATAACAAATCCAAGCTAGTATGGCAGTTCGCGAATGTAATCCGAGGCTGAAAACAGGATGCCCGGGGCAATTTCAGCAATGATGTTCACTGCATAGGGTCAAATGTCAATGCATTTTGCTGCTCGGTGGCAAAATGAATTCCTTGAATGCAAATTATAAATTGTATTTGGTTCAGCTGGTGTGAATTTAATCTGAGGCTGCAAACAGGATTCTGTGGTAATTTCAGCAATGATGTTAACTGTGTATGGCCGAATATGAGTGGATGTTGCTGCTTAGTGGCTGGATGGATTCCCGGGATACCAATGCATGACCTCTCACTCACAAATCACAAATCCAAGCTGATTTGGCCTGTTGAAAATTTGACCCAACCCTGAAAACAGGATTCCAGCAGAATGGTGGCAATGATGTTGACTGTGTAGGGCCAATTGTGAATGGATTTTCCTGCTGAGGGGCGAGATAGAATCCTGGGATGCAAATGCATAGTTTCTGGCGCACAAATTGCAAATCCAAGCTCATTGGTCATGTCAAGAATTTAATCAGACACTGAAAACAGGATTCTGGGGGGATTTTGCTAATGATGTTGACTGTGTAGGGCCAAATGTGAATGGATTTTGATAACGAGCAGGCCGACGGATTCCTGAGTTTCCGACACATGGGTTCCGACCCATAAATAAAAAATTCAAATTGATTTGGGCACTCGCGAATTTAATCCGACCTTCAAAACAGTGTTCCAAGGAAATTTCAACAATGTTCACTGCGTAGGGCCAAATGTAAATGGATTTTGAGAAGAAGTTGGCCGAAGATTTCCTGGGATGGCAATGCATGGCTTTGGGCTCACAAATTGAAAAAATCACTCCATCTCTTTCATCTTATCCGGTCCCGTCTGCAGCTGTATCCTCATTTGGCAAAAATCCAAGTTAATTTGGCTAGTAGTGAATTTAATCCGACCCTGAAATAGAATTGCCGGGGAATTTTGACAGTGATGTTTTCTCCATAGCATCGAATGTGAATGGATTTTAACAGAAGATTGGCCGCTTGAGTCGTGGATTGCAAATGCATTGCTTCTGACTCACAAATAAAAAATCCCAACTCCTTTTGGCTGGTCATGAATTTAATCCGACCCTGAAAATAAGATTCCGAGGGAATTGTGACAGTGATGTTGACTGCGTAGGGTCGAATGTGAATGGATTTTGCTGCTGAGTCACTAGATGGATTCTTGGGATGCAAATGCATGGGTCATCAGGCACAAATCACAAATTCGACCTTAGTTGGCTGGTCGCGAATTTAATCCATGTGAAAACAGGATTCTGGCAGAATGCTGGCAAGGATGTTGACTGTGTAGGGTCGAATCTGGATGGATTTCGACAACAAGTGGGCCCACAGATTCCTGGGTTGCAAATGCATGGGGTCTGAACCATGAATCACAAATCCACGCTGATTCAGCTGGTTGCAAACTTAATCCGACGTTGAAAACTGGATTCCAGGGGAATTTCAGCAATGATGTTGACTGAGCAGGGTCGAATGTGACTGGATTTTGACAAAAAGTCTGCCGACAGAGTCCTGGGTTGCAAATGCATGGGTTCTGGTTCGCAAATCACAAATCCAAGCTGATAGCAAATTTAATCCAACCCTGAAAACAGGATTCTGAGGGAATTTTGACAGTGATGTTGACTGTGTAGGGTTAAATGTGAATGGATTTTGACAAAGGGTCAGCCGACAGATGCCTGGATTGCAAATGCATGGATTCTGATGCACAAATCACGAATCCAAGCTAGTTCAGCCTGTCACGAATTTAATCTGAGGCTGAAAACAGGATTCCAGGGGAATTTCAGCAATGATGTTGACTGTGGAGGGTTGAATCTGAATGGATTTTGACAACAAGTCGGCCGACAGCTTCCTGGGTTGCAAATGCATGGGTTTTGCCCCAAAAATCACAAATCCAAGCTGATTCAGCTGGTTGCAAATTCAATCCAATCCTGAAAACAGGATTCCAGCATGATCTTGGCAGTGATGTTGACTGTGTAGGGCTGAATGTGAATGGATTTTAATAACAAGTCAGCTGCTGGATTCCTGGATTGCAAATGCATGGCTTCTGACTCACAATTCACAAATCCTAGCTGATTTGGCCTGTCATGAATTCAATCCAACCCTGAAAACAGGATTCTGCGGGAATTTTGGCAATGATGTTGACTGCATAGGGCGGAATGTAAATGTATTTTGAAAACAAGTTGGCCGATGGCTTCCTAGGATGCAAATGCATGGTTTCTGAGCCACAAATAATAAATCCAAGCTCATTTGGCTGCTCACGAATTTAATCTAATTTAATCTGACCATGAAAACAGGATTCCAGGGAATTTCGGCAGTGTCAAGTGTGTAGGGTCGAATCTGAATGGATTTTGACAACAAGTTGGCCGAAGGATTCCTGGGTTGCAAATGCATGGGTTTTGACCCACAAATCACAAATCCAAGCTGATTCAGCGGGTCGCAAATTTAATCCAATCCTGAAAACAGGATTCTGCTCGAATTTTCCCAATGATGTTGACTGCATAGCGTCAAATGTGAATGGATTTTGACAGCAAGTTGGCCGACACATTCCTGGGTTGCAAATGCATGGCTTCTGACCCCGAAATCACAAATCCAAGTTGATTTGGCCACTCACAAATTTAATCCGACCCTAAAAACTGGATTTCCAAGGGAATTTCAGCTAAGATGTTGACTGTGCACGGCTGAATGTGAATGTATTTTGATAATGAGTAGGTTGATGGATGCCTGGGATGCCAAATACATGGGTTCTGACCCACAAGTCACAAATCCAAGCTGATTTCGCCCATCTCAATTTAAATCCAATCCTCATTGTGGCTGATTTAATTCTTAGATATGTTATGTATCACATGTGGTACTAGTTAACCATACCATCTTACAACGTTACCACCACCAAATGGTGGTATATACAGTGTTGTCGGCTCAGTGACCTGAACTGACTAGTCATTTTTGCAAGTCACTGACTAGTCAGTGACTAGTCGTTAGGTCGGGCAACTGACCTGACCTTTCAACCAGCTGTTGCCAGCGCGTTGCTAGGGAGCTGGGGACTCCCACGTCTCAGCTAGCTCGACTGGCTGTGCGTGGCTTTTTCCCATCGTTTGCAGTTGACAGGTCGGAAGTCAGGTCGCTTTGGTGACCTGACTGACCTGCCTATAGCGACTTGCAGACTAGTCACTGACTAGTCAGTGACTTCCACAACACTGGGTATATACCTTCATTTATCATGATATGTAAACATGTACCTCACAAAAATGTGTGCCAAATGAGGATATATAGCTAGATGAAATATGTGAGAGTGGCCTTGACTAGTACCACATGTGATACATAATATATCCAAGAATTAGCTCAATCGGTGCACTACTCCTATTGCTACAGTGTTCCTAGCGGAAACCAAGAGTTTTTGGTGAGAATTCTATTATGTAAGGATATCAAAAATAGCGGCATTGTGGCGACTGTGGATTTTGAATGTGATTCTAACACACTCGGTCTCAAGAGAATCCAACTAGAATTGAGCTCAGGAGAGTGTTCCTGGCGAAAACACAAAAACAGAAAAAAAATGTGCCTGCCCTATGTTCCGCAAAAGGCTGTAAAGTTCCAGTAAAACATTGGAACATTATTTCAAAAATTTCACCTTGTTTTCAAGGAAAAATGGTGTTGAAAATGTTTCAAGTTTTTCACCCAAGTTTAGAGCTGAAACTAACGTGTAAATTGTGAATCTTATTTGCCATATCTTTTTGTGAAAATTCTTGAATAAACTGCCTTTGTGGAGGGGTGAAAAACTTGAATTTTGTATTTCAAGTTTTACACAAGTCTTCCTGGAGATTTTTCACAAGTTTTTGTGCTCTGTTTGGAGTTGAAATTGCAGTAAAGTTTGTTTTGAATTTTTCACCATCATTTAGGGCCTTGAAACTGGGTGAAATATTGGTATTCCTTTTCAAAATAATTTCATCACCTTTAATTCAAGTTTTCAACCTCAATTTCCAGGATCTTTTTCGCTGAAAATGTTTCAAGTTTTACACCACATTTTCTTACTAGTTTGGTACATTGTTTTTGAGTTGACATTGCAGTGAAAATTGTTTTGAATTTTTCACTGTCATTTAGGCTCTTGAACAGGGGTGAAACATTGATGTGAATCTTCAAAACAAATTTATGAATATTATTTCAAGTTTTTGATATTCATTTTCAATCTAGTTTGTGCTGAAAATCAAGCTGAAAAACTCGAAATATTTCCGGTGGAAACAAGAGTGAAAAACTCAAATAAAGTTTCACTCTAAACTTGAGTGAAAAACTTGAATGTTTCAACCAGTGATGTTGGCTATGTATCACCTGTAGCCGTATCATTAGGTATCCCTTTATGTAGCATCTGTAGTCAACCAGGGATGTAGCCATCTGTAGTTGACTGCATGCCAATGTAGCAGTCTGTAGTTAGGCGGGGTGCTACAAGAAAGGGACCTTTGCAACACAAAAGGAAAGCCTTTGTGCACTCACTAAACTTCTTTCTTTCATGTAGTCCTGTTTTTTTCTAACACTTGCCGTTGTGTTCTCACTTGCGTCTGTCACTTTCGGAATGCTTAATTCAGTGATTTTATTTGCTTGCAGGAGGGAATTGAACTCAGGATCTCGCTAGAACAATGAAAATTATAGAAAATACAAAACACCACTATTGTCAGCAATGGCCTCTGGGTCGGCTAAACAATGACCAACCGAACGGACTCCTCGTTAGGAGGCCGTATATTGTGGGTCGGGATGCGAGGTGGAACCTGGAACGAGTCGGACAGGGTATGATATCCACTCAGGTATAATACCCGGGGTGTGGATGCAACCCGCAATAGAATGGAGGGGAAGTGGGACAGGGTGGAGACAATCCCTAAGTCAAGCCAAAGCAGAAGTCTGAGATTAGACGAGGTAGAATCTACTGTACAAGGAGATTCTACTGTGCTTATATACGTTATAAATAAATTAATATGATTGTGATCAGTTCCTGTATAGCAACATTAAGGAGCATTAATGTGTGATGCTCCTAGCTCCTGTGTGCTATCGCCATAGGGTCTGAGGGCTAGGAGGACCGATGGCGCAGGATTCCTAACCCTTAACATCTTCAAATATCTTGGTCCCTGAAGCCTGTGATCGGGCTCCTGTATGTAGTTAGGGGAGCCGACTGCGCGGGTTCCCTAACCCTCAACGTCTTCTCATATCCCCATCCTTTGAAACCCATGATCGGGTTTCAACCGTGAGAAGGTCCCGTGGTCACGTCATGAGAGTCCCGTGATGTAGACGTGTCTGTACGCGGTACAGACACATCGCGCGAAAAAGTGGAACCTGAGCAATTCATGACAACTATGCCAAGAAGACCATGAGAAATACAGCAAAGTTATGGACCACATGACCATGGCTCCTCCCTAAATGTACTTGTACAACATTTCTGGGGATATATTTCATTGTTGAATAGAAATGACTATTAGTGAACCCATTGTTTGAAGACACTCCACATGGTTAGGGTAATTGCACACAAGAATTTGTGAGATTTCTGGTGCGATCAAGCCTCAAGGACTCTTACTGCTGAAGTGAGGAGCGTGGTGTCGGTGATTCAAGGTCCAATCCGCCAGACAATAGGATGCCGAACTGCAAAAGAATATGTATCGCTATATGTATCGGTAACGAGATGACAAAGCACGAGTTTGCGTCACAGTTGAGTGTGGGGTAGGTTGAAGGGACGACTTAGAACTTGAAGTTTGGGGGTGAGTGAAAATTGATGTGTGATCAGAGAAAACGGGAATCAGAAGGGGGAACGCTCTTGCACTGAAAGGCCAGCGGCGTGATTGAATTGTTGAGGAAGAAAGGACATGGGCATCGAAAGGAAAGCGAGAAGCGGCATCACGCTCGCGTTGATGGCAACAGTAGTATGGCGGCTCGTCGGACCGGAGGCCCGCATCTCTTCCTCCACCCTTGTCCCAAATTCTTGAATACTATGGAACGGCGCCTCTCCACAACAAGATCTCAAAGCCGCAGCGACAAATGATCATCTAAGCACTGTGGCACTCGGGTCCTCGTCAAGGATACATCAGCAAGATTGTTATATTTTCACTAAAATCAACCTGTTCTCGGACTGAAATAAAAAATCTGGCTCAACAGTTCTGCGTGAATCAATCATAAGACTGCTTCCAAATATTTTGAGAAATTTTGGTCGAGAAATGGGGGACGAGTTCCCAAATTGATGTGGCTAGGCAATGCGATTGATGTGGACAGAAAAGACCATTAATGTCTGATCATTTTGGAACTAGTCCTCCATTTCTGCACCAAAACTCCTCAAAATATTTGGGAGCTGTCTTATTATACATTCACACAGAACTGTTGAGCCAGATTTTTTATTTCAGTCTGAGAACAGGTTGATTTCAGTGAAAATATAACAATCTTCCCAAAAGGCTAAATGATCACGTGGGGGAACCGCACTTATCTGTCCCTACCTTATGAGTATATATACAGAAGTAGTCTGATAGTAATCACGGGCTGCTTGTTGGCAGACCATCAAATTATGTAAAAGAGTGGCTATACCTGCGGACATTCTTTCTTTTGTAGCGCAATAAATACACACTGAATATCTTGAAATATTTATTCGTGTTCATAAGATAAAATTGAAGAGATCTTCCAGCAAGGATCAAGTGTTTTACCGCCCTAATCCTCCCAGCCAGAATCAACCCCAAAACTGCTCAAATAATACCATGTGGACAAACTCATTTCATATCATTACAACTGCGGGGCATTTTGTTTAGCTCTAAGGGAATATTTCGTTCATTGGAAAACCTTCTATATGCTCAAATATTTGTGGAATTATTTCCCCAAAAGGCATCCGTGAACAAGACCGCAAAATAGTGATTGGTCCGTTTTGCTCCATGGCAGATATGGCACTGTTTGGTCGAAAAAACAGGACCAAACTAAGCCAGGTCTATACTGGGTGGCATGGCCGCCCTGCAGTGGCTGGGTGCCACTGCATGCCCCAAAAGGCCTTTGGTGGTGAGTGCCACACTTGATAGTTATTGAGGGTTTGGGGGGGGCAAACCCTCAATGCGCAAGCAATGACTATGTCATGTTGCATAGTGAATATGACATTGTTTCCTTGGGACATCAAGTCATCCCCTCCAAGTTCTCTTTCCGATACTGAATTCGTAACTGTTTTGATAACCAAGTAAGGCTCTAACTGTTTAGTGTAGGTTTGTGGTCAGGCTCAAACCAAACCAAAGGGTTTACAAACTGTTTAAACAGTTCATAAACAGCAATATTTTCTATAAAAAAAGTAAAGCACAAGATCTAGGACTCAGAAAAACTGTTCTGAGGTTAATTATCGGGTCAAGGTCAATCAACAGTATTGCAAGGTGTCTGGACAGTGTATTGAGCAAAAGAGCAGGCAGAGGTCAGAACATTTCCCAATCCGGTAATATCAATCCGACATCACTGATTTCAGGCCAGGTTGTCGACCTTGCCGACCTCCAATTACATTTCCTCATTATGACTGAAAATCACAAATGAAGCTCAACAGACAAGTCCTCACACTGCAGACACAAATTGCAGGTGCTGTGGGCCGTAAATCCCCATGAGCACTGAAAAGGTTTAAACCGTTTAGTTTTCATCTGTTTATGGTTTACAGCCCATGTAAACTAAAGTGTAAAACTGTTTATAAACCAAAACCATTGGAGCCTTATAACCAAGTTTGAACTTTGAAATTATGGGGGCTACAGTGTACCCTAGGATTGCTCTGCAGGCTACAGATACTCGGTGGTACACTATCAAGAGCTATCAACCAATGGCGTCGTGCTACCAAGAGCTATCAACAGCTATGGATCTGCGGTGATGGGCTACCGGCTAGTACCGGGTATATCATGCCACAATATCATAAGCGTGATTAACATAGCAAAATGGTTTTTCCTGATGAACACACGTCAAAATCTGCGTTAAAGTCCTATTAAAGTCGACATGAATTTTGGATTACGGTCAAGAGCGTGGGCATAAGTGCTCCCGCCATTCATAACGCCCAATCCGTTGTGAATGCATTACGCAAACAGATACGTGGTGTACCCTTCCACAGTAGGCACATAATACGTGCTCCGATCACCTTGCGTTAGTGGTACGTCCTTCTCCAAACGAACAGGAAGGTCAGGCTGATGCCACCGCAAGAGTCAGGGCGCCAGAAAAAGAAAAAGAACTCAGCAGACTCACATTCGCCAAGAAAGGCCGCCCAAATGCGATAATCTCGCCCTGTTCCGCACGATCTAGCGCCGAGGCCCGAGTATACCCGCCAGCGGAGATGAGTGTGCGTGTGCCCCATAGTGCGCGGATGAAGTCGTTCGAATGATGAGCGTTATGCGCACTGGCGTCCACCGTGAGCGGCCTCTCCACGCGCGGCTCGACAATGTGCAGGTACGCGAGGTGCGGAAACTCGCGCAACGCCCGTACGACATACGTGAATGTTGGGATCGGGTCCGCCATGAGCATACCTGGGTTGAGTTATAAACTTGCATAATGGGTAGGGAAAAAAGGCAGGAAGATGTACCTTGGTAGGAGGCCCACGGACTAAATCGAACGCCGACCTTCGAGTCCCCGATCGCTTGTGCCGTAGCTGATACGACTTCTAGGATAAGGCGCGCACGGTTTTCAGGACTCCCGCCATACGCATCGGTTCGCTGGTTTGCGGTGTCTTGCAGGAAAGCATCGAGCAAATACCCATTTGCGCTGTTGAGATTCAGTTTTCATTCATCGCCCGCCGCCATTCTCCACTTACCAATGTATCTCAACCCCATCAAACCCGGCGAGGTCGACGGCATTTTTTCCCGCCTGAACGAACAGCTGAACATACTCATGTATCTCCTCGACTGTGAGTGCGCGAGGCGTGATCGTGTCTCCGGGAAGGGGGATCGCAGATGCGGAGACCAGGTCAAAGTCCACGTCGGGATCTGCGAGCTCCGGAGCAGTCGCCACACGGCCCATAGCAAACAGCTGGCAATAAATAAACGAGCCTTGCGCATGCACTGCGTCCGTAACCTGTCCGAATTCTATGTTCGAAAGGAAAAATCCGTGCAGAAGGATGAACACACCTCTCGCCACGCTTCGATCTGGGATTCAGACCATATGCCGGGCGATGCAGCGTGCAAAGCGCCGGCGCCGGAATGGGACTTCTCCGAATCGAGGGCGGGGGGTGCATATGCGCCAGCCTTTTTTGCGATCAGTGTCCCTGGAAGAGAACATCAGGAATCATCCAGTTTTTTGTCGGCTGAAGAGTGCGGACCTTCGCTGATAATCAATGTCCCAGGTGTGCTCGCTCTTTGTGCATAATATTCTTTCACAACCGGGAAGATGACACTTGTGCTGGGGTCGACACGGACGCGCGTCATGGGGGCCTGCACAACGCGATGGCGCAGTTGCATGTCGCCCACCTTGATTGGCGTGAAGAGTTTGGCTGTCGATGGGACAGACATGGTAAAGACTTGAACTTAGTAGAGGAAGAGGGTGTAAGAAAGCGACCCTTTTTCAACTATAAAACTTATTTTCGCTCGATGAATCAGGACGTAAACAACTTATAAACAACTTACGAATCTATGAGTTGATGAGAACTTTTTAGAGTTGGAAACGGGCCAAACCGCTGAATCAGCACAGTAAAGAGCTTATAAACAACTTACAAACCCGGGAATTGATGAGAAATTCCTGATCAGTCATCGTAATGGCTATTGATCACGGCCATTTAGAACGCGGCCAATCCAGTCATTATAGCTTATGTCCCCGCTGATGTCAGGGAACATAACCACTGAATATCTTCGGTTCATTCGGCGAGAAGCAATTGATGTAGGATTTAGTCCCAAGAAACCAAGAAACTGGTGTCATCGGAGGCACAAGACCTCGGAACGAAGGAGCCATGCGGGAAGGTATGAAGAACGGCGATAATGGAAAGAGCTTGATGATCGCATTGAACATTCAAGTTTGAGGCCAGCGAGAAGTAGGAAACAAAGCGTGAAGGTACATACGATCTGGGCTCAAGCATTGAAGTTGAATGGCTTGTACTTGGGGTCGAAGTTTCCATGGGTGGTGGAAAGCGGCGAAATGATTGCGCCAGCGATTCTCGAGCAATGAACATTCGTTTAGTGGTACCAGGCAGTATAGCGCAACCGTTCTGCTTTCTTTTAGTGCTACGCACGGGCAGGAGAGAACAAGTTTTTGAATGACATGTCAAGACTCAGGGGAGAAGTAGACGCGGGCTATAGCGCAGGTCGGATTGTGGTACGGGTATTTCTTAAAGTCTCTGAGTCGCACCACACGCGATGAGCTGCAATGAATGAATCAGTAGCATGCCTCCAAAATGAAATACATTGACACCTGGAGTATTCTGGACTCGGCTTTTGGCCACCATATCCTCACGGGTACTATGCCATGGCAGAGCTCTGAGCCTCTGCCTGCATCTTCCCGAGTAACAACAATTTTAGTGGGAATGGGACTCGCTCAGTCCCACGCTAGCTAAGTGCGACTGATCGGAAATAGATCATTAGTGGGACTGATCCCCCATCAATGGTCTTTCTGCCGGCCTGTCTGCCATCTGTAGTTGTCGAAATCGTAATCAGACTATCGGCCCGTTGAATTGTCCCATGGGCGCCATAAAAAAAAAGAAAAGCAGCGAAGTTGAAGTTGACAAAGGAAAATGAAGTGTATAATGACAGTAGGCCCGCGCCGGCGTGGCAGAACCTCTATCGTAGAACGTGCTTTGATCATAGTTTTACATCCAGTCGCCTCCTTGACCTTCCATCTTCATCTCTCTCCTGGAGGTGCCGCCCTCGCTCCACAAAAACCTATGTCCGAGAGTATTCTATTTGAGATTCTGTTGACATCAGCAATAATGAGAAGACAGTTCGGGGAGTCTGAAGTATCTTTATCGTTGGTAATCTTGGTGCAGCTGGGCCATGGAGTGCTCGCGCAAATGAATTGAGTGCAGATTGGGGCTATTTTCACTGAGCTGATGTGCACCGTAAAATAGAAAGAAAACACACCTGAGAGTCGAGGGACCTTCGATGAACTTAATTCTACCATGTGAGGCCAGTGCTTTGGGGATAAGATGCTTGAGACAAAAAGCATGAAATGAATGGTCATTGAAATAGAAGTTGCAATGAAACTTCAAGTGCCTTCTGGATCATACTTGCATGCTCAAAATACAAATTGTACAGGCTGTGCTAAGATCGGAGGGGACCCGGCAACAGTAAAGACCAGGTTGCATATTTTGTGGTAGAGATGAACCCGCATTGTGGCTGAGGCATAGAACAAATCCTACCCATGTTTATATGTCTTCCGATTGGTTGTTGGCTGTTTTGTGGAGAGAGGGCAGCGCCTCTCTCGGTCGGCGTGCAATTATTAGAGTGTGTTCTCATATCATAATTAATGGCAAAACAGGAAAAACAGTGAGTCCTCTTCCATCGCTTCTCTGGTCCTGCCTCCTTCCCATCGAGCCCACATTTTGTTTCCGCCGATCTCACAGTATATTTTTTAGGAGCTATTGCTCTCGTTCGCCCTATACTATCGGGGGAGTATTATCTGAGACTGGGAACCGGGCCACCTTAGCATTCTTTTCCTTGATCCGGTGCATAAAGTGAAATAGGTACAAGTATCTGGGCTCTGAAACGAAGGCATACATCCTGTGACTGAGTAGAAATATTCTTCTCAAATTTAGACCACGGTTTCATGGCCCACCAAATTTACTTTCCGGGGGTACAGTGACAAACCGGGAAGCGAAACGTAACCAAGAAGCGAAACACTGCATTTTTCCACCACTTCGGGCCATTTTGAGAATCTTGAATTTTAGTAGAGGAATCTACGGTATATGAAGTCAAATTAGGCAAAAGGTCTTGGTGCAGAACCCCTGTAGAGCCCGTGCCATCCAAGTCTTTTGAGGTCATGCATTTGTCACTGTTAGGTGGTGGTCAGATATTTCATGCGCCCACGAGAGGTATGGGGCAAACCCGGACTCCAAGACAGTGTTTTTCACATCATAGATGCAAAATATCCATATCCCGGATTGTCAAGTTCTGTGGCTACCATGTACAAGCCTGTTGGCGACTGTTTCGCTTCCTGGTTATTTACTCACATTTCGTCACCAAAAAATATCAACATCATTCTCTACAACATCGGCACCAAACTACCCAAAGTTTTGTCTCAGTAGGAAGCTAGGATACCCTTGCACCCACACAGCACAGAACATTGATCATTTGGGGCAGTATTGCATTTGGAATCACGCATCAAAGCCGACCGTTCCACTTCGCGGTTTGTCACTGTATCCCAAAATGGCAAAAACGGGGTAATGGGCTACTCCTATAAATCACTTGTTCGGACTCATACTGGGCATCCCAATGCATTCCAAATCATTACACAGATATGACTACACCATTCTATACACTGAGAAGGTCCATCTGAGGATACGAGGACAACAATTATTTCCCTTTTGAGCAAGGAAGATAGGTGAAATTGTGGTGTGGCCTGAATGGCGCGGCCTACAAAGAACAGAGGGTATCAACATCCCAAATTAAGGCATATATGACTTTATTGGATATGTCTGAACATACCTATCCATGAGAGATATCCCCCACAAGCCAATAACCCTTGACAAAAAAACTCATCTTTATGCACTAGCAAAATCCAACGCTTTGGGATAGTGGTGGGCCGTGAACGGGGAGTCGAGCAGTAAAAATCCAAATACATCTAGGAAGAAAGTAAGTTCCATGTCTCGAATGGACATACCAAATTCCAGGACCGTAACAAAGATGGGTGTGTCGCTATCGAGGTGGCCCGCTTGTGCGACGTGGCATCAACTCATGATGATCTTGAAGGGTCCAAGACGCGAATGAGGGTCGATTTTAGGTGGGGTGCTATGCTACGCCAGTCTCCAGCATCGAGGGATGAAAACGAGCCATGAAACTTGTGAATCGGTGAAGAATTGGCGGAGAAATAAGCAAAAGGCAAGCGGAAAGGCCGTTCGGACATAGGAAATGATGCCCGCACGCCGGCATCTTGATGAAAAACATTTGACAGCTGTTGATCGCGGCGTCAGTCTGCCTCCAAATTTGACATACAATGTTATCCCATAGATAATGATACCAAATCCCAGGAATCTAAATCACAACACCTTGTATCATGCAAGTGGCCCACTACCTAGTGTGGCCCGGTAGGCAGTCGCAGATAAGACCACCTCGAAGATCCGTGGCACATGATTGAGTAGTGTATGTGAGCACGATTGAATCACACATGTTACATAGGATTAATCAGTTGAGATTAATCTCAATAGCACAACTGTTGTAGGATTAATTGGTAGATTAGTTTGGATGTCATGAGTGGTAGGATTAATCTGCAGATTATTTAGGAGTTGAGTAGGATCAATCGCGGGATTAAACCCTGGTAGGATTAATCTGTAGCACTGTCATGAGTTGTAGGATTGAATATTGGACAGATACTATATCAATTTCAATCACAAGCAGGATTTAAACTATGGACAGACAGGATTAAATCCCAGGCTTACTGAGAAATTGGATTAACAGGATTAAATCTATGCACATGATTGAATCCTCCAGCGATTAAATCCTACTCACAATTAATCTCACAGTGCTATGTGTTCTTGCTGTATCTTAAGATTAAATCCAGGAATAGTGAATTGGATTATCCAAGTCAAGATTAATCAAGTTCAATTGGATAGTCCCAGTCATGATTAATCTGGCCTGCTGCAAATGTTGCTCTCATCTGGGCAACTTTGGAATCTCTTCTGGGGATCATCACATACTTGAATTGAACATATCTTTAGGGTTCTCATCATAATCTCCACAAGTTACATCAAGAATTCCATGGGCAGGTTACCGGAACCTAGACACATGGTTGAACCCGAGAAATATTCACATCCACTTACCGCCCCCCCACTCCGCCGAAGCTCTGGTTGAGCGCGGTCAATTCGTCTTCAGTCTGCTCTGCGGCATCTGACTCTCCAAACTCGGCTTTCTGGTCAAGCGCGAACCCATCATCCTGAGTCTGCTCCGCGGCAGTTAGCTCCCCTGCGTCGTTCTGCAAATCGGCCTCGGTTTCGAAGAACGCGTCCGCGCCGACGTCGGCCGCGGAGAGGAGCCCGCCGTCGGGGTTGGCGGCGATGGCGCTCGCCTGGGCGGCCGAAGCTGCGACGGACGCGGCGGCGGCGGCAGCGCTAATGCTGTCGTCTATGGCAGCGTTCGCAGTCGGAGAGGCGACGATGGCGCTGAGTGCGGCAGCGATGGCTGCATCTTCGCCGCCAGCGCTACCGCCGGTAGCAGTGCTGGTGGCAGCAGCAGCAACCGCGGTGGGAGGCGCAGTAGCAGTGGCGGCGGCTGCGCTCTGAACATGGAGTCAGTACCTGCAACGCGGCGAGGATAATGCTGTAATTCAGGTACGCACGGCCTTATTAACAGCCTTATGGCTGGTCTTACGAGCGTAAAGGGGGCCGCCGAGACACAACTGGCGGCGACGGCGACGGCAAAGAGCGTGAATTTTCGGACCATGGCGTAAAATCAGGTGAAATGGGAAAGAGGAAGTTGATAAAGAGCGTCAAGCTCAGAAAGGCTTTGGTTGGAAGAACAGAAATGAAGCAATTCACACCGATTCGAGACTCGACTTTTTATACGTGGCGGGCTGCCCGCCCCCGGCATGCTCAGCGCATAAGTCATACGACGCGCGCGTGGCAACCACATCCATCAGTTGAACAACGTTCCTGTGTGTGGCGGTCCACGGGAAAGCATCAGGCCGTGATCCGTATCCTATCTGTCGTGTGGGAGTTCGCGGGACAGTATCAACTTACAGACTTGACCATTCTCGGGCCACAGGTTGTACGCGGGTCGATATCATTCATTGCCATTTAAATTCATGTACACCATTCCTTCAAGGACAAGGGAAACACGTGTCAAGTCGATGTAACAGTGTACAGTAATGATGTTGCATTCTCATTCCCCGCTTGATTTATACATACTGAACCGAAGACCCATCGGGATACACCAGATGCAACATGCACGGCACATTTCAAGTGCGACGCATCACGAACAGATGCGACACCGTAATGTGCGACACATCTTGGAAATGTACGACACATCACACTGAAATGTACGACACCCCAAATAAAAGTCGACACATCAAGCGACACATTACTACATGTACGGGAATTGCCGAAAGCAGTCTCACTGACTTCAAGGCAATTCAAAACAACAGGAAATTTGCGTAAAGAGGTATCTAGACCTGGAATACACGAGGCATCAAGTATTTCGTACAGTAAAATATTTAATAGTAAAATCTATTGAGTGCGCCGGCCCACGAAAACTTCGGCATGAACACAGACACTGTCCGAATTATGAACACAGATTTTAGGCCACGGGACCGGGATTGCGGAGGTCGTCAGGGAACGGAGGAGAAGGCTGGTGAAAGGGCAGGCTTTACAATTGAGCGGGGAGAAACAAGAATGAGCGCACCAACTTCCGATAGAAAACCGTGCGCTCTAGCATGCGGTATCCGCGCCGTCGATTCCGCCATCATATTGTCGATTTTTTCACATTTCTTCTACCTGCGGGTAGAGCCATGGGCAAGACAACACCTTGCTGAAGTTGTGGCACGGAGTCGTCCCTGTCAGTGAGACCGCCACTGCGCACATCACAATAACATACCTGGTATCAAAATTGAGCCCTTCCCCAACCCTCAAGCACCTTTGCGATGTCCACCATGGTGTATCAGCATTATAACATCGTTCAGAGCCTCAAACAGCTGGAGGTAGTCTCAGTACCAACTGGCACCACAAAAACTGGGAGTTGGGAATGCTATAGTTTTTGCTACGATCAATGACATCGGCATCCGGCACTCTTCGGCTTGACATCCGGCACACTTTGGCGGAGTTGTCAACGCGTCACAGCCACGCAACGCGCTCCTCTTCCTCTTACCACCACCTCCCGCTGTGTCTCCCCCTTCCCAATGACCACGCCTAGACCCGATATCTGCCCATATTGCGGGCAGCAACTGGAGGCGTGTCCGTCGGGATATTGTGCGACTGACAGGAATTATGTCATCCTTGAGAACAGAGAGGAAGCGCATGAACGTAATATCTGTGTGAGCGACGGGCCACGGAGGCGGTGGTGAGGGAAGAACGCGCACATTGTCGGGGTCGGGGTCGTAGCTGTCGGTAGGCAGAGGGAGGACATTGAAGCCGTGAAAACTGTGCCGATGATCCCGAAAATGCTACCATCAGTGCTACCGATCATGCTACATTCACCATCAATCCCCAGTTCCTCTCACTGTCACGACATCCCAATTCGACATCCCAATTTGGGACCCCTGTCGTGACGGTCTGGAACCTAATCAGGAACTTGGCTGGACCCTTGCGGTCCGATTTCCGCAATTTTGGGTACTCTTGTTTCCTCATTTCTCGAGTAGATTGAGTGCACTTTTTAGATGATAAAACATTTAAAATCAATTCAAACCATTTGGCTGCCTCAAATCACATTTAGAGCAACCTCAACACCACAAAATGCCCTTGAACTTTGGGTGGTGGCAGTGCACATGGTACATGATTTCTTCGATTTTCGTTGTTTTTGTGTTGGTTAAGGTCCTGGATTCATGGACATATATCCATAACATAAACTTAAGGCATAGATTCGGCTTGGGAGAGCATGCAGTGGCATGAGAGGACCAGAAGAGCTGTGGATTAAATTTGATGGTGGTTCCGATGAACTCGGAGCGCAAGGGTCCGGATAAGTTCCTGATTAGGTTCCAGACTGTCACGACAGGGGTCAAGGGGGAACCGATCCCCGAGATCTACACTACACCCAGTTTTGCCTTTCCACCGCAGCTCCACTCCCTTTTTGGGTATTTTGATCGCGGTGGTGCAGGGCAGTGCTTTCGGCCAGATGTGATGGCCATGCCACGGAAATTGAAGCCTTGGCCAAACAAGACCATCTACGATTCTGTCTCTTACCACCACCACGCGTGCGCACAACCTATTCGCCACGAAGCCCTGTAAAACATCGACATCGAATCGTCCCACTATATCTGTCTGAAATGCAGTCGCAGGATGAGATGTGGGTCCTGAAATGCAGGAAGGACGGTCCGCCAAATGGCCGCAATTTCATCGCAGTGAGTAAACACGTCAATCGCTATCTCACCCTGGCTGATTTTTGACATGCACTGTAAGAACATCTCTCACACACCTTTCTTCTATGTACGCGTGGACGGACATTGTATTGTAATGCATATAAATGTACTCTGCAGATTCAGTTTTGTACGCTACTACAACCTATCTTGTACGCGCATTTGGTGACTTGTACACTACACAGAAATATTAAGTGGCGGCACGGCGGCTCGATAATCGGCACAGCGGCTTCCTTTTTTGGCACTAGCTGACCAATGCGATCATATTTCCTTAAATGGGTGTGGAGCTGCGGCGGAATGTTTCGAAGTCACTAGAGGCTATTCGAAACCACTTTTTAAATTGATTTCTTTAAAAAATAAAATCGTTGATCTTGAAAAATGAAGCGGTGTCAAGTGGTGGAGCGCGGTCAGCTGCTCGGAGATGAATCCCAATCAGGAACGCGATGAGGTCATTCAGCCGCGCCGCGTTAACAAACGCGCTCCTTGAACCCAAACCATGGACATACCCACCGTCCTACAACTCATTCTACTGCTTCTAGCCAGCTCAGCTCGGTGTTCGGCTATCACCTCTCTAGCTATACCGTGCTCGTATGAAGGGGTTGTGAAGGTAGGATCGAAAGAGTAGAGATTGTCGAGTTGGTTGGCCGTGTTTTGATCACTGATGGGTGTCGCAGGATTGAGACAGTTGCCAGCCAGTTGCGCGACTGCTTCGGTGCGTCGTTGCGCTCGTCCAAGTCGTCGTACAAGGGAGATAAATTGGTATCGAGAGGCGCAGGCTAGCAGGGCGCGAGCAATTTAAGTAGGCTATGTTAGCCGGTGACGTAGATACCGCCGGCGGGGTTGCATTCTCCACCGCTCCTTGACTGCTCCACTTAAAATTTGGGGCTTAAAATTTGAAATTTGAAACGCGCAACAAATAGCCTCTACTACACCTCGATTTTTTTTTTTCAGAGGAATGAGAGACCCCCACCCCCCTCCAAATCGGGAAATCGCCTTTTATAGTAATTTCACGTGATGTTTTTGCGATCAAAAGCCACTATAGTTGAGCCTTTGGGGCTTGGGAGCCATCTGGTTTGCAGAAGAATACTTCTGGAACCACCTTTCAGCTCTGGCAGGTATTTGAAAGAGATTTGACCCAAAAAAATTCAATGGTTAGCACGGGGGTCATGCTCACGTGATAATTGACAACTTTTGGCGGGGCTGTGCATGATAGATAAGGGTAGATTTACCAAATATGGCAATAATGTTTTGCCTTATAACTCAACAACCACTTCATTCTGAGTGGGAAGACCAGGATTATAGCTCAAAACCATGAACACTTTCAATATTTGAGGCCATTCAAAAATTCTAGATTGTGAAGCCCCTTGACAGGGGTCCCAAATTGGGATGTCGTGACAGTCGGTACCGAGACTAAGCTGGAGGGTGGTGGTGGCGGCCGATGGTGGTGGTTGAGAGGAAAGAGTGAGGAAAGGCTAAGCATTGGTGACCCCGATCACTGGGATCTAGTTGCCGTTTTAGGATATGCGTTGCACTTCAATCAAGTGCGACACATGTGTCGCATCTGGGCACGATGTGTCGCACTTGCAATGTGCTGCGCATGCTGCATCTCACACCAAATAAAGCAAATTTTCATTCTGGACTGAAATGTTAATTTATTTGCTAAGAATCAATAGGGGAGTTCACGGTAGGCCGTATTTTCTCGTTTGTGAATAAATATATTCGTTTGATGGGACCAATAAAACCGTTGTTTGTGGAATAAATCCGTGATCACCCCATTTGAGTCCCAAGATATATTTCTATAGTGTTAATTCCACCTGCCAGGCACAAGCCTTCTGACAGCATTCAATATCCTTTATCCGCACCATCTGGTCATTGGATAATACGTGCTTACTATCCCAGCTAGCACAATGCTTCTCTCCAAAATGCCCCTGAAAAACCAACCTCCAGCAGACTGGCGATGCTGCAGCTGAGCTTTGGACCAAACAGTGGCAACATTCTTTATGTCTGCCACTGAAGAACGCCGAGGAGCTTCGAGCTGCTTGATGGTCTTACCCTCGGCAGCTTCGGTGCTCTCGGCTATGGTGGCAGTGGCCATGGCAGCCACAGGTCAAGGATATATATAGATGACAAAAAATGTTTATTCCACAAACGAGATTTAATCTCGTTTGTGGAATATCTTTTTTTGTAAAAATAATGGTGCCATCACTCAAATATATTTATTCACAAACGGGAAAATATTCCCTACCGTGAACTCCCCTAATACAACATATCGGCCGCATCAGATTTGTGCCTTATCTGATGCTGCTGATTCTCATCAAAGAATTGATGTGAGTTTCAGCCCCGCTGAAATCCTTGAGCTTGCTATTGGCCTGGTATTTATATCAGCGAATGGCCAAATTTGCTCAGGGATTTCAGCCCTGCTGAATCTTACATTGATTCTTTGAGTTTCTTTATGAGAATCAGCCGCATCAGATACGGCACAAATCTGATGAGGCTGATATGTGATTCCCGGCGTTCCTCAGCGGGACCATGCCGTGCAATGCTACCTACCTACCTACCTACCTAGGAAATAAATTAACATTTCAGTCAAGACTGAAATTTTGCTTTATTTGGTGTGCTAGATCTGGTATATCCTCAAGACCCATCATTCCATTCCCGGTCAAAACATTTTGACATCCAATATCATTATACGCGCGAGTGGGTGGAAATTGGTGATGCGTATTCAAAGACGTACGAACCAAAGAAAACCTTGCCGATATCTTCACAAAATCACTTCCTTCCCCTTGTTTTCGTCATTCCGAAGCCAGTTGGGGATTCACTGGCAATCAAGTTCCATTCGAGGAGGAGCTGGACTTCTCGGTGAGGAGGAGTGGTGGACTGCGCGCCTTGAGGTCCATCACATGATCGCGTCAGCGTGTTTTAGGCATGCGTCGATCCGACCCTTTTCCTCAGTCTTTGTGACTGACGTAACGTGTATTCATGGATATTATACTTATATTATCGCCTAGATATTTGTGTCTAGGTACAGCTATATATTCAGTCTTTGCTACGCACACTGACTGAGATATTTATGTCTAGTTTCTATAGGAAAGGCTCTCTGATGTATCCTGAAGCTCAAATCCACAATCCATGCTCATTTGTAGTTGCCGCAGCTGAGCCGCCTTGCCTGCTGCGCGACGTGAGTTAATGATCAGTCGACTCGTGGTGACCGTTGTTGCTGCCCAGACGAAGCTGCGTCGAAATTTAAAATTGGTGACACCTCGGTCTAGAAATAAGGAAGAAACCCACAAGACAATGATGAACAGGGAGGAAATAGGCGAAACTATCGCGATGACGGTATTAGCTGTTCGCAGCGCTGAGATAGGAATGAGTTGAACGTTTTGTGAATACTGGGTCAGAGAGCCGCACCGAAGAGGATCTATTACAATCCACGAGTTGGACTGAGAGAACGGCCAAAAAAATGACACAGACACACCAAAAAGTATATGGCGCCGTCGCGAAAAAAGAGACGAGTAACCTCGGCGTCCGGGTTTGAACTGAGCGCACGGGGCCGGTCCAGTGCATTCCAGCAGACAGTCGCAAATACGAGAACCTCGTATATCAGCTTTCGCCCGAGATTTATCAGACATTGTCGTGAGTAGTAATTGCTATACGTACCCCGACAACCCAGAGCGAAACGACATTGGGCTTGGACGAAAAGGAACAGAGACCAACACGCGGATCGTAAATGAGGACATCTTAGGACCGGCACTGAATAAATTACGGTGGTCCAGGGACGCGGAAAGGCCACGCACGAATCATATTCGCAACTGCCCAACTCGTGAAGCCAAAGTTCATAACTTGTGCAACAGCGAAGAATCCGATGGACCACACTTTGAGTCGGTGCGAATGCGGAAGGGTTGTCCAGATACGGAGGAGGACGAGAAAGTTGGAGATGAGAATCGAAAGCCAACCGGCGTAGGTCTAGTTTCAATCAAGCCAAAGATAAGCAACTGGCGTCGAAAATCATACCGCGATTGAAGTCCACACTTTACACCTGCGGCGAGGTGAGGATTTTAATTTTGGAGGTATCGCAGGTGCATTAAGCTCACTCCTTTTATTCTGCAATTAGATTATTCTAAAAACAACTATAATAGGAATACGCACATTGTCGGTCATTGGTATTACTGAGAGGCCGCTACGAACTGACACGGTGTCAGCGTGGTCCGCTAAAGAGGAGGTTCAAGCACAACATACGAACTGTCTCGACGGTCAAGAAACTGGGGACCATATATCGCAAGATCAAGAACAAGATCTAAGTATACAGTTAGGCATAACGGTCTGTAGTGCCTGTCTAGGAGAGACTAACCTTGGCCACCGAGGTGGGTGCACTCCATATGTACTCCACCTCATCTTCCAGCGTAAGCAGGTGGTCGTAAAGAAGCAACTTGGCCGCCTTTCATAAATACGGTCAGGCCTCCGGGTCATGTACTCACTACATATCCCGCAGCTAACGCGGGATGAAAAAAGTTGTAAATCAATCGAACCCGGCTGTAAAAACGGTGGCTTACCGGTCACATAGCGAGTGATGACCACATTTTGCAAGGCAACGACGGCGGCTTCCAGCTCAGCGGTGGCGAGGCGGTTCATGGAGAGGCATGCATCGGATGGTGGCCACGTTCTTGCGAGCCTTATATCCCGTCAAACCGTGATTAACGCCTAGCGAGCTCCGTGATGGGAATCGGGTGGCCGTCTTGACGAAATTTGGCGTTCCTCTTGTGCTCCTCTTGGACCGATAATATAGGACCTGAATCCCCAATATAGGCAGGACCATGAAATGGCTATAAAGCGCGCCAAAGAACTGAGTCTCCGTCAATTGGAACATGGAGATTTGTAGAAAAAACTGGGGGGAAAAAAATCGGCGACTACCATCAGTCCGATAACGTTGAATTGCCATAATAGCAAACGTTATCGTTTACCATATGGACCTCACAGTCTGACCTTCGAAGCATCCACCATGGCCCCTATCCACAGATCCATGTCACTTCTGCTGTGACGCCGTCCTGGCGGCTCTGCCCGCACAGAAGGGGACAATTAATCGCTGGTGTCGAGGCTGGTGTGGTCGGAGAGCGGTCGGAGAGCGGACTTACCATTAATTGCGCTTCGTCGGGCGCTGTATATGATTTGGCAATCATTTGACAGGAATAAGCGGGCTATTCGGGGCTTAGTGATGGAAAAGTTCGCTTCGGTTCAAGGAATTGTTGAACTTGAATCTGAACCGAACCTGTTTTCCTGCTAAAATTAAATTGACCGCAGGACACAAAAAGGTACGCTATTGAGCCATGTAAAATTTGGAAACTCGCTTACTGCGCGATATGGGTTCGTAGCGAGCTCACTTTCCCGGTTAAAAAACCATTTGAGCTGCGAATTTCTTTGTGCCTGTTGCCGAGCGAACGTCAGCCTCAAAGAAAAGCAAAGACATTGAAACTCACATGCAATCAAGGTAGATGGCACCGCCCGCGGAGATCTCAGTATTGGTATGTGGATGGGTCTTGACGTGGTCCGCCTCTGCCACAGCTTTGGTGGATCTGTGGAGCCATCCGATTTCTGGGCGCAGCCAAAGGCACGGCATTGGGGCAGGCGTGAAAGTGGGAACTGGTGGTGAATTTGGAACAGAACTTGAGTTAAATTTATACCGAAAAAATGCGAGACCATCGGCGTAAACAAGTCATAAGTAGATCCAAAGCAAACCCACCTGAATCATGACAAACTGGAGCTTTACGGAGAGACAGAATCGATAAAAGAGCCCGGGCGCTCACTGCCTCACCCAGGCTGAGTGCTATTACGCCAATGTTCATGAAATGAGACGGCGAGGTTGAGAATTGACAGTCGGGCCTGAGTGGCGGGACGACAAAGACATATGTATGGATGCGCAAGGGGATTCAAGTCGCCGCTGGTGTCGATGTGGGCAGTTGGCAGGCAGAATGTGCGACGTGTCGCCGCGGTGATGTCGGAGATTGCCGCAAAAACCCCACCACCCGGCCAGCCTGAGGTTCGGCGTTCGAGCGCGTTCCGCAGAATTTTGCATCCACCTGGGTTCAGGTTCAGCCATTCAAATCCTGAATCCTGAACCTGGCGTTCAGTTCGGTTCGGTTCAGGTTTGAACCGATTATCCGAGCCAGACTTTTCCATCACAACTTTGCGCTATTGACGCCAATATTGGCTTTGAGGCCATCGGTTATCAGCCCCACCAACAATTCGCAGGAATTGAAAAGTGGTCGTGAGGGTGGGAAGTGCAGGGAGCTGGGTCTCAGAGAACTGGGTGTCAACGCATCAGGAAAACGGACCCCCACTTGATAGCACTTGACAGCTAGACTCGTCACCAGTCTGCCTGCGATGAGCAACACATATAGCAAGCATCTTACCACAGACAGACTGGTACTTCTCAGGCTGTGTCAAAGGCTGAGTGCGGAGTTTGAATTTTTGGCAAGAGCCCATTACCAGCACTACTGTGGCTATGCATCCCATCAATTCTCAGTCAAATTTGACCATTCAGTATACGCTCACCTCATACTTGTGAAAAATTTTGAAAAGATAGAATTGGAGAGAAGTTCAATCTGAATCAAGAGGCACTTGGGATTCAAATAACAGATAGGGAGTTGAAAAGATTTTTGAAGCCCTCCCTCAGATCACCCCCCCTTCCCCCCTATATAAGGAAGGAGTTTCCCACAGGTAGTGCCGGACCGCCACCCCGGGTCATGTGCATGTGCATCGCCACCTGATGGCCCGAATAGACCAGCATGAAATACATCCTGCATATGAATCTCTGAGTGCATATTGGCCATAGGACATGCTATTTGGACCAGAAATAACTCAAACATGTCATTTGGACTGTTTCTGGTGCCCTGTGGAGGGCCTCCAAATTACAAAAATATTTCTCTGCAGACTACCAAGGTTAGTGCGAGTTTCTAGCAGCAGACTCAGACTGGGTGTTTCATGTGTGTGATATATAGATCCCTCACCCTTTGGCCCACTCACTAGTGTGCATTGGATCAAGGGGGTGCAGGCAGGTGTTGTCCAAAATATTGAGATCAAGTTGTCAAGCAGCGGAAGTAGCGCTGGCACCTATACTAGTGACTTGCTCAAAGCACCCCACATGTCATGCATCAAAGTTCTTGCGGATCACAAGTAAATTAATGTGAGATTCTTTGCCTCTGGCTTAGGCAGCTCCAGTGGTGGTTATCAACAATGCCATGTATCTGAGGTGCACTGGGTACTCAATACAAGATATAAATGCTTTGCTCACTAGGGTGTACACGTCCATGAAATTGCTACTTACACTCCAAGGTGATTGAGAAAACGAGATACTTACTTTGTTCTAACACTGACTACTTTTGTCAGTCCTTCTCAAGTCCTTCTACATTGCGTGCTCGTCAGCCTGGAGCCCACAAATCCTACAGTTGTCCTACGCTGTTGAACCCACAGCCTTGCTACCGCATATGTTACCCTCTTTATAAAACTATCTTGTTCTGTCTGTCCAAAGCCTTTTTAAACTCCACTTTTAATCTAGATGTGAGGCCGCAAATCGGCCGAGCAACCGGCGCTTGTACTACTACTGGTAAGTAAGAGCTTGAGTCACGAGTGACCTTGCCATTGATAGCTCAACGGCGTCCACACGATGACCATGACCACACTCTGACAGCGGTTCGATGATCGCCGTCCGACTCCTATTTGTCTGAGAATTCTAAGTATCTGGCATAATTTCCTCTCCAACCGCTCTGTTTTCAGCAGCACTTCAAGTGTGCCATGGTCTGGCCATTCATTCACCGCATTGTCGTAGATCGACAATTCCGGCACCTCCGTCCGCGCTGGATGGGAGCAAAGGGATCTCTTGATTCTCGAGATGTTGGACCCACTACCGCGGCATGGAAACATGCAGTAGAAAAATCCTGTAGAAAGAACTTGCCTTATTGAATCCGCCACTGGACCATTTAAATCCCGCGTCACAACACGGACGCCCCCACAGAACGAAGATGGACCAGAACTGCTTCAAGCAGACCAAGACCCAGCGGGGCTTCACCTACTCCTATTATTTTTCAGCGCCTACCGGAGGCAAACCCACCGTCTTCTTCTCGCATGGGTTCCCTACTCCCGCCTACCTCTGGTGTAAACAAATCGCCTTCTTCGAGACACTGGGCTACGGAATCATTGCCCCCGACCTCCTTGGCTATGGCGGATCCGACAAGCCAACTGATCCCAAGTTTTATATCGGGAGCGGGCTTGCGCAAGATGCGATTGACATATTCGACGAGGAGAAGATTGACAGGGTCATTGCCGTAGGGCATGACTGGTGCGTTTCGTTTCAATTGCTCCGACCAATCAGACTCATCTTTTGCAGGGGTTCGAGGGTTATTTCGCGTATCGTAAACTGGTACCCAGACCGACTGACGTCGTGTGCCTTCTTCGGTGTCGGATACGGCCCCCCAGCGTCTAGATACGCCGATCCCGTCGTCCAGTCCGCGCAGATCAAGGCGGCGATGAGATACGATGTCTTAGCGTACATGCAGTACTTCATCCAGCCCGACGCGCCCGCGCTGATGGAAAAGAACGTATGTTAACTGAAGCAGCGTGCTGTGTTTCGCTAATGGCTGGCTAGTTCGACTCGTTCTTCAGCCTCTTGTTTCCCGTACCTGAGACGCCTGATCAGAGAGAGAACATTTGGAAGGAAAATATGTGTGTCCCTGGCAAGGCTGAAGCCTGGATCAATGCGAACAGGACGACGGCGCTGCCGCCGCATATCAGTCCCGAGGCACATTCAATTGGTTTCTTTGTCTCCTTTTACTTATTTGCTACAGGATAAGGAATATTATCGCAACACGCTGCTTAGTGGAGGTCTCACTGCCCCGCTGTGCTGGTACAAAGTTCTAGTAGAGGAATGCAACCAAGAGGATGACGCCAGTGAGCAGGATTTCAATTTTTCTTTGCACCAGATCACGTTCTCTTGCAGAGGTGCCGAAGAGGTTATACAACCTCAACAAGCCTGTGCTATTTGTCGCCTTCAATAAAGACCCCATCGGTTTGCCAATATTTGGGAAGGCCACCCACGCCGAGTATGTGGTAGAACCTGACAAGAACCTCACCAATAAGGAGGTCAACGGCGATCACTGGGCAGTGATGTCTCATGCCACAGAGCTCAACAAGATCCTGTTGAAATGGATGGAAGATTTGAATGTGTAGATTGACTGTAGTCTCTCATGGACTGACACCCCAAACAAATTTCAGCTTGTACCTCACTTGTTTAGATTGACGATGATTCAACTTGAATCAAGATTGTATTTTCTTCAATAACATCTCTAAATATACATACAGTGACAAACCGCGAAGTGAAACGGTTGGCTTTGACGCATGATTACAAATGCAATGCTGCCCCAAATGATCAATGTTCTGTGCTGTGTGGGTGCAAGGGTATCCTAGCTTCCTACTGAGACAAAACTTTGGGTAGTTTGGTGCCGTTATTGTAGAGAACAATGTTGATCTTTTTTGGCGGCCAAATGTGAGTAAATAACAAGGAAGCGAAACAGTTGCAAACAGGCTTGTACATGGGAGCCACAGAACTTGACAATCCAGCATATGGATATTTTGCATCTAAGACGTGAAAAACACTGTTTTGGAGTCCGGGTTTGCCTTATACCTCTCGTGGGCGCATGAAATATCCGACCACCACCTAACAGTGACAAATGCACGATGTCAAAAGACTTGGATGGTATGGGCTCTACAGGGGGTTCTGCGCCGAGACCTTTTGCGCAATTCGACTTCATATACCGTAGATTCCTCTACTAGAATTCAGGATTCTCAACATGGCCCGAAATGGTAGTCCATTTGTAAGCACTGGGGTCTGATCAGAGTAAAAGCTTATTATGTAATCAAGTTTTCAAGCCCTTGCCCCACCTCTTGAAATTTGGCTGTGTCTTCAGCAGTGAGGTAGGGATGTTATTTGCCTGCTCAAATATTTTTGGATTTTCTGAGTGCCATTTGACGACAATGTTGAAGAGGCAAGTTGATGAATATTTGTCCGATCACATTGAGCCACAAGCTACCATAGTGATTCAAAGACGATTTGTGAAAATGCGAACTGACAGATGGTTGCAAATAAGTCCCAGATTTGAGTTCCCATATAAGAAAAGTCTGAAAAGTTTGCCCTGCGGCCAAAACGACGCGAAAAGAGGACAAATTTAAACTCCGACACTTACGTAACAAGACTCTACTCTGATCGGACCAAGGGGCGCTCGGGATTCGAATGCCGGACAGGGGGTGGGGGGGGGGGTCCCGACCAAGGCCTTAAAAATCTTTTTGTAGTAGATTTCAAACTAAGCTAAAACAATGTTTTAAACTCATCTGAAGCTATAGAAGGCCTGAGAGACATGTATAGGGTCACCTTGAGTGTCTATAAGGTCCCACTACCCTTGGTAGACCACCAAAAATATTTTTGTAATTTAAAGGCAGTGAAATAGGCACCAAAAGTTGTCCAAAAGCTGGCCGAGGTCCTTAAAAATCTTTTCGACCCCCTATCCGTTATTAGAATCCCGAGTGCCCCTTGGATCGGACCCCCGCGCTTAATAACAGACTTCAACAGATCGAGGTACGAGATCATTTGGTTGAAGCGTCTGTCTGCGAGAGACTACCGAAATGGTGGAACAATACAGTGTTTTGCTTCCTGGTTACGTTTTGCTTCCCGGTTTGTCACTGTAATCCTTACATGAAAAGACTCAAAGAGTAGGTCCTAAGAGGCACTACGGACTCGGAGTAAAAGCGGAAACGGATCAAGCCTATTTATGTAGGGAATAGAGTGTTGCAGTGAGTGAGCTACAAGACCACTCGGAGCAGATTCAGATTAAACATTGCTAGACCAGAAGCATTTAACTCGAGGGCCATTTCAGCCCGACATACGGACATGACTGGGTTGATGTGAATCGAAATGGAGAGAAAGCAAAAAAAAATAGCCAATAGACGCTCGAATTTCGGCTGCGGGGGAGTGGAAGCCCGGACCACCAGTTATATCAGCGTGGGTCCACGATGCAATCCCCGCCTCTGATCCATCAACCACTGCATTCGATTATTTATCCTGGTTAATTCCTATGTGAGGTCAGAGGTGGTCATTGGTTGACACTGAGTCAGACAGATATACGGAATCAAAAGGAGATACGGCAAGTGCAAAGTCAACCGCAGGCAATTATTCCAAGTGCCCACGTACTGTAACAGGTATATGTGGCAAACGTGAACGGATGGGAAAAAATAAGACAAAACAGAAAATTCAACCAAAACGACTCAATTCGAATGCGGGGAGTCGAACCTCGAACAGCCAGTTGACGTTGAAGTGGGTATTTCTGAATCACTGCCCGGCCATGTGCCACACACCACCTTCAATTATTGAGCTCATCCTTTGCTTGAATAAATGAGACTCGCTTGCGGGCCAATGAAGTAGGCTGATAATATACGCTAGACGAGATTGTCTGTATAAAGTCACTGCCGTAAAAGCAGAAGAAGTTCAACAAAAATTATATGCCATGGTTACACCGCCCAATCTTGCTTATCGATTTTACTAAACTAACCTGAAATACTACTTAGAAGAGTGGTGGCAAGGAAATCAGCCCTTTCATAATCAAACGGGACCTCCGATTCCTCGAGGAAGCCCGAGCTGAAAACGTCAACCCCAATGTCCTTCAGCACCCCCACCATCTCGCAGAACAACTTCCTCGCCACATGTGTATGAATTCCGCCCATTTTCATCCAAAATCCCGGCAAATTAAGAATGCCGCCGAGATACCGTAGGCATAGAGCACTTGAATATTCTAAAGTCCCCCTGGAATTTGAATGAGAATTAGAATGCTGATTTCCGCGAATCTGGTACTCATGAACTATTGCGTGCAATTAATAATTGTTCAATCGCGCTCAAGCATTCGACCTCACAGTCAACGAGGTCGGAAACTGAGCTTCCCTCCACTATGGCGGAAACAATGGTATCGCAAGTCGCAGCCAACTTTTGCCAAAATATCCATTGCGGAGGGCAACGGACCCACACCATACAAGCATTCTCCATCGAAAGCGCAGCGCCCAAGCATTCGGTGCGACGAAAAAGTGCCCGTAGACCAGGAAACAATGCGACAAGATCAAGAATGGCGTTGAATGCCTGACTCTGAGTACTGTGGGATTCAGCGCTGCGAAATACGGATCAAAATTGAATGCATGGCTTGGAAAATAGATGCAGCATACGCACGGCAGGGTATACTTGAGCTTCAAGCACCGCTTCCCGAGTTTGGGCGGAGTCGACGTTCGCAAGTCCTCCAACAGCCGAATTCGTTCTTCACCAAAGTGAGATTTAATTTTCTGAGTGACGGCATGAGGACCCAAGCCCCCGGCGTGTGCAGCATGGCTTGCATTCCTCTCCAAAGTCGTGCCCAAGTGGTGGAATTCCGAGACCGCCACTCGCTGTCACCGAGCCCCCGCTGTTGCTGATTGACTTGGTACATTGCACGACAATATGCTATCTCCTATCTTGCCTACTTGTACTCTCTTTGGATTAATTCTCTCCAGTTGCTCTTTAGTTAGTTATATTTGTTCCTACCAGATGTTGTATAAGTATGTAGTAATTCCGAATGAATCCCCACGCGTTTGCGAGGGTCATCTGCTTTTCCCGAGTGACGGACGTGGACACCAGTCATTTCAACACCAAGGATGTATAAACTTGATCCAACGTACGACCCAGAGCGCCTGACGTTATTGCGTTCAGGAAGAGCGCCCAGCCTTCTCTTTCGGAACCGGACTCGTCAGCAATCTTCGTGACAGCTGTGTTTGGGCCCCCGGCTAGGGCTCCAAGGAATGAGGGCCTGACTCGATGCCATCTCAGGAGCGCAAGGGGGTGGCGGCAGGGGTATCAGTAGGTCAGATAGCGAGAGTAAAGAGAGAGTTGCAACTTATGGCGCACAGCCTCCGAGTCAGGCGTCACCGGCAGTGCACAGCATGCCCCGCAAGGGCTTCCTTCGCTGATAGTAACGATCCGGCCAATGTGTTGTTTTTTTCAGACCGAGTGACACAAAGAGTGCACCGGACCGCGTCAGCATCTGCCCACGCCAGTTCCATCGATCAGAGTGAAGACAACAACTCACGACTGCAGTCCAGATCTGGTGTGAGTTGTCCAGCCGGGCCTCGAGAACGAGCGCGGAGATGTTAGAGTCACCCGCAGTTCGGCCTTAGGGAAGCAGCTGCACGGCACGCACAACCCTTGGGAAGTCGGCCAAGCACTTCCGTACGCGTGGTCTCTTCACCGCCGAAAAGCAGCACGATGTGAGTTGTGACGCTGAAGATGGAGAACGGAACGTCCTCCGACCCCAGCGAACAAGGCCCGACGCGTCAGGAGCACGAAACCCTGCAGTGGGTGGGACGAAAAGTAGGGCAGAACACCCATAGGCATTCATAAACGATCTAAATCGGTCCATGCCGACTAAAGACGGTGGAAAGAATTTGATTTGGACCCGATTGAGCAGATACTATCAGTATCCACGGAGAACAAGAGTATACAGCTTGATCGGGAAGAAAAATTGAAGACCGTCAAATACCAGTGGGTATGCTTGAGTATCTTTCGGTATTGTCGAAGTGGTCGGCTCAGAGTAGATAAAATCAGTGGAATGAAATCTGCCGATCGATTCGCTCCGGGCTTCAACTTTGAGACGACAAGAGGTTGGAAACGTTCCGACGGACAGCTGTGTAATTTAATGGAACAGACGTGCCTGGGACCCCACCACGTTACACGCACGGCTACATCCTCGACGCTCTTACCTGCCCTCTTACCTGCCTGACCCCCTCCGCACCGCACAACCACCCCACCCTCGTCTCAACAAACTGCTCCACCCGCGGCCTCAACTTCGTCTCATGCAGCGCAAAATCGTCGACGGTCCCAATCCGCAGGATGCTCATCCCGGGAAAGCCCGAGCTGACGCGGTACATCAGGGTCCCGCACGTCGCGCAGAAGTAGTTCGTCATCGTGTTTCCTGAGGCGATGGTGCGCGCCTGCCCGAACGCGCTGAGGTTCTCCCGCCCGCGGAGGTGCGTGAGGTGCGTGTCGGCAATGGTAAAGTTGGAGGCGAACATGGATGCGGTGATCTTGCGGCAGTCGGTGCAGTTGCAGATGAATGACCCCAGCAAGCCGGGGCCTTGAGTTGGCTGGAGATTGCGTTGGCTAAAAGGAATAAAGAAGGGAACCGGGTGCACGCACGAATTTTAGCTGCACGGCGCCGCAGAAGCATGTGGCCGTCGCCTCATCGTCGTTGGACCAGCCGTCAGTGGCGCTGCCGGCGAGCGGAAATATTGAGTTCGGTTTATCGTTGGGGGCAGGCATGGTCGGACTAGAATCTGGTAGTAAGAGTTGGAGGGCGTCGTGGTGACATACAAGCCAAGCCGACGTACCAATCTCCTAAGACCGGCTATGCGGTTGCCGTTTGTCGGGCGATTTCACAGTATATAGCAGTCGCGACTAAAGAGAGGACTTGGAGAGTACAAGGCTTTCGGGCTTGTCAATGAGCTGGGTTAACTGCGCGGTGCCTGCACAGTGCATGGCAAGTCTACCGAGAAAGATCGCCGGAACTTGAAAAAGAAGCGATCGCCCGTATTCGATATTTGAGACTCGAGCTCCTTCTATGTCGACATGTAGCCAGAGGGGAGCTGCGGGATAATTGTGGCCAGGACGTCGAGCCTGCTTGCAGTTGAAGCCCTTAGTGATCACCAGCGCTTCTGAGACACTGAGTGGAGTCGTGGCGATCACTACAAGTCTGCAGTTGAAGCAAGTCGACAAAACAGCTTGAAAGGAAAGGAATCCCAGGCTCAACATGTCGGGCGGTGTACCTCCTTGCTGTTTTTCCGTGTTCCAGGACAACGGTTTTGAAGACTTCCTGTGGCGATCCCATCACCTCCCAAAACGGCAATCCTATGCCCATTTCCGGACACACGCGCCCTCCTCCCTTCCCTCCCCCTCTTCCACTCTCCTGCAAAAAAACGGCTCTGGTTGCACCACATATATGCAAACCTATCCGCTCCATAAATAATACAAATAATTACTGCCTGCAAGCATGTGCGTCGCGAGTCGAGTCGAATCCTAGTGTACCTGTCATATCGTATCGTATCCGCATCTGGATATCTCCCACCACGCCGCCTCCGCACCTCGCTCCAGTAACCGTACAACTCCGCACCCTCGCGTACACTTCCGATACTTACGAAGCGAGTAGAAGTCAGTTCGGGCGGGAAACAGTGAGGAACGAGAGGAGAGGCACACCTCCTCGACAGGCCATTACGTGAACATCCGGTCGTACCGGTTGAGACACGACCAGTCTTCGCGATCTGTGTGAGGGTCGGTCGTTAGTATGCGTTTTCGAACGTGAATAGAAGGGAGGGGAGGGGTCGGGAGGAGGCACTTAAGACGCACCGAAATTATCATTGATATCGCAGTCGCACTGCTCCCGGCCGTGTGCGGGTTGCTGCGGGCAGTGTTGG